>CM076570.1:86798083-87398083 GCA_034641835.2 Pinus albicaulis
GTGGTAAAGATGTGGTATGAATGATGATAAATAATGCTCAATGGATTTTCATGAAATTCTCCTAAATTCGTAATAAATAAAAAAATTATGCTATTTTACCTCAAGTGTTACCTCCGAAAAAAAATGTGGAATGACATGTAGGGACTAGAATTTGTTGAAGCTGATGTAGGCTGACCAGATACTAAAAGTGATGCAAAAGGTGGAAGCCATGCAAGAACATCATGTCTGAATAATTGTGCGTGTTCACGATTTGTGCGAGCCTTTGCTGTTAGTTGCAATAATGTGGTCGTGCTGCGAATAGAATTCCCTTCCCATACTTTTTGTTCTCCTGTAAACAAATCACGATTCTGTAGGAAATTTTCTTGAATCCATAGTGTTAATTTTGAACAGCAACAGATAAGATGTATGCCAAAATTTCAATCAGAAAAACTTCTGTAGAAATGCAGTATGAATATTGTGGCAAATCAGCAAATTATGGCAGAATTTTGTACTTATATCACGTGTTATCCATAATGCATACATTCCCCCTTCCAATTGAAAAAGGGATTCCATTACCATAAATCATAGAAAAAGTGTTGTGCTGATGACAAGGCAAGGGAACGAACAATACAATAGTAAATGAAGTAGAGTACACATATCAAATGATAGGACAACAAGAGGTATGGTTATAATGAGGGCAGAGTGTATAAAGATAGTTATGAATAAGAGATAAGATGCTTGGGTTGATGATAGGTAATGTGGTAAGTAAAAAGGACAACAATATACAAGAAAAGATACCTTGCTGACGATATTCCATCTGAAAATGATATGATTGATTAAAAAACATTAACTCATGCATAGAGGTTCATAGTAGGGAGAAATTAGGGAAATAATCTCTCTGATAAAAAAAAAAGTAGGAAGAGGGTATTATAATAATTATTGATGTTGAAAATAGAACTTCAATACCATAAGCAGAGCCTCTGCTGCCAGCAGGCGTCCATAGCCTCGGCAGGGTTGCTTTTTAACCCATATGAGCTAAGATCCTCAATTTATAGTTGGCGAATTCCACTGTTGTTCTATAGAAGAGATCAATGTGCTGGTGTGGTAACCAGATAACCACACTGCCATTCACTGGGAAGTAGCAAAATTGATCAGGCCGGCTCGTGATAAGACCTCCTATTCCAAGGATATTGTGGCTATTCAATGGATCATAACCCTAGTGTGGTGGCCATAGTGGGAATGTCACTTCGCTACAACCTTATGAACACGGTACGCTGGCTCTTTAATGAGACCCCATATCATCTATCTGTAGACAAGATTTTGTTGTTTTTACACCTTTTATGATAAATAGAGGGAGGCTAAGTACTCTTTAAGAGTGGGGATGGTGGAAAAAGTTTGAACATGTCAATAGAAAGAAAATATACCCATAATCTTACTTTAAATAGATAGAGAGAATTGTAGCCAGGAGAAGTGGAACCAGCATGGTAAAGATGATCAATCAGTATCATATACAACAGAAATAAATACAGTCAAGTAATATATAAATAATTGTGTCCCTTTTGTTTGTTTAAAAAAAAAAAAAACTATCATCAAGAAGTTGTCTTGTTAAAGATCATAACGTCAAGGATATTCACCTGCTTCAATAGACTCCATAATTTTTGTCCTCATAAAAGTATTGTACTTCATGCGATGCAAGGGAATCAATAAAATGTGGTTGAGATGAATTAGGATTAATCACACAAGAGGGAGGAAGGGTTGTTCTCGAAAATATTCCCAAAGTGTTGTTCCCTTGAAGGAATAGCAAAAACACTCAAAAAAGTGTTGTTCCTTTTAAGGGACAACAAAAATACACCCAAAGAAGGTGTTGTTCCTTAAAAGGAACAACAAAAAAATACACCCAAAAAATGTGTTTTTCCTTAAAAGGAAAAACAAAAAATATACCAAAAAAAGTGTTGTTCCTTAAAAGGAACAACAAAAATTACACCCAAAAAATTGATGTTCCTTTTAAGGAATAGCAAAAAAATGCATGCGAAAAAGTGTTGTTCCTTAAAAGGAACAACAAAAAAATACACAAAAAAGTGTTGTTCCTTAAAATGAACAACAAAAAAATCAACACGCGAAATTACTGTTCTTTAAATGGAACGGCAGCTGTTCCTTAAATGGAATAGCGAAAAGACAAACACGCGAAACTGTTGTTCCTTAAATGGAATGGTTGTTGTTCCTTAAGAGGAACAACAGCTATTCCTTAAATGGAATAGCAAAAAGACAAACATGAAAAAATGTTGTTCCTTAAGAGGAATAGAAAAAAGACAAACACGCAAAACTTGGTGTTCCCTGTAGGGAAAAACAAGGGAAAAATAGAAAAAAACTAATGTGCAATCTATTATTTAATTAAATCCATTCAAATAAAAAGAAAAGAAAAAAAAATGTAAACTTACGTAGAGGTTTCAAGAGAATAAATTGTTTAGTGGACTGGTGTTGTCGAAGAGTTTCCTTCTGCAGCAAGAATTTATATTGTGGGGTCCTCATTGTTCAATTTTCAATGGAGCAGAAACTACAATTTGAAGGTAGCAACACCTAAAACACAAAAACATAAAATAAATCAGAAAAGAAACAACACTTTATTAAGTTACAACAACTATGATGTTATTTCCTAAAGCAAGAAAAAAAAATGTTTTGGCAGTAGTGACATGACATGAATATTCAAATGGAAATCAATTGTTCATTTCTTTTGTTATGAATCCGTTGGGTAATGAATTGGATGAAATTCCCTTGTTTCATTAAAATTTCTTTCAAGAATCGCTCGTCCATAAATTGACCTTCTTTATTCTCCTAGGAACTGCAAAAAAACGAATATCTAGCTGCAATAAAACATTAAATCATGGAGAAAAATAGGTGATTGGGCTCCCCTAATCCAAGAATTATGCAAAAAAAACAACAAGTAGTTACTTTGTATAACAAATCCATGGAGAAAATAACAATTTTTTTTTTTGTGGTCACGTGCGGGAGAGCAATGGCCAATCATGCTAACCTGCAGTGTTTTAATCACAATTTATTTGTTTTTTGTCCAAATTGAGTGATTATAAAGCCATATGAGAGCTAATGAAAAGTTATATCTCCAATAAAAAACATATTTTAAAAATTCAATGCTATGATATGTCAATTTTACTTAGAACAACCTGCATAATAGAGTCATTTTCGATTTTCCAGCTCAGACCAACAGTTGATATTTCAAGCATAAATTTTTCATTTGATGACAGATTAAGATGATTCAAATTGGAAATGAAACTAGATTCATTTATTTATCTCCAATAGAAACATGTTTTTAATACAAGAAGAATTGATGGGACAAATATGCTAGTGAACAACCGAGAAAACAAAGTTTCAAGAGTGCTGATTTATGATAAGCAGTCAGTATTTTGATCATAAATTTCTCATACGATATCAAAATAAATTGATTAAAATTGTTTTTTAAACTAGATTCATAGAGGAATATACCATAGAAAGAGGGTTTAAGAATATAGTCATTTAGGCCTCCAAAAACTAACTGTCCCAACTATGTTCCTGAGTTGCCTACTAGACACCCTGTCAATGTTTTGCTTATAAGTTTTTCGTTTCAAATCCAAATGGAGTGATTCAAATTGAGTTGGAAATTAGACATCAAGGGATACTTAGGATAGAAACATGTTTTAAAAATATTCACTTTTGGGCTCTCAAAACATGACTGTCCCAACTCTGTTTTCAGAAATTTCATCAAGCCCACAAGCCAAAAAATATGATATTCAAGCAATTTTTCCATATTAGTGATAAAAATGAATATGAGTGTTTTTAGAACTGTTATTTTAAATATAAAACATCTACATACACAAATAAATTAAAATATTTATCACCGATGTTGATTTCCACAGCGTGTTGCAACAAAAACAAAATTTTTTTTTCTACATAATAATAAAAATGTATTTATTTATGCCCTTATTTACTTATTTTCTCCACTAACCTACTCTTCTTTGAAAATTGAATATGCTTACGTATAATATTACTTCCAGTGGAGCCATTTTCGGAATAAGGCCTCTAGTATGTACATACCCAAATTTGAAAAATGCATGTTAATAAATAGTAGGGTATGAGAAGCCAAATTCCCTTGAAAAGATGGTGCTAAAAATTGTTGAAGTATGGAGTGATGCTGCAAACAAAGGAAGTGAAACCAATCTTCAATGTATCCCTTACATTCTTGATTTCTCCTAGCCATCATATCATGAAGTTCTTGAGTGTTTAAAACAGCTTGTTAATGTAGGCTATAAGAAACCTCATTTTCTTTCATAACCTCTACAATTTTTGGATTTGAGACATTCCGAATCTTAGTATAAGATTTATCCAATGGTGCATGTGAGATAGAATGGGTGAGAAGGGTGGGTAAATTTTGCAGTTCAACACTGTAAGCATGTTGTACTGTTTTATTATGGTGAGGGTGTGGAATGAGTTGAGCAGGAAATTATGTAGGGAATGGAGCATTTTGATGAAGTATTTGATTGGGTTGAATGGATGATTTTGACAGGAAAGCAAGATGTTGTGGAAGAGCTGGAAGACATTTTTGTGCTACAAGATGAGGGAGAGTAGTCATGCAATCATAAGATGAACCATGCCAAACTTGTAGACAAGATTGGTGGTGGTTATATTGAGATTGGCATGGCTGCCCTAACATATGAGTATTCCATAATGGATTATGCAAGTAAGAGAATGGAGAGGAAGTGTTTTGAACCATACCTGTAGGCCACGATTTCCATGGTTTTTACCTTGTTGCAGCTTCCCCATCTCTTTGATATGCTACTTCCATCCTAGATAAGGAAGAACAACTATCTATGGGATGCTCCTTTCGATAATGAGGGCAAAACACTTCATCAAAATCTTGATTTTTCTGAACCTGCAAAACATTCAATTGTGAATTTAGAGAGCTAATGAAATCATATTTAAAATTTTCAAATAAAACATTGATTTCAACTCTTATGTCTCTTGTTCTTGTAGTAAATTTGGAAAATAAAGAAGAAAATTCTCTAGAATTCTTACCAACCTTGGAAATTCCTCTTGAATACCTTATGCACAATTCAAAAACATCATCATATGATAACTAAAAAACATCACCTTTTCCTATCATATTTAAGAGTTCTAAAAATTCATCTTTGATTCCTTTAAGAATGAGTGTTTTTAAGATTTCTTTTTCCAAATGCTTATGCTTTGATTTTTGAAGGTTATATTGAAATCTCTCTACATAGTCCTCCAAGCTTTCATCTTCCCCTTGTATCATACCGAAAATATCTTCATTGGATTTGTAGTAGTCTTGGTTCTTCTTCAAGAATATGTTCTTCGTGTCCTCCCATGTTTGGATGCAGTTCCCACCTAGGCTCGTGAACCATCGGAGAGCTGCTCCTTTTAGAGTAAGAGGAAACACTTTCAACGTTTGATCATTAGTACAATAATCATATCCTCTACAAAGTATTTCAAACTCAAATAAGAATGTATTTGGATCTTCATTTGTCAAAGCATGAAAATTTGGTAGAGACGATGGGGGAATTATGTGCAATTGTGTCACTCCTCCTAGATCTTTGATAGGGAATTCAAAAATTGAAATGTGAGCCATTTCTTACCATAATAGAAGATGTTCTTCATATGTTTCTTTAAGGATCCTCCTTACAATGTTCCTGTCAATTGGTTAGTGAAATGGGTGGTGCTTACATCACCACTCGAGTGGAATTACAATATTTTTTCAAAAATTCTACCTCTAAAATTCCTACTTCAATTCCTACACAATTCTGCTGAAAAGTGGGCAGAGGAGCAAGCACTTTACTTGCTCGTTATGTAGGTTCTTACCTTTCATTTTTAATACCCAATTCTTTCACAGTAGACAAACATCAAACACATACCTCAACTTCTATGCAATTGTGCTAAGAAGCGGGTAGAGGAGCAAGCACTTTACTTACTCATTATGTAGGTTCTTACCTTCCGTTTTTAATACCCAATTCTTTCTCAGCAACAAATATCAAACATACATCACTCTCTATGAAATGGCAACACTCTCCCCGGCAACGACGCCAAAATGTTGGGTGCTAAAAGGTGCCTTTTAAAACTCCTATTTATCCCACATTAATTATCAACTCGGGCAATTCCTCTTATTTCAAGTGTATACACAATATGTGCACGCTATAATCCCAGAGAGTAATGTTTCTTAAAATGTAGTATAGATATTTCAAATACAAGAATAAATGGATGCTTTCAATAAATCCCACTTGAAACTAAAGGAAACTCAATGCTCTAAAACAAAATCATTCATTCAACAAAGTAACAGCAATTATCAGTCGAGGATACAGTAGCAATAAATCATTCCTCTTTTAACTGATGTAAACTAATCAAGCATAAATAAGATCCTCAATTTGAGAGCTTTGACAGTAATAGCCAATGTTCTTTACAGTTGTTGATCTCACACACAACACACTAAATAACCAATTGGAAATGGCAATGAATTAAATCAATAATGCTATTGCAACTGATGGAAATGAGATAATTATGCTAACTGTAAGAATGCTAAAAGGAAAAACTAAATGATTGCAGAAAGTAAATGAGTAGCAACGCTATATAATAGAAATAGACAACAATGCTTATGTGACTGCAATGAACAACAAAACTAAGTTACTGAAATGAACATCGAAGCTCTGTAATTAGAATGAGCAATATACTTGTAGAAAGTAATGATCTTGTTATGAAGGGAAATAACAGCAACACAATTCAATTGCAGAAAGTAATAATTAATCAAACCACACTTGCAGAAATCATAAATAAGGCAAACCACATTTTATGGTACAATAACGGAAATTAGATCCACCAGGAGCCGAGCCCTTAGCCACCGGTGAATACCGCTGGATTACTTTAGGAGATGCGAAGGAACTGCAACTATTTTTATATATTCATTATTGCATAATCATTACAACAAGTTCGTGCTCTGCTTCAACAGCGAGAGTTGATGATCAAATTTATAATTTCAATAGTAATTCTCCCATTCCTCCTATCCTATCCTATCTATCTCTAATATAATAATCCATCTAATCCTCTCTCTAATCATCCATCATGAATCCCCATAATAACCCCCCCTTCTCTGATCTCTGTTCTGATTTAAATACACATAGAGAAAAGATAAGTTACAACCAATATGATTAAAAATTATTCCTATTACGAAATTGGATTACTCACAACCAATTGATCAGCAAGATCATATCTGAAATATCCTTCCATCAATCATTTAACAGGAACATGTCGAATTTGGTATTGCAACTGGATGAATTTTGAAAACAACCATAACAACGAATCTAGGAAAATCGTCCTTAGATAACCTTCCATATCTCGCAATACAGGCCAAATTTGGGCAAAATGTTCTTCTCTAAATTTAATTCGGTCCATTCTAGACAAAACCCATGTTTCAGATTTTCTAGATTCTTCTCCATTTGCCCAATACATCCAATGCAAAATTGTCACTTCTTATTCCAGCAAATTTTTGAGTTGGCATATTTAATGGTGAGCTGGAGATCAACTCTGCAATCTGGAAAATATCTTAAAGGCTAAAATGGTGAGTGATGTTACAAAAAATTTATTAATAAACCATAATTGGTAAAATCATGCATAATCATCAATTTATTAAAAATAAAGGAGAAGAAATAATATTTATCCATAAGAGCATAAATAATTATAAAATGGAATTATATGATAAATGAGATGATAAAGAAGAGTAGAAATGGATGAAATAGGTGCTAAAAAGTGATAATAATAATGACATATTAGCGGCCCAACAACTGCGCAGTCACTTTATGCAGTAATTTCTCTGTTGCAGTAGTCTTGGGGTTTCATCATTTTTAAGTTGTTTTGAGCATGGGAGGCATGTTTAACTAGGAAAAAGACATTTTTTTCTGATTTCCTTTCTGATGTGGTTGATATAATGTCATATCTAATGGATCAATGGGCTGCATTTTTCTGTTAAGGCCTGTATTTCTGAGAAATGCGTTTTTCATGCTTGCATTGCTGATTTTCCCATTTTGGGATACTACAGTGGTATCAGAGCCCTAATCTTGGCTCAGCCTGTGTTATTCAATCATTATGGAGTCTTCTCATGGGGAGGATAATATCTACAAGAGAGGTCAAAGAAAACCCCTATTTTCTGGAGAAAATAGGTTCTCAAAACTTCTCTTTCAAACTCTGCAGGGTAGAAGCAAAGACATCCAAGAAATGAGGAGGGAAAGACATAGAAGTCACTCAAAAAGATCTACAAGATCTATACATGAGGAAAGCTCTAATTCCTCATCTTATGGGTGTGAACATTCAACGATATCATTAGATTTACAACGCTCTATCAGCCACTTGTTCATGACAAAGAAGAAGAAGAAAGGAGATGTGCCAAAGGAGGAGACTCTTGGTGATTATTTGCAAGAGTATGAA
This sequence comes from Pinus albicaulis, assembly GCA_034641835.2. Taxonomy (NCBI): domain Eukaryota; kingdom Viridiplantae; phylum Streptophyta; class Pinopsida; order Pinales; family Pinaceae; genus Pinus; species Pinus albicaulis. The sequence continues at coordinate 86,806,538 of CM076570.1, forward strand.
GCTCAATCTAAGGGGTTCAAAGATCACTTGAACTTCCAAGGGTTTTGAAAGATCAAGGAGGAAATAAGCACAAGGAGAAAGCAGCATGGTGTGGGTAGATCCTTTCTATCAACTTTTTATGGATCACCTAAATATCCAGCTAGGGCTTGGGTGAAGGAGCTAGACACATATGTGCAACAACATCAAGTTTCAGAAAAGGAAACCGTCAAAGTAGAAGTGTTTCATATAGAGGTAAGGCTTATGCTTGGTGGTTGTTTGAATATTTTTCATTAAAGAATGCAAATACATCTACACATGAAAATTTCAGTTGAAAAGTAGTGGAAAGGTTTGGTGAAAAATATTATGAAACACCTTCTATGGAGTTTATCAAACCAAATCAAACAAAACTTTTGCATGGATTGGAAGGGTCCATAAACTCAGCTCCATTTTATAAAACCATTGAAGGGGATGAAAACTTGTATGATATCTTTCCAAGAGAAAAGTCCCCATTGCATGAAGAGCTTCCTTCTTGAGAAGAAGACATGGAGATCCCTCCTTCAAAAGAAGACCAAGATCTAAGGTCTCTTGTTGATGATGAGGCATTTTCAACTATTGAAGAGGAGGAAGAGAAGGCTAATGCAGTCATGAAAAGAGCACATCCAGTATCTCATGAAGAGGAAGATGGAGCACTTTCTCCAAGGAGAGAAACCCTTGCACTCTTGGAAGGAGTTCCAAAAAGTCTCACATATGGAGATTGTGGCACAATCCATGTGCAACATGTGCCATCATTGTCAAATGGTGAGATCTTGGAGATGGAAGAAGGAAAAGAGAAGGGCAAGAATCACATGACGAGGAGCATATAACCCTCTCTATTTCAAAAGTTTGATGTACAAAGAAGGCAAGAGGATTTATGTAATGAAGGCAAGGACAAATCTTTCCACACACATATGCATCCTGCTCTATGCCTTGATGTCTCTTTGCATGGAGGCATTCCACCAAAGATACCTCTTGATTGGAGGAAGAATAAAGTGTTCTCTTAACTATGGGAAGCATTTACATACTTGGCTAAGGAAGGAGCCTTGGGAGAAGCTAGCACAGCACAAAGAATCTTCTATGAGTTCAAAGAAGAGGTAAGCAATTTTCTGAAGTTGACATTGCTATCTCCCACTCATTTATTTGCACTAAAAAAGGAGAATTCAGATATCTATGGTAACATGGATGGGATTTCCAATGGCCTCTCAATATCTTTGGGGCATCCAATGGTATTTTCACACACCAAGGAGATTTCTGAACATGACAAGAGGATATCAACACTCTTGCATGCATGGGACGAATTGACAAAGTTTTGGAAGACAAGGACTTTCCAAAGGGAGGTTGAATTCCATCTACTTCAATCTTGTCTTGAGAAAGATCAGCTGCAAAAGAGGCAGAAAAAGGAAGTTGATAGTACTCCAAAATGTGACTTTGGGATCAAGCATGTCAAAGAGGAGAGCCATGTTCTGACAGGGGCTGCATTTCAGATTTCTATAGTGTTGTCATTGTTGGGGAGCTTAGATCCTTACTGGAATTCCTAACTCTTGATGGATTTCTCCAAGGACCTCTTCACACGTAAGTTTCTTGATGGGAAAGTGATGGATGGGAGGTATAAAGTAGCCGATGAAGTCATTTATTCTCATGATCAGATCTATTTGGCTAGAGACTCCAAGCTTAAGTATAAAGTACTTAATGCAACCTATGAAATCTTTCTTTCCAAACCCACTGGTTTCATTAGAGCATACCGTACTATCTTAGATGGATTCATGTGGGAGAACTTCAAAGAGGAGATGCACTCTCATATGAAGAAGTGCATACATCATTTTCTAGTTGAGGAGGAACATAGCTCTTGGGAAGAGTTATCATCATCACCTCCTTATTCATTGGGTGTGAGGGGGAGCTCATCCATGAGTTACCTCACTAATTTGAATCAAGTGTATAGTAAGACTTGTATTTTTAAACATCATGATGTATCTACCATATGATTTTATTTTCTTAACACTCATATGCAGGGCTTTGCTCCAAGAGGGGGCAATTTTTCTTATGGGATTCATGGGCTACTTGGAGCCATGAGCAATGGAGATGTTGACCATCGCCTAAGAGATTTTGGGGAGATGTTGTATTCTTCATGGTATGATTCATTAGAACCAAATATCATACACCTTCTCCAAGCATATAAGAAGGATGGGAGAACAAACAAGTGTGGGGGAGAACACTTGTTATATTATATTCTATGGCAGTTAGGAGTAAAACTGTGCTGGTTGCATATGAGGGACCATTTTCCTTCTCCTTTACTACATATGGCAGCTAGCATGACTCTAATTATGATTCCATATGCTGAAAATGTTCTTATATTTGTTGAGGATATGGTTGGAGGAGAGACACATTGGTTGGATGTGTCCTTGGGGAAAGAAATTTCCTACATTTTTTGCACTACATGTTCCAAGGGGAGCATGGGAAACTATACGGCCACTATAGTAGATCACTTGTTTCTTTATGAGGTGGACATTATGATCGATTGGAGCACTTGGGAAATGCCTCTAATGACCATTTTGGTGGAGCTTTACTATGAATTAACAAGCTAGGAGGTGATTCATTTCATTTGGATGATAGCATGGAGGTTGGAGTCCTTCATTGATGATGAAATTCCCCATGATTGTCATCACTTCTATCTTGAGGAGGCCATTGATCAGCAAGAAGGTTTCCATATAGAACTTCCTTTCTTTCATGATGAGAGCCATTTGGTTTATCCACCAAAGGCCAACTTGCACACTTGGGAGGAACCATTGGGAGACAAATTATTACAGAAAATATGAAGCAATGGTGGAGACTGTTGGATAAGGAGGCCACAAGAGGAGGAGGGGAGATTTTTCAGCACCCTTGCAGTTTCTTGAGGACAAGCAACATTTGGGAGGGGAAGACTGTAATATTCCTAAATTAGCATGCAGGTAATAGGAATATTGATTTTTCTTTCAAAATCTAGTTAGATGAATAAATGGGCAAGGAGGCTCATAAGTTGCTTAAGTAGGCATAAAATACCTCATAATGTGAAAAGAAATCATGTAATAACTAGATCAAGCATCCACATGTGTGAAAAAGGTCTAAAATGTGGGGAAAAAATCATGCTTGACCAAGTCAACAACATTATTATATGAGGAGTGGATCCTAAATAAGGACAACTGAATGTGAATGAAGATCAATCTAGCTAGTCAAAATGAAGACACCTTGAGTGCGAAAGGATACAAGGCATGAAGAACCAGTCAAGGTTGATCCAGTCAATATTGAATAAATCAAACATCATTTTAAATAGATGAGAAAGACTCATGGAGACAGCGTAATTTTTGTGGAGGAGCCTTTGCATGGAAGCAACCTCATAATGGGGTGGGACGCTTGGTGAGGAAGCTCATCAACTATATAATGGAGGGGATGGAAACCATATGGAGCATGATTGAAGATATATTTTTCATGCGGTTTGTTTAGACTTCTTGCATACTTTGGTTGTTTAGCTAACTTTTCTACATTTTTTAGTGCAAGGATTTTCTCATGTGGGGATTCCCTACTCTTTCTTGGAGATCTTGTTTAAGAAATCTAAGAAGAGACTTCTAAGCTGAATTTTCCACTATCTGGTGTTATAAAAAGTAGATACCTTCAGCAAAAATTCATTCTCTTACAAAAATTGCATTTTTTCTTAAGGTGCTATAGTGGGAGGGGTTAAAACCCCACTTTTATGAGCTAGTTTCCCAGGAGGAGGATCAACCTTTTTCCTTGAAAGCTAGTAGGAGAGTCTAAAACCATTTATTTGCATGGTCAAAAATTTTTATGCAGATCTTCAGCTATACAACGTGATTCAGCCATAGATCTGTAGCAGTTATTTCATGTATATCATTTCTGTCAAGAAACCCTTGCCGAGTCATCTTGGGTCTATGTAAAAGAGACTAGATCTCTGTTTTTTAGCATTATTGATTAATATATGAGTAGATCTATTTTTTATCTATATTTCTGAGTATAACCCTCATTAGACTGCGCAGTCACTTTATGCATTAGTTTCTATGTTGCAGTAGTCTTGGGGTTTCATCATTTTTAAGCTGTTTTGAGCATGGGAGTCCCGTTTAACTAGGCAAAAGACATTTGTTTCTAATTTCCTTTTAGATGTGGTTGATATAACATCAGATATAATGGATCCATGGGATGAATTTTTCTGTTAAGGCTTATATTTCTAAAAAATGCATTTTTCATGCATGTATTGTTGATTTTCCCATTTTGGGATATTGCAGCGTGCTAGGGAATGCTAAGATGTGTCAGATACCGCGAAGGCATGTCAGACATGCTAAGATGTGCCAAGTGATAAGGCATGCCAAGATGTGCAAGGGTGTGTCAATGCATGCCAGGGACTATCAAGGCAACAAAAGGGAGAAACAAGTTAAAATACAAGGAAATGAACACATAAGAGGGTTAATAAGTCATCAATTTACCTTTTCCATGAGGGGCATGCTAGGCCCACCAACACTAGGCGTCAATAGGTTCCAAGTTAAAAGTATTAGTGCATTCTAAGTGCCAAGTCTTCCTTTGTTCCTTCTCATCTACTTTCCAACCGTTGATCTGAAATAAATTTAATATTAAACCATGCCAAATCATACCAAGGCATGTCAACGTATTCCATACATGCTAATACTTTCCAAGCGCCAATATGTGTGACGGAGTGTTATGCATGCTATGAATTGGAAGGGCACGTTGAAGAGTGATAAGGTGTGCTATAGTGCTAATGCATGTGGAGGAGTGCTAAGGAGTACTATGAGAAAACATTAAGGGAGCACTAGGTCAAAATTCATGGAAGTTAATGAATATGAGGAACGTGTGCCAGGGACTAGTGTTAATGAGTTCTAGTTGTCATGCCAAGGAGGGAGTGACAAGGTATGCTAAGGATTGGTAAGGCATGCTAGGGAATATCAAGGCATGTCAAGAAGTCTGAAAGTGTGTTGGGAGTTCCAGGGTGTGCTAATTATATGTGCCAAATAGTGCCAAGATATTCCAATACATGGCAGGTGCTAAGGATGTGCAGGGTGCGAGGGTATGTCAATATGTGTCAAAAAGTTTCAAGGAAACAAAAGGAAGAACCAATAAGAGGTTTAATAAGTCAGAATTTTATCTTTTTCAAAAGGGGCATGCTAGCCACACTAATAATAGGTCCCAATACATGCTAAATAGCATTGACATGTGCCAAGTGCTAATGTATGCCAACACATTCAACCAAGGTGTTTTAGGGCATGTTAGGGACTACATGCATGCCAACATGTGCTAGGAGAGTTCTATGATGTGCTAGCGCATGCCACCATGTGCTTTAACATCAGTTTCATGACAAGATGTTCTAGGTACAAATATGTTTGAAGACATGCAAGTTGCTAAGAAATGTTAGTGTGTTCCAAATCATTAATTTAAGGTGTGCCCGGATTGTTGAGGAGTGTTAGGTCTTTCTCATTAATAGAATTGATAGAGCTTGATTATGTATTAAATAATATATTTCCTACACACACTAGTGGGACTTTATCTGGAGGGAACTTTCTAGATAATAAACTTGATAGATATGAATCATGTGTTGAATCATAGGAAAACTCTATTCGACTAGTCATTACTTGAGGGAAATGATACACACTAATTACTTCTTAAAAAATTGACTAACTCTAACCACTATGGCCTTGGAAATATTATAAAAAGACTCCACAATAATGGTATTAAATCATTATCTTTTGACAAAAAATATATTAAAAAACACATAACATCATCAAAAACTCATTGGAATGATCAACGATGACGGGCATTTTTTGACAGTCACCAAAAGTAACAAAAAGAGCATCGGTGAGGGTCATTAAAAGTTCGTCACTAGAAGTGTCACCAAAGAGATAATTAGTGATGGGCCTTTAACGACCCTCACCAAAAGTTTCATTGAAAATGGCTTTGGTGATAGACCTTAAAGGACCATCACTATATACACTTATAGTGATGCTTTTTTAAGGACCGTCATCATATGTGACATTGGTGATGGAAGCATGACCCTCACCAATGTCCTTTTTTCTTGTAGTGATTCCTGCCTCTTTTTCACTACCTTGGGCCTCCTACCCTTCCAAGGTGCCTTGTTCTCTTCCCCCATGGATTTATGCTCTTCATGTAGCACATTTTGTGTTTCCTGTAGCACTGTCTGAATTTCCTATAGCAAACTCTGTTTTTCCTGTAGAAAACCCTCTTTTCCTTGCCATCCCCTTCTTTTCTTCCTCTTGAAGCTCTGTGGGGGTTGGTACTTGTTTGAGGGATGCTAGCCTTGAGGATTGTCTTCTTATCTAGGTAATAGTTTTATTTTTTAGGTGAAGTGACCTCTTGAATATCACCCTCCTCTGGCCCTATTTATTCTTTCTTATTAGGTGATTCTTCAATTGTGATTGGGCTCTTGGTTGGAGTTTGAGGTCTCCCTTGTTTCACCGTGTCACTCTTCCTCGTCCTGAAGTACATGGGGGTCTATCTCTTTCTCTTTTCCTTCACAGGGGTACTTAGAGTGGATAAGGTGGAAGCAACTTCATTTTTACTGGTTCCTGGTGAAAGGATGATTTGTTGAGGAGAGATATCAGTGCTCAACTTGGGGTCTAGTATCTTCTCCTCTTATGTCTTTCCTTCTTTTTTCTTATTCTTTCTCTTCTTCCCATTTTCATATTTATTTTCCTACTCCTCCTTTACTTCATATGTTTCTACATTTTATGTGGGTTATGCTTCTGTTTCCACGTCCTCTTCTTCCTATTCTTCCTCTGTGTTTTTAGTCTCTCCATATTCTTCTTTGATGCCCCTTTCTCCAAAGCTAGAGGCAGGGGTTTTTCTAGGAGTGATAGCTTGTGTCCCATTGAATGCTTCTTTGTCCATGTTTATGAAGGTGGACTAAGGTAAATGGATGTTGAGTCTATTAAGAGCATCTACTACTATGAGTTTAATGAGACCATGGTGAGCTAGGTGTTGATATTTTCTCTCCCTTACCCTCTGGCTCATATCCTTGATTGAATGCAAGAGGAAGTATGGGATGTTTAGTCTCTATTATGGGGCATATCTCATTTTAATCCAAGCTCATGTAATAATCTGAAATGGTATCCGTAGATCACACTTAGTCTTCCCTCACAGAAAATATATTTCATGATATGATATTCTACCTCATCCCATGGGTAACAGAGACTTTCCCTTCTCACCCCATTCTAATTTTCAATGTATTCTTCATTAGGCAAGAATAAACTCTTCTTAGAGGCAGTGATAGATACTTTTTCCTCTCTTTTCCACTTAACTCCTAGAGGTAAGGTTATGACTCTGCTAATAAGCTCAGGGGTCATCATAATTGATAGCCATCTAACCACTGTGGTGGCCCTATAATATGCTTGGGAGTGTAAGGCTACAATAAATTATCGATGCACTTCATCATCAAAACCTTTGAGGAGCTTGAAGAACCCCAACCACTGGTGGTTTCTAAATATGTCAACCACATTAGAGTGTAGTCTAATTATTTTTATGTCTATAGGCTCCCTTATATTAAAACCTCCCCCCATATTGTGACTGTGTTAGAGAGATGGTTTCCTAGCTTATGTCCAAAAACACTTGTGATATGGAACCTGAAAGGTTTCAAATTAACACAAAATGTTATTTTCTTACCCCTAATTCTCTGAAAAGCTACTTAAACTTCTCAATTATGGCTTGATTGTGTAATTTTTCATGAAAAACTTGGTGGGGTGATGTCCACTTAGCTCTAAAACTCTGATGTTTTATTCATTGAAGGATGGTGCTGGGGTGTCAATACACTCTGAGGGTGGATTTCATGACACTTTCTAGCATTGTGTGGCCTCTCTGGAAACTTCCTATAGCACCAACAGGGTTTCCTATAGCACGAGCTTGCATGTAAACCTCGACCATGGATCGAAGCTCCTCAGTGGATGCTTTATCTTTCCTACTATAACTGATATCATAATGCATAATAGAATGAGGGAGAATGAGCCAAAGTACACATTTTATTCCAATCTAGCGGACTTGGATCGTAGTGGTGATGTGGATTTGACACGAGGTTTCCTCATTTGGACCGTTGGTCCCACTCAAGCCAATCATTCCCATCTACCTTGAAATCAACTCCAACTCCTCGTGATCTCTCCCTTAACTAATGTGACAACTCCATGTGGCATTAAAACCCCACTAAATCTTTACTTTAACTCTTCGATGGTGGCCAATTTAACTGACCACCTTTTTACCTATTAAACTCTCTATTCTAGACATTAACTCATTTTATCTAAATGATGCATAGCGAGAGGGTAAGGGAGCCATACCTTAGCCTACCTGATGCTGATGAGTGGAAGGATCCTTTGATGAAGGGAATTGTGGCATGGTGATGGCCATCAGTGATTGTTTTCCTCTTTTGTGTTTTTTTTATTTATATTTTTTATTTTCTGAGTCAGCATCTTATTTTTTTGAATGAGTTTCTTATTGCTTTTTCTTGCTAATTATTTTTCAGGTGCCTCATAGAGACCCTCAGGCCCTACTACTGGTGTGTATTCCCTTTTGTAATACTCTGGTGATCATCAGGATCCATCTTCATCAACTACCTCGTGCTTACTTGATGTGTTGGTTTCATGTACAAAATTGCTACAGGAAGTGATAATTTTCCTGTAGCAGTCCCATTATTGCAGTTTTGGAGCTCCACGGAGCTGAGGAATGAAGAAAATTGGTGCAGGGATGCTATTTATGGTGTTAGGAAGTGAATGGAGTGGTGAAGTGCAGGAGGATATGAGAGGAGAGGCCCTATGTGAGGATTTAGCTAAACTATCTCACAGTGGCTGAATAGAGGGTTTAATGAGTGAATATTTATGCATGGAGTGGAGTTATGGTTAGGAGTGATAAGTATAGGTAAAAAAAATAGATTTCATGTATTCTTGATGGTTAGGCAGCCTTGAGTGAGCTTTTTCCTTCTCGGATGAATTTCCTGTAGCAGTACAATGTTTCCTATAGCACTACAGGAAATCCTGTACCAGCCTAGGACATCATGTAGCACTATAGAGAGTAAGAAAAAACTGTCATTTTTTCTCACATGTGGGGGATAAATGGATTAATGGATGCATACTGGGATTGGACATGGAGTGGATAGGTAGATGAGAGAGAGAAAGAGAGAAGATTTTTTCTCCCTTTTCCTAAACTGTCCTTGATCAACAACCTATAAAATAGAAGCAGGATAGTGCGTAGGTGCTATTTCAATTTTTTGTTTTTAAAAATAGTTGGGTTGCCTCAGCAGAGGTTTTCAACCCAAAATCCTTCCTTGGATGCCTCAAATAGGTTTTCACGCAAAGATATTTTATTATTCTATTTTTTCTCTTTTTTTTTTTCTTTTTTTTCTCTAGGATCACCTCATGGAGGTTTTCAACTGACGAGTTGGCCTTGGATGCCTCAGAAATATTTTCTCCTAGGCCTCTTTATTTTTTCATTTTCCCTTTTTCTAGGAAGGTGAGGGGATGGAAAATATGGAGCTTCCAATGACATTCACCTCCCTATTTATTGAATTTATAAATTCAACCTTAGATAGGGGCTTCTTGTACAGTTTTAGCCTGTAACCATTGACAAGTAGAGGGATCCCCTCCTTATTTATGGTTCTGACGTGAACATCCCCATTTTCATGCCATTTCTCCACTTGATAAGGTCCTAGCCACTTGGTCATTAGAGTAGCTCCCAATATCCTTCCTGAAATTTCTTTTCTTTGAAGTGGTTGTCATGCCAAAAGTTCCTTTACCTCTGTATTACCTTTGTGTGAAGGAGGGTCTACATTCTAAATTCATCCAAGCCATTTAGCTTCAACAACATTTCTTGTTGTGCCTTTGTAATTTCCAAGTCCAACTAAGCTTCCATTCTCAGGGTGTTAAACTCAAACTCAATGGAAATAAAATATTTCTTCCCATAAACTAGATCATATGGATTAAACCCTATAGTTGTCTTCTAGGTGGTATTGTAAGACCAAGTGGATTCCACCAATCTGTCTGCCAAATATTTCCTTTTGCTTCTCACAACCTTGGTGTGGATTTTTTCTAAGGCTCTATTTGTGACTTCCACCTGACCATTTGATTTAGGATGATAGGCAGTGGAAGTCTTGTGTTGCCTCATGAGTTTCTCAATGAGATGAGATGTAAATTGAGCCCCCTGATCCGTGACTACCTCTCTGGGGTATCCAAACTTGTAGAACACATTCTCTCTAAAAAACTCACCTACCTTCTCTTCTGTTGCTGACTTCAAAACCCTTTTTTTAGCCCACTTGGTCAAGTAATCTGTACAGACTATGAAATAGCTCTTCTGCCTGGATGGTGGATCAATGGTCCCAATGAATTCCATGCCCCACTTGTCAAATGGCTTTAAATACACTTGAGTTTGTAAATTCATTTCATCCCTCAATGTAAGTCTCCCCATCCTTTGACACTAGTCACATCTACTGGTGTATCTCTTAGCATCTTGGTGGAGGGTAGGCCAATAGTAGCCTCCTTGCAAAGATTTAAAGGTTTTCCACCTTGCAGAAAAATTACCCCCACATGGATCATCATGACATGCTGATAGGATTTCAAAGACATCCTCTTCTCTCACACATCTTATAAGAATTTTGTCAGGACCCAATTTTAAGAGATTGGCACCAATCCAAGTGAAAGGGGTTCTTTTACTGATAATATTTATCTTTTCTTTGGATGAATGGTTTAGAGGAAACTTTTCAGTGACCAAGTAGTTATATATGTTAGAAAAATAAGGATATAGTGTTGAGATACAAAATAGATGTTCATCCAGAAGCTGATCATCCACCATTCCTTCCTCATCTGCAGATAAAGTTAGTCTAGACAAGAAATCTGAAACAACATTTTCATTTAATGTTTTATCAACAATTATCAAATCAATTTTTTGCAATAACAAAAACAATCTAATGATTCTAGATTTAACATATGCTTTATTCATTAATTACTTGATGGTTGCATGGTCAGTATGTACAAAGGTCTAATAACTAGTAATATAATGCATGAACTTGTTTAAGGAATGGAAAATGAATAAGAGATCCTTTTGAATGACAATATAGTTAATTTTGGCTTTGGACATATTATTTCTAATGAAATAAATGGCATAGGATAATTTTTCTTCTAATTTCCCCAAGGATGGCCTCCCAACTTTATCCGATGCATTTGTGTGGATGTGGAAGGGTAGGGCCCAATTGGGACCTTGAAGAATGGTGGAAGTGATTAGATTTTACTTAATTATATCAAAACCCTCTTGAAATAGAATAGACAAGAAAAGCTCAGAATATTTGGCCAAAAATCTTAATAATGGTGAGGCCACTTTTCTGAAGTCCTTAATGAACCTCCTATAGTAGCGAGCCAAACCTAGAAAACTTTTGACATCTCTCTACTTTTGATGAATAGGAACCCTTTTAATGATGGTGATTTTTTTGGTGTCTACCTAGATTCCTTCTTGTGATATTGATTGGCCTAGGAATATCCCTTCCCTTTTTAGAAATTCACACTTTTCTGGACTTATGGAGAGATTCATTTCAGTGCACTTTCGGAACACTCTTCATAGATTGGAGAGAGCCTCCTGGAAATCATAACCATAAGGTGTGAAATTTTCCATGTAGATTTTACAGAGTCTTGGAATAGTTCAAAGAAAATGGTCAGGACTACTCTTTGGAAAGTAGCAGGGGCATTTCACAACCCAAATTGAAGGAATCTGTAAGAAAAGGTGCCCTAGGGACATGTGAAAGTGGTCTGGTCCTAGTCCTCAGGGCTGATTTGGATCTAGTTATACCCACTAAACCCATCTAGGTAAGAGAAAAAATTCTTCCCTTCAAGACCATATAGGACTTGATCGATGAAGAACAAGGGGAAATGGTCCTTATTATTGGATTTATTTAGTTCTCGATAGTAGAGATAGATTCACTGCTTTCCATTTTTCTTTGGGACTAGAACAAGAGGAGAGACACACTCACTGTCTGATATGGGGTTGATGAAACTTGCATCCATCAAATTTTGCAGTTCATCCTTCACTATGTCCTTTAGATTTGGGTTCATCCTCATTTGGGGTTGGCGCACAAGCTTGCATCCCTATTTAATATAAATATGATGTGTGCACACTGATGGATGCACCCATTTCATGTCTTTGTAGTCCCAAGAAAAAGCATCTAGGTTTTCCTTCAAGAGATGACATAGTTTCTCTTCTTATTTCGCTGAGAGGGATGAGTTAATCTTCAGGGATTTTGAGGGGCCAAATTCCACAGCCTTGGTGACTTTATAGGTTGAATCAACTGAGTGCATCTCAATCCAACGGTGGCTTTCAGATTCTCTCACTAGGTCTTCGAGTGGAATGGAAATGGGGGGTTGGATTTGAATGATATGGTCTATGAGATCATCCTCATCGAGTTGCCCCCCTCTAAGAACAATATATATGGTACAAATGCGATAGGGTGTGGTACTATTCACTTCATCTTATTCTTCTTCATCCTATAACCACAAGGGCATGTCATGGTCAATGGAAGGTTGGGAAAAAGGATATAATACCAATTGTTTGGACAAGGGCCCATTCTTTATAGTCATGTTTTCAGCCCTACAACTGGTATAAGCATCGATAGTGGCCAACCAAGGTCTTCATAAAATGAGAGGATATCCATTAAACTTTATTTTTGGGTAGAGGACCAAGAAATATATGGAGTACTCCTAGGAGTAGATTGAGACCATAAAATCCTCAACAACTCCTTCCAGAGCTACTATGGATATATAAGCAAGTTTTAGAATAGTGGTGGTCTTTCTCAATGCTCCTTAGAGGTTGAGTTTAAGCATATTTTCCTCGGTCATCATATTGATGGCAGCTTCGAGGTCAATCAGAGTGTGGGGGACTATGACACCATCGATTTGTATGTCTACTACTAGACTTCTGGGGTCCAAGTACTTCTAGAAGATCACCCTTCCCAACATTAAGTCTGATAGTTGTCCCACAACATTGATGGTGGGGGTGTCTTTCATCTCTCTCCTAGGTTTCTTAAAGCACTTTTCTTTGATGAGACTATTGTAAATAGGGACATCCTTGATAGCCTAGAGGAGGGTTATTTTCATGCACATTTTTTCAGTTCTCCCAGAAGTTCAGTTTCTTCTGGGGTGTGCTGACTAGGGTGGATTAGGAGCTCAGGAAAAGGATATTGATTTGTCTGAGAATTTCTCTCTTCCTTTTCCTCCTCAACCTTTGCAGGTGGATATGGAGGACGATTGTTTTGGATTACTCTTCTAGACTTGAGATTGATCTCAAGTATCTCCACATCATAAGTTGGATAGGATGTTTCCCCACTGTAAACATGTTGTGTGTGCTTGTTGTTCGGGTTTAGATTGGGTTGGGCAGGCATCTGAGGAAACTTAGGTGGAGCAGAGTGGGTGAGCTGAGGTTGAGGCTGGGGTGGGGGCAGTAAATTAGGTGGTTGGTTGTGTTGGGGCCTCCACCCTTGTGATGGGTTGCTCCACTGAGGTGGTTCATGAACATACTACTATAATGGTTGGTTCATAGGTTGAGGGTTATATGGAAGGGTGTAAGGCCAAGTAGGAGGTGTAGGCCATGATGGAGGAGTGGATGTGTACCAATACAGCAATATGTGCATTTTGGTTTGTAAGATAGTAGGAGTAAGGTGCACCTTGCATTCCCTATTGATATGACCGAGGCCCTTGAGGCCTTCTCTAATTTATGAAACAAAGTTGCTTTGGTCCTCCTTCCCCACCTTGATATACATATTTGAGCCCAGGTAAGGAGGGACACTTATCTGTGGCATGATTCTCTTCGCATGCTAAGAAAAAATTTACGAAATTTAGTGTACATTCATTTCAAGGGTGTTTTCTGGTACATCTAGGGCAGAAGATAGCCAAGGATCTCTCTGCTTCCTCTTGATTCCTCTTGATTTGAATTGTGTCCATTTGCAAATAAAACGTGTGAAACATCTCACTTTTGAAGTCCTTCAACATATTCCCAATCTCATGCTCGATGGAGGCAGAAGAGGAAGAGGTGGTGGTCATGATTTGGCTGGCTCTACTTTTCTTCCTAGCTGGCCTACAGTGGTTTCTAAATACAATTTGGGTGTCCTCATAAGGAAGATGGTAGATGTATCCTCCAAACATCATATTAAGGGTTTATATCACCTCCTCCCTAATCCCTCAGAGAAGTACCAATTTGAGTGATTTGGGATCAAGGGTGCAATTGGATCTTTTATAGTTAATATGGAGTCTTTATTCATAATCCTCCAAGGATTCATCGGGTCCTAGAGTCATCCTAAATATCTCCTCTTTGGTTTCTGTTAGTCATAAATATTTTTTCACTATCTTAGGATGACTATAGGATGGTTGTAGTTTTCTGAAAACAATATTCCTTGAATACCTTGAGTTTCAGAAATCTCACTGCCTTCATTATCCTTATAAACCTATTTTCACTATTCCTTAGTTGGTCTTCTGAAATTCACCCTGTTGCTCTTAAAATATTCATTATGGGCTTCTACCTCTCATTTTAATCCCTCTTTCCTACTTGAGACTTCATTTCCCTATTTCCCCCTGTCAATACACTCTGCCCTCCCTCTAAGGTTTCTTGTTGCCAACTCATTCCCACATCCCTTTGGGAATAATAACCTATAATAATACTCTGTTTTCACTTGAAAATCTCCAAGTCAAATTTCAGTCAAAATCAGGTCAAAGAACACCCCCATTAGGTCATTAGGGTTTTACATTTTTTAAGGTTATCCTTGGATGTTTCAGGCATTTCTTTTCCTTTGCTAGAATCTAGCTCAGATTTAATAAAATTTAAGACATGGTTATTCAAGAAAGATTTAAAATTTCCAAGGAGGATTATCTTCTAAGTTCAGAACCAGCAAGTGAGAAAAATGGAAAAGTTTGGCACTTCTACAGCAGTGTTGAAATATTTGTCAACAGAAGGTACTGATGGTGTATACTGTCTACTCCAGAATGAAAACAATTTACAGCAAAGGAAAGGGGAAAAACTTGGTCTTGTAGATGAATAGGGTTATGAACTGGTTAGTCCATTTTAGTGCCAAAGTAGTGATCACTTGTAGAAAATGACATGGAGGAAGCACACAAGATCAAGCATGAAGAAATTCTATTAGAAAAATATTGATGTAATATGGAAAAAAGGTAAGGTAAACTAGATAGAAATGAATGAACTTGAAAGGGCTATAGAGAACTTAGAAGACAACACTGATTATTGTTGTGCAGAACTGCAAACACTTAGGGTTTTGAAGAAAGTGGCCAAAGGAGGCTGAAAATATGAGTTGAACTTTATGGTGGAAACTACAGGAGATTTGGAAGATGCTAATATGTGATTAAACCACAAAGTTGTCAAGATGAACATGTCAAGCCCCAAATGAGAAAAATAAAAGTCAATTCCATGACTTCAACAACCTGCAAGAAAATAGTGTAAAAGAATATCAGTGAGAAAAGAAAAAGGGATTTTAAACATTAAAAGTTGGTTTTCAAAGTTAAATTAAATCCATATTCCTATAAAAGCCCATTTTACATTTCAAATGAATCATTGTTGCCTCTCAAAACAGCAAGAATGCTCCGCAAGGAAAAAATTTGTGATTTTGCAAGCAGAATTTGGGCAAATTTTCTTGGCGCTGCGCGCCTAGGAGTTGGCACTGCGCCCTTGCCAGTTTTCCTCCACACAAATTATGAAGGCATTGCATGCCTAGGAGATGACGTTGCACCCTTTTCAAAGTGTTGTGATCTTTCCAGAGAGACCCTTTGTTGATTTTCCTTGGCACTGCGTGCTTGGGATGGTGTTGCGCCCTCAGCAACTGGTGCTGCGCACATAGATAGAGAGAGTTTATAAGTCTTCCAACCACTCAAATGACCTCAAAAATTCTTCAAGTATTTGCCAAGGTCACCCAAGAAATATTAAGTGGTAAGTACATGATATAAGCCCTATTTTTATGCCATTTGGTGAATTCTTAATCAATGGAAATGAAACCCTGAAAGGAAACCCTAAGTTTTAAGCTTGTAATCACTGTTTCATTCCTATTTCATCGTCCTTGAAGAAAATCAGTCATAAAAAAGGGTCATTACATTGCTTGAGGGTTGTCATTGAGTTAATTTTCCCCCAGAGAAAATTTTAAGGATGGAAATTTATCTTAAAGTTTAGAAACCTTGGCGAATCTTACTAGTCCCCAATATGTAAATGTAAAATTTTTGATGATATTTTTGTAAAAATATTTAGGTTCCTATTATTTTATATTAGTATATATAAAATTTTGGTGATTTTTAGGGTAAAACAAAATTATACTATAAAATTTGGGCGAATCAATTTTCAAAAAAATGGAAATTGGCGAATATTTTTTTTGGAAAAAGCATGGAAAATTAGCCCACCTGCGAATATTAGCCCCTAAAATTTTCCCTATTTTCCCCTCACTCATTTAATACACCTATACCCATTCAATCATTCCCTTCATTTGCAAATCTGTCATTTCATTCCTTCCCCTCATTCATTTCACTTACACTCTAGGGTTTAATAAAACAGAGTTTTAAAAATGTCAGAGGAAGGAGACAGTGGTAGTGGTGTTGAGGCACGAATTCCAAGGAGACATGATCACAAGGGAGGAAAGATAAAAAGATTTGAACCTATCACCACAAGGGATATTATGGCCTCTCCTCTCACTGTATCTTGTTTTAAAAATGTGGGTTGCTTTAAGTTTTGTGAGAAGGTGCAACAAGTAGAAAACCACCCAGAGCTAACACGACTATTCATCATTAACCTACATGACAAGTAGGTCAATCTTGCTCAGGTTACATTTGAGATGTCCAATGATGCCATTGCAGCTGCTACAGGGATACCAAGTGTGGGAGAAACGTGGTTCAAACAAGAAAACCTAGACATGAGTTATTTTGAGCCATACCTTAAGCTAGGTATAAATATCACCACAAGTCCATCTTCCCTTTTTCTCATCTTCTTGATAGATATGGACCCATGATGAAGATAATAATGAAGTATTTCACTTGTGAGTGAAGGCTTTCCCACCTTTACTCATATCATATCTGTCTTCTTATGCGTTTCACTAGAGTTAGGATGTTGCATATACCATATTATCTTTTTCGTAGAATTGAAAAAATGGCCTACATAGTGCAAAAGAGAGACTACAATCAGAAAATGCAGAGCCTTTTTCATCATTCACTTATCAAGATGGTGGTTATGAAATAGCTCCAGTAGAAGAACATTCCATGGGATACCTTCATTGCCCATGAGGTTTTCACTACTTCACATGGCCATCATCAACAAGATATTCCTTCATTTTCTCATCCTCACATATCCACTTCTCCATCACATCCCACTGTTCAAACATCTCCACCCACTCACATTCCTTCACCCCATGATGACCCTTCCACAACCCTTCACCCTCATATCATGATGACAAAGCATCAAGAAGTGATGGAAACATTGAGACAGATGACACTAAAATGAATGAAATTGAGCCTTTTCCTTTGACATATCGGAGAGGCTACAGGCATGTGTTTTTTGCACCTGATGTGCAAGGGGCCGTGCCTTCTTCATTAGCAAAATAGGTTGATAAAGGCAAAGTAAAGGTCACAGAACCTAGCATTGTTGAGGAGGAAAAAAAGCCTGAAACTGAGCAAGAGTTTCAATTAATTGACCTTGATGATGAGGATGAGAAGAGGATCACCAATATGTTGATAAAAATCAAGGATGCCAAGATTAGTAAGCTTCAATCTAATCTTGGTAGGGAAAATAATGTGATCAACTTTTATGAGCTAGAGAATCAGCAGTTGAAGACAAAGAAGGCCATCAGCGAGGTTAGGGCAATCAGAGCTCAGAATGAGGCTGGAAAGGAAAAGGCTTTGATATATGAGACCTTGGGCACTTTTGATGACAATGATAATGAGGAATAACAACTTCCTAGGCAGAGACCATGGACCATTGGGTTGAAGAGGGCTTTAGCCCGGGAAAGAGAAAAAGAGGCAGAATTGGTAGAGTAGCTCACTCCAAGTGAGCTGCTTGCCATAGAAATTAGAAAAGATAGAGAATATTGGCTCGAGTGGGAAAAATTGCACCTATAGAGTCAGCTATAGAAGGCCAAGAGAGACACTGACATGCAAAGGAAGATGGCAAGACATTATGCCATGAGAAACAGGATTGCAAGGGCCAAGCTCAAACGAGCCCATGTAAAGATTCAAGCTCTAAATGAGGCAAAATAGAAGGAGAAATTGAATATTCTTGCTGAGGTGTCCCTCCAAGCCTCCCAACCATGATCAACAAATAAAAACCCAATTTTGGCACCTTGGTGCAAATTTTGAATTCTTGACAGTTTGGCTTGCAGAAAATTGGGCCAAATGCACAGCGCCACTGGAATTGTGCTCTTTTTTGGGGCACTAAAATGAAAAAGGTCAGCATTTTCATGTTCCTCATTCCAATTACATTAACCTCAAAATATTTCAGAACATTTGGAGCAAAAATGGTCCCTCAAAAAGGCCAAAAACTACCAAACAATCACCTTTCTGCCCTCTTTTTGGCACTGGTGCTACGCATTTAGCAGTATTAGGAGAAGTGGTTTTTGAAAAGGAAAATGGGAACCAATATGGAAATTGGAAGTAGATTTGGAAACTATATAGGATAGGCTTTCCAATGAGATATCATGGAGCTCATTTGGACACAGGGAAGGCCTCCAAAAGTCAGCTACAAAACAGGTCATTTTCCCAGTCTTGGCACTGCGTGTTTGCACTGGCATCGCACCCCTGTACCTTGGAGTTGTGCCCTTACCAAGAGTTATTGCAAAAGATATTTTGAAGCCTTAAATTCAAAAAATTTCTAAAATTATCTCAAATAGTTATGTTAGAAATCATTTTTTCCATAAATGAGTTTTAGATATTTTTCCTTGGGCCTTGCATGGTCTCAAAGGTCAAATGCATTAATTATGTAGTGAATGACATTTGAAACCCTAGCTAGGGTTCACCTCCTCATTTTTCAGATAAATACTTCTTATAATGCTTCATAATTTTTGTTGTTGGTTGATTTTCGAGCCCAATATTACATAGATTTTGAGTTGTGAAGAAATTCGTTTTGGAGCTTTGTGATTGTTCTAGATTGAATATCAATGGAGCAAGAATATTCACAGGATTCATAAACTTGTCTAAATGGTGATGTTGTCCTGATATTGTATTTTTTTCCTTCTGTTTTCCATATTTTTAATCTTTTCTCTTGCAATAGAACATAAAATTTAGGTTAAGATATGTTGTTAGAGGCACCTTAAGTTTGTTTGCTCTCTATTGCTCAAATTTTTTCCTCTACTATGTATGATTGGAGAATTATTAATTGCTCTCTAGTTCTACATAGCTTGTTGTCTTGAAAATGATTTAATGGAGTCAAGCCAAAGAATTCTATGGTATGCCCTGTCCTTTGGTGTAGCTTGAACCATTGTTTTTAAGGCCTTTCTTTGAAGTTTACTTATTAGGGTTTGGCTAAAGAAGTTATGGTTTTTCCTGTCTTTTGGTACCTCTTGTATAGTCACTTTGAAGGTATTTTAAAGTCTGATTGAAGAATTTAGGAGTTCCCTACTCTTTAATCATCGCTTGATTGTTATCTTAAATTTTTTCTTTGTCTGAAGGTAAATAGCTAGATAATTTAGGAGTTCCCTGCTTTCTAGGGTTTGCTGGATTATTGTCTCAAAGTTTACTTGATAAAGCTAGGCCAAAGAAGTTTATGGTGTGCCCTGTCCTTTGGTTATTTCTTAAGCATAGTGATCTTAAAGACTCTTCTTGTTATAGTATATGTTAAAGGATTCTTAATTTCCCTTTAAACCTATTAAATTCACAACTTAATGTTCATTTCACACCCAAATAAGCTATTAAGATCCATTTGGATTTGTTAACTTGCCCTATGAAACACCCTTGATTTATTGTTTTACTTTTCAAGCCTTTCACAGACCCCATAGCCTAATGGTTTGAATTTCTCTTACTCTGTCTATTCTTCTTGACAAGAAACCCAACCAAAAAAAACAAAAAACACAAACCCTATCATTTTAACTAGCGTAAAATCAGCATCCCAAATCAATCAAGTCATATCTTTTATAAAAATATAGAGAGAGCCCTCTCTAAGTCCGAGAAGGCTAGGTCTTAGGACTCCAAAGTTGGTTTGATGTTACCCTTGTCTATTTGGTCTTGCCAATATGACAAAATACATGGACCTAACATAATGGCGACTCCACTGGGGAACACTTATTGAAAACCTTAGTGTTATATAAAGAACTCAGAAAACCCAAAAATATTTCTAGATTGGTATCCAATTTTTTATGGTGGACAACAAATAAATCCTCAGAATAGTTAGCATCATCGACCTGGTGACTCCACTGGTCTTCAGTAGGCCTGCTGACTCCACTGGTCCTCACAGACTCCTCTAGGAATGCATTAATCAATCCTAAAAGGTATTAAAACCATCCACATAATGTGTGAATTCAATAATCTTTCAGATAGGTCTATTTTTCAAAACCCTTACAAAATTTCAGCCTCTCTATGTTGTGGGTCTAAAATCTGGCTTCACAAAGAATCAACACTAGATCTCACCCTAACCCAAACCCTCCTACCATAGTTTATGACCCAGAAAGAATCTTAAGAAAAAATTCTAGGATTGAAGATTCAACTATTATCAGACCAATTCACAAGGTAAGTTCCTTTCCTGAAAACCTTACATCCTTGCAAGATACCCAATTTGACTTACACCATAGAAGAAACCTATTCAGAACTAAGTCTCAAAGTTGGATAGACCAGACATACCTTGAGCCTACAAGCTTACAACAAAGTCCTAGTAGAGAAGCCTCTCCTTCCACTCCTCCCAATTTTCAGCTTCTCCAACACTTTGACTCCTTTCATTCCAAATCTGCTCAATATCATCTAACTGGTACAAGTACATCTTCTACCCCCACTCATACATCCACTATGAAAACCACTCCATTTCATCCTCCACCTCCACTCATAAACCCTCCCCTGATAAATCCTCCTTGGGTTCCATTACCTCCTATCATGGCAGCATGGTTGCCCCCTTGGTGCTACCACAACCTTTACTGCGTATGCCTCAAGACTATCAATCTAAGATCCCTCACTTTAATGGATCTGATCATACACCTGTCCAACAACATGTTGACAAGATGAATGATGCTTTTGACTACCAAGAAATAGAAGAGGAGACTATAAAAATGAGAATTTTTGCCCAAATTTTAGGGGGAGAAGCAAAGAAATGGTTCAAGAACTTAACTGCTAATAGCATTCATGATCTCCCTTCCCTTTATCAAACATTTATAAACAAGTGGGAGACTAAGAAAAATCATCTTCAAATCCTATCAGAATATAAAAACCTTAAAATAAATGTTGGGGAGAGTGTTCAAGACTACTGCAATAGGTTCAATAGTGTATATAATGCACTCCCTCCCCACATGAAACCACCATAAGGCCTAGCCCTAGTAAAATTTCCAGATGGATTTGATCCAAAAATGGCTTACCAATTAAGAGAAAGAGATCCCCTTACCCTAGAAGACATGCAAAGGGGAGTAGTAAGGGTAGAAGCCAATCTAATAGCTAAAAGGGATAGAATGAGAACATAAAATAGGGTTACATACAAAGAAGAACCTATGGCCTCCACATCTGATGCTAAAATTGACAGTCTAGTTAGGAAAATGGAAAGGATAATGGAGAGAATTAAATTAAATGAAAGAGACCCCCCCAGGGAAAAACAAACAAATCCTCAAAACAAAAATAGAAACCAAAAATTCAGAAGAGATCCTCCTCAAATAAGACAAAGAGAAAATGACCAGAAAATAAAACCTCCTTTCCAATAAAACTATGTAGATGAAGAGGAAAGAGAGACTGAGGAGCAGGAAGAAAACCTTGTGAATCTAATAGGCTCTGATAGTGAGGATGTTGTTTTTCTCACAGAAGAAGAACAAGTTCTGTTTTCCTCAAACCAAAATGAAAGAACATATGAGGATTCCGAAGAATACAAATTAGGATTTGAAAATTCTATCATGGAGGTTCATAGCTAGTATGACCTCAGAAGTAAGAAAACCCAATATATCCCCAGGAGGAACAAACTAGAAATTGTTGCTAGGAAGACCCCTGAAAATATTCCTAAAAAGCCAGCATAAAATACAAACACCATGGCCAAGAATTCAGATCAAAGCAAAAACAAAATTATCCAACATGTTGGTGACCAAATCTGCCCAAGTACATCAATTAGTGGCCCTGAAAAAACTATTCTAATTGAGATTCCAAATAAAAATCAGCAAACCAAAGTTGTTGAAAGAACAATGTCTGATAAAGCTTATTTGAATCTACCAAGAACACATACACCATTCATTATTGAGGGAGAAATTGCCAAGATAAAAATATCCATACCCCTTACTGAATTAGTGACTCAAGATGTATATAGATCTCAAGTTTTGAAGGCTTTAAACATAGGTAATGACACTAATACTCTAAAATGATTGATGACAAGCGAGAATTTTTGTTTGGACCAAAGGTAGAGGGAAAGTTCCAAGAGGGAGTTGTGCCTCCATTCTATGTGAGTTTGAACAACCATGACAAAATCCTACACAATGCCATGCTAGATTCTAGTGCTTCACATAACCTCATGCCAAAGGTGGTGATGGAAAGATTAGGCCTTGAAATAACTAGACCTTACAAAGACTTGTACTCTTTTGATTCGAGTAGATTTAAATTTCTAGGCCTAATCAAAGATCTATGTGTCAATCTGGCACAAATACCAGCCAAGAGCCTAGTCATGGATATTGTAGTGGCTGACATTCCCCCAAAATATGGCATGCTCTTATCTAGATCATGGGGAACCAAACTCCAAGGAACCGTCCAAATGGACATGACATATGCTACCATCCCAGTTTTTAACCAAACAAGAAGACTATACATAGAATCTCACATGAAATACATGGTAAGCAGCCAAGATAAGCCAAACAACACCCCTCTCTATTCTATTCATTTAGACCTTGATTCATTTATTTTTTACAATGAAGATGAAATTATCGAACAAGTAGCGAAGAAAGAGGAAGAGCAAGACCTGTCAGCACAGTCAAACCAAACAAAAAATGAAAAACATAATAGCCAAAACCCTAGCAGCCATGAACACCAACATAATGGCGAATCTGAACTTGAAATACTTTGGAACATGAGCTTTGATGGCTATTGTGGCAAATCTGGTTGAGGAGTAGGTGTTTGGATACACAACAGCAATGAAGGTCACTCTTACAAGCTCGATTTTCAATGTAAAAATAATATTGCAGAATATGAAGCTCTTCTCCTAGGTTTACAATTGCTGGAAAGTATAGGAGCTAAGAAGATTTTTGTTTAAGGATATTCTGAGTTAATCATTGGGAAAATTAAAGGAGAATATTAAGCCAAAAACCCTAGGTTAAGAGAATATAGAAATGTTGCCTTAGACCTCCTAAAAACATTTGAAAACTATGAACTTACCTTTGTCCCAAGAACTCAAAACAGGTTTGCCAATGAACTAGCCTTTGCTACCAGCACTTGTCAACTGCCTTGTGCCAATGAAAAATACACGGTAAACGTCCAAAGTAGACCAACATTCCTAGATAACATAGATTATTGGTAATTTTTTGAAGGTGACAAACATATTGAGGACTTCCTTTAGTCCAAAAATGAATTTGAGATGCCAAAACCAAACTCAGATCATGAACATGACTACTTTGTTGAGGAACAAACACACAAAACAGAGCCACCTTATGCTGCTGATATAGATCTGCTAGAACACCCTCATGAGGCAGAATTGTGTGAAGATTCAGACAAAAGGGGCCTTGAGGTATTGTAATGCAAACACAACTTATTGACAAGAGGACTTGCCCCCTTAGTAGAAATTTTTGATTTCAATGATGTTGCCGGGAAGCCAAAAATGGAATCCACCGAAACAGATGTATAAGAATGCAACATAGGGAGTGAGGAAGAACCTAAAATGATAAAACTATCCAAAACACTACCAGCCCTTATAAAATAGAAATACATTGAGTTATTCAAAGATTTTAAGGATGTGTTTGCATGGGGCTATGAGGACTTGAAGTCCTATGATACAAGCATCATTCAACATAAGATTCCTCTCAAGGAAAACCAGAAACCATTCAAGAAGAAATTGCGTATGATAAACCTTGTCATAATGCCTCTAGTTGAGAAATAAATTAAAAATATGTATGATGCTGGAATAATAGTCCCACTCAGGTACTCGGAATGGGTATCAAAACTCGTATCAGTGAGGAAGAAAATAGGGGAAATTAGGCTATGCATAGACTTCGGAAATTTAAACAAGGCCTCCTTGAAAGACAACTAACCTTTACCTAAGATGGATCATACACTGCAAAGGGTGGTAGGATCCAAAATAATATATTTGCTTGATGGTTTTCCAGGGTATAATCAGGTGCTAGTACAACCATATGATCAGCACAAAACCGTCTTCACTACACCTTGGGGCACATTCATGTATGTCAAAATTCCTGTCGATTTAATGAATGTTGGTGCCACTTTCCAAAGAGCCACAGACATTTCTTTTTATGAAGAAATAGGTTACTTCATTGTGATATATCTTGATGACATAACTGTCTATTCAAAAAATGACGAAGAACACCTAGCTCACTTAAGAAAAGTCTTTGAAAAGTGTAGCAAGTATGGTTTATCTTTGAATCCCAAGAAAAAATCTATTTGGTCTTCAAGAAGGAAAACTTTTAGGCCACATCATATCTAAAGAAGGGATTAAGATAGATCCAAAGAGTATTGAAGGGATATTGCAGATCAGTCACCCTAGGAACATCAAAGAGCTGCAATCTTTCATTGGAAATATCAACTTCTTAAGAAGTTTCATACCAAACCTTGCAGAACTCCTAAGAAACATTAAAAACATGCTGAAAAGAGAAATAGGAGTAAAATGGACCGTAGAAGCAAAACAACCCTTTGAACTAGTAAAACAAGCACTTACCCAAACACCAGTTCTAATTAGCCCTGACTTTACCAAGGACTTATTCATCTTCTCATTTGCATCACAACACACAATTGCTGCAATATTATTACAAAAGAACATGACGGGACAAGAAAAACCCATAGCTTTCTTCAACAAGGCACTAAGAGATTCACCTATGAAATATAACATTATGGAAAAACAAGCTTTTGCCTTAATCAAAGCCTTAAGATATTTCAGGGTTTACATCTTGCATTCACATGTCATTGCTTTTGCCCCCCATGCAGTTGTTAAGGACATACTAACTCAGGATCCTGGTGGAAAAAGAGGTAAGTGGATTGTTGTCATCTTAGAGTATGATCTAGAAATCAAGCCCACCAAGCTAATCAAGGGGCAAGGACTGGCTAAACTGATGGCTGAAGCAAACTTTCAAGCACTGGACATAAACATGATACATTCCTTGGATGAACAAGAGGAGTTGGCGACTCCACCTATTGAAGAAGCATTTCTGAACTCACTCTAGTATGCTGATATATTATATGTTATTTTTTATCTAAATTCTCCTCCTATTTTGTCCAAAACAAAGGCCAGATTCTTGAAACTAAAAGCTGTAATTTTTTGCATTCTAGATAAAGCTTTATATTGGAAAAATTCTATTGGTATCCTTATTAAATGTTTACTTGAAGATGATGCAGATAGGATCATGCATGAGTTTCATGAAGGAGAATGTGGAGGTCATATCTATTGGAAAACCACTGCCAACAAAATCCTTCGAGCTGGTTTCTGTTGGCCCACTCTTTTCCCTGATATCCACAAGCTAGTAGCGACTTGCCATAAATGTCAAATATTTGAGGGAAAGAGAAAACTACTTCCTTTGCCTTTGCAACCTATTAGTGTTGAAACTCCTTTTCAACAATGGGGTCTAGACTTCATTGGAGAAATCCACCATGTCTCCTCTCCCTAACACAAATGGAAACTCACTACAACTGACTATTTTATCAAATGGATAGAATTCATCCCTTCAAGTACTACCACTGATTCGGTAATCATAAAATTACTTGAAAATCACATCTTGGCTAGATTTGGTTGTCCTAGAAATATTATTAATGATAATGCTACTACATTTAAATCCAGGAGAATGGTGGACTTTTGCCACAAGTATCACATCACATTAGGGCACTCTACAACTTATTACCCTCAAGGTAATGGGTTGTCTAAGTCCTCTAACAAAATTTTGGTAAATATCGTCAAGAAATTGTTGGAAGAGAACAAAAATTCATGGCACAGCAAATTAGTGCATGCACGATGGGCAGACAGATTAACAAACAAAAAATCAATTAACATGCCCCCCTATCACCTAGTGTATGGCATGGATGCAATTTTTCTAACATCCTTGGGAGTCCCAGTGATGAAGCTTATTCAAAAGGTACAATCAAAGGAGAATGATATACAAAGGAGGTTAAACCAAACCATTCAATTGCAACAATCAAGGGAAGAAGTATACAACAGAACACAAGAAGTGCAAGAGAATATTAAGAAAATATTTGATAAGAGGACTAAAGCTAATGATTTCCAGATTGGAGACAAAGTGTTGAAGTGGGATACAAGAAGAGAGGGCAAAGGAAAGCATGAGAAATTTGAAAATATGTGGAAAGGCCCATACATCATCCATTCAGTTAGAGGTAACAATGCATTACTTCTATAATAAATGGATGGAACAGAGTTATTTGGAGGTCCTGTCAATGGCAGGATGCTCAAGCGTTATTTTTTTTGAAGTCCTTAGTTTAAAGCTTTATTCATTGTACATAACAATGTTTTAATAAAAGATTAGAAAAATGAAACACAAAAACAAAGAAAAGAAGAAAAGTAGGGCAGATAAAAAGAAGAGGTAAAGCCCCATACAAAAAAAAGAATATGTCTGAAAGTGTGCAAGTCCAAATGCCATTAATTTTGAGAAAGGAAAGTCTTGTTCAATCATACAACCTAATCATGATTGAGCATGTTTTAAATTTCCATTGATAAGTTAGAAAATGAAGATTTTCCAAACTATTTAAACTTGGCTTATCAGTAGACTAGGTTAGGAAAAGATACTGGTTCCCAAAGTTCAAATCTGAACCAAAGAGAAAAGAGAGGGATGAAAAGAAAATTCCAAATTACAACACTCAGTTTGTTTACTTTGTGAAAAAATAAATCTGTGTGTAGCTTGTCCAAAATGCTACAGCTCATGACAAACCAAACTGCTCAACCTTGATTTGGTCATGTTTTAAATTTTATGTTAGTAGATTAGAGAATGAAAATATGTCAAATTGTTTAACCTTGATAGATAAGTAGATTAGGTAGAGAATAAAAAGAGATCATCAGTCTAATCTGAGCTTTTGGATGATATAAGGGTAGAATTATATAGTTTGTGCTTTCAAAAGAAAAGATGATGTTCAGGGTTTGCCAATCCAAATGCACCCAAATGAAGAAAAAATGCTAGGAAAGGTATGAGGGGTAGGTAGGGTTGATGTTGAAGAAATCATGTTTTTTTATATTTTAAGATCACAGCTTCAAGGAACAACAGCAAGATCATCATTGAAAAATGAAGGAAATCAGCAAGCATGTGAGGCATCTCATCTGCAAAATTAGAGGTTTGAGGTTCTTGACACCTCCTAAAGGAGCGACCCTCCCCAAGTGGATCCACTGTTAGTCATCAATATTTTTTCACTATATTTGGATGACTATAGGATGGTTGTGCTTTTCTGAAAAAAATATTCCTTGAATATCTTGAGTTTCAGAAATATCACTACCTTCATTATCCTTATAAACCTATTTTCACTATTCCTCACTTGGTCTTCTCAAAGTCACTCTGTTGCTCTTAAAAGATTCATTATGGGCCTACACCTCTCATTTTCATCCTTCTTTCCTACCTGAGACTTCATTGCCCTATTTTCCCCTATCAATACACTCCACCCTCCCTCTAAGGTTTCTTGTTGCCAACTCATTCCCATGTCCCTTTGGGCATAATAACCTATAACAATACTCTGTTTTCACTTGAAAATATCCAAGTCAAATTTCAGTCAAAATCAGGTCAAAGAACACCCCCATTAGGTCATTAGGGTTTTGCATTTTTTAACGTTATCCTTGGAAGTTTTAGGCACTTATTTTCCTTTTCTTGAATCTGGCTCAGATGTAATAGAAATTCAAGACATGGTTATTCAAGAAAGACCTAAAATTTCCAAGGAGGATTATCTTCTCAGTTCAGAACCAGCAAGTGAGAAAAATGGAAAGTTTGGCACTTCTGCAGGAATGTTGAAATATTTGTTAGTAGAAGGTGCTGATGATGTTGACTGTCTATTCCTGAATGAAATAAATTTATAGCAAAGGAAAGGGGAACAACTTGGTCTTCTATATGACTAGGTTTATGAACTGGTTAGTCCATTTGAGTGCCGAAGTAGTGATCACTTGCAGAAAATGACATGGAGGAAGCACAGAAGGCGAAGAATGAATAAATTCTATCAGAAAATATTGATGGAATATGGAAAAATGGTAAGGTAAACTAGAAATAAATTAATGAACTTGAAAGGGCTATATAGAACTTAGAAGACAAAACTGATGATTGATGTGCAGAACTGCAAACACATAGGGTTTTGAGGAAAGTGGCCAGAGGAGGTGGAAAATATGATTTGAACTTTATGGTGGAAACTACAGGAGATTTTGAAGATGCTAATATGTGATTAAACCCCAAAGTTGTCAAGATGAACATTTCAAGCCCCAACTGAGCAAAAGAAAAGCCAATTCCATGACTTCAGCAACCTGTAAGCAAAAAGTGTAAAAGAATATCAATGAGAAAAGGAAAAGGGGTTTCAAGCATTAGAAAGTGGGTTTTCAAAGTTAAATTAAATCCATAAGCCTATAAAAGCCCATTTTACATTTCAAATGAATCATTGTTTTCTCTCAAAACATCAAGAGCACTCAGCAAGGAAAAATTGGTGAGTTTGCAAGCAGAATCGGGAAAATTCTCTTGGTGCTGCGCATTTGGCTTGGCGCTGCACGCCTACAAGTTAGCGCTATGCCCTTGCCATTTTTCCTCCACAAAAATTCTGAAGGTGCTGCGTGCCTAGGAGTTGGCACTGTGCCTTTATCGAAGCATTGCGCTCTTTCCAGAGAGAACCTGTGTTGATTTTCCTTGGCGCTACGTGCTTAGACAAAGAGGGCTTCTAAGTCTTCCAACCACTCAAATCACCTCAAAAATTCTTCAAATCTTTGCCAAGGTCACCCAAGCAGTCTTAAGTGATAAGTACATGATATAAGCCCCATTTTTGTGCCATTTGGTGAATTATTAATCAAAGGAAATCAAACCCTAAAAGGAGACCCTAAGTTTTAAGCTTGTAATCACTATTTCATTCCTATTTCATCCTCCTTGAAGAAAATCAATTATAAACAAGGGTCATTACATTGATTGAGGGTTGTCATTGAGTTAATTTTCCCCTCACTCATTTCCTACAAGTATACCCATTCACTCATTCCCTTCGTTTGCAAAGCTGTCATTTCATTCCTTCCCCTCATTCATTTCGCTTACACTCTAGGGTTTCATAAAACAGAGTTTTAAAAATGTCAGAGGAAGGAGACAGTGGCAGTGGTGTTGAGGCACAAATGCCAAGGAGACATGATCACAAGGGAGGGAAGCTAAACAGATTTGAACCTATCACCACAAGGGAGCTTATGGCCTCTCCTCTCAGTGTATCTTGTTTTAAAAATGTGGGCTTCTCTGAGTTTTGTGAGAAGGTGCAGCAAATACAAAACCGCCCTAATCTAACAAGACTATTCATCATTAACCTACATGAAAATTAGTTCAATATTATTGGGGTTACATTTGAGATGTCCACTGATGCCATTGTAGCTGCTACAGGGATACCAAGTGTGGGAGAAAAGTGGTTCAAACAAGAAAACCTAGACATGAGTTATTTTGAACCATACCTTAAACCTAGGTATAAATATCACCACAAGTCTGTAATATTCCTACTTAGCCTAAACTAAGAGGAATATACAATTTTGTCTCATTTTATGTTGCATGAATAAATGAATAAAGGAGGACATGTAAAAATCCTAAAGAGAATGAATAAATCAATGCCCATATGAATAGGGATAAATTTGGGCCATGTAACAAATCACTTGCAGGTGTGAAGGGGGTTTGAGCTATGAGACTGGGTCAACCTTGACCAAATCTATAATGCTGGCTAGATACAATGTACCTCATGGATGGAAAACGCAGTTTTAGATGGAGGCCCCGCATGTGAAAGGAGATAATTCATTGAAGTAGTTTAGGGTTTGACAAGGACTTCATCTTATAAAAGGAAGAGAAGAACAACAAGAGATTGTTGTTGATTATGCATATTTTCTGAGTATCTTGTCTGTTTAGACAAATACCATTCTCTTTTTTTTAGCTGAGAATAGTGTTGCTTAGCACTTGGGAGTTCCTATGTAGGGATCCCACCTCTTCCATTAAGGATTCCTTGGAGGAAACTTTCTGATTTCATCCACTATCAGGAATCTCGCCAAGCTCACCTTTCAACTACAGTGCTGATCCTATTCAGGATTAGGTTGTCCTTGCAAGCTACAGCAAGTGGAGGTTAGATCTGCTCAGATCTAGGCCATCTCAGGCCCTCTTTTCACTGGGAAAGTCTTATATCTCAAGGGAAAGAGATTACTGAACCTTTGGAGATGATATTTCACATATTGGCACTAGGCCAACTCAGTGATTCAGGCTACAACGTAGTTTCCCTTCCAGGAGTGCATTATTTTCAGAGGAATATTTGCAGGGTGTTTTGATCCCCTTTTTTAGTAGAGATCTCTGGTGCTGGGCTTTGCCCTTCACTTTGGTGATCCATGGATTAGCTTGCTGATCCATGTAATATATAGATATGATCTGTTTCTAATGTAAAACATCTTCAGAAATTTCTGAATAATATTGCAGATCTACTACTTTAAACTCAGATCTACTCTTTGTATTGCATGATTTGGTCAAAAACCCAAGGGGATCTTGTAATAGAGCCTTTCTAGTGTACAGATCTGAAATGGATCTAATATTTTGTACATAGATCTGCTATATATCTGAAGTGTAACCTTCAACTGCTACAACTCCATAAAATAATGTTGTTAAGCCATTTTACAGAAATACATGTGTTGCAGCCCTCTTTTCTGGAGGTTTTCTTCTCTTTTGTCTTCTATTTTCTGCTCTAAAATGTAAGAGCATCATTATGGATCTGATTTTCTATTGTATATTCAAAATATGATCTTTCTCATTGGCCTCCTACTCATGCTTTCCAAAACTACATTATTTCTGAAGCAGTTTGTTGTACATAGCTGCAACCCCTCTCTTTGGGTGTTTTTCAGCTAGACTAGGTGGTGGGAGATATGTTTACCACACCTAGTTTGATTTTTTTTTGCTCTCCTTTTGGATCTAGACCCTAGATCCACTGATGTAAGGTATCTTGGAGCTAAAAACTCATTTCAGTGCACAAATTTCCCAGAAGTGCGTTATTTCAGCAGGCATTGCTGTGTATTCCCATTTGGGGATATTGCACTGGTATCAAAGCTCCTTTCTTAGCACAACCTATGCTTTCATTAAAAAGCAAAGCCAGCATGCTTTTAGAAGAATATGAGCCTCTTACTAAGAGGGATAAGAGGTACCAGAATAGAAGTCACAAGAATTTTGATTACAACACTGATGTCAAGACAAGGGTAAAGCCCCTGAAACTGGAAGTGATAAAGAAGGAGAGGAGTTTGAAAGAACTCTTTTGGCATCCATGCAAGATCTTGCTAGAGAGATAAAAGAGATGAGAATAGACAGACTCAAGGAGTCTGCTATAAGGCCTCATCCGGGGGAAAGCTCTGGCATGTCTCACCATTGGAATGATCAACCAGTGAACCAGCCACAAGCTCCACAGCCTTCTACTATGCCTACCTTTTTGGCTATGGAGAATTAAGGGCTTCATGAGAAAGAATCTCTTGAAGAATATTTTGAAGAGTATGAATCCTAGAATCAGAGATTCAAGGACCATTTGAGTTAAGAGTTTTGTCATCTTAAGGACAAAATAAGACCAAGGTATCAGTATAGAGATGGTGGATTCACTTAGAATCATGATCGACATCACTCTATGGGAAGATTATTTTTACCCAAGTTTGATGGGACATCCACTTGTTCTACCAAGGCATGGGTAGAAAAGCTGGATATCTATTTCCAGTTGAACAAAGTTCCTGAGATGGAAGCCATCAAGATTGCAGCGCTGCATTTTGAAGGTGAAGCACACAAATGGTGGTTCCATGGGTTGTCTACATTGGGCCATGCCAATGTGACTGCCTATTCTGAATTCACTAGAAGACTGGTGGAGAGGTTTGATAGAAAGGATCCAGAAGCATCTTTCATTAGCCTTGCAAAGTTGAAGCAGTCAGGTAATGAAAAATATTATATCTCTGATTTTTTGAGATTATTTGTTATGGTTCCTGATCTATCTGCAGCAAGGAGGGTGTACATGTTCATCGATGGCTTGGATGAACCTTTGCATGGGTTGGTGAAATCTACTAAGCCTATCACATTGCATGATGCCATTGAGAGGGCTATAGACCTTCAAGATGCCTTACCGAAAGCAAAGGAAACTTTTCATAGTAAGCCCTCTTACCTTCCTAAGGGAAAGGAAGAGAAAGCTGCTCCTTCCAAAGAAAGCTCAGTCAAGAAGCCTCTTGATATTGATACCCGGAGGGAGCTAAGGAAGAAGAAGCTATGTTTCACTTTCCAATAATCATGGGCACCGGGACATAGATGTGCTGCTGGGAAAGCACATAACATAGAAGTCTTCTCAGATGTTGAGGAAGACGAAGATGAAGAACCAAGGAGGGGTCACAGCACTGACAATGTTGAGGGAGATCCATCACCATCAGGATATGGGAGTGGAGATTTTGCTCCTATTGGAGGAACTCTTGCATCTTTGAGGGGAGTACCTAAGTACTTAACCCTAAGAGTTCATGGTTCACTCATGAATCAGAGGGTATCTGTTCTTATTGACAGTGGGGCTACACACAACTTTATTGATGCTCATATTGTGCAAAGGAGGGCCATACCCACTGATACCTTTGAGATATTTTCTGTTCTAGTCCTAGGAGATAGAAAAATGCAATGCATGCATTATGTTCCATCACTTACAGTCACCATGGGATCCTACACTTTGGTGGATCACTTGTTTGTAGTTGACATACCAGACACCAATTTTATTTTGGGTGTTCAATGGCTGATTACATTGGGGAAAGTCAGCACTGATTGGGAGGCTTTGCAAATGGAATGGGTGGAGAAGAAGAGTGTTACACCTCACATGATCAGAGGTATGCACTCTTACCCCACACCTAACACTTCCACATAGAAAACAGAGATGGATTTGTGTAGTGGAAGCAAGGATCTCACTATCCCTTCTCTCATGTTCGTGAGATTCTTGCAAGGGACATTCTCATCTAGTGGCAAACCCCCAGGGAGGCCACTAGATTCAATTTTAGTGGGAGATATCTCACTACTTGATGCTCAAAAATCAGATCCAGGAGGGAAGAGAGCATTAATAGACACAGCTACAGCGCTGTTAGGCTTAAGAAAGCACTAGGAGGAGGGGAATTATCCTCTCTCATCATCCTCACCATCCTACATTTCTTATTCTGCGCTATTGGAGGAGGAAAATGGGAGGTATGGCCTTCTACTTGTACCTTTGGAATAAGATATGCCAAAGGAGAGATCATAAACAAGGCAGGAAATATTATTGATGCATCATCAGCGTTGTCCTTGTTGGGGAGTCTAGATATATATTGGAGATCCCAGCTGTTGGTGGACTACTCCAAGGATCTCTACACTTGTATGATGCTGGATCGCCAAGTGCATGGAGAGGTTTATCTAATCCATGAGGGAGCCATCTATCACTATGATAGGATCTTCTTGCCTAGAGCCTCCAAGCTCAAGGAGGAGATGCTACAAAGGGCCTTCAAGGAGTTTTGTTTCAGCCCTACCTATTCTATGAAGATCTATAGCACTATCATGAGATGTTTTGAATGGGAAGGCCTTGGAAGAAAGCTACATCAGAATTTTCTAGAATGAAAGAGCTATGTGGAGTTGGGGCAGCCAAAGGAATCTATGCAAGGGTAATTTCAGTCATTTCTTCTTTCTCTCAAAGAGGGAGAAAAATTTGTGCACAATTCCATGTTTCAAAGAAACATTGATGGTGAAAAATCTGAGCATGAAATGCAAGCTTTATTTTCTAATTTGATGTATTCTTTCACCATGTTGTTGCAGGCCATGGCTCCCAAGAGGAGTGTTTTACTATATGAATCTCATGGAAAACTTTGGGCCACTGCAAATTCTGAGCTTGGCCACTCCCTTGTTATGCAAAGGGAGATCCCTTCTCATGATGGGTGCTTTCCAAAGGCACCAAACATATCTCACACTATCAGCCATGGTGAGATAGATTTTGCAGCAAGTAAGTGGTGGGGAAACCCCTTACCATACATTGATATGATGTAGGTAGGAGATACACTGTGCTGGCACCTTATGTGGTATTTTGACCCCCCCCCCCTCATGCTCAAATTTCTGTTTGTATATATGTCATTATGCTTCCATACTTGGATGATATAGTTGTACTTTTCATGGGATTGTATGGAGAGAGGATGGGCAGTTTGTATGTACCACATGGGATGGAAATTCTCTATATACCTTATTCTACATGTTTTAGAGAAATCATTGCTCCAACCATGCTTATTTCTGTTTAATTTTTCACTCCTCGTGGGATGGAAAATGTACATCTTATGATGACCTCGGAGGAAAAATTCATGTTGTGTTGGCTTGGTGAACACTTGGCTTATGAGGAGGACTTGATCCTTGATGGTGTCACCAATGGAGGAGGAGAAATACTGCAGCACTCACCCTATCAGTTGCTTGAGGACAAGCAACATTTTGGAGGGGAGGACTGTAATATTCCTACTTAGCCTAAACTAAGAGGGATATACAATTTTGTCTCAATATATGTTGCATGAATAAAT
This sequence comes from Pinus albicaulis, assembly GCA_034641835.2. Taxonomy (NCBI): domain Eukaryota; kingdom Viridiplantae; phylum Streptophyta; class Pinopsida; order Pinales; family Pinaceae; genus Pinus; species Pinus albicaulis. The sequence continues at coordinate 86,841,626 of CM076570.1, forward strand.
GAATAATGGAGGACATGTAAAACTCCTAAAAATAATGAATAAATCAATGACGATATGAACAGGGATAAATCTGGGCCATGTAAAAAATCACTTGCAGTTGTGAAAGGGGATTGAGCTATGAGACTGGGTCAACCTTGACCAAATCTACAGTACTGTCTAGATGCAATGTACCTCATGGATGGACAACGCAGTTTTAGATGGAGGCCCCTCATGTGAAAGGATCTAATTCATTGAAGTGGTTTAGGATTTGATAAGGACTTCATCTTATAAAAGGAAGAGGACAATATCAAGAGATGGTTTTTGATTATGCATATTTTCTGAGTATATTGTCTGCTTAGACAAATACCATTCTCTGTTGTTTAGCTGAGAATAGTGTTGCTTAGCACTTGGGACTTCTTATGCATGGATCCCACCTTTTCCATTGAGGATTACTTGGAGGAAACTTGCTGATTTCATCCACTATCAGGCATATGGCCAAGCTCACCTTTCAACTACAACATTGATCATGTTCAGGATTAGGTTGTCCTTGCAAGCTGCAGCAAGTGGAGGTCAAATCTCTTCAGATCTAGGCCATCTTAGGCCCGCTTTTCACTGGGAAAGTCTTCTATCCCAAGGGAAAGAGAGTTCTGAACCTTTGGAGCTGATAATTCACATCTTGGCACCAGGCCAACTCAGTGCTTCAGGCTACAACGCAGTTTCCCTTCCAGGACTGCGTTATTTTCAGAGGAAGATTTGCAGGGTGTTTTGATCCCATTTTTTAGTAGAGATCTCTGGTGTTGGGCTTTTCCCTTCACTTTGGTGATCCATGGATTAGCTTTCTGATCCATGTATTATATAGATCTGATCTGTTTATAATGTAAAACATCTTCAGAATTTTTTCAATAATATTGTAATTCTGCTACTTTAAACTTAGATCTACTCTTTGTATTACATGATTTGGTCAAAACCCCTAGGGGATCTTGTAATAGAGCCTTTCTAGTGTACAGATCTGAAATGGATCTAATATTTTGTACATATATCTGATATAGATTTGAAGTGTAACATTCAGCTGCTGCAGCTCCATAAAATAACGTTGTTAAGCCATTTTGCAGAAATACATGTGTTGCAGCCCTCTTTTCTGGAGGATTTATTCTGTTTTGTCTTCTATTTTCTGTTGTAAAATGTAAGAGCATCATTATGGATCTGATTTTCTGCTATATATTCAAAATATGATATTTCTCATTGGCCTCCTACTCATGCTTTCCAAAACTGTGATATTTCTGAAGCAGTTTGTTGTACAGAGCTGCAACCCCTCTCTTTGGGTGTTTTTCAACTAGACTAGGTGGTGGGAGATCTGTTTACCACACCTAGTTTGATTTTTTTTTGCTCTCCTTTTGGATATAGACCCTGGATCCACTGATCTAAGGGATCCAGGAGCTGGAAACTCATTTCAGTGCACAAATTTCCCAGAAGTGCGTTATTTCAGCAGGAATTGCTGTGTATTCCCATTTGAGGATATTACAAAGTCCATCTTCCCTTTTTCTCATATTTTTGATAGATATTCACCCATGATGAAGATAATAATGAATTATTTCACCTGTGAGGGAAGGTTTTCCCCCCTTTACTCATATCATATCTGTCTTATTATGCGTTTCACTAGAGTTAGGATGTTTCATATAGCATATTATCTTTTCTATAGCATTGACAAAATGGCCTACATAATGCAAAAGAGAGACTAAAATCAGAAAATGAAGAGCCTTTTTCATCATTCACTTATCAATATGGTGGTTATGCACCAACTCCATCAGAAGAACATTCCATGGAATACCTTCATTTCCCATGAGGTTTTCACTACTCCACATGGCCATCATCAGCAAGATATTCCTTCATCTTCTCATCCTTCCATATACACTTATCCATCACATCCCACTATTCATACATCTCCACCCACTCACATTCCTTCAGCCCATGATGACCCTTCCTCATCACCTTTCCACAACCCTTCACCCTCATATCATGATGACAAAGCATTAAGCAGTGATGGAAACATTAAGACAAATGGCACTAAAATGAATGAAATTGAGCCTTCTCCTTAGACATATCAGAGAGGCTACAGGCATGTGTTTTCTGCACTTGATGTGTAAGGGGCCATGCCTTCTTCATCAGCAAAACATGTTGATAAAGGTAAAGGAAAGGTCACATAACCTATCACTTTTGAGGAGGAGAACAAGCATGAAACTAAGCAAGAGTTTCAATTAATTGACCTTGATGATGAGGATGAGGAGAGGATCACCAATATGTTGATCAAAAGCAAGGATGCCAAGATTAGTAAGCTTCAAGCTAATCTTGGTAGGGTAAATAATGTGATCAACTTTTATGAGCTAGAGAATCAACAGTTGAAGACAAAGCAGGCCATCAATGGGGTCAAGTAAATCAGAGCTCAGAAAGAGGCTAGAAAGGCCAAGGCTTTGATAGATGAGACCTTTGGCACTTTTGATGATAGTGATAATGAGGAAGAACAGCTTCCTAGGCAAATACCAAGGACCATTGGGCTAAAGAGGGCTTTAGCTCGGGAAAGAGAAAAAGAGGAAGAATTGGTAGAGCAACTCACTCCAAGTGAGTTGCTTGCCATAGAAATTAGAAAAGATAGAGAATCTTGGCTCGAGAGTGAAAAATTGCACCTAGAGAGTCAGATAGAGAAGGCCAAGAGAGACACTGACATGCAGAGGAAGATGGCAAGACACTATGCCATGAGAAACAGGATTGCAAGGGCCAAGCTCAAACGAGCCCATGCAAAGATTCAAGCTCTAAATGAGGCAAAAGAGAAGGATAAATTGAATATTCTTGCTGAGGCATGCCTCCAAGCCTCCCAACCATGATTAGCAAAGAAAAACCTATTTTTGGCACTTTGGTGCAAATTTTGAATTCTTGACAGTTTGGCTTGCAGAAAATTGGGCCAAACACGCAGCGCCACTGGCACTACACTCTTTTTTGGGGCACTCAAATGAAAAAAGGTCAGAATTTTCATGTTCCGCGTGCCAATTACATTAACCTCAAAACATTTCAGAAACTTTGGAGCAAAACTGGTCCCTCAAAAAGGCCAAAAACTACCAAAACATCACCTTTCTGCCCTCTTTTTGGCACTGGCACTGCATGTTTAGTAGTATATCGAGAAGTGGTTTTGGACAAGGAAAATGGGCACCAATCTAGAATGTGGAAGCATATTTCGAAACTAGACAGGAGAGGCTTTCCAATGAGCTATCATGGAGCTCATTTGGACACCAGGAAGGCCTCCAAAGGTCAGCTGCAAAACAGGTCATTTTCCTAGTCTTGGCGCTGCACGTTTGCATTAGCACTTTGCCCCTATACCTTGGAGTTGTGCCCTTATCAGGAGTTATTTCAAAAGATATTTTGAAGCCTTAAAGTCAATTTTTTTCTAAAATTAGCTCAAATAGTTATGTTAGAAGTTATTTTTGCCATAAATGAGTTTCAGATATTTTTCTTTGGGCCTTGCATGGTCTCAAAGGTCAAATGCATTAATTATGTAATTAATGACATTTGAAACCATAGCTAGGGTTCACCTCCTCATTTTGTAGATAAATATTTCATGTAATGATTCATAATTTTTGTTGTTGGTTGATTTTTGAGCTCAATATTACATATATTTTGAGTTGTGAAGAAATTGGTTTGGAGCTTTGTGACTCTTCTGGACTGAATATCAATGGAGAAAGCATATTCATAGGATTCATAAACTTTTCTAAATGGTGATGTTGTCCTGATCTTGTATTTGTTTCCTTCTATTTTCCATATTTTTCATCTTTTCTCTTGCAATAGAACATAAAATTTAGGTTAAGATATGTTGTTAGAGGAACCTTAAGTCTGTCTACTCTCTATTGCTCAAATGTTTTCCTCTGCTAGGTCTGATTGGAGAATTCTTAATTGCTCTCTGGTTCCACTTAGCTTTTTGTCTTGAAAATTATTTAATGGATTCAAGCCAAACAAGTCTATGGTATGCCCTGTCCTTTGGTGTAGCTTGAAACATTGTTTTTAAGGCCTTTCTTTGAAGTTTACTTATTAGGGTTTGGTTAAAGAAGTTTATGGTTTTCCCTATTATTTGGTCCATATTGAATAGTCACTTTGAAGGTCTTTTAAAGTATGATTGAAGAATTTAGGAGTTCCCTGCTCTTTAATCATCACTTGATTGTTATCTTAAATGTGTTCTTTGTCTGAAGGTAAATAGCTAGAGAATTTAGGATTTCCCTGCTCTCTAGGGTTTGCTGGATTGTTGTCTCAAAGTTTACTTGATAAAGCTAGGCCAAATAATTTTATGGCGTGTCCTATCCTTTGGTTCTTTCTTAAGCATAGTGATCTTAAAGACTCTTCTTGTTATAGTATATGTTAAAGGATTCTTAATTTTTCTTTAAACCTACTAAATTCACAACTTAATGTTCATTTCACACCCACATAAGCTATTAAGATCCATTTGGCTTTGTTAACTTGCCCTATGAAACACCCTTGATTTATTTGTGTACTTTTAAAGCCTTTCACAGACCCCATAGCCCAATGGTTTGAATTTATCTTACTCTATATATTCTTCTTGACAAGCAACCCAACCAAACAAAACAAAACAAGCAAACCCTATCATTTTAACTAGCCTAAAATCAGCATCCCAAATCAATCAAGTCATATATTTTATACAAATATAGAGAGATCCCTCTCTGAGTCCAGGAAGGCTAGGTCCTAGGAATCCAAAGTTGGTTTGATGTTACCCTTGTCTATTTGGTCTTGCATATCTGACAAATTACAGGGACCTAATAGTTTCTTTGGATATGCAGTAGTCTCTATATTTTTTGTTGAAGGAATCTTGGATATGTGCTCAGGTATTGATGTATTCCCAGGAAAACCCATGAACCAACACAAGGCTGCATCCTTCAGGGTGGATGGGAATAATTTTAGCTTTTGTTCATCTGAGGCAGAGTCATAAGTCATGAAGACAACAACAAACTATAACATGAAGGTGTCGGGATCCTCATAAGTAAGGCCATGGAAATGTGGAAGAGTTGAGGGACTAATGTTCTTCATTATTGTTTCTCCATCTCTTTCTATAATGGGAAAGAATCCTTGGGTCCTAGTTTCAACCATGGATTGAATTGGTGAAGCAATTTCCTTAGGTGAAGCAAGTTCCTCTTCTTCTCCAATAGGTTCAAAATTTTCAAGTGGTTTTCCTATGGTGTGTTCAACCTCACAGTCACTGAAGAAGAGTGACAGGTGATTGTGTGTGGATGTGGGGGGTTTTGTAATAATTTCCCTTGGTTATCCTTATTCCTACGAGGCATGAGAGTCAATTTTTTTTTGTATTTTTCAATATGTTGGAATTGAATGTAAAAGAGAAGAATAAAAGAATGCTAAAACATAATAAAAAAATCTACTTAGACACCTCCCCAACAACGCTGCCAAAAAGTGGTGAGCCTTGGTATTGCAAAAAGGGTGCTGCAACTCCCAGAGGCTACTAAAATTTACTTTATCAACCCGAGGTTCATACAAACTTAGAGGTGACAATGCTATATTCACAACAGATGAGTTCTACTCATGCCATCCTCTTCTCAGTTCTATAATGAGGTGTTACTTCTAGGGTTACTCCTAGGAAAGGAAGCCTATCACACTTCTAAATGAAATCTAAGATTGGAAATAAATCATGACCATTAATCTATCAATAGGTAAAGAAACTATTCTAGATCACAATGATTCATCTAGTTATCTGTAAGAAATATAAATTGACACTTAAGCTAATGGAAGAAGGGAAATTAAACTCAGTGGAATTCATAATTTAGATTGATGAGTTGAACTTGCAGAAAGGGAAACTAATCTAGGAACATATGCTGAACCAAATGACTAATTTAGTTCTATTTTTATTATGCTTAACTATTATGCTAAATAATGCATCTATCCATGAGCTAATTACACTTTTAAATGAATTTGTTTTGTAGCAGAAGAAGGAGGCGCTAAGGTGACCTAAAAGAGTTCATGACCCAAGGTTTTAGATTTGAAGGTGTTTTGGAGGTTGGGCTAGGCTTAGATGAGGTGAAAATTTGATTTTGGGTTGAAGGAGTGAGTGTTTGGCACTTCTACAAGATCTGTTATAGGATTTCCTGTAGTGCTACAAGATGTCTTGAAACACTACAGGAAACAGGCCAAGGGTAGTTTGAGGCTATAAATTGTGAGGAAAGGGTTAGGAGAGGTGGAATGGAGGTGGATCTAGGTAGATGAAGGGTAGCCAACCCCTTGGTCAATCTCAGAACTCTTCACAAATCCTATCTGGCACCTTCAAGGTGGATCTCGGTGTTGTGTTGGATATTTCTAAAAACAGGGTTGAATGTGACTTGGATGGGAGCTAGTTGATGAAGGGTGGAGACTAAAATTAATGGTGTTGGGGAAGTCCTCCTCTGCGACTCTATTCAAACCTGCAAGCAAAATACATGTTCATGCATTCGTCATTGACAAATCTATCATAACAATGGTGTAAAATATGATTTAAATTTAAATAAACCTACTTATGCATTTGAAACAGAAATATACCTCTACATCTACAACATGTCCACGATAACAAAATAAACCTATCTAACTTTTCCAAGAAATCATAAAATTAAAATAATTTTTGGTTTTTAGTGAAGATCTTCCCTCCTCAAGCTCCAACGGAATATGTGAGAGTGTTGGCAATATGATTCCTATGTCTTAATATGTTGTCCTTGATGGAAACTCTTTGGTAAAATATGGAGTATATGTCTTCAGTAGAATCTCAGGAGTCCATCAAAAGAAATTTGTAATGTCCAGCAAAATATTTGGAAATATTCATATTGAAGATTCTATACATGGATTTGTAAAGGTGAAGTCACGTATATACACGGATAAGAACAATCCAAGTCGCGTCTACCTTTTGTGCTAAAAAAATATAATACTAGGGGGCATTAATATGGTATTAGCCCACAGGATTGAGCGCCATGTCGTCTATTTGATTTCGTCCAAGGATACCATTGGCAATGGTATGGTTTTGACTCATGGTATTAATAGAGGATAAAACTATATAAGGAGAATAATATCATAGTGCAAAGGTGTGCATGTGGAAGGGCTATCACTAAATACTTCTCTCTGAAGGATATCTGCATTGGATGAACTCTGTTTTAATGATAAATCTAAATTTATGATGCACCCTTGGATAGATTGATGGATCAAGATCTCTAGACCTGAAATGACTATGTTCTTGCATGATCCATTGAAGAGATGATTAGATCTGAGACCTGATGCATGTTTGCTGAAGTGAAGTGAATAAATCTGGGTAAATTTTATAGATCTGAAACATTCTGCTGAAATAATATTTAAAAATATATATGCTAGTTCGTCTCAGTAAAAGCGCGTATATACACGGGTTTGCTTCAGAAAAGGCGCGTATGGAAGTTAGGGTTTTCTGAAGCTTATTGCAGAGGTTTTTCCATTATTGTTGTTATTTTTCTGTTGTCTGTCAATGAGGTTTTCATGTAGATCTAGGTTGCATGATTGCTGGATATGTTGCTAAGATGATTATGTACAAATCTGATCAATGAATGAGAAAATATGTGTTATAATGATTGACTAATATAGGGTTATGCAATTCTGAAAATATATCTGACTGAATGACTCAGATCTAGATCTGATACATATCATATTCTGAAAAACAGTATTCACATATCTATACGTAGGTTGACGTTAAGGAAAGCGAGTATACACGTGGGTTCAGTGAAGAAAAGTAGCATATGCTTTTTGAGATAATGAACGTTCAGGGTTGAATTTGATTCTGCATATTGATTCTGAAGTCTGGTTGTTACAGTGTTCTGATTACAGTGATCTCACTATTCGGTTTGATGTATTGGGTGAATTTTATTATTGTTGATATTTCTGAAGGGTTGTGTTGAAGCTATGTGATCCAATATGATAATTGATGAAACATGGTCTACAGTGATTCTAAGGGAAGTAGAAGCTTCCTGACAGTAGAAGTTGGTGTTCTGATCAGGGGGTTGAAGCTCCCTTCCAGTAGTGGCTGGTAAACAAGATAAGAGGTTTGTAGCTCCCTTCTAGTTGCATCTGGAAAATGAGAGAAGGTTGCAACCTTCTGCAGGTATATTCTTGCATACTAATATGAGTTTGCATTAGTACAATATTGTAAGAAGTTTTCCATATAATAAATATTTAAGACAGAGACAACAACAATGGTGGGTTTCTCCCAAATTGGGTTTCCACCTTAAATCTTGGTGTTCATGTGTGTTTCTCTTGTGTGTGATGATTTATTCTGCTATTACTACACATACTTACTGTTTGACTAACAGATGCATAACTGATAATCTGAGTTAAAGATTGGATTTGAAAAAGTCTTTTTAACAATAAAGTTATATCAGTATACACAAGTCTCTTTTGGTATATGCACGTGTATATGTGAGTTGGGTTCATCAAATTCACATATGGAATTCAACAAAGAAAAATTTAAATTTATTAGTAAGCTCTAAATACTAATTCACCCCCCCTCTCAGTATTTTTCCCAACAATTGGAATCGGAGCAGGTTATTTTGAAGAAGCTTAATCGCTAGAAGGAAGATCAACAAAGATGAGAAATCAAGATGGGACAACATCTATCAGGCCTCCTCTCTTCAACGGAAACAACTTTATCTTCTAGAAGACAAGGACAATATCCTATCTTCAGTCTCTTGGAGCAGATGTATGGGCTATAGTTGAAGGAGGTTATCAATATCCAACTTCCGTTTCAACAGATGCAGCAACAAGAAAGAAGTATGAAACTAATGCAAAGGTGGTCAATGTGTTATTGGGAAGTTTGACTGAATCAGAATTTTCCAAAGTCATGCAATTAAATACAACAAAAGAGATATGGGACAAAATAATTCTAAGCTATGAAGGTGATGCCAAGATAAAAAGTGCCAAACTCAAAACTCTCAGAATTCAATATGAAAAACTCAGAATGCACAATGAAGAAAGCATTGCCAGTTTCTTTTTATGTCTAGATGATATTGTAAATCATATGAGAAATCTGGGTCAAACTATATCTAACACTACTCTGGTAGAAAAGGTTTTAAGATGTATAACTCCTAAATTTGAGTCAAAAGTGTCTTCTATTGAAGAGAAATAATATCTACAAACTCTTATTGTTGTTCAAATTCATGGGATTTTGACTGCTTGTGAAATGAGAAAAGGAGGTCCATCCGAAGTCAAAGAAGTTGTCTTCAGAGCTGCTACAAAAGGAGAGGAGGTAGAAGAACAAGAAGGATCAGGGTATGTTTCAGAAGAAGATGAGATAAATTTTGTAAAGGAGCTACAACTTGGTACTGGAAGGTTCAGAGGTAAGCTTCCCTTTAAATTTTTTGCTTGTGGAAGAGTTGGTCATTATACTACTAAATGTCCCCATAAAGATAGTCATGAAAAGGGAAAGGAAGTGGCTAAAGGAAATAAGGAATGATTTATCAATAGAAAAAGATATTATACTCATGAATATAGTGATGGTCTATCAAATAGTGAATAAGGAGAATATGATCAAGATATTAGACTACTCATGGCTTTTGAAAGGGACTCTAGTGATACTTTTATGGATGTATTAAAAGAAAATGACTTTCTTGAAGAAATAAATCATCTCAAAATATGTTTGGAAGAAAAAAAATCCATAGATACTCTAAAAGATCAACTTATAGAAAAGGAGAAGAAAAATGAGAAATTAGAATGTGAAATAGTAAGTCTAAGAAAGGAAACTGAGAAAGTGAAAACTTTAAGTCTTAGATTTTCTAAAGGATCTAAAACCTTAGATGAAATTATCAAGGTACAATGCTCTCCTCTTATAAAGCCAGGTCTTGGATATATTGGAGAATCATCTTAGTCTTTAGCACCAAGCTATCTAAATGCAGCTAAAGCCAACCTACAACATTCTGTCTCTCAGAACAAAGAAACTACATAGGTAAAGCATGATCACTTTAATACAAGGAAGAACAATAACAGAAATATCAATCAGCAGGTAAACACAAATAGAATGTTTCACGATCACAAAAAATTCTTCTTTAATGGACAATGTTTCTCATGTCATAATTTTGGTCATAAGGTTGTTCAATGTGTTGCATACAAAATCATCATGACCGGAGAAGCAAGAAAGAAAAGAAATGAGACTGGAATAAAGAAAATACTTATAACAACTTTTCTCCTCTTCAAAATTAAATTGAATGTGCTTATTGCAATAACTTTGGTCATGAAGAATCTGAATGTAGGAGAAAATTACAACCAAAAGAGCATATACCTCCAAATTCCAAGATTTGGAGAAAGAAGGACTCGCAGGTTGAAATTTGTGGCATAGAATTATTTGCAAAAGGGGAAGATGATCAATGGTACATTGATAGTGGATGCTCAAAACACATGACAGGTGATAGAAATAAACTCCTTTCATACAATGCTCTAGAGAAAGAAAATAATGTTACTTTTGGAAATGACTCTCTTGCTATCATCAAAGGAAAAGGTTATGTTTTTCTAAAATAAAAGGTGAAAGCTAACAATGTTATGTATGTGGATGGATTAAAGCGCACCCTATTAAGTGTAAGTCAAATGTGTGATCAAGGAAATGAAGTTGTCTTTAGTTCAAAAGAATGTATAGTGCGTGAGCTTGACTCAGGAAAAATGGTAATAAAAGGAACTAGAACACCAAGCAATCTATATGTAGTGAAAGGTGGCCAAGAACAATGCTGCTTGGTTAAATCTTCAGAAAATTGGTTATGGCATAGAAGGTTGGGACACTTGAGCTTCTCTCAAATAAGCAAATCCAACAAACTCAAAGCAGTTTGTGATATTCCCAGCATCACTCTACCTGAAAGTACCATATGCAAATCATGCCAATTTGGTAAGCAAACCAGGGTGCAATTCAATGCTAAAGAAGGATCAACAAGTAAGCCTCTTGAACTTATACATACTGATCTATGTGGTCCTGTAAGGAGAAATTCACCTCGTGGAGAAAAATACTATATTTTATTTATTGATGACTTTTATAGAATGTGTTGGATTGGCTTACTGAAACACAAATATGAAGCATTTTAAAAATTTAAGATCTTAAAAGCTTTGGTTGAAAATGAATTATATTTAAAAATCAAATGTCTTAGATATGAATGAGGAGGAGAATATATATCAGATGAATTCTTTGATTTCTGTGAAAATCATGGCATAAAAAGATAGTTTTCTGTAGCTAGAACCACACAACAAAATGCAGTGGCATAAAGGATGAATAGAACAGTTCGACAAATGGCTTGGGCTATGCTTGATGAATCTGGAGCTCACGATACCTTTTGGTGAGAAGCAGAACATATTGTGGTAAATATTATAAACAAGGCTCATGTTTGGGTGAATAGTGATAAAACTCCTTATGAACTCTGGTATGGAAATCTTCCCATCGTAAAGCATTTTAGAGTTTTCAAAAGAAAATGTTTTATCAACAACAATGATGAAAAACTTGGCAAGTTTGAATCTAGAGCAGATGAAGGAATATTTCTTGGTTACTCTTCTGGAAGTAAAGCATATAAATGTTACAATAAAAGACTTCGAAAGATTTTTGAATGTATTGATGTTATAATTGATGAGTCTCTCTGAGCTCCTAAAAGGGAAATAACAACAAATGAAGATGATGATGATGTATATCTTCCTGCATCAAATAACAACAATATAGAAGGTGAACCCAATGAAGGATCAGAAGAAGATCTATCTTAAAATGCTTCATCCAGGTACGTACAAAAGAATCATCCTGAATCTCAAATTTTGGGAGAAAATGGATCAGGTGTCCAAACAAGAAAAACTCTTGTAAGATCTCCTAGCTATCTGGAATTTCTATCTACTATTGAACCAAAAAATGTCAATCAAGCTAGTAAATATGAATGTTGGATTCAATCCATGAATGAAGAACTTGCTCAGATTGAAAAGAATCATACTTGGGAATTCGTTCCAAGACCTCATGATAAAAATGTGATTGGAACAAAATGGATATTCAAAAACAAGTTAAATGAAAATTGAGATGTTATTAGAAACAAAGCTAGACATGTTTGTAAAGGGTATGCTCAACAATAAGGTATAGACTTTGAAGAAAGATTTTCTCCTATAGCTAGACTTGAAGCCATAAGAATGTTTCTTGCTTTTTCAAGTTTTTAACAAATCAAATTTTATCAGATGGATGTTAAATCCTCCTTCCTCAATGGTGATCTAGAAGAATAAGTTTATATAGAACAACCAGAAGGATTCATTCTAGGAAATGATGAATTTTTTTTTTTTCAAACTTAAAAAGGATTTATATGGTCTCAAACAAGCTCCTCATGCATGGTACTATCGTCTTGACAAATATCTTCATCAACAAGGTTTTAAAAGGGATCTGTTGATAGTAACTTATATACAAAAATAGAGAATGATAAACTGTTGATTGTAGTTGTATATGTTGATGACATCATTTTTGGAAGTAATGAAGAGTCCATGAGTTAAAAATTTACTTCTATTATGCAACAAGAATTTGAAATGTATTTACTTGGGGAGCTAACATTTCTTCTTGGCTTACAAGTGAAAAAATTAACAGAAGGCATATTTTTATCACAAGCAAAATATCTTAAGAAAATTCTGAAGAAGTATGGTATGTGTAATATCCCAAAAGGGATTGCTCAGCAAAACAGGCTTGAAAACTACATTTTTTAGGGATGTGTGCTTCAGAAACCAAAATAAACCTTTGGATTCCTTAGATCTAGTAATCTAATACCCAATTCCAAGAGGAGATCAGAAACAAAACAAACTAGGTGAGGCAAACAGGCCTCCCACACCTAGTATGGCTTGATAAATGTCCAATGAGGGACTGCAACAATATAAAAACACTGTATTGGAGTAGAAGTAGGCTAATAACACATGGGAGGTATTAATAAACCCTCTACTAATAGTAATATATAAAACATCAAGGAAAGTGATCGATCCCTTCAACCCAAAGTGGGGAAAAGCAGTGATTTAAGCCCTAAAATGGTTATTTTCAGAAATCTGCATACAAATAGAGGAAAGTGATGATTGGATCTGTTAGCTTAAGTCATGAGGGACTACCATACCAAATTTAAGCTTAAAAAAATCACTCTAGTTAAGTTAAATAGTTCCCCCACTCCCAAAATGGCTTAAAAACGCCGATTTCCCATGACCTAGAGTATGCAGAGATTACTGAAGCACAAAAAACGTGATTTTATGAAGGGGTTAACTATAATAGGGTCTTAAAATCATTAAATTGGATCAATGATATGGATCAAACAATTCTTAAGAGAAAAACAAAGAATTCACATGAAGAATGCCTCAGATTGAGGTGCTGCAACAATGGATTGAGACAAGAAAGATTAAAAGCGTAAATTTCAGGAGGCTGAAGCAATATTTTATCAAATTTTAGATCTAGGATATATCTTGATATAAAGACATAGATCTGTTACAGATCTGTAAGCCAAAGAGGCCCTTCTTTACACTCCCCTTGGGGATCTCAACAAATGATACACCATAGTGAGTAGATCTGAGATCTAAGTCACAGTTCTGCAACAGTATTCAGGAATTTTGTAGTATATAAAATAGTAATAGATCAGATATAAAAGGTACATGGATTGTTTTTCCAATCCATGGATCACCTTAGTGAAAGGAAGGATCCTTTCCACTAGAGATCTCTCCTCCGGGAGAATTTCCAAACCCCCTGCAACTCTGCTCTGCCAAGAGGACATAGTCTCTTCAAGGAAATACAAAAATGGTGATGTATTATACTTGATCTGATGCCAATATCAAAAACTGAAGCTCCATTGATGGATGCACTCTTCCAGGAGGTTAAAAGACACACTCACTGAGAAGAGGCTCCAATACAAGCTAGATCTGAACAGATCTAGTTCCCCACTTGCTGCAGCTTACAAAATCAAGCAAACCCTCACTGGATCTACATTGCAGTTGGAAGTAGAAGCTTTTTCTCCAACCAGACAGTGGACAAAGCAAGACAATATCTCCTCTAAGAGCTACTCCATGAAGGGGAAGGGAATTCCTAAACAGGAAACCCTCACAATTCTCTGCTAAATAGCCAAGAGACTGTGGATTTTTCTAAGCAGACACAATCCTCTAAAATCAGATAATAATCAACAACCTTCTTAGGTTGCCCTCTCCTTCCTTTTATAAGATTAGGGCTTGCAAAAACCCTAAACCACCTTCATCCATTTAACCCTTTTCACATGGACGACCCCCTTCTAGAACTGCGTTGATCATCCAAGAGGTTCAATGCATCTGGATTGTGTTGTGATTTGGTCCTGTTGACCCAGTCAAATGTCTCAATCTTGTTTCACACACAAGTGGATTTTATTAAGACAGCCATGATTTGCCTCTGTTCACATTGGGCATTGATTTATTTTGATATTTTCAAGAGTTTATATGTCCTCCTTTACATTTTATTCATCAAGTAAGAAAATCACAACAAAATGAAATATTCCTATTAGCTTGGGCTAATTAGGAATATTACATTCCTCCCCTCCAAAATGTTGTTTGTCCTCAAGCAACTGATAAGGTGAGTGCTGCAACACTTCTCTTCCTTCTTTGGTGACACCAACATGAGATAAGCTCCCTCCATAAGCCAAGTGTTCACCCATCCATCTATCCATGTCTTGCTCTTCCAAAGTTCTCATGAGATGTAAATAGCTCATCCCATAAGGAGACAGTAAGTCATATGAAACAAACATGGTTCGCCCCACGCTCTCTCTGAATTGTGAAATATAAAATACATGGAGAGTGGTCATCCCATGAGGCACATGCCATCCTTCCTTCCTTCCTCCATACATTCCCATAAAAATTATAAGTACATAATCAAGATAGGAAATCAAAATAATGTACATGAAAATAGAAAATTGCACATATGGAGGTGGGTCATAGTCCCACATGTGGAACCAACGCAAGGCATCCCCTGCTTGCATCAAATATAGATATGGTAAGTGGTTCTCCCACCACTTACTTGCTGCCCACACCATATCACCATGGCTGGAAATGTGATATATGTTTGGTGCTTTGGGGAATCACCCATCATGTTGCAAAATCTCCCTTTTTCTCTCAAGGGAGTGGCCCAATTCAGAAATTTTTTGGGCCCAATGTTGGCCAGGAAGCTCATATGATATAACATGCCTCCTTGGAGCCATGACCTGCAAAAACATGGTGTAAGAATGCATGAAATCATAATATAAATAATTTGTAACATGATCATGTTCTTCACCGATAATCCTTCTCCTATCCGGGGAGTGGCGCAAGGATCTATTCTCTTCCTCAACAGAAGGAAGAGAGGGCTGATATAACTCTCCCTTAGAGTCATGTGGCTGATCCATCTTTACATTCTTCATGCATCTTTGACAATGATGATGTAGCTCTCCTTCAAATCCCCCACAACAATAGCTCCTTAAGTTGATTTTGTTGAGCCTCGTAGAAAAGGGTTGGCTGAAATAGAACTCCCCCTTTTTGACTTCTTCCATGCTAAAGGTGACATGTGGAAAGTTTCCCTTCCCATGTTGCTTCTACCACAGCGTAGTATCTGAAATGAGAGTGGGTGTAGATGATGTTGAGATAGTGCTTCTCTCCTCCTTGGGTCTACCCAAGGCTCCCAGTGCTGTGCCAAACTCTCCCAAGGTCTCCACTCCTCTATCATCAATGAATGATGCCTCAACATGTGAAGCATCCATCCTCCTTTACTGATCCAGTGGTCTCCTTGGTGAAATGTCTCCATAGAGTGAGACATCCTCAATAAGAGATGACTGAATGTATGAATGGAAAAAACTCTCCATGCTTCCACTGCGCAATCAAATCACCTTCTTAGGTGCATCACCCTCCTGCCACGGATAGGGATGAGGTTGAATTTCTCCCCTATCTCCTCCTTGTGCCTCCATGTTTCTACACCTCCTTATCAATGGCACATGAAGGTCTTGAATTGTGCCTTGATCTCCACACATCTTCCATAGTAAGACACCAATTTATTCACATCTTTGAATATATTTGCACTTCATGAAATGCCGAAGTACACCTCCAATGGGATCTCTTGATGAGACCTCCTCCACATGCATGACCTTCCAAAACCAATGAGGTCTTGGATCTGCTGCAAGTAGAAGTCTCTCTTTGAGTTGTGGCATGCTCATTGAGAGAGTGTCATCTAGAGGGGAGAAAATTTTTCTCACCTTAGGATGTCTACCTTTTGACATCTCTTTCTTCATAGCTCCCTGAATGAAGTTATCATCTGAATGTTCCCATGAGGAATGGGTCCTTCTTTCTTCACTGCTATCTTTAGACAACACAGTGCACCCTTGCTGCTCTAGATTAGTAGTAAATGATGATCCTGGGTCATAAAAAGACAAATTTCCAAGGCTTCCCCTTAGATTTTCTTAAATGATACCAAACGGAAATTCATGCATACCTTGGTGAGTCTCAGGAATATTTTGTAGGGCTGAAAGAGTTCCTCTCTTCACTGTGTTGGCTAATCCAACTACTGCTATAGATGGTTGCCTCTCCATGATGGTGATAGTGCTGGTACAAGGCTCCTCAATTGGAGAAGAGGACTCTTCCTCCTTTGATATTCTACTGTCAAATCTCCTGATTACTTGATGCATAAAATCAGCAAGAGTGGATATTCTTGCATGACTTATATGGCTGATCTACCAAGAGCTTGCCTTGCCCTTCAAGTGCGACGCTGAGATCTCTATAGTTTCTTTTTCCACTACTGGATGTAGTAGGAAAAATTCCTCTAGTCTCATCACCCAAGTCTCTACTGCATACTCAAGTGATCCATCAAATGTAGACAACAGGAATCTGTTGCCTCTTATCATTCTCTTACTGTATGGCCTCTTCTCTTCTTTCAGTTGAATAACTAAGGAATATCTAGAGTCTCTTTGGAAGCTCTAGGCTGATGTTTGTACTTGGCCAAGTACTGACTTATAATATTTCATTCTAAGTTCTCTTCAGGCTTCTCATTTTCCTTCAAATAATAGGAAGTGCATGGCTCTTCTTATTCTCCTTGAAACCCTCTTGGAGTTCCATTGCATCTCTCTTCTTCCATTGGCTGAACCTCCTTGGAGAGGCTCTACTTAGATCTGAAAATGGATGAGAGTAATCTCATCCTCTCCATCATTCTGACCTTTATATTTTATTTATAGCACTTTGTATTTAAGCCCACAGGCTGAGCCAAATATCTTGCTCCAATACCACTGTAATATCCCAAAAGGGATTGCTTAGCAAAACAGGCCTGAAAAACACATTTTTCAGGGATTTTTGCTTCAGTAACCAATATCAGCCCTTGGATTCCTTAAATATAGTAATATAAGACCCAATTCCAAGAGGAGATCAGAAACAAAACAAACTAGGTGAGGCAAACATGCCTCCCACACCTAGTATGGCTTGATAAGTGTCCAATGAGGGACTGCAACAATATAAAAACACTGTATTGGAGTAGAAGCAGGCTAATAATGCATGAGATGTGTTAATAAACCCTCTAATATCAGTAATATATACAATAGCAGGGGAAGTGATCTATCCCTTCAACCCAAAGTGGGGAAAAGCAGTGATTTAAGCCCTAAAATGGTTATTTTCAGAAATATCTGTAAAAAAAGAGCAAAGTGATGGTTGGATCTGTTAGCTTAGGGCATGAGGGACTCCCATACCAAATTTCAGCTTAAACAAATCACTCTATCTAAGTTAAACAGTTCCCCCACTCCTGAAATGGCTTAAAAATGTTGATTTCCCATGACCTAGAGTATGCAGAGATTACTGAAGCATAGACAGCGTGATTTTCTGAAGGGTTTAACTCTAATAGGGTCTGAAAATCAGTAAATTATATCAAGGATATGGATCAAACAATTCTTAAGAGAAAAACAGAGAATTCACATGAAGAATGCCTCGGATTGAGATGCTGCAACAATGGATTGAGACAAGAAAGCTTACCAACATAAATTTCTTTAGGCTAAAGAAATATTTTATTACATTTCAGATCTAGGATAATTTGGCATATAAAAACATATATCTATTACGGATCTATAATCCAAAGAGGCCCTTCTTTACACTCCCCTTGGGGATCTCAGCAAATGATACACCATAGCGAGTAGATCTGAGATCTAAGTCACAGTTCTACAGTAGTATTCAGGAATTATACATTATATACAATAGTAATAGATCAGATCTGACTGGTACATGGATTGGTTGGCCAATCCATGGATCACCTTAGTGAAAGGAAGGATCCTTTCCACTAGAGATCTCTCATCCAGGAGAATTTCCAAACCCCCTGCAACTCTACTATGCCAAGACGACGTAGTATCTTCAAGGAACCATGTAGATGATGATGTAGTATACTTTACCTGATGCCAAGATCAAAAACTGAAGCTCCACCGATGGATGCACTCTTCCAGGAGGTTAAAAGACACACTCACTGAGAAGAGGCTCCAATATAAGCTAGATCTGAACAGATCTAGTTCCCCACTTGCTGTAGCTTACAAAAGCAAGAAAAACCTCACTGGATCTGCATTGGAGTTGGAAGTAGAAGCTTGGTATCCAACTAAACAGTGGGCAAAGCAAGACAATATCTCCTCCAAGAGCTACTCCATGAAGGGGAAGGGAATTCCTAAATAGTAAACCCTCACAATTCTCTGCTAAACAGCCAAGAGAAGGTGGATTTTTCTAAGAAAACACAATCCTATAAAATCAAATAATAATCAACAACCTTATTAGGCTGCCCTCTCCTTCCTTTTATAAGATTAGGGTTTGCAAAAATCCTAAACCACCTTCATTCATTTGACCCTTTTCACATGGAGGACCTCCTTCTAGAACTGCACTGATCATCCAGGAGGTTCAATGCATATGGACTATGTTGTGATTTGGTTTTATTGACCCAATCAAATGGCTCAATCTTGTTTCACACACAAGTGGATTTTATTAAGACATCCATGATTTGTATCTATTCACATTAGGCATTGATTTATTTTGATATTTTCAGGAGTTTACATGTCCTCCTTTACATTTTATTCATCAAGTAAGAAAATCAAAACAAAATGAAATATTCCTATTAGCTTGGGCTAATTAGGAATATTACAGTATGGAAGACTGCAAACTTGTGAGTACACCAATGATAACTGGATGTAACCTCAGTTCTCATGATGATTCTCCCATGGTAAATCAACCAGAATATAGATCCATGATTGGAAGTCTGCTTTATCTAATCGGGACAAGACCAAATATCATGCATGCAGTTGGGATTGTTGGATGATTCCAGGATAATCCAAAAGAGTCTCATCTTCAGGCTGTAAAAAGGATATTCAAATATCTACAAGGGACTCAAGACTTTGGTTTGTGGTATCCAAAGAACGCTGATCTCACTCTTCATTCTTACATAGATGTAGATTGGGCTGGAAATGTTGATGATAAAAGAAGAACTAGTGGAGGTGCATTCTATATGGGGCCCCGATTAGTATCTTGGTTCAGCAAGAAACAAAGTTATATTGACTTATCTATAGCAAAAGCAGAATATGTGGCTATCGCATCTTGTTGCACACAACTTATTTGGATGATGCAGACTCTACAAGACATTCAAATCAAACGTTCACCTCCCATCTCCATTTTATGTGATAATACAAGTGCTATTAGTATCTCAAAGAATCTTGTTTTGCATTCCAAAACTAAGCACATTCCTATCAAGTATCACTTCCTTCGTGAACAAGTACTTGAACAAAAGGTTAAATTGGAGTATGTTCCCTCAAAAGAACAAGTTGTTGATATATTTACTAAACATCTTCCTAGGGAAGCATTTGAATATCTCAGATAGAATCTAGGAGTTGTCTCTGCAACTCTAGTCAAATCTGCTTAATTTTAGAAGTTTAAGTTCGATATGCAGGTTTCTTAAAGATGAATCATGTATATACGCGTGTTTCTGTGCATAAAACCACGTATGGGTTTGCTGACAGAAATTCTCTAGGTCAGCACTCAAAATAGACATGGTACTATTGGGTAATGTCTATTTTTGTTCCAGAATTCATATTTTCATATCATTCTCTGATGAATATTCTTTGATGAATTGGTTGTTGAAAGTGTTCAGGATGCATCAGCGTAGGGGGAGCACCTGTCTTGCTAAAAAGGATGAATTTTTGGCATTCTGATTGGTTTTTGAAATATGATCTCTCTCTCTTGAGATATTTTGGTCCTGTTAATGACATATCATTTCTGTAATTTGATGGAAAAATGATGTTGACACTCATGATGTAATTTTTTCTAAGCCGTCATGTAAGGACGTGTTCTATTTTGTAAACCCACTTGGTTGGGTAGTTGATTCAAATATGTGATTCCACTTGTTTGGATCATTGATGTAAGTATGAGTCCTTGGTGATAGGAAAGGTCATACTTGGTTGAACTATAGAGTCATGTACTTCATTAAAAATATCTCAAGATTTAGCATACTCTCAGGGGGAGCATGGTCAAAATAGTGTCCTTTTATCTTGATGTCAAAGGGGGAGAGAATTTTGGGTGTTTGAAGTATTTGAATAATGATTTAATGTATCTATCTATTGTGGTGATCAAACACCATCATGGTTTCCATCAAGTCGAAAGGGGGAGATTGTTGGAAATATGATTCCTATGTCTTAATATGTTGTCCTTGATGGCAACTCTCTGGTGAAATATGGAGCATATGTCTTCAGTAGAAGCTCAGGATTCCATCAAAAGAAATGTGTAATGTCCAGCAGAATATTTGGAAATATTCATATTGAAGATTCTATACGCAAACTTGTAAAGGCGAAGTTGCGTATACACACGGATAAGAACGATGCAGGTCGCGTATGCCTTTTGAACTTCAAAAAAGATAATACCAAGTGGCATTACCATGGTATTAGCCCACAAGATTGAGCGCCATGTCATCTATTTCATTTCTTCCAAGGATACCATTGGAAACGGTATGGTTTTGACTCAGGGTATTGATAAAGAATAAAACTATATAAGGAGAAGAAGATCATAGTGAAAAGGTGTGCATGTGGAAGGGCTATCACTAAATACTTCTCTCTGAAGTATATCTGCATTGGATGAACTCTGTTTTATTGATAAATCTGAATTTATGATGCACCCTTGGATAGATTGATGGATCAAGATCTCTAGACCTGAAATGACTATGTTCTTGCATGATCCATTGAAGAGATGATTAGATCTGAGACCTGACGCATGTTTGCTGAAGTGAAGTGAAGAAATCTGGGTAAGTTTTATAGATCTGAAACATTCTACTGAAATAATATTTACAAATATATACGCTAGTTTGTCTCAGTAAAAGCGCGTATATACGCGGGTTTGCTTTAGAAAAGGCGCGTATGGAAGTTAGGGTTTTCTAAAGCTTATTGCAGATGTTTTTCTATTATTTCTGCTATATTTTTGCTATCTTTCAATGAAGTTTTCATGTAGATCTGGGTTTCTTGATTGCTGTATATGTTGCTAAGATGATTATGTACAAACTTGATCAATGAATGAGAAAATATGTGTTATGATGACTAACTAATCTAGGGTTCCCGAAATTCTGAAAATATATCTGACTGAATGACTTAGATTTGGATCTGAGACAAATCATATTCTGAAAAAAAGTATTCACAGATCTATACGCAGGTTGGTGTTAAGGAAATCGCGTATACACGTGGGTTCAGTGAAGCAAAGTAGCATATGCTTTTTGAGATAATGAATGTTCAGGGTTGAATTTGATTCTACATACTGATTCTAAAATCCTGTTGTTACAGTGTTCCGATTACAGTGATATCACTGTTTGGTTTAATGTATTGGGTGAATTTTATTATTGTTGATCTTTGTGAAGGGTTGTGTTGAAGCTGTGTGATCTAGTATGAAAATCAATGAAAGGTGGTCTGCATTGATTCTAAGGAAGTATAAGCTTCTTGCCAGTAGAAGCTGGTGTTTTGATCAGGGGGTTGAAGCTCCCTTCCATTAGTGGCTGGTAAATGAGATTAGGGGGTTGTAGCTCCCTTCTAATTGCAGCTGGAAAATGAGAGAAGGTTGTAGCCTTCTTCAGGTAGATGCCTATGTACTAATATGAGTCTGCATCAGTACAATATTGTAAGAAGTTTTCCATATAATAAATATGGAAGACAGAGACAACAACAGTGGTGGTTTTCTCCTGAATTGGGTTTCCACCTTAAATATTGGTGTTCATGTGTGTTGCTATTGTGTGCGATGATTTATTCTGCTGTTACTACACATACTTACTGTTTAACTAACAGATGCATGATATATAATCTGAGTTAAAGATTGGATCTGAAAAAGTCTTTCTAATAATAAATTTATATCAGTATAGGCAAGTCTCTTTTGTTATATGCGTGTGTGTACGTGAGCTAGGTTCATCAAAGTCACGTATGGAATTCAGCAAAGAAAAAATTAAATTTATCAGTAAGCTCTAAATAGATCAACCCCTCGCCCCCCTCTTAGTATTTTTCCCAACAGAGAGAGGGAGGCTTCAGCACACATTTTTGAGATTTCATAAGATACTAAGTATAAAATGGAAAGAGGTTAACTACTAGAACATGAAATAGAACATAAGTACATAAGAGAGACTTAGTCAAATGGATTGGGCCCTAAGCCACAAGCTCAGCTCCATAAAACTAACTCAATGGAGAAGAAGCCAAATGCTCATTTTGTTTCATAACCAGTCTTGTAAATAACATATGAAAGTAAAAAATATCCAATACAAGAGCTAAGAGTGCTATAAATATAGAATCCTACTTGGCTCTTACTTTGGCCTATTTATCCTAGAGGGTAGTTACCAACAACTCCCTAAAAAGTAGGTGTTTTTCCCCGTGGGACTCGAGAGAAGTGGAGCTTGACTACCCTTTGTTAGCACCCTATAATTTCGAAGGATGAAGATAGAATCCCGAAGGGCCAACATAAAAACCACTTCGGGCCTAAGATCTAGCTCTCCTAGCCTAAGAGAGGATCGCTCTATTAGATATAGTTTTGTTTATTTCTAATTTTAGGCTAGTTATTAGGGAAAATGGGTTCATTTGAAAATCTATGGTTGAGACAACAAAAGAGGGCCATTGGGCTAATGGAGTCAAAATGGAAAAGCAAGTTTAAATGGATGAATAACTGAGATCATGTGTAACTAGGAAAGCTAGTCATGGAAATGGATCTTTATAGTTTTTGAAATGGAAAAGGAGGAAATATTAAGGTTCAATGTGAATGTAGAGCAGACCCTATTTGAATTTTACATTCAGATTTTAGAGGAAAACATAAATATTGTTCGAAGCCTGACCAGGGTGCCCAATGACAAATCCTGACAAAATTTTCTTATCCATGGTATAGAAAGAAACAACATGTGATACTAGAGGATGAAAAATTACATAGAGAAAAACACTTCACCACATATCATAACACAAGAATATGGAAACATTAGGGTCTGTTCATTTATCCAAAAAAGGGTGCTTACAGCCATATGAGAATTTACAATAGATTTTCTCCCTACACATCTAACAACTGATACTGCAAATGTATGAATTATTTAACTAAAAGTTAAGTCGGTTTCCCTATTTGCTTCAGTTATTTTCATAAATCAAATTCAAGCCAAAATTGGACAAGTGGAACCATGCAATGGTGGTGATAAGATAAATCTGGCTGTAATGTTCCCAAATTTTAGTCTCAAAGATAAATGGAACATTAGAGTTAGCAACATCTATAACTGGTGAATAAATGGGTAGAAAAGCCCATAAGTCTCCTAAGGAGGAATAAAAACACTCCAAGTATGAAAGGGGACACTCTTTACAGCTTAATAAAACACCTCCATGTGTGAACAGGGGTAATATCAAGTTGGTTCAATCCACTTTGACTAAGTCAACAACGCAGTTGTGGAGGAGGAGGAATCAAAGAAGGAATAATGCAATTTTGGAGGGAGATGAATATTTGGATGGAGATGACCTAATTGAGTGGGGCCAAGGGCAAGAAAACTCATGTTTTATTTAAGGAAGAGGATGGAAACACTATTCTTCATGTTTTACATTATTATTCTTGTCTACTCAAACTTTTTCTTCCTCTTGCTGTTTAGCAGAGTAGCAGTGTTGTTCAGCACCGGGTGTTCCCAAGTGGGAATCCCACCTCTATCCTTGAGGAGAATCTTGGGAGAGTTTGAATTCATTTTCCACATCAATTTTTTAGGCCAAGCTTCAGTCTACTTCATCAGCACAGTTTCTGCAGGTGATTGTGCAGTGTTGCAGGGTGCAATAATGGAAGGGATTGGAATCCCTCTTTCTGAGCTAGTTTCTCTTTGGAGGAAGGTTCCCTTCACTTGAGAGACCTGTTTGGAGAGGTATAGAGCTTATTTTAGATATTTGGTAGTAGAACACACCTTTCCCTAAGATTCCCAATGCTATTCCAGCTAGGGAATGCATTATTTTTGGAGGCAGCTTCAGTGCATGGTCTAGTGGCTCCGTTGCAGTGTTTCCTTGTGATTGAGAGGTTCATCCTTTCATGGGAGGAAGACCTTGAGGGATATACATAAGATCATACATATTTTCAGCCTTTTACACTCTATGCTTCAGTGTTTTAGTGGTGATTCATTAAATTTCTGAATATCACATTTGTATGCAGAGTGTTTGACAATAAACCCTTCCCAGGTTCTCTTGTAATTGTAATAAGGAGACTAGATCTCAATTTATGAGCTTGATTTTATAATATATGAGTAGATATAATTGTTTCCTTAATTTTGGAGTTAAAACCCTCATAATACTGCGCATTCCCTTTTGTGCATTATTTCTGTGTAGCAATATCTGGGGTTTTTGTTCATTTTCAGCTACACTAGTGTGGGAGATCTGTTTACCTCACCTAGTTTCATTTATTTCTGATATCCTCTTGGAATTAGATGCTAGATAGATATATCTCATGGATACAAGTGATGGTTTAAATTTTTATGGCTTACATTTCTGGAAATGCGTTTTTCTGTGAATGCATTGTTGAGCAGTCCAAAATTGGAATATCTTAAGATATTCCCAATACTGTTCATTTTCCCTATTTTGGGATATTACAGTGGTATAAGGGCTTCAATATTGGCTTAGCCTGTGGATCTCAAGCCATTATACTTTTAGGAGAGATGGATAGAAAGTAGAAGACTCCACTATGTGAAGGAAGGAAGGAAGACAGACTCACAAAGATTCTTCCAAGATCTATGTAGAGCTTTCAAGGAAAGACGAAGAAAATAAGAATGGAGATGGGGTCTCCAAAGGAAGTAGGATCTAGATCTGAATCTAGATTTTCACATGGTGAGTGTGAGCATGCAGCTACACACCATGATGCACAGCGCAGTCAAGTGCCCAGATCTATCTTGAGATGGATGAAAGGAGGGAGAATTCCTAAGAGGAGAACTCTTAGTGATTTGTTACAGGAGTATGAATCTCAAAATGAGAGGTTTAGAGATCATACTAATTTCCAATATTTTTGCAAGATCCAGGTGGAGCAAAGCAAGTAACAGGATGTAGATAGATTTCTTCTATCTACTTTTGAAGGCTCACCCACATGTTCAGTTGGAGCTTGGGTGAAGGATCTAAACTCCTATTTTTAGCAGCACCATATTTCTGAAGATGAGGCCATCAGAGTTGTAGCTCTGAATTTCAGAGGTAAGGCCCATGCATGGTGGATTTTTTAATCTTGTTCTTTAAAAAATGCAAACACTTCCTCTTATGCAAGATTCATAGAAACATTAGTGGGAAGGCTTGGTGAAAAACTTCATAAGACACGTGAGCAAGGGAAACTTGAGAGAACAAAACCCTTGCATGTGATGGACAAAACTCCACTTAGAAAAACATGGGAGAAGCTGACATCTTGCATTACACATTGCCGAAGGCAAGACCTCTAGTTCATATTCCTAAACAAGAGGGCATGGGGATCACTGTTTCACAAAAGGATCCAATTGTTGAGATGTTGCCTATACACATTGATGGAGAAGAGGGAAACAACGCTGACACATCTAGAGAACATCTAGTACCTCATGCAGAGGGAGGAGGATCACATGCTCCAACAGGAGGGATTCTTGTATCCTTGCAAGAAGTTCCCCAGGATCTCATACATGGAGGTCCAAGCACAATCAGTGAGCAGCATGATTGTGCAGCATTGCAGCTGGAAGGACGAGGTAGGGAGGAGGAGAAGCATCACTTGATGAGAGGCACACACCCTTCTCTATTTCAGAAAGCTAATGCAAGGGAGAGGAAGACTGATTTTCACTTTAAGGGCAGGGGCAAGGTTTCCCAACCATATGTGTAGTATACTCTTGACATTGATGTCTCACTACATGGAGGCATCCCACCTGGGAGGCCACCAGATCTAGCAATGATGAAAGAAATATTGTCTTTGGGTTCACCACTCTTGGATTTAGGAGAGGTGAAGAGTTTGTAGGAGAGCTTTGGCATGAGGGATATCAAAGTAGCAGGTAGCAGCATGAGGAGAGCTTCACATGGTAGATCACCAGTGCTGTCTCTTAGGAGTTTTGATCCTTATTGGATATCTCAGCTCTTAGTAGAGTACTCCAAGGATCTTGGTGCATGCATGATTCTCGATGACCTAGATAGAGATGATGAGTATATGGTGGATGATGTGGTCATCTATTCACATGGTAGAGTCTTCTTGACTAGAGCTTCTAGTCTTAAGGAGAAATTGGTACTTGCAGCACATGAGGACTTCCTTTCCATGCACTTTGATGCATATTTCCATTTGATGGAGGAGTTCACTTGGGAGTGAATCCAACATGACATATTTTAGCATATGGAGAGATGCATAGCCCGGATGGTGATAGACAGGAGGACACAACCACTTCCCTACTCATTAGAGGTGAGGGAAAGGTTCCAGTTGAGCCATTTCAGCTCGAGCTCTCAAGTACATGATGGAGGTATAATTTCACATTTTTTATTGTAATTTCTTTCCTTGTTTGAGCAACATGATGAATTAAGAAGAATTATCTCTTCTTTCATATTGTATGATGATGTACTTGTAGCATTGATTTTGGCTCTCTTTTTGATGGATTGTGGGGGAAGCCACATGATTCTTGGTGTATACCATTGACACCATATTGTAACTTCATGTTTCCATCTCATGAGATGAATGTGGCAGAAAACAAGTGGCTCGTGAAGCACTTTTTATTTCCTATTTTGATGCAGGAAAAGGATGCACTGCGCTGGTTCCAAGAGTGGAACTATGATT
Source organism: Pinus albicaulis (assembly GCA_034641835.2). Taxonomy (NCBI): domain Eukaryota; kingdom Viridiplantae; phylum Streptophyta; class Pinopsida; order Pinales; family Pinaceae; genus Pinus; species Pinus albicaulis. The sequence goes on from CM076570.1 coordinate 86,868,863, forward strand.
CACTCTCCAGTTGTCACTCGGAAACTTGTTCTCATTGTAATTTGCTTCCATATATTGCTAATATGTTTATGTTCATGGGAAGCTTTGTTTGGAGAGTGAGCATGTGATTGAAGATGCCCATGGGGAGCATGATTCTCCCCACTTTACATGTTGTACATTTCAGGAAGAACCATGGCCAAACCATGATTGCCACATCACATTTTTTTCCTTCTTGTGGGAGGAACCACTTGAAGAACTTGAGGAGGCACTTCATGGCTGAATTGTTTGATGGGGGAGCTTGGGCCATTCTTGGAGGCCATGTTATTTCAGCTCAAGGACAAAGGCAGCCCCATGTTTACCATATATGGAGGGAGGAACCATTTGGATGGAAGGATCCAATCTCTCCCTGCAACCCCAAAACTTTGTACAAAACCAGGGTTGATGATTCTTTTGATGAGCTACCTAGGATGGCTCATTTCATTTGGATGATAGCATGGGTGAGGGAAGAAATCATTCACCATATTTGTCATCGCTCCTACTTTTTGGAGGCCATGGGACAACAAGAAGGTTTCCATTGATCACACTTTCCACCTTTGATTGATGTAGACCATTTGGTTTTGCACACTTGGGAGGAAACATTGGATGACAGTTTTATTGCAGATTTTCTTGATGCAGTGGTGGAGGCTTTTGATGGGAGGCCACAAGAGGAGGAGGGGAGAAATTTTTATCTCCCTATACATTTTCTTGAGGACAAGAAAATATTTTGGAGGGGAGGACTATAATGTTCCCAAATTTTAGTCTCAAAGCTAAATGGAACATTAGAGTTAGCAACATCTCTAATCGGTGAATAAATGGGTAGAAAAGCCCATAAGTCTCCTAAGGAGGAATAAAAACACTCCAAGTGTGAAAGGGGACACTCTTTAAAGCTTAATAAAACACCTCCATGTGTGAACAGGGATAATATCAAGTTGGTTCAGTCCACTTTGACTAAGTCAACAACGCAGTTGTGGAGGAGGAGGAATCAAAGAAGGAATAATGCATTTTTGGAGGGAGATGAATCTTTGGATGGAGATGACCTAATTGAGTGGGGCCAAGGGAAAGAAAACTCATGTTTTATTTAAGGAAGAGAATGGCAGAATTATTCTTCATGTTTTACATTATTATTCTTGTCTGCTCAAACTTTTGCTTCCTCTTGCTGTTTAGCAGAGTACCAGTGATGTTCAGCACCGGGTGTTCCCGAGCGGGAATCCCAACATTATCCTTGAGGAGCCACTTGGGAGAGTTCGCATTTATTTTCCACATCAGGTTTCCAGTCCAATATTCATCCTACTTCATGAGCGCAGTTTCTACAGGTGATTGTGTAGTGTTGTAGGGTGCAGCAGTGGAAGGGATTGGAATCCCTCTTTCTGAGCTAGTTTCTCTTTGGAGGAATGTTCCCTTCACTTGAGAGGTATGTTTGGAGAGGTATAGAGATTATTTCATATCTGTGGTAGTAGAACACACTTTTCCGTAACATTCCCAGCGTTGTTCCAGCTAGGGAATGCATTATTTTTGGAGGCAGCTTCAGTGCATGGTCTAGTGGCTCCATTGCAGTGTTTCCTTGTGATTGAGATGTTCATCCTTTCATGGGAGGAAGACCTTGAGGGATATACATCAGATAATAAATATTTTCATTCTTGTGCACTCTTATTCTTCAGTGTTTCAGTGGTGATTCAGTAAATTTCTTAATATCACATTTGTATGCAGAGTGTTTGACAAGAAACCCTTCTCGGGTTCTCTTGTAATTGTAATAAGGAGACTAGATCTTAGTGTATGAGCTTGATTGTCTAATATATTAGTAGATCTAATTTTTTCCTTAATTTCTCAGTTAAAACCCTCATAATACTACGCAATCCCTTTTGTGCATTATTTCTGTGTAGTAGTGTTTGGGGTTTTTGGTCATTTTCAGCTACACTAGTGTGGGAGGTCTGTTTACCTCACCTAGTTTCATTTCTTTCTGATCTCCTCTTGGACTTAGATGCAAGATGGATATATCTGATGGATCCAAGTTATGTTTTACATTTTTATGGCTTACATTTCTGGAAATGCATTTTTCTGTGAATGCATTGCTGAGCAGTCCAAAATTGGTATATCTTAAGATATTCCCAATACTGCTCATTTTGCCTATTTTGGGATATTAGAATGGCCAGGACAATGGTTGTATTTACTTTGGAAACCTATTATTGATTTCAAAGTGATCGTAATCTGGCTAGTGTGATGTCGAAGAGGCAGCGATAAAATAACACTAACATTTGGCTCTACTTTGGTGGAAAATAGTTGCTAAGAAGAGAGTTCTGGTGAAATGCGTTGGTTGTAGTGCTGACCATTTTTTGTTAAACTGCCTCTGACTTTACTGCATCGGTTATTGTTGTAGTGGAGTTTAAAATTAAAACCCAATGCTTTCTTTATAATTGGAAACTTATAACCATAGTCGGAAACCCACTGCCCCCTTTAAAACATACATAAATGATTTAATAAACCATTTGGATAGGATTGATAGGGAAACGCGATGTGGAGCAGAGCTGGCGAGAGTGGTAGTGGTAGGATGGCAGATTAGTGGGTGGAAAGTGGTGGAAGTTGGTTTTGTTTCTACATGAAAAACCATATTGGAGGGGGGTGATGGCAGTGGGTGGTTTTGGCAAAGGGGGGGTGCGAAATGCCCTAATGCCACCATGCAAGGGTAAGGCACAAACCATGAAACTACCCATTTCGAACCCCCCTCCCACTCGGCGGTAAAAGCTCGGATGGAGAGGGGGGGCAAAAAATTATGTTGACCATCAGATGGAAGTGGGGTAAGGTGGACTAGCAGGTTAGTGAAAGGAGGCTAAAGTGCAATGATTTTACGTGTTGGGGAGGGTCCCACTATATAGTATCACAATTTGGAGAAACAACAAATGAATTTGGTGAGGGTCTTTTGCGATATGTGGAAATGGAAAAAGGAAAGGTTCCACAATGTAATATGATAACACAGTAAGGTTTGGTTTATTTGTGGTTTATATCATGTATATAACATATGACATCTATATATATATCAAATGGCCTAATGTGGGGGGCAGAGCTGAAATGGAGGTGTCAGACTTAATATAAAGTCCTAAAACTTTATATATGTGGGTTTTGGGGGTTTGATGAGATGGATAGTGATAACCAAATGTATTTAATCTTAGTTTGGACTATATTGGAAATGAGGTAAATACAACCATCCCTTACCATATTTTTTGCCATAAGTACCTTTTTGGAAATAAATGACAGTGATGGAATATTATTTTCAATATAAATGATCTAAACAGAAATAATAATTCACCTTGAGATTCTGTAAATTGCAGGATCCTAACAATGGCTCCAGCTGGGGATGGCACTTCTCCAAGTGAAATGTCAAGAACACCATAGACTAGTGGTCTGATCCATTAGGCTGATCTTAGATTTGCTATAAAACCTCTCTAGCTGAAAATCTCCCAGCTAAAATCTGAACTCTCTGCAATTAAAGTTTGGAATACACTTGAAATGAGAACTAAAAGAAATCCGAAACTAAAACTAGAAAAATGCTCAAAGTACTAAGCTTATTATCGCACCTACCTACTCTATTCTGATTAAAAATTATCGCATCAAATAATAATCAGACTTCCAATGTAACCATTCAAGCAAATGAGTGCCTAACTAAAACTGGCCTTCCATTTTTGTGAGTAGAGAAAAGGATTCGAAGGATGGTGACTTGACTCTTTCACCAAATTCAATAGCTCTACTGATGAACCCAAAAATTCTTCCTTCACTAATGACTACAATAAACTACTCAAAGGATTTAGGTAAACATGAAACATGATATCCCTTAGATGATTTTTGGCATAAAAACACACCTTATCCCAGAAAGTTCCCTTGCTTTTTCCTTGATAAAGACTATCATCTAATAGTAAGGAAGAGTGTTGTTTTTCCTATGTATCCATGATACTCAACTATTATTTTTTCTCTTTATACTTCCTTTTATCATTCAAAAACTTGTAAGGAAATTGCAAATTCTCAATCACCTCGAGCAAAGGGTCATTAGCTATAATATCAATATGTTGTACAACTTTTTCAACATCCCAAGAAAAAAACAATGGAGGACTTTGGTGATCTTCTTCAAAGTTTGTAAATTCAGAAAGAGGATTAGAGAGGTCTTCAATCAGAAAACCCGATGGGTCTTCTTCTGGCAAGATTTCTTGGCTTTCATCAGGAAAATTTGGTTTGTGTTCAACTTTTGGATAAAACACTGCTTTTTGAGGATGCTCCTGTGAATCTGAACCATCAAGCTCTAATTATTTTCTTCTAGATCACTAGACTACTATAGGTTTTTGTTGTTGTCCTATATTGTATCTATTTAAGGAGGCTAAACTTCTTCCTTAACCATCTATTGATCAGCTTGTCCTTGTGCTACTAGGAACATTTCCTGTGGTGAAACTTCACGAACTTCTAGACAACATATATCATTTCTTTTTTCATGATGAGTAGACATTTCAGACAAAACTTCCACTTTCTAAAATGGTCTTTCTTCTAAAACTTCTAATATTTAATCATTCATAAATTGATCATCATCATATTAATCCTCTAGATATTCAATAAAAATTTGAAATTTATCACAACAATCTTGAACTAATGACAAAGAGGGATAATCTTATTTATACGTGTCACAAAAATTAGCATGAAAACACTTTAAAGAACTTATACTTGCAGCTGGTAGATATTCATACAAAATCCTAGTGTTCTTTTCTAAACTTTCCACAAACAAATTCATAAGGCATTCCTCTCAAAACTGGATTTTAAATCTCCAAACATGCATATGAAATCTTAACAAATGTAAAAAAACATCATCCCCTTTTTCCTCTCTAAACACTGGAAGATATTTTAACCAATTGATGTTGGGCATGGGATTTGAAAAACCTAGGATCTTAGATATTTCCAAAGGAGCATACCTATGTTGTATTCTTGAATTCATCTTGACAATTAATCAACAATAAAATGGAGTCACTATAAGTTATCTATAATTTTGGATTATTTTACCAATGGAGTCTTTAGATCAACTGTACTGTTTGGAGTCGCTAGGTGAATGATTTCAAGCTTCTTGTTTGACTGTTTTTCCACCATCATCAGCCAGATCTAAACTTGATAAGTGGTACTAAGGAACATACAACTTCGTCCCCAGTGGAGTTGCCACTATGTTAGCACCCTGTAATTCCGAAGGTTGAAGATAGAATCTTGGAGGGCTAACATAAAAACCGCTTTGGGCCTAGGATCTAGCCCTCCTAGGCCCAGATATGGATCTCTCTATTAGATATAGCTTTTTTGATTAGGCATTGTAGGCTAGTTATTAGGGAAAAGGGGTTTGTTTGAAAATTTGTGGTTGAGACAGCAGAAGAGGGCCATTGGGCTAATGGGCCATTGGGCTAATGGAGTCAAAAGGGCAAAGACGATTTAAATGGATGAATAACTGAGATCATGTGTAACCAGGCAAGCTATTCATGTCAATGGATCTTTACATTTTGTGAAATGGAAAAGGAGGAGAGATTAGGGTTCAATGTGAATTTAGAGCAGACCTTATCTGAATTCTACATTCAGATTCAAAGGAAAACATAGATACTGTTTCAAGCCTAAGCAGGGTGCCCAATGACAAATCCTAAAAAAAAATTTCTTATCCACTAAAAAGAAAGAAACATGTGAAAATAGAGGATGAAAAATTACATAGAGAAAAAAACTTCACAACATATCATAGCACAAGAATATGGAAACATCAAGGTCTTTTTATTTATCAAAAAAAGGGTGCTTACAGCCAGATGAGCATTTACAGTAGCTTTTCTCCCTACAGGTCTAACAACTGATACTGCAAATGCATGCAGTATTTAACTATAACTTAACTCTGTTGCTCTATCTACCTCAGTGATCATCATAAATCACATCCAAGCCAAAATTGGACAAGTGTAACCATGCAATGGCAGTTGTGTATGTGTGTTTGGTGCACGAATGTACCAAATCACACCTACTTAAGAGGAGTGGTTTTTTCCTCTTAAGTTCTTGGTCATTGGCAGAAAATCAAGGGAGTCAAGAAATTTAGTGAACATGCTAAGAAATAAACATACCAAATAGTTGACTAGTATGCATGTTCAAAAAGGAAAACTAAACTAAAACACATAATACAAAAGCTCTAAATAGAGTCAAACAACTTCAATAATTCAAACGGTGGTGCTTACGTCCCCACTTATTGAGTGTTGGTAGGCATAAATGATGAAACACTTACTCACTTTCCAAGAGGCTGTTAGAACTAGGGAGTTATAAGACTCGATGCAAGGATGTCTTTACTTCTGAGCTGCCTTGGTGCAAAGTCCCTCTCTTTACTCCGGTGGACTGGAGTTGTTGGGAGGCCAACAACTGATTCCCCTCTATCTCTACTCCGGATCACACACTGTTGGATTTCTTGGGGAAATTCTGGCTAGCATAAAAATGTGTTATCATATTTTTCATCTCTTGGTGGCCTTTTATAAGAGAATTCAAACTCTCTTTCCCTCTCTTGGTACAAGGATGGATAGTGACACAAGAGAGGAGGATGATTCCATTGTGTGCTCCCTTGAGGTCCTAAGGAGGCTTGGGTGGCTATCCTTAGGTGGCCTCAAGTGTGGAATCAATTTCTTGGAGTGTGCCTTGTGGCCCCAGAAAGTGACTCCTGCCACTCTCAGGTCTATGTGGATTTTTGAGGAAAATCCGCACAAAGGCGCGCTTATTGAAAAAAAGTGTGCGCAAAGGTGCATTTTTCTGGTTCCTTCAGTGCAAAATTTGATTTTCCTTCTAGACCTTAGAGATTTTAAATATTTCAAATTCTAATGTGCCTCAGCCTTGTAAATCCTTCTACCTAACATTTAATAATGTCATATTTTCTTGTCCAATTTTCTAGTGATAACAGTTTCCCCCTAATGTGTGAGGTCTAGGAAGTAATGTATAGCCGAAATACATTAAAGATTCTTTTCTGTGTACTGTGAGTAGAGAGAGAGAGAGACTTGCGTGTAGTATGGAGTTGGAGACACCCTGCACTGGGTCAAGGAGTGACCATGTCCTATGGGAACCCTGCAAGCAATGGTATAATATAATAGATACAAATTTTCTACAAGGCGGGCATGTCCCATGCTCGTGATGATTTAGATAGCTAAATAAATCTATTTGACAAATACAGATTCAGTCTATGTCACTAAAATAGTAGTGATCTACTGGTTGATGATGACGATTGTTGATGCCCTCAAGGGAATTTTTTCTTTGACAATAGATGGAATGTGGTACCCACATGTGTAAGCTTGGCATGGCATATAGATGTACATTGTATGCATGGGTGTATTATTGGGACCTTCTCGTGTAAGCATGACTGAAAGTGATGCTTATAAAGACATGGGTCTTTGAAAAATTTGATCAAAGTGAAATGGTTGTAAGGTATGATACCATCTTGACATGGAAGCTTGTGTTGTAGTCAAATGTTAGGAGGATCGATGACATCTATGGGCAATGATGTCTCCCACATTGCCACTGATGATGTCCCTTTTGTGGTGAGGGGTGATCCAAGGAAGTGCTTCCTTTTTGGAAAATAGGTGTTGATGTCGACAAAAAGAAAGCCTCAACCGAATGAGAGAGTCATTGATGCAAGGGATCAGGATCATAGATGTGATAGGTTTAACATAGGCATTATGGCGAGGGGTGACTAAAAACTAATGATGAGGTTTTAGTGGCCCAAGGTTGGAGTATAAAAAGAAGCTTAGCGACAATCATAACTATTTTTGATGGGGAAATCCTTGGAGTCGGTAGGACGTCCAAGGTGTGTATATATTGGTTATGAATGTCATGGTGGCTTGTGCATGAAGGGTGTGATACTCCGACCAAGGGTGACCAGGGACTGCTGCCATGGGGGAAAAACTGATGGCTAAATGGGGGAAATATTGCATTTTTTACCGTCTTTGTAGACTTACCAAAATAATGAAATAATAGGGTTTGGTCTGTACAAAACACAGAGACGTGTGCCCCGAAACATGAAAGTTTTCGCTCGGTGATGATGTGAGGAAGGTGGTTTTCTAAGGGTGGGGACCCCATTGGTTGGTCTCATGTGTGGGGTTGATGCAGCAGATGGAAAATGTTGTAGATGGGCTATGGTGATGGAGGTATGGTAGGCAAAATGTGAGGTGTGGAAGTGCGCTTTCAATCTTCTTTCAAAAACCTGGTAGTCTGGGTAAGGGGTTTTATTTCGATATGGTAAAACTTGACCTAATGCATGGTGAGTGAAATGGACATGAGGTGCTTCCAGGACTAAAGTGGTATGTCCATGGCGTCATTATTTTTGTGATATATGGTCTACTGTGGGTGATAGGTGCCATGGAGGGGTGGCTATACCAACCAGTAAGGATGTTTATCATGTGCAAGGTGGGGTGATGATAAACATGGCCAGACGTTTGGAACCTATGGTTGATTTCTTATGGAGAAATAATGTTCCGATATGCAAAGTTATTCTGGGACTCTATCATGCTGAGGGTAGAATGATACCTGCTCTGAAACTTTCAGTGGATGGAGCGATGTATGGTTTGCACAATACCTCCAAAAACATACCCCAAGTGAAAGCATCTTCTTTAATCAAATATTATTGAAAGACACGTGCTTTGAAAATAATATGAGAGAGGGAATACATGTCATCACTGAAAAAATCATTTTTTTCAGAGGTGGACATGTGTGGCACTGCCCTCGGGCATTATGGAGTGTTGATCACGATGTTGCCTTCGGTCCGGTAATTGGGCTTTATGAGCTCTCATTATGGTCCTCCAATTTTTTCTGAAAAGTGCGACATATAGGTGGATATGGCTCAATTCAATTCATTTATGTCAGTTCAGCATTCAAGTTTTTAAGAGGTTAGAGGCTTCTGCGGAGCATTTCTTTGCGTTGCAGTCAGTTTAAGTACCTGGGACTAGTGATTTTTTAGTCATGTAAGCCTAATGACATCATGAATTTTAATTTTTTCAGTGTGTCGGTGCCAGGGTGTGTACAATATGGGTTTGTACAGATCTTAGGCCAATTTTTGCCTTGACCGCATGAGTGATCATGGCACACGCGCGCCTTCTTCGCACAAAACTGAGGGTTTTGCACGAATTTATCACGCCTGCACCAGCTTTGAGCACGCCTTATTCACGACTGTGGAAAGAACATACGTGACCTCCTCGCACCCGTCTGAGGAACATGCATGCAGAGAGCCAAAGAACACTTTTTGAAAAATTCTATGGAAATTTTGTCAATTTTTTGGTGCTTTTAATGTTACTAATCTGTTCCTATTTTGATGACAAGTTGTTGTGGAGGGAGAGGGATTGTCCTGATCTCCGGGCCACTTTAGCTACTGATGCCAATGCGTGCCCAAAACTGGCATGCTAGGGTCTTCTCAATTTTATGGAGAATGACCTTCTTCAATCATAGGATCACCTTCTATGTTACCTGGTCCGATGATGGAACAGGCAGAGCAAGGTGATGGTGCTGCGGGGGTGCGACCTTTTTATTCATCCTGAGACAGATATCTATTTTGTGACCAGGTTTTTTTCCTTAGGGTGCAATATTCCTAAATTAGCACACAACTAATTGGAATATTAACTTTTTATTTTTCTCTCAGATAGAAGAATAAGACGGTAGGGAGACCCATAAATCTCCTTACTAGGAATAAAATACACTCCTATTGTGAATGGAGGTCATCTAAAATATGGAGTGAAGACCCTTAGGTGTGAAAAGGGACTGGATCTTAAAGACTTGGTCAACCTTGACCAAATCAAACATCGTTGTTATGGAGGAGTGGCATTAATGGTGGGACAATGCAATTTTGGAGGGAGATTGATTGCATGATGGTGAAAACCCTAATGAGTGGGACCCAGGGTGAGAAGGATCACATTGTTTATAAGGAAGAGGATGGCAGCCATATGGGGTTATGTGATGATTATTATTTTGATATGTATGTTTAGAATTTATTTCTCTCTTTAGCTATTTAGCAAAGATTGCGGTGTTTTTTAGCACAAGGTGTTCCTGAGCGGGAATCCCACCTCTTTCCTTGAGAGGCCTCTTGGGAGAGTATTGATCTACCATTTCCAAATATCTGGAATTCTGGCCAAGCTTTAGTCTTTAGCTACAGCATAGTGTCTGTTCAAATCTGAGTTGTGTTGCAAGGTGTTGCAGTGGAGGGTTGAGAAACCCACTTTCTGAGCTAGTTTTTCATAGGAGGAAAGATTCCTTCTCTTAGGAGATCAAAAAGGAGGGTTCTTGAGAATATTTAAAATATTTGGCACTAGGCCAACCTATCCCCATCATTCATAGCACAGTTTCAGCTGGGAATTGTGTTATTTTGGAGGGCAGCTTCAGAGGAGGATTTATTGGCTCTTTTAGAGTGTTTTCCTGCAGGTGAAGGCTTCAGCCTTTCATTAGAGGAGACCCTTTGAGGAAATCTACATAAGATCTGTTAGTCATCAAAAAATTTTGCTATTTTTAGATGACTAAATATTTGTCCTAGATTTCTAAAAACAAGATTCATGAATATTGTGAGTTTTAGAAATCTCACTGCCTTCATTATCCTTAAGATGAATTTTTCACTTTTTTCACTATTTTATCATGTCATGGTCAACTTACCACTCCTAGAGGACCCCTCATGGGCTCATGCCACTCATATTTATCCTATTTTCCCATCCATAACCTTAGTATTATGTTTTTCCTTTACCTCACCCCTCCACTTGTCATATAGGATTACCAAATAGCCTACACCTTCTTATGTTCACTAGATGTCTCAAAGCATTGATGGTCTCAAAACTATCTCTATAGGCTCTTTAGATAAATCAAGTACATTGGATTTTGGATCTTCAATACATCAATTTCTCAAAAACTCTGTTTTTCATACTTGAAGACCACAAGTCAAAGGATTTTTCCACCAGGTCATTAGGGTTTCATAGGTTGTAGGGTTATCTTTGGTGTTCTAAATCACTATTTTTCATGTGCTATAAGCTTAATAAAATATGAAATAAGGTCAGCACCTGTTTTTCCAAGATAGATCAGAAAATATCCAAGGAAGGCCACCTTATCAACTTCAACTTCTACAAAGTTAGTTGTTCATTTTGACATTTCTGCAAGAGTGTCAAGGTGACTATCAGTAGAAAAATTGGTAAGGTAAGAGGCCTGCTCCTCATTAAAAATATACACAAGAAAAGGAAGAGGAAGCCGCTTGTGTTTAAGAAAAATCAGGATTTCTAAGCCTAATTGGGCTCGCAGTGTGCTAAGCAAGGAGCCTATGCAGCAAAACACATGGAGGAGACACACCAAATGAACCAAACATGGAAGATGTTTCTTAGAAATTATAAATGAAACAGGGAAAAAGGTGAGGTGAACTAGACAGAAATGAATGAACTTGAAAGGGATATAGAGAACTTAGAAGAAAACACTAATGATTCTTCTCAAATAGCCCAGAAACCTAGGGTTTTGGAATTATAGTCAAGGGAGATGAAATGAAGATGATAGGCCTCCATGATGACAACAGAAAGAAGGTTTGAAGAGATTGTTGTAGGTGACTTCCAGAATTTTCCAAGGTAAAATGTTTCACTGTTTCAAAGGGAAAGAATGCAAAGAGTATAAGTATAAGGAAGGTCAAGCCTTCATTTTCAGTCATTTGCACTCAATGAGCAAAGGAATAAAAGCATAGGGTTGAGTTTCAAGATGGAAAGACAAGCTAATCATAAGGTTTCTATTATGTAACTGAATGTGTCAAACACCAAGAAACATCAAAAGGGGCTAAATCAGTATTTCATGGCACTTGCAAATCAGAAGTGGTCAAAAGAGGAGATAGCATACATGATTGTGAAGACTATGGTATTTGTCAAAGATGGACTTATTATGCCTGGAGATAAATGAGAAAGATGAAAAAAAAAATTTCAGTCACCCATCAAGCAAAAGGAAATTTAAACTCCAAGGTAAGAATATAGAAGTTTTAAAGATGCTGCCACCATGCAAGTGCCTAAGGTTGTCAAAGTGATTTTAGCATACTCTAGAGATCAGAGGGAAGAGAGTCACTTCAAAGTTTTCATGGCACTTATTGACTCAAAATGGTCGAAAGGCATGAACAAGCCAAAACACAGTAAATCATGTGACTCAAACAGACACCTACAGAACAAAGTGTTAAAGGCATCAATAGGCCAAATGAAGTCAAATTTCACCATGTAAGCAACCTGAAAAGCAACAAAGAAAAATTATTAGAAGGGAAAAAGATTATTTTTATGTTTTTAAGTCACCTACTGCAAAAATTCAAAGGAATATCAGTAAAAGTGACAAAAAGGCTCAAAAACATTAGAAAGTGGGTATACAAGGGTTAAATTTATCGGCCTAGACTATAAAGGTCCCTTTTCACCCTTCACTCTACTCATGATTGTGCACATACAAAGACAGCTAAGAGCATCTAAGGAGAAAATTTTGAGTTTCAGTGAAAAATTTGGACAAGTTGCACAACGATACGCGTTCGTTCAAGCGCTACACTTACAGCACCTGGTGCTACGCGTTCATGAAGTTTTATAATGTAAATTTACACTGCGTTGCGTGTTCAAGGGAACGCACTGCGCATTTAGACGAGCGCTACCCATTCGCCCATAATTTCCTGATAGACACAGTGAACGCACCTGGCGCTGCATGTAGGAAGCTTCACAAGCATGAACACGTGTAGGAGCTATGCTCAGGAGGCCCGACATGCCTGAACACATGCAAGAGTTGTGCTCAGGAGGCCCGACACCCGAAAACATGTTCAGGCACTGTGCCTTCACCAGAAGCCCTCCTCCACCTACAAATTACCAAAAAATGATGAAAGGACACCTCCAAGCTGCATCCAAGGACCTGCAAAGATGTTGAAATTTGGTAGGTGGATGTTATTTTCCTTATCCTCCAAGTGAATTTGATGATTGGATGATTAAAGGAATCAACCAAACCCTAATGACTAGAAACCCTAAGTCCTCATGACCAACACTCTCTTTTGACCTCCAAGCAAGAAATTATCAATCAAGAAAAGTGTAAATTACGGTAATTACAGTGAGTTCAAGTTAACCCTTTATCAAAGCTCAAAGGAGCTCATTCATACACTTACACCTCCCTCTCACTCACTTACAAAAATTTCCTTTCACCATTATTCCATTTCACTCATCCTATCAGTTTTCACAAGCAGGCCTAGGTTGTTTAAAGGCAAAAAAAATCAAAATGTCAGGAGAAGGAGTGAGTGTTAGCAATGCAGAAGGCCAAGTTCCTATGAGGCAGAGGCACAAAGGTGGGAAGGTTAACATCTTTGAACCCTAAGACACTGTGGAGCTTACTGCCTCTCCCATGATTATCACATGGTTTAAAAATGTAGGGTGTTTCCAGTTTTGTGAAAGGGTCCAACAAGTACAAAATCACCCAGAGCTCACAAGGTTATTCATTATTAACCTACATAAAAAACAATCAAGCTTTGCAGGGGTGACCTTTGAACTCTCATCAGATGTCATTTCTAGTGCTACAGGTATACCTGATGTTGTTGAAAAATGGTTCAAAAGAGAAAACTTGGACATGAGCTGCTATGAGCCATTTCTCAAATCTAGGTACAAAGAAGGTTTCAAGACTATTTTCCCTTTCTCACACTTGCTGGAGAGGTATGCACCCTTGATGAGGGTCATCATGAAATATTTTACCAGTGAGGGAAGGTACTCTACACTCTACTAATATCATATTAGATTGCTCATGCACTTCACTAAGGTCAAGATGATTTATTTACCCTACTATGTCTATAGGAGTATTGACAAGATGTATTCCGTTGTCTGAAGAAAGAACTATTCCCAACAAATGAAAAGTTTGTTCCATCATTCCTTGATCAAGATGGTTGTGCTACATCAGTTGGAGCAAAATGGAATACCATGGGAGGTGTTTATTACTCATGAGGTATTCACAAGCCCATAGCCCCATCATCAACCAATTTTACCCTCATCATCTCATCCTCCTCCCTCTACTCCTCCATCACCTCCTACTGATCATGCCTCATCATCTACACAAGTATCCTCTCCTCAAGAAAACATCCCTTCCTCACCCTCTCCTAATGCATCAGATCAAGAAGGAAGGGGTAGTGAACAAGCAAGTGACCATGAGAATGAGGGTGACAATGAATCAGACCATGATAACGAGGGTGATGATAATTCAAGCCAACAAGAAGCAGAAAACATGGAAACAGAGGGAGAGGATAACAATGAAGAAAATGAGGAAGCTGATAGTGGAAATGAATTAAGCAACGATGAAGAAGAGGTCAACAATGAAGTAGAAGACATGGAGGTGGATAATAATGAAGATGAGGCAAATAACAAAGAAACAGAGGATGATCCTAAGGACAGTAGTGAGACTAAGAGCCCTAATGATAGTCAAAACAGTGAGGCTCATAGTCATGATAGAGATGAGGGAAAAGATGAAGAGAGCAGCCAAAATGAAGATGATAACAATGCAGAAAATGAAGAAGCTGAAGATAGCATGGATACCAATGAAGCAAACATCAGTGAGGAAGAAGACATTCATGACAGTCATGACAACAACCATGACATTCATGAAAAAAATGAAGAAAATGAAGAATCCGATAGTGAAAATGAAGATCACAGCACTGATGAGGCAAGCAGCTACAATGAGGAACAAAATGAAAGTGTAGAAATCAGTGAAGAGGCCAAAAGTGAGGCTGATGTTGAAGGTAAAGAGGTAAGCAACAATCCAGGTGATGAAGAGGAAGACATGGAAAAAAATGATGGCAGCCATGATGAAAACACTAAAATGAGCAGAGTTGAGCCTTTTTCATTGGTATACCAAAGAGGGGAAAGGCATGTGTTTGCTGCCTCAAAAAGGCAAGGGGCCATGCCTTCCACATCCACTAAGCCACTAGATAAATGAAAAGAAAAGGTAAAGGAAGAAGAAAAAGATGAAAATGAGGTTGAGAGAGAATTTGAAATCATTCAGATTGACAGTGATGAGGAAAATGAGGCAAGGATCTCAAACTTTCTCCTCCAGAAAAAAAATGCTCAAATTGAAGACCTTAAAGAAAATCTAGATAGGGCCAAGAGTGTGAATGATGTCCTTGAGATGGTTAATAGGCACCTAGGGGCACAAATTTCCATTTATGAGGCTAGAGGAATCAGAGCCCGGAAAGAAGCTCAAAGGGCACAGGTAAAGCTAGAGGAATTCATGGGCACCTATGAGGAAAGTGAATATGAAGAAGGGCAGTCTAGGAGGAGACCAAGAACCATGGGTTTAAAGAAGGCCTTGACAAAACAAAGAGAACAAGAATCAGCCTTGGCAGAAAAAATCCATCTAGATGAGATGCTTACCATGGAAATAGAATATGATCAGGAGCCTTGGCTAGAAAGAGAAAACATACACTTCGAGGCCAAATTAGAGAAAGCCAATAAATATCTTGATCTCCAAAGGAAGATGACTAAGCATTATGCCCGGAGAAACAAAATTGCAAGGGCTAAACTCAAAAAGGCCCATGCCAAAATACAAGCACTCAAAGAGGAAAAATACCAAGAAAACCTTGGAATCTTGGCTAAAGCTTCTCTACAGGCCTCTCAAACCCCATAAGGAAGACATCCACCAATTTTGGGAAATTTTTGACAAATTTTGGTTTTTTGCAAATTTTGAGGCCTTTAAGCGCAACACCCTTGGTGCTACGCTTTCACCTTAGGCATCCTTAGGAGGAAAAATTTGAATTTTTGGAATCATCACCTCAAGTACAACATTCTCACCAAATCTCAGAGCATTTGGAGCATTTTTGGTCCCTCAAAAGGCTAAAAAACACCTCATTTTTCACCTTTCTGCCTCATTTTCAGGCCTGGCACTGCACCTAGAGTAGTTTTGGGAGATTTCCTTTTTGGACAGGTAAATGGAGCCCAATAAGAAAACCAAGGGTATTTTTGGAAACTATACTCAGCAAGATTTCCAATGGGCCATCACGGAGCTAATTCTGACATCGGGAAGGTCATCAAAACTTGGCTGCAAGTGGACCCAGTTTCTCCCATGCAGACGCTATGCGTTCATAGCTCACTATGCATTTTTGGCCAAAAAGACAACAAAAGACACTCATTAATGGAAAAATGATATTTTAGTGTTTTTTGAGGCAAATCACTCCAAATTTAGGTGCTAGGAGTTGTTTTTGCATTTATTTCATGAGATATTTTGTGCCTTGGGCCTTGCATGGTCTCTTGGGCATAAATGACATTTATGACTATTTTCTACATTTTCAAACTGTAGTTAGGGTTTTTTCCCTCCTTTGCTAGATAAATAGAGCATGAGGGCCTTATTGTAAAAGGTTGGAATTTTATGACTCTTGAGAGAAATATATGTTTTTTTGGAGATTGAAGAAGAAATTGGTGTTGTGGAGTTTGTGAATGGCTTGTTTTGATTGATGATGGAGAAGGCTTGCTTGCGGGATCCCTAAGCTTAGTTAATGGTGATGTGTTTCTATTCAGTTATTTTTTTCTTATGTATCATGTTGTTTCATCGTTCTATATTGTAGTAGGACAAAGGTTTTAGACTAAGAAATGTTTTTGAAAGGCACCTTAGCTCTGTTTGTTCTTCACTGCCTCCATGTTTTCCTCTGCTAGGTCAGTTTAGAGAATTCTTAGTTTCTCTCTAGACCCACCCAAGTTTCTTATCTCATGAATGATTCAATACAATAGATATCAAAGATGTTTTTTGGTTAGCCTTGCTTATTTGATGTCACTAAAACATTGTTCTTGAGATCTTTCTTTGAAGTACCACTAAATAGGTTTTGCCAAGGAGGCTATGTTTCGATCATACCCTTTGTCCATGCTTGAATATTTGTTTTAGAGATATTTATGGATATGATCAATGATGTTTAGGAGTTCCCTCTTCTTTGATTAAATTTATATGTTTATCTTAAATGTTTTCTAACCTTGAAGGTGAAATCACTAGAAGTTAAATAAGTTTCTGGCCTTCTATATTTCATTGGATTGTTTGTCTTAAATGCTTATTTGCTTGAGTTTAATCAAAGATTTATTGGTGTGCCCTATCTTATGATTACTTATTTATGCTAAATAGTGTTGAAGGCCCTTCTTGTTAAAGTATTTGACAAAGGATTCTTAATTTCCCTTTTCCCTACTTTGTTCACAAACTTGATGTTCATTTCATCTCACACAAACCTTGAAAATCCATTTGACCATGCTAGATTTTCCCTGTGATGCACCCTGATTCATTATTGAACTTTCCATGACTTTTTTATAGACTCCATAGCCCAATGACTTGAAGATTTCCTCACTCCATATATTCTACTTGATCATCTACCCAACCAAAACAAACAAACAAACCCTAAACTTAACAACTAGCCTAGAATTGAACCCTAAAAGTAAACAAGTTCACATCCTTTGCACAGAATAGAGAGGGCCCTCTTTGAGTCCAGGAAGGCTAGGTCCTAGGACTTCAAAGACTAGTCCGATGTTACCCCTATTCATTTGTTCTCACCAATCTAAAAAATCATAGGGACCTAATAAGATCCATATTATTTCAGCCTTCTATTTCATGAGCTTCAGTTTACAGTGACTCTTCAGTCCTAGGACTGTAGATCACCATTTGTATTTGGGTGTATTTCCGGAAACCCTTCTTGGGTTCTCTAGGAAAGGTGTCTAGGAGGATAGATATTCACTCCTAGCATTATTTGAGCTATATAACTATAGATCTCCGTTGATCTATATTTATGCATCAGTTTATGCCCTAAAACTGCATTGTCATAGCTCAAGGGAATTTGTTTGGCAGCTATTTCTCATGTATTGGCATATTTTGCTTATAAAGGCTTATTTGGTATTGCTCGAGTGACTTGATCCTCAATATCTTGTGCCTATTATTTGCTTATATGTTTAATAATATGGCTGTACATTTGTCTCATATCATGGTGTGTTGATTTATTCACTGTTATTTCCATTATTGTGTTCATGTATTGCTTCTTCCCTATTTGGGAATATTATAGTGGTATCAAAGCATAATCTTGGCTCAGCCTGTGGATCTCAGCCATTATGCTATCAGAAGAATAAGAAGAAGGAGAAAGAGATTAGAATGGTGGAAAGAATGAGTTTATCTCATCTCCATTAGGGGAATTTTGAGGTCTAAAATGGGCCTCATAAGAAAATTATAAAATAATAGTGGAAATAATAAAGTAATATTTGATGACATCATCAAATTTTAGAGGGAAAAAAGGAAAAACTACTTTTTCAACTCGTATTTTCAACTTATCTCCCAAAGTTTTTACTCAAATTTCGAGCAGGAGTACTCATTGGATGAATTTAATTTCTCATCCAATGAGTACCCATGTTGCATACTTTCAATGGACCCTAATAAACAAAAAATGAGAAATACATGAAAAATGTGATTGCAATCACGTTTTTTCATGTGTTTCTCATTTTTCGCATAGTAGGGTCCATCAAAAGTATGCAACATGGGTACTCCTTGGATGAGGAATTAAATTTGGCATCCAACGAGTACTTCCGCCCGAAATTTAAGTAAAAACTTTGGGGGATAAGTTAAAAATACGAGTTGAAAAAGTAGTTTTATTATTTTATTATTTTTTAATCTTTTTACCCTTTTACTTAAAAAACAGTGAATCACCCCCCATGGTTGACATCATCATATTGAATACTATTGGTTCTTATAAAGTTTATTTTGGTTGTACATTTTTCTTAGGAGGCCCATTTTAGACCTCAAAATTCCCCTAATGAGGAGGTCAAGCAAAGGAAAATGGAGAAAAGGAGTGAAACCACACTAGATTTTCAAGATGAGGAAGGTCCATGTACTTCCTATCAGCAAAAAGAAGATCTGGTATTGCATAGAACTCCAAAGCAACATGATATTCCATTTTCTTTTGAAGACAAGAGGAATGGAAGTGAAGGACACTTAGATCATGAGATTCTAAGTGAGTATCTTGCAAAATATAAGTCTCAACCTAGAGATTTCAAGGAGAATCTAACTACCCCACAGTTCATTCAACTCAAAGAAGAAAGGAGACCTTGAAGCAATAGAAGAATAAAGGGCAATACATTTTTATTGTCTACCTTTGATGGGTCATCCTCATGCACAGCAAGAGCTTGGGGAATGAAGTTGGATGCATTATTCCTACTATATCCAGTGGTAGAAAGAGAAGTTGTTGAGATTGTAGCGCTGCACCTTGATGGTGAGGCAAACATTTAGTGGTTCAGCCATTTGAGTCATGCAAGCATGACTGCATATGAAAATTTTACTCAAAGGTTGATCAAGAAGTTTGACAAGAAGAAATCAGAGGAGAAGAGGCCTTCACCACCACTTGATGTAGGAGCAGTCGCATCAAGAGAAATAATTCTTGAATCTTTGCAACATGGTCTTTATCTCTTGACATTTAGAGTCCCATGCACTATTCTGGAGATGCATGAGGAGGAGGAGACTTGTACCAGCGTTGATGCAACCATAGAAGAGCAACCATCATCATCAGTAGTTGGGGAAGCCATCACACCGGAAGGAGGAACCCTTGTAGTAGTAGAAGATGTTCCTAAGCTTTACCGAGGTATGCGCATATTTCCATTTCTTGTTATTTCAGCACATCATATGGAGGATTATGGGAATGTACCATTCCATGACCTAGAGTTAAAGAACATTGCTGATTTGGAGCAGCAGACTATCACTGTGCTGAGCGGCCTTGATTTATTCAAGGAAGAGATATATAGTCATCCTAGTGTATCATTGTTGAGCTCCACACAAATCTTGGGGTTGGAGTGTAGATTCTTGGAGGATGGGATGAGTATTGTCCTGAACCATGCAATGCAAAACTATGTGTTTAGCATTGGGCATGATCTTGAGATAGTGGTTGCACCATTATGTAGATCAACAATGCTATCATTGAGCAACAGTGATGAGTTGGGAGCCCAACCATTATTGGGGCATTCCAATGACCTTTCTACATGCATAACAGAGGACAGGCATTGCTATAGGTTAAACTGCTTGGGTGGTTGGTTTTCGTATATCCCTCTCAGGGCTTTCCGGTGCCCGAGGCAGACAGTAAGATTAGCTATGTTGTTCACAAAGATGGCATGAGCATGTTAATATTAGCTTGAAATAAATTGAAGGAATACAATAGAGAATTACCTCTTTGACAGCTTTAGAATCCTTTGGAGAGCGCTACGCAGCAAAGCAAGAGTCCTTCTTCACCGGCTCCAAATTTGAGTTCTGCAATCAGTCAAAGCACCCACGTAATTTCTAATATAACAAGTATTCTATCAATTAAATCAATAATAAACATCTATATTATACACATCTGAGCCATTCATATCATACTAAGCAAATATTGAAACAAAAATATAACATTAAGCATCGAATGGACAAAACGAACATAGTTCTATTGATTTTGAAAGAAGGAGGATTACAACCATCGGTTGTACCAAGCCCTCCTCAGTCTCCCAATCTCTCTTCTCTATCAAGTAAAGAAGTCCAAGCCAACAAGCTCTCTAGGAGCCTCTTTGACTCTTGGCCTTCACAATGTCACACTATTCTCTATTCCACAAGTATATAAGAACTTTTGAGCAATCCTTCGACCTTCAATTAAGAGCCTTCAGCTCCTTCTTATAGGAGAGGGAGAAGGTCGTTGTTGCCCTTCTCTTTCCACTAGTTTGGAATGGAAAAGGCTTAGATGTTTCCTTGATCTCCATGCTTTTACCTCTCTTGGAGTTCAGTCTTCTATGGCAATGACCAATAATGAACTGGTGCTTCTGCAGTTTCCTTTGTGCACTGACTCCTTTGTGAGGGAAAGTCGGAGATTCAAATCTTTCTCCACGCTCTTTTCCCAATTCAAACTTAAAACACGGGTAATGCGTCCCTCCAGTGTAAACAGAGTGTTGCCCTAGCCACTAACGCGGCCAATGTATTGCTTGCCTGCGTTATAATGCTCTTGTTCTGTTCTATATATGCGTTACCCTGGCAGAAATAGGTTTAATTTAGGTCTTTGTACTTCTTCCATATTTGTCTTCCCCTCTGAGCTGATGAGGAGGTATTTTGACCTGTAACAGATGCCCCATAAAGTGTGAGGTCAGAGGCGAAGACGATGGCCGAAATACTTTATAATTTGTAGAGATAGAGAGAGATTGAAAGACTGAGGAAAACTTGAAACAACAACATATGTCAGAAAATATAGTATTTTCCTAGAGTCGGGCATGTCCCATGCTCAGTAGCTTAAACAACATGATTTCTCTAGAATAGAGATATGAAGAATATGTCCACTAATAGGCACAATGTGGAAGTGTCTGTCATAACAGGATCAGGCTGAAGAAGCTGTCTCCATAAACAATATCGCAGCTTGGGGAAGGGAACACAACTTTAATGGTGTAGCCTTTTGCCCCAAGGTCTTGACCGCCGGTTCACTTAAACTGCATATTTCTCAACATGTGAATGAGGGAGTTGTCATCGAACATGTGAGAAATCTTCTGATTACCAGTCAATAATGAAAACTGTTAACAGACGCGAAGGTGGCCACCGATAATGATGATGGTCCCTAAGATGCCCAGTACAATCTAGCGAGTGTGAATAAAAGGAGTTGAAGTCGAACACTCGTAGAATCATTCGACCAAGAGCCAATGATGAAGACCCTTGATCAAACACAATACTACCTTCCACTGATGTCTGCAAGTATGTGGGTACTGATGGGTTTCTGGATCGATTTCCTAGATAAGGTGTTGAAGTCGATAGGAAGTGATCTGTTGAAAGGTAGGCACTGAGGCATCCTACATCAGTCAACACGAAATGGAAACCAACTGATTTTGTTTATGATTTGAGATAAGGAAGAGTAAATGGGAACGTCAAACGACAAATAATTTCTGGCATAATGAACGGTTTGGTTGATAACAGGAGTAGTAGATAGCGAGATCTTCTTGAACAATAGAAGGCACTCTAGCAGGGTACTAGGCAGCTGAAGCGTGTTGAACACCAAAGAGTATGTTAGGATTTTACCGGTGCAGGGACACTGGGAAATGAAGGCTAATACTCATAGATGGTAGGGTTCGGCTAACTGCGAAAGATTTTTCTGGGAAGTGCCATGTTCAAGAATTTTGCTGCCAAATCGACCTTTTTGAAAATGTAACAGAGGTAGTATCCATTTTGTCCAAATTTTTCCCCGTCTGATTAAGTTTAACGAGTCCAAACGAGTAAACTCGGTGAATTTTTCATGTTTAGAGAGTCTGAAAAATGTCAGGAAAGACAACTCTGTGCCCCATCTGATTAGGTTTAACGAGTCCAGATGAGCAAACTCAGTGAATTTTTCATGTTTAGAGAGTCTGAAAAATGTCATAAAAGACAACTCCATGTCCTGTCTGATTAGGTTTAACGAGTCCAGACGAGAAAACTCGGTGAATTTTTCATGTTTAGGGAGTCTGAAAAATGTCGTAAAATACAACTCCATTGGGGTACCTTTTTCATGTCTTGATAACCAGGCACGGCAAAGGGGTAATAGTAAGCCCGAAACAGTTCATTTTCCGTTAGTTAGTCCATCGAATCCGGAAAAGTGAGAAATCTATGTTCAATGGACGTCTACCTCATTTTGTTATGAGTACGAGGAGACGAAGTAAACTCAATATTCTTTATGAAATTTTAACGAGTCCAACAAAGAAAAATCGGTCCCTCCGTGAAATTTTAACGAGTCACGCGGAGAAAACTCAATATACTTTTTCTGTTTAAAGAGCTTTGAAAAAGAGGAAAAGAATGGCTCCTTGTTCTTTGTCTCAATAGTTTAACGAGTCTGACAAAGGTGACTCGGGATTTTTTCGGTTTTATGAGCGAGAAAAATATTCCTAAAAAGAATGCTCAGTACTTCTCCATAGTTTTAACGAGCCTGAAGAAGAAAACTCTAGGTTTTTCGGATTAACGAGCAAGAAAGACAAAAAAGAACGCTCGATGCCAACTTCGTGTAAGTTTAACGAGCCCGAATAAGAGAACTCGAGGTTTTTCGGATTAACGAGCAAGAAAAAATACCATAAAAAGAATGCTCGATAAAACATGAGTATGTCTGCACATAAATCTTGATCCCTTATTAGAATCATCAGTACCAAATCTCGAGAGTTGCGACATGTGTACAGCGAGGAATCACGACTTTGCCGACTGACGAAAGAGAGTCATGCCCCAGAATTTGCTATAAGAAGGTCGGAAGACATTCATTTTCACTGTTTTGAGTGCTGTGAAGAAGCTCTGGAGTGCAAAAGGGGTGAAAATTTCAGCTGACGATTACAGTCAATTTGGGCAACAGTTTTCTATTCCGCGAGATCTAGGTAAGAGCTAGAACCTCCTGTTATCATTTAATTGCCAATTTTTTAGTTTTTGCTGGTTCAAAATTAGGAAATTTTGAGGCCCTAGAAAAATATTTGCGCCTAACGCAGGTCAGGAGTACAACAGCCGCGTTAAACGCATAACCCGTGAGGGAAGTATGCGTTAGAATGCTCTGTTTTGTATTATCTCCCGCGTTAGGCGCAACATGCTTTCTAAAAATTTGATTTTTCCATTTTTGAAGTGATCCAGGCAAATTTTAATTGGTTGGAAATGTTTCATTTGCAGGTGTTCAGCTGTTAATCATGAGTATCTGGTGAGAGAGAGAGCATGAGCGGGAAGAACGAGAGATGGTGACGGATGCGGCAAGTTTAATGGCTCTCCGGAGGTGCGGATTGCTTAAGTATGCCCGTTTAGAACTGATGAGGGGTCAAGAGGACCTCCTGAGGTGGCTGATCCAGCAGTGGGACGAGCGGCATCATGTCTTTCGGATTGGTGGCAACGAGCTCGCCATCGAAAAATATGATGTTTACTTTTTGACCGGCTTGTCATGTCGTGGGGCAAGGCCCAATTTGACGGGGTCCAGAGCTGACCCTCGTTCCACTACTGATTTGATCCATGCGCACTGCATACGTGGCACCCAGGCTGTGAGTAACCGGATACCTATTGCATAGGTGACTTTGAGACCCTTGTGGTCTATTCTATGGATGATTGTTCGCTTGGCAGGTGCCAAGAGTCAGCATGTGGTGACCAAGGCTCAGATGCTCCTAGCCTTGGATTGTATGCAACCTCAGGTTTTCGATTGGTGTGACGGTGTGGTCCGCCAGGTCCCAGCAGAGCTTACTACATGCAAGACCCGTACTCAAAGAGAGTTTGGGTACGAAACAATGATTGTTTCTTTCATACTGAAGCGAATACCACTGATGAGGCCTAGGATCCCTACAGCGCCATTGGGTCCACGCGAGCCGAGGCAGGCTCGGTGGGCCACTTTGCTTCCACGGACTGGAGAGGGTCCCGTCCGTCACTGTTTTGATGAGGGATTTTTTGATTGGCTGGACTCTCAGATCATCATGATTGAGGATTATCCCTATGCAGGGATGAACTTCACAGGCGACCCTGAGCTAGTCTTGCCCCCTGGCACGCAGTGGGGCCCGATGGTAAGAAAAAATGATCAGTTGTTTTCAAAGAAGTTTTTGTTTTTTAGCTTTTGAATGTTTATGTAAAAAAAAATTTATTTTAGAAAGGGGTGAAATTTTAGTTTTGACATGAAACTTTTGCTTGCTTGACACAGATGTGGCACCTGTTCGTCCAGCTGGGGCCCCTCGCTATGCACGGTGAGGATTGCAGCTACCCGGGGCTCACGCACCTGTAGAGGATGCGGAAGCCGGCGACGACGATGATACCCAAATTTTACATGAACTCTCCAGGAACCTGGAGGGTCTGAGCATGGGTATACCGCCGCTTCCTATGCGGGAGGTTCCAGTTCATCTGCAGTGGCATACTGTGGGTGTGCTGGAGAGATACCTAGTTCCTCTGAGGAGGATAGCTAGAGCAGTTGTATGCTATTATGAGCATCAGGCTTAGCTGTTGGAGTAGATGTATTAGTGTCAGAGCATGGCTTAGTGTAGCCAAATTTTGTAAAACACCCCAAGTTTTGGGAGATTTTTTTCTTTTTGATGTTTACTGTGTACTAGACATGACATATGCAAATATATATATATTTTTGGTGATTTTGTGTTTTTAAATTTTTATGCATTTTTTGATGTGATAAAAATATATGTACTCATGAGTAAATCTTTTACAATAAATGTGACAAATGCCAATCTAACACATAATTTTCCAAAGAATCAGCTAATGCATTAAATTCTCTAGGAACGTGCTCAAATGTGATTGTTTGAAATTGACGTTCTAAAAGTCGCACTCGTAAAAAATAACGTAACAACACAGGGTGGCAGACACGGTAATGATTGTTTAACTGCATAATGATGAGTTGGGAATCTAACCTGACCACTAAATCGGAGATGTCACGAGATGCCGCTTCCGTGAGGAGTTGGATCACTGACATGTACTCGGCCACATTGTTGGTGGAATTACCCAGGAAGATCCCCCCGGAACCAAGAAGGTCCGACTTAGGAGTATAGAGAACCCAAGCAGCTGAAGCAATGTGTCTAGTGTGACGACTAGCACCATCTGCATACCCGACGTATGATAACGAATGTGATGACATCTGTGCGAAAGAAAAATATTACATGAGAAAAACACCTTAAACCAAACAAATAATCCAGAAGCATCAAAATAAAAATAGGCAAAACTTATATACATAAAATTACAAAGCATATGCCTAGTGTGAAACTAGGCAAAATACTTCTTCAGATAGAGCCCGTTGCGGGGCTCCTCGAGTGGAATTACATTACAGTCTTGTAGTTCGTAAGCTCCTTTTGAGAGGGCTTTAGTAACGATGTAAGGACCGAGCCACAATGGTTGGAGCGTTCCTGCCCCCAAGAGGTCATGTTTTTGATCATAAAGTAGAACAAGATCGCCCTCTTGGAAAGAACGAGGCTTGACAGATTTGTCGTATTGAGCTTTAACTCGGCGCTGGTGAGCTTCGAGTGCTAGTGTAGCATCTCGACGAGTTTCGTCCAAATGATCGAGCGAGAGCAAGCGCTCTTTTGTGGCGGTGGTGCCAGGCAGGAGTTCAACCGCTAGTTTAAGCGATGGGATTTCACACTCAATCGGAAGTACTGCCTCCAGGCCGAAAGCAAGTTGGAAAGGTGTGGTATTTGAAAAACAATACGGAATATTTTCCATGATACCTGTCTTGACCGAGATATCGATGAGTAGAGTCTTGGAAAGATTACCCATGTTCCCTTCTGAATCGATAGTGTGGACAGTCGTATAAGAGGAGGGAACTATCTCAGGTTGGTCAAAAGACGGGATTTCAGTTTTTATCGCCTCCAAATCAATCGTCGAAGCGCGATGGTGGAACTCTCCCCAAGGTCATTCTTCTAATGACATGATCTCTTGAATAGCTTTGTCTGTAGGCCAGACTTCATTGAGGAGATCCTTAGAGAGAACCGTGATGGGAGAGAGGGTCGTACCTGTGGTCGAAACCATATCAGTGGAGGGTTCAGATGCGATTTGGATGGCTTGGTAAGCCAACTCAACCGGCGAAAGCGGCATCTGATCTCCATAGGAATCAATTTCTGAAGCTGCCGAAATGATCCATGGGTCGATAGAGCCATCCGAAGAGGTGGATATCATTGCAACCGTGTTTGGGATCTGAGGCGGCGGTAGAGGAAAACAACCCAGTAGGGAAGATGCCTTCAGAAGACCGGTACCGATACTGACGTAAGAGTCAGGGACACCTCCTATTAGGGGTACAGAGCTACTTGGTAAAGTGGAATAATCAGGGGTGCAGAAGGATAGCTGATCGACCGTGACTATTCTCCCATCCAATGGAAATAGGATGAGTCAGAAGACCGAAGACACGATGGCGGTCATAGCATAAGACCAACTGCGACCGAGCAATAGATTATAGTCGAGATGACGCTCTATGACTTCAATGTCCACGTTTACTGTTTTCCCACTCAGAGTGATGGGAAAGCTAGCAAGGTATCCTTTGGGTAGGAATGTGTGGCCATCGAAAGCTTTGAGGGAATTCGATGGCGGGGTTAGAGTAGGAGAACCTAAATTCAGCCAGCAAGCTTGTGACATAACGCAGGTCGAAGTACCTTCGTCTATGACAGTGCGATGGATGGGTCTCCCTTTCGACACAACCTGCACCTGGAATGCGAGTTGATGTGAGAGGCGAGGTTTAGCCTTTTCCATATCAAAGACTGCTAGCATGGAATCCTGGGGATCTATTCCACCAATGGCCGAAAGCAAGGCTTTGCTTTGTTCTGGACAGGTTTGTAATACTTCAAGTGCAGACATAGCTGACGGTGCCTGCGCCAAATCTTCTACAATATTGTAGTTTTGGGCTGCACGTGCAGAGGTATTATGAGTCGTGCATCGAAGTGTCCCTTTGGGGGGACGAATTACAGGTTCAACAGTAGGCCTTTCGATATGTAAATCGTTGGGCAGCGGCGGATTGGAACTAGTTCCCGGTTCCTGAGCATCTATGGTAGGAGTTCCATAAAGCTTGGCGCGAGTTTGAAGGTCAATACTCTCGAAGCCATAAATGGCAGATGGTCCTTCGCTGGAAGGATACGAACCACCATTGCCCCGTTGATGGGGTTGTGGCGGATTGTCAACCATATGTTGATGCTGCTGCTGTTGATTGGGGAAGGGATTGTGAAGAATGGCAGGTGTTCTCCCAGAATCCTGGTTAGCAATAAAATCAGTGCATTCCTGCAACCGAGGACATATGTATGTCAAGTGGTCCTCCGCACAGATTTTACAAGGAAATTTCATGGGTTTATCCTTTCCTTTGTCATTTCTAGCAGCATTTTTCTGATTAGCATTATTCTGATTATCAGACTACTCTTCCAAAGAAGATGTTTTCTTCTTATTCTTCCTATTCTTTCCGCTAGGTCTTTGTGAGGTTTGCATCGAATTTACCTCAGCAGAAGGGAGAGGAGTCATTTGATGGGGGGCGGTGGCAGCCGAGGATGGCTGGGAGGTTTGCCCCTGAGACTGATTGGTGGCTACACCAGAGATCGCGCCAACAAGACCATCGGCATGAGCTCCAGTTTTCTGAGTAGCCGGAGGGTTCGGGTTACCAGGGGCATGGGGGAGAAGATCGTAAAGCGTGCCGGATTGTGAATAGATTAAATCCAGGTGCTAGGCACGACGAATACATTGATCTTCTGTCACCGCACCAGAAAGGCCAATATCTTTAGAGATATGGTGTAAAAGAGACTTGCAAAACCAATTGGCTAAGAGATGGTCCGGTATTGGCGCTTTGACAAGCCTCCTCCTACGTCTCCATTCATGAATATGGTCGGAGATGTGGGTGGCGATGTCTTGGCACAGTGATGTTAACAATTCTGTGCCAGTTTCCACTCTAATTGGTAGTTGAAAGTTCTTTAAGAACTCCGTCGCTAAAGCGCCAAACGTATTGATGGCGGCACGTGGTAATTCAATGTACCACTTGGCGACACTGCCTGTAAGGGTGCGGGAAAACAGTCGAAGTCGGACACTATCATCTACCATGGAATTGGATATGGACCACAAATGGAAGGTAGTGATGTGTGCGGCCGGGTCGTCTCCATGCTTCCCGTCGAACTTCGGGATATCGGAAGGAATCTTATACGGTATTGGAGGCCAAAGTGAGTTGTGGTTGATGGGGTCATTCGTCAGCTTATGGATGTTGGATATTTCCAAAGCTGCCAAGAATGGAAATTGTGGATTTTCCCCCGAGTCTAACCAAGGCAGTATGGGCTGACTATTGAGACCATAGGGTCCTCCCATCCATGTGTTACCAGAAGGGTAAGTGGGACTTTGATAAAAACCTCCCATAGGTGGAGGAGTAGGAACATACGGTTGCTGTCCATAGGGAATAGTGTATTGAGGGGCAAATGGTTGGTTGCCCCCAGCGTAAAAGTGCCCTCCCACTCCAGACGGAGGTTGGGGTTGGTTAGTCCAAATGGATGCAATAGATTTTCCCGGAGGCATACTAGTATTTGCATAATTTGGCAACGGTATAGATCCTACGCCTATGTTTGAACCACTTAAGGGGATAGTATTTACAATGGGTTGTCCCATTTGTCCTAACGATTGCATAGGAAGAGAAATATTCCCTGCTACCTATGTACTGATAACACTGCCCCCTGGTATAGTGGCCAGGGGGTTTGAACTCAACAGAGGGTTCCAACCGAAAGGGTTGTTAAAGGGCACCGAAGTAGTCGTGCTCGTAGGAGGAGCTACCGTGGTCCCCAACGTGGTCACGGTAGGAGTAGATGCCGAAGGGTTCGGTAAACTACTGACAGTTGTGTTGACCATAGGGTTGGGGGTAGGCATATGTTGACTACTGGGGTTACCCAGTAACGACATAGAACTGACCACCGGCGGGGAGGATGATGGTGAACCAGGAATGGTTGCCATTGGTATCGACCCTGTGGATACCGATGGAGAAATAGATGTTGGTGTTGCCGCAGACATATCTTGGCACGGTGGAATCTGGATTATCACAGGTCCTAACGGATCAGTGAGTGGAGGATTGTAATTAGGTACAATGCCTTCAGTGAAAGGGTCCTCCGGAAGTTCCGGCTGATAAGGGTCTATGTGATAATCAAGATTAGTCAGAGGAGACTGCTCTTCCGTAGAAGGCCCGGGTTCACCAAGGTTCAATCTTTCCTCTAGGGTGAGAGGAGGTAGACCTTGCTGTCGTCGAGATAGACGGCGTGGGTCAGGGGACGCCACGGTGACTGGTTTAATTTTAACAAATTTTATTAAAATGTGATATATTTTGAAGTCTCAAGTGACAGTAACCACACACTTACTAAAAAGAAAAGACTCTCTAAAATCAATCAGTAAGCAGCCAGTATAGGGTGCCCTGTCTGAGTACTACCGTTCACTGGTGATGAAATCCAGTCTCACAATAGCATACAGAGAGGGTTGGTTGAAAGTACAGTTACGGACACTCTAGAGCTTTGCCCGAACCTCGGACGATAGGTGTAAGCACTCTCGTGAAGACGAGTACCCTCCTAAAGACCAAAGACAGAGTGGGTCTGTCTGTTTCAGGTACTAGGACAGCCTGTCCCAGTCACCTTGTGTAAGTCCCTAAAAGTATGGCCACTAAGGATACCTCAAATCACAGACATCATCAGGGGGGTCCACGGTCAAGGACAGTGTGCTATATGGGCAGAATACCTAGATCCCCAATCTAGTTTCGACATCCCCGAAGGGAACCCCAATATATAACACACCCACAGGATGCAGTCGAAGGCGGGCTACCTTCTAGTGCACCCAAGTGTTGTCTCGCGCTGAGCTCCGGTAAAGGAACGGTCCCAATAATGTGAGTGTAGCAGGATTTCACTCGTTAATGACTCTAGTTTTCAAGTTTTGAAATCTTGGGTAGTTTTCTCACTTTCCTAACCCAAGATCCTAGCCTGAACTACTATTTGTGCGAGCTCAAAAAAGAGTTATTAGATTGATTTTATTATCGTTTTGTTTTTATTGTACTTTGTTATTAGTCTTGCGGAGGGGGAATGGACGTATGAAGTATAGTGAGACTCTGACTCAATAAACCATGAAAAACATGCTCTAAATATTAACTTCAATGAAGAGTGTTTCTTTATCGATCATCCATGCACCAACATGTAAATAACACAGCTCAACTTTCAAGATTCAGACTTCTATCTACCTCTTTAACAGTCTGTGAACTAAACTTTCAGAATAAACTCAGCTAATATGTAGAAAGAAAAAAAAAAAATTCTCTTTAAAAAAGTAAATGCTTTGCACACTAACTAAATAAGAGAAACAAATAATCAATGCCAGCTTTAGCAGACAAGCACAGGGATTCAGTCTGTGAAAGGTACTGGTGGCCAAAAAACTCAACAGCTAAAACACAGTCACAGTAGTGAACAGCAGGGTTTTTGGCTGGGTAACGCTCTGTCTGTGAGAAAATACAGCGTTATAACGCATTGTATTTAAGCCTAGACCACGTTATAATGCACTGGATGAACTGCATAGGTCGCGTTAACCAGGGAAAAGCTCTTCAGTTGGCCAGACAGGAACAGGATTGAACTCTGCAAGAGTTTGGTATGTCTACTGGGCATCAAAAAATGGTCGAAAGGATACTAAACAGAGGAGAGAAGAAATGAAGGGAAAAATAGTCTGGAAACTATGGGGACACTCCCCAGCGGAGTCGCCAATTCTGCTATAGGGTAAACTGCTTGGGTGGTTGGTTTTCATATATCCCTCTCAGGGCTTTCCGGTGCCCGAGGCAGATAGTAAGATTAGCTATGCTGTTCACAAAGATGGCATGAGCATGTTCATATTAGCTTGAAATAACTTGAAGGAATACAATAGAGAATTACCACTTTGACAGCTTTAGAATCCTTTGGAGAGCGCTACGCAGCAAAGCAAGAGTCCTTCTTCACCGGCTCCAAATTTAAGTTCTGCAATCAATCAAAGCACCCGCGTAATTTCTAATATAACAAGTATTCTATCAATTAAATCAATAATAAACATCTAGATTATACACATCTGAGCCATTCATATCATACTAAGCAAATATTGAAACAACAATATAACATTAAGCATCGAATGGACAAAACGAACATAGTTCTATTGATTTTGAAAGAAGGAGGATTACAACCATCGGTTGTACCAAGCCCTCCCCAGTCTCCCAATCTCTCTTCTCTACCAAGTGAAGAAGTCCAAGCCAACAAGCTCTCTAGGAGCCTCTTTGACTCTTGGCCTTCACAATGTCACACTATTCTCTATTCCACAAGTATACAAGAACCTCGAGCAATCCTTCGACCTTCAATTAAGAGCCTTCAGCTCCTTCTTATAGGAGAGGGAGAAGGCCATTGTTGCCCTTCTCTTTCCACTAGTTTGGAATGGAAAAGGCTTATATGTTTCCTTGATCTTCATGCTTTTGCCTCTCTTGGAGTTCAGTCTTCTATGGCAATGACCAATAATGAACTGGTGCTTCTGCAGTTTCCTTTGTGCACTGACTCCTTTGTGAGGGAAAGTTGGAGATTCAAATCTTTCTCCGCGCTCTTTTCCCAATTCAAACTTAAAACACGGGTAACGCGTCCCTCCAGTGTAAACAGAGCGTTGCCCTAGCCACTAACGCGGCCAATGTATTTCTTGCCTGCGTTATAACGCTCTTGTTTTGTTCTATATATGCGTTACCCTGGCAGAAATAGGTTTAATTTAGGTCTTTGTACTTCTTCCATATTTTTCTTCCCCTCTGAGCTGATGAGGAGGTATTTTGACCTGTAACAGGCATATGTTTAATGGAGGGTATCTTATGAGGGATGACATCTTCCATTATTATGATGGGTACTTCTTGATGAGAATTTCACATCTTGATGAGAATTTCTTTCCTACCACTTATTTGGATCCTTATGGGGTCAACTTGGTCATTGATGAGTGGTATTCATTTTGGGATCTCCAAGAGATTTCATTTCAACATCCCATGAAATGCAAAGGCCGAAATGTGATTTGGGAGGATGGTATTCTCCATTGGAGAAATACTAATTTTCAGCATGATGATAGACACTCACCATTGGTTGGATGGGTGATGTTGATGAGCAAGAGGCTGGGAAGCCACCTGTAGATCTATGACACATGGCAGTAGGAGGCAAGGCTATGACGGTTACTCTTGAAAGAGTTTAGTCATCATATGACACATTCTATTTCAAAGAGTAGGTTGGTGGATGGACCTTGGCATGGCACTTGCATCATATGGAAGTTGTAAGGTCCCCGTAGTTTTTCAGTTTGGCAAGGGAAAATGTACAATGGTAACATCAAACCGAATTTGGAGTCCTAAGACCTAGCTTTCCTAGACTCAGAGAGGGCTCTCTCTATACTTGTGTAAAGGATGTAACTTGATAGCTTTTAGGTTTTTATTTTAGGGTAGTTATTAGGTTTAGGGTTTGTTTGTTTGTTTTGATTGGTTGGGTAGGTTGTGAAGGAAATCAGATAGAGTAGGAGAGGTTTAGACCACTGGGCTATGGAGTCTGCAATAGGTCTAGAAAGGTACAACAATATGGTCAAGGATACTCTGGAGGGAAAATTAACAGGGCTAAATAGATCTTCAAGGCTTAGGTGAGTGGAGTGAACATTAAATTGTGAACAGAGTAGGTGCAAAGGGCAGTTAAGAATCCTTTGTCAAATACTACAACAAGAAAGGCCTCTAAGAATATTGTGCATGAAGACAAGACCAAAGACAGGGCATACCTTACTTCTTTGACAAACCCTAGCAAGCAAACATCAAGGCAACAATCCGGCAAACCCTAGAGAGCAATAAACTTCTATAGTCTCTAGTGATTTCACCTTCAGGCAAAGAAAACATCTAAGATAAACACATAACATAGATCAAATAAGAGGGAACTCATAACATCATTAATCAAGCTATAAATACCTTTAAAGCAACTATTTAATATGAGAAGAAGGGCATGGAGAATCATAGACCTCTTTAGCTAAACCTAGTAAGTAATACTTCAGAGTAAATGACCTTAAAAACAATGTTTAAGCAATGGCGAAGAGCATGGCTAACCATAAAAATACTTTGAAATTTCCTTCATTTAATAATCTTTAAGATAAACAAGCATAAGTGGGTCTAGAGAGAAACTAAGAATTCTCTAAACTGACCTAGCAGAGGAAAACATGAAATCAAGAGAAGCGGCCAGACTTAATGAACCTTTGACAACATACCTTAAGCTAAAAATTTTGTTCAAATGCAAGAGAAGGATGAAACAATATGTAAAACATGAGAAAATGAGAAAAAAAGAAGAAATACATCACCATTTTCCATGTTCATGAATCCTACAAAGTGCTTGGCTCCATTTTCATTTAGTCCAAAAGGATTACAAGGCTCCAAGACCAAAAACTCTTTACAACTTAGAGCATATTATCAATTCAACAAGTGACAAACCAAACAATAGGAAACATGAAAAATGAGGCCCTCATCCATTATTTATCATGCAAAGGATATTCAAAACCCTAACTAGGGTTTTGGAGGCCATTAATTGCTCATAAATATCAATTTTGTCCTTTGAGACCATGCAAGGCCCAAGGCACAAATATCCTATTTAATAAATGAAAAATATCTCCTAACACCTAACTTAGCAAAAAATCTGACTTTGAGGCCTTCGATAACTTTAAAAAATATCTCAGTGTGTTTTGTTGACTTTTTTGCAAGGACACAGCTTTGAGGTCCAAGGGTGCAGTGCCTACACAGGAAAAATAGGTCAACTTGCAGCTAGGTTTTGAAGGCCTTCTCGATGTCAGAATGAGCTTTCTGATGGCTCGCTGGAAAGCCTATTGAGTCTACTTTCCAAAACTTCCCTTGGTTGTCTGATGAGACTCCATTAGACGATACAAAATTTAAAACGTCCAAGGCTTCTAAAGGTGCAGCGCTAGCCCTGAAAACATGGAAGAAAGGTGAAATTTTGGTTGTTTTTGACCCTCTTAGATGACCAAAACTGCTCCAAGTGATCTGAAACTCGGTGAGTGTGATGTACTTGGCAAGAGGAACCCAAAAATGTGTATTTTTCCTCTAATGGATTCATGAGGAAAAAGTGCAGCGCC
The DNA here is from genome assembly GCA_034641835.2 of Pinus albicaulis. Taxonomy (NCBI): domain Eukaryota; kingdom Viridiplantae; phylum Streptophyta; class Pinopsida; order Pinales; family Pinaceae; genus Pinus; species Pinus albicaulis. Next base: position 86,903,414 of record CM076570.1, read on the forward strand.
AAGGGTGCTGCACCCTTGGCCCTCAAAAACAGTGAAAAACCAAAATTGTCAAAAACTCGTCAAAATTTAAATTTATCTTCCTTTGGGATGCCTGGAGGGGATGGATTAACAATTTTATCAAGTTCTCCTTTGGCTTTAGCCTCATGTTTCATCATGCCTCATAGGCCTCTTTATCTTGTTTACTGCCTTTCTGCCTCATTTCTCTTATCTAATCCATTGTCATTATGCTCACTGCTATGTGCTTCATCATTACCCTTTCCTTGGATGCTTTCTTCATCATTTGTTTCTGCATCATTATTTTCACTGATATCATCACCATTATGATTTCCCACTAACATCTTGGTTAACTTCCTTGTTGTCTTCTTCATATTTTCCCTTTATATCATTTGCATCTTCCATGCTGACATCACTCTTCAATGTTTCCTTCTTCATTGCCCTCTTTCTCATTTGATATTTTGACCACTCTGTTTTGAGAAAAATCATAGGACTACATAATAAAAATGAAGTGGAGGAATGGTGGAATAACAATTTTAACAATGTATTAGATGAATGAACAAGTTTTTATGAAGAATAGGTGTAGGCACAACTAGGGTGAATGAGCAACCCCTCGTAATGTAATCCTTTTGTTTATTACTGATTCTCTTTGCAAGCAGATGGAGGAAGGCTTAAACAGAGATTTCAAGTTTCAAGCCCTAGGGCTGCTCCTTAGGGGTTCATACCTTTTAATTAAATCATCAAACACAATTTTCCAGCGAGTGCATTTGATGGCATCTGCCCTTAACCATGCTTTAAGGAACTTTGGAGGCAGACTGAAGAATTTTTTTGAGGTGATTTAGGTGTTTGCATGGCTCAGAAACCTCCCGAGTCAAATGCGCAGTGCCTGCCCAAGGTGTCGGGTCAGGCTGCATGCAGCAAAGGCACATCGCCTGCCAGGCTCGCAGTGCCCAGATTTCTATGTCGAGCTTGTTGGGCAAAATAAGCAGGCACACAACTCCATGTCACAGGCATGCAACGCTTTGATATTTTGCACGGGAATTTGGGCCAGGGGCGTAGTTCCTGCCTCCAAGCGTGCAATGCCTCGATACTTAGCCAAATTTTTGCTCAAAAACTCAAATTTCCATCTTCCCTTAAAACTTCTAATTCTCACTGATACTCACTAACCCTTTGACATTATGCTTGCAGGTGACTTATATGATGAATTTGACTTCTGATTTTAGTCATGGAGGCATGAAAAATTGATCTTGACATCATTTGGTATGATTTCACAGTGATATATTTTAAAACCCTGTATGATTGACACCATGAACCTCAACCTTTTTCACCTTGGCTGGAAATTTGCTGAAGACATGGAATCTTTGTTTCTTTTCTATCCTGGAGATCTGACATGTTCATCTAACACAACAGTAGCCTTAAAACCTTTTCTTCTTCTACCTTGTAGCTCAATTTCTCTTTGTATCATTTAGGCAAGATGAACTTATTTTGGCAAGTTTGGGATTTGGTCAAATAATGACCTCTTTAGAATCTTTGCTTTGCTTCCACCACGGGGTTTAACATCATTACTTCACCTTCTATGGTTACTTTCCCAAAACCCTAGGAATCTGAACTGCTTCAAGACAATTTTTAGTGTTGTCTTCTAAGTTCTCTATAGCCCTTTCAAGTTCATCTACTTTTGTTCAGCTTACCTCACATTCTTACCATATCTCATCAAACATCTCTGATAGATTTTTCTTCATTTTTGGTCTTTGGTGTACCTCCTCCATGGTTGTTTCTGAATTTTGATCCCTGCTTGGCACACTGTTGAACCATCAACCTCAAGAAACCCTAATTGACCTAGTGGGGGGTTATTTGACCATGACCTTGACTGAAAATTGGTTTTGGAGGCTTCAAGTGTAGAAACAGATTAGTGAAAAAGTGGTGTAATGAATATCCAAAATCCAATGTATTTGATTTATCTAAAGAGCCTACAGAGATAGATTTGAGACCATGAATTCTCAATGAACCTGGTTAATCATGGGAATGAGTTAGGTTATAGGTAACCCTAAATGTAAGGTGGAATCATGGGCAAGGGGAAAAACAGAGTTATGAGGTTATGATTAGGAAAAAGGATGGAAATGAGTGGCATAAGCCCATAAAGAGTCCTTTAGGAGTGGTAGGGTGACCATGGAATGGAAAAATGGTAGAATAATGAAAAATTTCCTTAGGGATAATGAAGGCAGTGAGATTTCTAAAACTCATAATGTTCAAGGAATGTTGTTTTTAAAAAATATAAGACCAATATTTAGTAATCTATAGATAGTAAAAATTACTGATGACTAATAGTGGCTCCACTTAGGGAGGGAAGCTCCCTTTTAGGAGGTGTCCAGGACCTCAGAGCTCAAATCTCTGAGTTTTGAAGACCAATGACTTACTTGCACTTTGCAGATTTCTTCTTCCTTCATCTGCTGATGTTCTCTTGAAGTTATGATCTCATAATCAGAAAGACATATTTGCTTCAACCTCATTTCTACCTACCCATCATACTTTGCCTATCATTTTTCTTCTTTTGGGCGCATTTGGACTAGCAGCCCTTGAAATTATTTTCTTTTTAAAGCATAAAAAAATATCTACTTGTACCCTTATCACTTCCAAGAGTTCAGATTAGGCTAATGAACTCTCTTATTCTCTACCTAGTCTACTCATTTGTCAAGGTTAAGCTGTTTGACAAACTTTATTCTCTAACCTAATAACATAAAATTCAAAACATGATCAAACCAGGATTAAGCAATCTGATTTTCCATGGCCTGTGGCATTTGGACAAGATGCGCACAGACATTATTTTTGTACAAGTGAAAACTAGAAACTTGAGGGCTTATAATTTGAAATTAGTCACAAATCCCTCTCATTCCTGTTTGGTTCTAAATTAAGCTTTGGGAACCAGTATCTCCTCTCCTAACCTAATCTACTGATGAGCCAAGTTTTCATTGTTTGGAAAATCTTGTTTTTCTATCTTATCAGCAAAAATTTAAAACATATTAAATCATGGTTAGGCTCTATGACTGAACAAGACTATTTTTCTCAAGTAGTGGCATTTAGACTTGCACACTTTCAAAAGAAATCTTTTTTGGTATGGCATTGTACCTCTTCTTTAAAACTTCCCTCTTTTTTCTTTTCTCTGTTTTTTTGTTTTCATTTTTTTGTCAAACAATTTGAAACTAAACTAGAAATATGCTCATAGTGTTGATCTTATTTTGCATACCTAATCTATCCTAATCTAACTTTACATATGATGTACATTCATTTGGTGAACTCTCTTTTCCAATATAACCACTCAAGAAAATGATTCCATGAGTGATCTTGGTTCAACTCTTTGAGTGTGCTGAAAAAATCAAAAAGCCACTCCCACATCACCTATGTTTGAATAGTAGTGCCTAGAAAATTCTTTAAACTTTGCATCAGATTGCTCCTAACATATTTTAATCCCTCTTCAAATGTCACTAAGAAAGCAAAAAAAGGATCTCGGAATAATACCTGACTTAGAGGATTCAAGAAATAGACTTTATTTAGGACTACTCTTTCCTTCACTTGGCTCAACTTGGAATTATTTTGAACCAGAAACTCCACCTCTTCCTCATGATAATCTATGCTGGCAGCTTCGTCATATATAGCAATGTTGTCTTCTAATAAACCTGATGTATTCTGATTGAGAAGGCTGAAATATATGTGAAGGCCATCATGTTGATGAGCAAGATCATTGTTTGGCAGAAAATCTTCCTAAGAAGGTAGTGCAGAAACTCTCATGTGATCATAAATCTCCAAGCCTTCATTTGCAATTTGAAACTCGATGGAACTTGGTGGCTGCAACTCTGGAGCTGAGGAGAAATCTATTTCATAAATAATTTCCTCAACCACCTCAGGAAAAGGCTTATCATTAATACATTGTTCAAGAAGCTCATCATCTTTTCCAACCTCAATATCAAAACTGGAAGATTGATGGTTTCCAATATTAGAAATCGAATAACTTAGAAACATATTTCAGAAAACACAGATACAAAACTACACAAAAAAATGGCGGAAAAGAGTCTTGAGCCTCATGGCATTCTCGTCATTCTCTCTTATTAAAAGAACTTAGTTTACAATTTAAATACATGAGAGAAAATTTCTAAGATAGTCCGTGCTATCTTAAACTCCTTTGGTTGAGATAATTTATCACCAAAATCCCACCAAGATAGGAGTTACTAAAAAAACTCCAATATTTGAGGAACAACCCAAGAGTTAGGCACATATTCCTAACTTGGAATATTTAATTAATTAATTTATTATTTTGGATTTATTATTGTTATTTTAGAGATGCTAACATTCCCCCCTTCAATGAAAAATCCAAAATAAGAACGAGGAACCATCTTCCAAGTTCTCATGTTGATCCTCAAAAACATTGCCTGAAAAACCGCCAAAGATGGATGCTGAAAAACTGCAATCTGAAGAGATCATGAGTCAGCTACATGTCTGATTCATCTCTGAATTTTGCTTTACAACTCCATCAAGTGCCAAGTTGCAAAAGTATCCATCATTCCTTTGCATGAGATCAACATCCTTTGTCCACTGACAAAATTTGTTCAAAGCCCACTGGCTGATGATGTCAAAAACAACTCACTGTTGCTTTTGTTATGCTAAAAACTGTTCACTGCTTCTTTGTTGTCGACTGCCCATGGGAAAATTTGTTGATGCCCACTGGAAAATTTTTTGATGCCCACTGGCTGCTTTTGCTGGTTTTGTCGAGACTTTCATTTTGACAACCACTGTCAATCTCATTGACATTTTCCCCCCTTTATCAACTGAAAGGAGAGACACTTCTCTTGGAAAGTATTCCTGAACTCCCCCCCTTTAGGTTTAGGAGTTTTACACTGGTGTAATCCCTCATTCAACTACATGAGAATACCATCATCTTTTCACTGTTGGCTGCACTATGTGTGATTGTATGCGATTGTAGAACTGAGACAATTTTTTGATTGTGGATGACCATTTCCAAGGGTCGATCCATTCATAATGTATCTTCAATCTCACTGATTTTTATTGGTTGCGACATTTTTCTGAGGAATGATTGGGCTTGCCACAATGGCTACAAGGATGGAGATCAAAACACTGATCTTCCATATGACTGGTTCTTTTAAAATGAGAACATTTCGGTTGGACTTCAACTTCAGGTTGCGTGCAATTTTGTTTGTCTGCAAATTTGGGTTGCATGCATTGCTGGTTGTCTGCAGCTTTTTCAGAACTTGCTGAGGTGAGTTATGCAAGAAATCCTGCACTGAAGAACTTAATTGGCTTGGAATAATCTGGAATATGTAAGTTGGTGTCATCAGTGACATATCCTAAGCCTCGTCAATTCTTGTTATTGTGAATTTCTTCCCAGGGCTTGATGATAGGATTGGAAGAAATTGGAACTGGAATAACTTCGACACTTGAAGCTGTTGGAATGAATGACTTATCATCTGGATGGTTTAAAGACTGGAAAGTATCACACATTTCTTGCAATTCAATCCTTTGAAGTTGTGACTCTAGTTGAAGAAACTCAATGGTTTCTTTTGTTTGTTGTAGATGCCGTGAAAGATCAGCAAGAGTGTCTTTGCTGACTTTCACCATGTCTTCATCACTTGAGATGATCAAACTGTGAAGAATGTTTAACAACTGAATATGTTGTGCCATTTTAACTTGCACTCTTGAAATCAGGCTCTCTTGTTGTAGATGTCATTCTTTGAACTGTTTCACTTGATTTTGGTACTTGAAGGATAGGCTCACTTACTATGTGACTTGAATGGCACACTCGCTTGATTTTTTGCTTATTGTGCTTGCTTGGAACACTTGCTAGAATTTTAGAATTTTCTTTCTTAAACTCTATAATTCACGCTCGCTTGATGATGATCGTGTTTGTTTAAGTGCTCACTTGACTTGATGACTTCACGCTCACTTGAATGAATAGCCACGCTCGCTTGATGTCGATCTAAACTTGCTTGATTGGTGTTAGAGTTGAACTTGTTTGGTTGCTTTTATGGTTGCTGTAATGAACTTCACTCTGGCTCACTTGAAGGTTTGAACTTTGTACTGTCTTGATGCAAATTGCTTGAATGAATAATCATGCTCGCTTGGAGATGTAAAATTGTTGCTTGTTTTCTTTAGAAATTTGTGCACTGACTTGATTTTGCGTAAAGGAAGGGTGTCGAACATTGTCGACAATGCACCCAAGAAATCTTACAATGATTTTAAAGGCTCACTTAAAACAATGAATTCCCTTGTCCTCTTAAAAATTCATTAACAATGAATTTTTAATGATTCACTTAAAATAATGAATTTGATTACAAGTTCTGAAATGGATTTGCAAGAACGCTGATGTAGAATTTGCTTTGAAATGCATGAACTTAACTAATTGAATTGTTGATGTAGAATGCTGATGTAGACAATCTTTGATTATATGTTGTAGTGGCATAAATGCATGTGTTGATCTTGCAGCTATGTGTTGTGCTTGCTGATATTGAACTTTATGTATGCGATATTAAATGAAATCATTGATGTGTCACAACTAGACACAAATCAAAAAGCAACAACATGAAGCCATAAAAAACATGCGCCATCACAAACACACATGGTGTACCTAAGATCCCCTTATTCAATTTCAGGCGGATCTAGGACACATCAACACCAAAAAATGATATCTTTATTAAATATTGAGTACATAAGAAATCTCCACCTTCAAGTAATGAATATGCCAAGCTCACAACCCTTGGAAGAAATTTGTTTTCAAAATATGGATATTCACCGACTCAATCTCTTTCAAAGAAAAATGGTACTTGGAATCACAAAAATGACTTTCCCTTATCACTCCAAATTTAGAATATATGCACCTTATTACTCCAAAAATTACAAAAATAATTTCACTCCATCAAAAAACCTCACTCCACTTTAAAAAAAAAAATCTATGAGCACTTATGTCTCCCCAAAATTACATATTCCTTTGATATTTCTCAAAAAAAAAAAAAAGGAATTTATAATGTCACTTTTCAAAAAGTGAATTTAAAATACTCTTCAAAGCACTTTTTAATGTAATCTTCAAATACTTCTTATTTATCCATTACAAATATATATAAAAATTTAAAATCCACCTTATCCCTCCAAATTACATAAAAAAATATGTACTTTATGTCTCAACTACAAACCATCTCACAAGTCATTCAAATCCATGTCATTCTAAAAATATGATCGGTGCGTTGGGATTCAAGAAATTAATGTCTATCAATTCTTAAACCAATTCTAAATGTTCAGTGACCATGTTGGATCTCATCACTGGACGCAGAACTGAGGTGTACCTCCGCTTGCTACCTTCGGCTCTTCTCCAACTGCTGCAGGAGGCGCTGGCTAGCTCTCACGATGGTTGTACTTTTACCTACTCGACACAGCTTGTATATGACAACAGATTAAGTGGGGTATTTGTGCCTGTGGCCTTGCTCTTCTTCTCTCGTAAAGATCTTGAGGACGCTGTCTCGGGAAATAGATTGAGTGGACAATTATCTACAACGTTAAAACTAGCACTTAAACAATCTGCATCGTATTGCATCACGTCTCATCTCGCTGCTATCTAGGAACGTTGGTGTGACTCAATCCGTGGTTGCTCTTGTTGAAATTTAAATTTTCTCGCATTGCGTGGCATAATGGTTCGAACGAACAAAACCAGCAACAGCAGGAGGAACATCCAAATTAAATTTTAAATCATTATTGAAAGATCAAACGGTGCAAACGGACCAACTAAAATTTATCCACGATTTACGTCGCAGAAAGGAGAGACACAGTAACTCCTGAGAAACTCAAAAGAGTTTAATAAGAACTCTTTTAGAGCGTGATGGGTTTCTTTCAAAGAACCACATTAAACAAGCAAGTGGATTGGTAACTGTTCAACGAAAATATGGAATAACCAAAGTAGAACCCTACCACCGAGAGTTTAAAAGAACATGTCCAAATAAATATTCATAAGTTTATAATTGATTAATCTCTCGGGGATCTCAGAGCCAACCTTCTGGCCAAATAAACATCTACAAGGAATCAGAACCATAGACAAAGCGCATTCATAGCTCTAAACATGAAAAGATTAAACATCATCATAAACAGCGACAACCAGTCTTCACCATAATTCCGTAGAGTGTGGACATAAGCTGAAGAAATACCTATAAAGGAGCGACCAACCTCGCTCCACATCTCCTAGTATAGTGACCAATGTTGCAATGATAGTCGAGCATGGAAGAGAAAACCTTAAACACTGGGGATTGGGGAAGGTAAGCCCTTTTGAAGACTTGGGGAAACCCCAGTCCTGGTGCAAACACTGGAAGCTTGAATATCAAACCCTCCTCATCGTTTCTTGAAGATCGCAGAAGGGCGCAATCCTGAGCAGTGGGGTTCATTGGCTGCTGAGTCTTTGTAGTCAAAGCCGACTTGGATAGTTAAAAAAATTGCATCGAAGTAATCAAAGCAGAGACACAGTGGGGATCAGCGAAATGCATGGCATAGGTAAGGGTTTGGTCGCCATGTTGCAAATGTGGCACCACCCCAACATTGCTCACACAGATCGCACATGCATCTTGGAATACGAACAGGCGATATTTTTCTTCATCATAGTACTCAACCACACAGGTTCAAATTTGGCTCTGATACCACATATTAGAAATCAAATAACTCAGAAACAAATTGCAGAAAACACAGATACAAAACTACACAAAACAATGGCGGAAAAGAGGTTTGAGCCTCATGGCATTCTCGTCATTCTCTCTTATTAAAAGAATTTAGTTTACAATTTAAATAGATGAGAGAAAATGTCTAAGATAGTCCATGCTATCTTAAACTCCTTTGGTTGAGATAATTTCTCACCAAAAACCCACCAAGATAGGAGTTACTAAACAAACTCAAATATTTGAGGAACAACCCAAGAGTTAGGCACATATTCCTAACTTGGAATATTTAATTAATTAATTTATTATTTTGGATTTATTATTGTTATTTGAGAGAGGCTACCATCCAATCACATGAAATTTATTTCTGATTGACTGAAATGAAGTAGAACAAAGAGTCAGAGATCCTTTACTTACTTCCAAGTTTTCTAGACTGTCCTCATCAGTGTCATAGCTGGCATGTATTGGTTGATTAATGTTTTGATGAAACTGAACTTCCTCCCACAAACTAGCTGTTGATTTCTCTGCAACATTAGCTTCTATTTGGAGAACATGACCATCATCGTACTGATCAAAATTTGGACAGTCATTAAAATAAGTAATGTAACCAATCAAACATATTAGATTATTAGATTGTTTCTCTTTAAATTGACCTACAAGTCCATTTTCTGTGTAATATCCCAAAAAGGGAGAATGCAGTAATACGGAAACACAATATAAGAACTGCAGCAAAGTAAACAATAAATATATATACACATCAGAATGCACATAAATAGATGAGCCATTTTATTATATTGGAGGTGAAAAATCAAGTACAACAATGCTTAAAATATGAGACACTCAAGCCGAAGGGATGGCCTGGAATGACCCTGCAGTGATCCCACAAGAGGGACTACATAATTGTTGAACTGTTGGAAGGTAAAATATGTTGTCCCTATTGCAACTGTTGGGACTACAATTGCCTGAAAGATATAAAGTCATATCTAGGAAGAATGGAAGCTCCAATGATGCTGAAAATGTAGATCATGGCTCAATGATGGATTCCCAAGATAACCCAGAAAGGGTTTCTCAGATCTGTCAGTATAAGAAAACCACCCTCTTAGGGATCCACATATATGCTGTTGGGAATGCAGATATGAAGATAGATCTAATGATATGATGGCTGCAATGATGCACAATCAGATCTATGCAAGAAGGGTTGATCCCTTCTCTAGATCCTTGGGCTAAAAGCTCAGGATATATCTCGTCCAATCTCCTCCACTGAAAATAGTTGTTGGATGAACAAAAGCTTCAGAAAACTATGCTTTCATAGAGGGAGGCACAATAGCCTACTACTAGATATGTCAAATCAGCTCCTGAATGATAAAAAAAATAGATCCAATGTGAGGAGATGATCCCTCACAAGATTTCCAGCTGAAATACTGCAAACTTCCTTCCTCCAATAGATCTATAGGATTGGACTGCACAATCCTTGAAGGGACTGCTGCTGCATGGAGGTAAAACCTAATAGCCTGAATGCCGAATATAGATTTGCTACTCCTAAAAGGCTAAATGTGAAGAATAAAGTGGTAGGATGAATCCTCCACCGGTTTCCTAGCTGAATGCTAGAAACAACCTCCTGAATATGGCACTAATGCCTAATAGGGAATGAAGAACAACCCTCATTCAAGATCTTCTTAATGAAAGAGGTGGGATTACTGCTTGGAACACCCTGTGTTAAACAACACTGCTAACTCTGCTAAATAGCCCAAGGCTGCATGGAAATGTCCTAAGACAAATCTAGATCTAAACAGATCAAGAAATGAATAATCCAAATCATGCCTTCCATTGTGCCTTCACCTTCATTATATAGATATGAGCCTTCCATAGCCTAGGCCCACTCCAAAACTCCATTGCACATGTGTACATAAGTCTCCATGGTTGACTGTGTTTTTTCTCCATGTTGCACGAATGAATCCCTCTTGCGGACAAGAGCGATCTCCCTATTATCCTAAAGTTATTTGGAAAAAAACAAACATATGTAGACCATTTTCTCTAGACTATTTTGCTTAAGGATTCCTCATTAAATATGGATAGATATGCCTACCTGAAGTCCAATGCTTATTTGGTATTCAATCCAGTCTCTCCAGAAGTTATTGGTCCAACATATAAGATCTGCAATCAAAGACAGGTAAACAAGATCAAAAGCATCAGCAAAATATGATAATTCGAAAGCAATAATCTATCTTAGTGATCAAGGAGTCTAAGAATTAAATCACTCAAAAGATAGATAAACAATTCAATGAGAAAATAGAATTAATTTGTATTAACTTTGAATAAAATAAGAAACCTTACAACCTTAAAGCCTTGATGTTTGTACAGGTTCTTCCGGGGTCCTGAACAGCCGTTTTCCTCAGTTTGACAAGACTCCAATTCTCTAGATCAGCATAAGAATATGGAGATGAGTATGTAATCTCTCTCATGCCAATGATGCCAAATGTGGAGAGTATAATTCCTTCAGAAATTCTCTTCTACAAGCTAAGAAGCAAGTATCAACTACTAAGTATCCAAAAGTCCTCTTGAGACTGAAAGTTGGTCTCAATTTATAGCTGAAGAGAGGTAGTTTCATCTCCAAAAAGGAAGGGATAAATCCCTCTCATTATGGGATTATAGCTCCAAAAACCAAGGGATAGTTCCATTTATGAAGGGATGAAGGTTCATGAATGGAAGGGATGAAGCTTGACCAAATAGCACTTCTAGAAGGCCCCAGCTGGGAGACTATTCGACCAGTTGGGCTTCTAGAACTTACTTTTCTCTTTATTTTACCTTTTACGGGGGTCCGAAGTTTTAATGAGCTTTACATGTGGGATGTACCACAATTTTGATAGCAATTAGCCACGGTACCGCAAGGAATGACTAGGAAAAGTGTGAGAGTAGGCTTTTTAGGATTTTTAAGAGCTTCTTCCAGTTCCAAAACTTGATTTGGGGAACTTTATGTTTTTAGAATTTTGAGGGAGCAATAAATAGGTAATGATGAACCCATATAGACAGCTAAATGTCATGGTGAAAAATTTTAGTGTAACAGATTGCCCCCTAAAGTTTGAAGTCTGAGGAGTTCTGAAGAATTTTGAAGAGTGAAGTGCTTTATCATTCTGAGGATCGGGCTGCAGGAACACTGGTTGAATCCCTGAAAAAACATTCAATGCAAGCATATATATATGTATATCATCACTGAGGTAGGCATTCCCATACTCAGATCGAAACTAACTAAATGTTCTGATACATAAATGATTTTAGAATTACATGAAGAGTAGACACAGTATGGACGCAACCATATGTTAGAAGTAGTCTACTGTATGATGAATAATAAAATTCCTCGCAGCCTGGATGGTGGAAACGAGATCCAGGGTCTTGATTCCTGCTTCTCGAACTAGTACGATTCTATCCATGCGATTGATTTTGTCAGAGTCGAACATGATAGGAACCACTTGATTACCAGTCAATGATGTAAACTGTAAATAAGTGTGAGAGAAAGCAGCAGTAATGACAATGTTTCTCAAAGTACTCAGTACAATCCATGAAATGTGAATTTGTGATCTGAAGTCAAACATTTCACAGAATCATTCAATCAAAGGTCAATGATGAAACCTGTCATCGAAGGCGAGAAACCTGCCATTAGGGCATGTAGATTCCAAGGTACTGTTAGGATTCTAGATGATGAGCTATCGTCGATAGAAAGTGATCTGTCATAGGAAGGCCCACGACACAAAACCATTAGGTCAAGTTTTGAAGAAATTTTAGCAAGGACTGATTCAAGGATGGTCAACGTGAATGGAGACAAATGTTTGCAATGAATGGTTTATTAAACTGATATCTTGAGCACATAACAACACTGTAGATGGTGACGATTAACCTAAAGCTAATACCCAGAAATTGGCTGAAGTCTTTCAATGTGGTTTGATTAACTTTTTGGTCAAAGGATTTTCTAATCCCAGACATGAATGTGACAAAAGTGTCGTGTTCAAGAGTGGTATACAACTTTTTAAAACGAAGTGTGACAATTGGATTCATTTTCTCTCTTTTTCCCCCACCATTTCTGGCAAGTACCTCTTTATTTTTTACAAGCTTGAGGAGGATAAAGTTTGCTTGTTATAGAAGCTCATCCTTTGGATGAGTCCAAATTAGTATTAAAATCAAACCCTTAGAAGGAGTGGTTCGTTCCTGTTTATAACCTACAGGTCCTTTTCTATTAAGTTTTAACGAGTCCAGTATAGGTGAAACTTGGTGTTTTTCAATTTTAGGGAGTCAAAAGAAAAACTTAAGAAAACTCCATGGGTGGAATTTTTCGTAAATTTAGTCTCACAAGCCCAAAAAAGGACAAAATAATGCAGGAGAGAACTCTATTGACCATGATTAGTCAACGTATACCTTTTTCGTAAATATTCCATTTCAGTCTAGAAAAGGGTTAAACTTATACTGAAGGGACGACTATTCATTTCCTTTAACGAGTTCAAATAGTCAAGTACTCGAAAATCTTTTCATGTTTTAGAGAGTTTGAAAAGGGCTTAAAAGAGGACTCCATGGTTTTTCTTTTTCTGTAAGTTTTAACGAGTTCTAAAAAGTAATAAAAATATACTCATATAATGTAATTTTTTTCTGTAAATTTCAACGAGTTCGAAAAAGTGACAAAAAACATACTCATTTGCCAAAATGATTATTTTACCCGAAAATCTTGTATTCTGCACAAAAACCCAAAAAGTTAAACATACCTGTCTTAGATAAGTAAAAATTATTTGAAAAATAACCTTTCAAAGTAGAAAATAAATAAAATATTATTTCATTTGTTCAAAAAATCTTTATAAAAAGTAGTTTAACCAATTCATTTTTACCATTTGCATCCTGAGTGAAAGTTGAGAGCTTTTGGTAGAAAAAATTTCGAAGGAGATATCAGAAGAACTGACTGTCCGAATCCAAAATCGTTGACTCTAGGTAATCCACAATTTATTTCTCTTCATTTTTGTCCATTTACATTCTCTTTTTAGGCTTTAGAATCATTTTTTAGGAGAAAAATAGGTTAAAAAAATCACTCTTGAGGTATCGCAGGTAAAACACACAGTACCTGCAGACCCCAATAACTTTCCAAAGGAAAATTATCAGGGTCCTGCACTTTTCGTGTATAACGCGTGCGGTAGCTCGCACTATATTCATGCAAAAAGTGTGGAGGTGTCGTGAACAAAATAAAAATATATTTTCTCTCAAATTAAGCAAAATTTTTCATTCTAATTGGATCTAATCTTTCAAAATGTCTATTACAGAGTATCCACGATGCTTGAATGGAGAGAATGTGAACATGAGGCAGCTATGGGAAGTTTACCCACAATGCATGTTTTGAAAAATTGTGGATTATACAAGTATTGGGCAATGCATGGCATGCGGGCTCAAGTAGAGCTATTGACATGGTTGGTGAACATGTGGGCTGTGTTAGTCATCAGTATTTTTCACTTGTTGGTGATGACTAGTTTTAACAGCCAAGTTTTCTAGCATCTGATCTAAAAAATTGTCAAATTTGCCAGCTGGAAAACACCCATAAATTTTTTTTTTCCCTCTTACCTTTCATTCCGCCCATGACGAGATGAAACCTCATTATCAAGTCCTATCTAGCCTCAACCATACTAGTTTTCCCATCAACTCTAAAGAAGCAATCCAATTTGTCCAAGAAGTCTCCCCTAAGTTAGGAAGTGGCGCTTTAGGAATTTCTCCCTTGGAAAACTATCCTAAAGACAAAGAACCTCCATCTGCTAAAAACAAGTCATAATAGACCTCCCATTCTGCAAATTAAAGTTGGTTACAACCCTAGGTCGCGCCACTCATAAATCCTCAAGTCTCAGCAGTACATATACCATAGGTCAAAATGATTTTAGGTGGTTTTACAGTGCTTTAATGGATCTTTCAAGAATAGAAGTATATTAGCATTCCTAGGAGACACTATTTAGTTCCACATGAGAAGACAACTGCTTCTCAATGTGACTTTGAGCCTGGCATGCAGCTACAGAGTAGAGAATTGTTTCATTAAGCTCCTGCGATCACAGTTAAAGCATGAAAAGACAGTGAAAGGAAAAATGACACTGTTAAAGGCTGATGATATGGCATGACTAAAAGAACCTCCTTAATTCTATAAGAAGAGGGTTTTAAGGACTGAAGAGCCTCCTTCATTTTATAAGCAGAGGGTTAGGAGCACCTCCTTCATCTATAAGCATAGGGCCAGTGGAAAAAGTTTTATGTTAAGAATCTGCACTGACTAAAGGACATTTTTTGGGTGTAAATGAGACAACAACTAAGGGTCTCTGAATAAAAATGATGTTTAAGGCAGAGGAAAAGCAGTGGACCTCCATTGTTTGAGCTACAATGTGAAGTTAATAGGTTCATCATCATTGAATAAATATTGTTAAACAGATGGCCAAAAAAGTCAAATAATCTTAGGCTCAAACTAACTTCTGACATCATGTATAAGAGAAGCCACTATCAGCATGATTCATCAAAAAATATTCTTTTGATTGAGACAAAGGTTGAAAGGACATCATGCATTGTGTCAAAATATGCCTCCTTCATTCATAAACAGAGGGCCTGAGCAGTGACTCATTTCAAGGTTTGGACTGATTAAGAGACAAACGGTAAGAGCAGCAGAAGACAGTTGAAAGCTTCTGAACAGGGCAATCATGTCAAAAACAAAGGAAAGCATGAGTACTATAACTATCAAAAAGCCTAGCTGAGGAGTATAAATTCCTTAAAAGTTAAAAATACTCATCTCCTTTATGAACAGGCTTAACATTTAGCCTTTGTTCCCTTTAAAAAAAACAGAGTTGATAAGTGGTTGAGAGATGGGTCATGACACAGGCCTAAGAGTGGTGATTATTTTTCAAAGGATCCTGTTCTTCCTGTTCATGTAAATTTTCTTTCAAAATTAATTATCATAATGGACAGAAGGCGATCTGAGTTTAGTTTTCCAAAAAAGACATTGCAACTAAGCACCTATGTCCATAAATATGCAAGAAGGTTTATGGCATGTGTTTCAGATTTTGAAAAAACTTTCAAAACCAATAAGGCATGTCACCTTTTCAAATGAAGGCATTTTCCTTATGAAAAGGTCAAAGGCACCTCACTGTTGCATTCCAAGTAAATGAGAGGTCTAAAAGAAGTCCCCTTTGATAAACAGAGAATGGTAAAGCATGAGTGAAGGAAACTAAGTTTTTGGCACCCACATTCAGAAGCAGAAGCTGTCAACCAAGTTTAAAGAGATAAGTCATCTCCTTGCAAAATGGAAAAAGAGGTTTCATCACTCATTGATATGTTTTGAGCAGTTTTCCCATTTTAAGGGTGTCACTAAAGGGTCAACAGTGGTAGAGGTTACTTTTCAAATGTGTAAACACAGTGAACAGAGTTTTACCCTTGGAATTATTTTATTATAAAGAGGAAAAGAGTCATAGCTATTGCAACTATTCAATTAATACACACAGACCTTTTTACCAATGCTATTCAAAATGTGGGCCTTTCATAACACGTTCAAAATCATTTTGTTTTCTTTTTAAATGGAAAAAGGCAGTGGTTTAAAGAGAGAAGTATTCCAAACCCTCACAAATTCAATTCAAGGGTAGTTGGCTTCTTTGCGTTCAAAAGGATAGATGGACCGTTGCAACCCCTTTTAAACTTCTCAAAGAACAAGGCATCGCTCCCCTCTTGTTGTCCACGAGACCAGAGAAGGAAATTTCGAGCTAATTCATTGATTTTCGGGCTTGAAGAACGCGCGGCGCGCCTGTAGTGTTGCGCGGTGCGTTCAGGAAGATTTTTTACAAAGGGTTCCACTGCTGTGCAGCACGCCTGTAGCGGTTTGCGGCACGCCTGTAAGCGCTGGTCACGTCGGCCCGACAGTGACCCGACAACCCCTTTTGCGCAGCGCTTTCCACAGCAAATGTGCCGCGCTTGTTTCAAACCATTGAAACGCCTCCAAATTGCTTTAAAAGCTGCTCCAAACCTCAAGCAAGGCCTGCCATCAAATTATCAAGGTATTTATGTGCCCCCTTGGTATTGTCAAAACTATTAAGTGGTGAAAAAAGGATTGAAGCTCACGGTGTAAATCACAGTTTTTAGTTTGTTAGGAAGAATGGTGTTTTCTGTTTAAAGCTCGAAATTACTATGGTTTGTTTGCCCAACACTGTCATAGTAAAGTAGTGGATTTCTTACTACTGTCAAAAACCTAACAAATACCCTCAAGACAAGTGGAAAGGTAGAGGCAGTGTTTGAAGAGAGACAAAACAGGGTTTGAAAAGCAAAGCAATGAACCTAAATTCAACAATAGTGATCATTGTATAAGTGCTTTGTTGTTTCAAAAGTCATCTCTGTGGGGTAAAAAGGGAAAAAAACCATTGTTTTCTCCTTTGTTCTATAAAGCATACTTTAAATGAGTAAAGAAGTCAAATCAGTTTGAAGGTATTGTTATCTAAACTGTGGGTGAGGAATAGTGAATACAGGAGCAGTATTTTGATTAGGAGGGGTGTTTTCCTGCTACAGGGCTGTTTGTGCTCACACCAAAACACAAGGAGCTTGATGACTTTACCTAAACACAGTGACCCTTTGACCGTGTGTATGCATTTTAATTGACTGTGTGATTGTTACTGAATTTACTTATTGATTGACATACAAAGGGAGAAAGGACAATGTTTTGAAGGAGTAGGGACCTAATACCAGTGAAAACATTTTGCACATCATTTGAAACCAATTTACCTTGATCAAAATAGTGATTTACCAAGAAGGCAGAATTTTGTTTGAAGAACACACTCTTGAAAACCTTTTTGAGGCAGTTTGGTTTTGCAGAGATCATCCAGAACAAGACGCCTCCCAGGCAGGATAGTAGGAGTGGATTGCATAAGAGATATGAACCTATTTCTATTGAAGAAGTGAATGCACACCCATTATTATTTTTCAATTTCCATGAGGTCGGGTGTTTAGATTTCTGTCAAAAGGTGCAAGAGGTGAAAAGTTTCTCTCCTTTAACACATCTTTGCGCTTTGAGGTTCAGAGACAAGCATTTCCAGTTGGTAGGCCTTGACTTCAAATTCTCCCCAAGATCCATCTCCAAGGCTACTAAAATCCCCTATATTGGCGATAAATGGTTTAAGCAAAGCCATTTGGACTCAGATGATTACAAACCCTTCCTAAAGCCTGAGCACAAAGAATCATGAACAAAAACATGAAAGTGATGAGGGTGAATAGAAGACTCATGATGAGGGTGAAAAACAGCCTTATGATGACACACAACAGCATCACAGTGATGATGAACAGCAGCAAGGGGATGAGGAAAAGAAACAGAGTGAGGGTGAGACAAGGTAGCAGCATGAAGATGATGAACAAGGATAGCAAAGTGATGAACAAGGGTATCCTAATGAGACAGGGCAGCAGCATGAAGATGATGAACAAGGACAGGAAAGTGATGAATAGGGGCAGCCTGATGAGATAGAGCAGCAGCATGATAGTGATGAGCAAGGGCAGCCAAAAGATGATACACAACAACCTCCTCAGAAACAACAGCCTCTTCAAGAAGAACAACAAACTCAAAAAGAAGAGAAACAAGGCGAAAAAGGTAAAGGGGCCATGCCCTCTTCTCCTAAAAAGGCCAAGCCCCGAACAACAAAGAAGAGAGTGCCTAGAGTGGTCACTCCAAATGTGACAAGGACTCTCCGAAGTAAAGGAAAATTTCCAAAGAAGCCCATCATTGATTTGCCTAGGAGGAAGAGCACTAGAATAGCCACCCAAAGCAAAGGGAAGGGTAAGGAAGAAGGCAATCATAAACAAGAGAGTGCATTCGAAATCATCCCAATCCAAAGCGATGATAGTGATAATGAGGCCAAAATTCTAGAAAACCTCTTGATCCATAGAGAAGGCCAAATTGATGCTTTGAAGGATGAGCTTCATAGAGCTAGGAATTTCAATAAATTTTTTCAAATCCAAAATAGGCAAATGAGTGTCCATATGGCTGTTTATGAGACACGGGCGTCCAAGTACAAGAAGGAGGTCTCCAAAGCCCAAGCAAGGTTGGAAGAACTCATGGGCGAGTTTGATGAAAGTAAAGGCGAAGATCAGCCTAGGCAAAAGAGGCCAAGAACCATGGGGCTTAAAAAGTTCCTTGAGAAGCAAAAAGAGGAGGAAAAAGCCCTTCTCCAATCTACACCTCTCACTGCATTGTTTGAATAGGAGATAGAGAAAAATAAGGAGGCATGGCTTGAGAGAGTCAATGACCACTTGGAGAAGAAATTGGAGAAGGAAAACAGGGATTTAGACCTTCAAAGGAGAATTACAACGCATTATAAAAAGTTAAATCAGTTTGCCTGGCACAAGTTGAAGGCTGCTCAATAAAAGCTCAAGGAGGCTAAAGGGAAGCGCCTGGCACGGAAAGTGAGGAAAGACACATCAGGACTTCATATTTTGGCCTCTGCTTCACAACATGTTTCTGAGAACCCTTGAGGGTCATTCTCACCAATTTTGGGCAATTTTCGACATATTTTGGTTTTTTGGCATTTTTGGGTTTTTGAGCCAAAACTCATGGGCTTCGCCATTTCAGTTTGGAGAATCATCAAAGGAGGAGAATGGTATCATTGGATGCCATAATTTTAGAAGCACACACTCAGTTATTTTCAGGAAATTTTAATATCATTTTCTCCCTCGAAATGGCGAAAAATGCCTGCTTTTTCTACACTCTGCCCGTTCTATCAGCAAAGCTTATTTTCTCGTTTTTTACACATAGGCCTGTTTTTGGAGGAATTCTAGGCATCATATTTGTAAAATTCAAGATGTTCCAAAAACTAGACACTCAAATATTTCCAACGAGCTATCATGAGCCTCGTTTCGACATCGGGAAGGCTGCCAAAAGTTGTCGACAAGTCAGGGGACCTTTTGCTGATGTAATTTTTGAGTATTTTTGTAAAAATTGAACCTTTAAAAACTGCTTTTTCCTCATGTGCGTTTAGCTATTTTTGTACATGAGAAGTTATAAAAAGTCAATTTATTTCCCTCTTTTAGAATTTTTTAGATATTTTATGAGATATTTTGTGCCTTGGGCTTTGCAAAGCCTCAAGGACAAGTTTAGATATTTTGGATAGGCCAATGAGAGCGCAAATTGAACTAAGAGGTTTTCCTCACTTGAGCCTATATATTCCAAAGGCTTTCATTGTAAACAAGGCTGAACTTGATGATAGAAGCAATATATGGTCATATAATATTTGGAAGAAATACTTGTCTCATGCTTTTGGATAGTCTCTTGGATGTTCTTGGATGATGAAAGAGGATTGTTGTTGGATTCCATGACTTGGTAGAATGGTATAGTGTCTCTCTCTTTGTTTTGTTTCCTAGTTTTCATTCATGAATCCATGTTTCTTGCTTTTTATAGAACAGTAGAGAACAAATTTGAGACATGCCTTTGGAGGCACCTCAAATTTCCTGTTTCTTCATAGCTTCCATGTTTTCTTCATCCTTAGTCACATTAAAGAATTCTTGATTGCTCTTTAATAACTTAAGGATATTGTTACTTATTTAATTCATGGTTTTATGCATGCTAAGTATGATTTACAGTATGCCCTGCTTACTCATGGCTAGCCATAGCTCCATCCATGAAATTTCTCTTTGACTGATTAGATTGTCATTTGTTGAACCAAGGAGGTCTTGTTCTGATCTTTCCCTTTGTCTAAGACTGTGCAATCTTGTTTTCAAAGTGCCCAATAACTTGAAGTATTGTGTTTAGGCATTCCGTCATAGTGATTTAAGTTGTTTATCTGTCTTAAGTTCATTTCCCCAAATTTTGATAGCCATTTCCCAAAGTTAGAGAGTTATATATCTCTATGCATGGCTTGAATGTTTATTTCTATGTATTGATTAGCTTATAGTTACATTTCTCATGATTAATGGTTTGCCCTACCATGTTTATGTAAACTATTAAACTAGTTATGCTTGAAATCCTTTGTTGTTCCCAAACATGATGTCCATTTATTCCATTTTTCCTAAAGATCCTTTCTATCTGAATCAAATCGGCCCTTCAACATCCTTGTATCACCATCTGATAGCTTTCTTGACCTTTTTGACCCCATAGCCCAGTTGATCTGACATATTTTTACCTATATTATATCTTTGATCAGTTTCATCCCTCACAACCTAAAAAACAAAACCAAAAAACCTACTTCATAACTAGCCTAGAATCAGAACACAATAAGCAAACACATAGATATCCCTTACACATATAGAGAGAGCCCTCTCTGAGTCCAAGAAGGTTAGGTCCTTAGGCTCCAAATATTGGTTTGATGTTACACTGTCATTTGGCTTGCCAATCAGGCAAATCATGGGACACTAACATAATGGTGATCACGGTGGGACTCTGAGCGATAAACAAATTTAGATTCCCTAAACCTTCAGAGACCTTTGAGAATACTATCTGATTGACCTATCCCACCACTCACTAACATAATGGCGATCACGGTGGGACTCTGAGCGATAAACAAACTTAGATTCCCTAAACCTTCAGAGACCTTTGATAATACTATCTGATTGACCTATCCCACCGCTCACTAACATAATGGCGATCATGGTGGGAATTTGAGTCAAAAAATCCTAGGTATACCTTAGGAATTCTCAAAATCTCAGTCAAACTTAGAAGAGTAGAATCTGGTTGTCTCACCATCCTAGAAAAATTATGACTCAACTGTAGGACACTCTTACAAACCTTAGGACCACATAAAAACTCAGAAAAACCCCAAAAAACTCCCTTAGATTGGTTTTTGTTAGTACTGGTGGTGGACCATACACATATACCTCAAAACAACTAAAAATCCACCTGGCGACTCCACTAGCCTACAGTAGGCCTTACTACTTTACTAAACTCTAGGCTACTATCCAATCAGCCACCTCATCGCCACACTAACATAATGGCGATCACGGTGGGACTCTAAGCGATAAACAAAATTAGATTCCCTAAACCTTCAGAGACCTTTGAGAATACTATCTGATTGACCTATCCCACCGCTCACTAACATAATGGCGATCACGGTGGGACTTTGAGTCAAAACATCTTAGGCATCCCTTAGGAACTCTCAAAATCTCAGTCAAACATAGAAGAGTATAATTTGGTTCTCTCACCTTCCTAGCAAAATGATGACTCAGCTGTAGGACACTCTTACAAACCTTAGGACTACATAAAGAACTCAGAAAAACCCCAAAAAACTCCCTTAGATTGGTTTTTGTCAGTGCTGGTGGTGGACCATACACATATACCTCAAAACATCTAAAAATCCACCTGGCGACTCCACTAGAATCCAGTAGGACTATTACTCCACTAGTCCTTATAAAGTCTCCTAAGAATGCATTAAGCAATCCCAATCATGTTGATGGTGGACAACAAAGTTCAAATCCTCCACCTGGCGACTCCACAACCTTCATTAGACCAAAAGACTCCACTGATAGAGAACTTTAGACTGATTGAAAAGACACAGTGACCCTTTCTGATTAACAAAGATGGATCCAAGGACACAAAGGATATATGCTCCGATGAGCAGAGAACATATCCCTGGATTCCCACACAAAATGCCTAAAGATGTAAATTGGATAGAAAACCTACCTATCTTTCGAGATGAAAAGGTTGATGACCCATTGTTACACCTCATCAATTTTCATATACATGTATGGAGGTTAAAGGTTGAATGGCATGAGGACTGCCTCATGAAAATGTTCATGGGTACATTAGAAGGAAAGGAAAGAGAATGGTATGAAGGCCTAGAACCTGGCATCTTTTTTTCTTTGAAGGATTTCCACCAAGTATTTTGTAAACACTATATAGGGCATTTTCCATCTCTATCATTGGCTGAAAATTGTTGTGATCAATATGAAAACCTCATACAACACCTTGTAAGCATTGATGAAAACTTAGGAAATTGGCATCCTAAGGATTATTTAGAGGAGATCCATAGTTTTCTTACCCAAACTAACCATCAAGATGACCAAGAAGAGTTGATCCCAGATGAAATCCATCAAAAAATAAGAGAGGATCCACAAGAGCTCTTTGAAAAGGTTGAAACAAATAACAATCCATCTGCCCTTCCTTGTAAAATACAAGAGGACATTCAGCCACAATATCAACTTCCACAAAAAATGGAAAGAAATTTTTGCCCAATCCAAAGAAAACAGAAAATACCTCCTCCTTTAACTGAAGAGGAAATAGATCAGATGTTATCCACTATTGCCTTACCTACTAAAGAAATTGATCATAAAGAAACAATAGAACAAATTGTTGTTGAGGTTGAAATACTTCCTCAAAAAGACATTCATCCTTGTGAGCATTCAGCAAAGGAAGAGAGACATCATAGTTCCACCCAGAAGAAGAGAAAGACACCACCCCTTTCAACAAAATGAGAAAACAATGAAATCCTAAGCATAGAGCCAGCATCCAAACATGTTTGTAAAGAATATATGTATATGTGTTCTACTGCTGATTTATCTACTAATGCATTTCTCATACTAAAAGTACAGAACAGACTGATGCTGATACCAAAATTTCTTCTCAAGAAGACCTGGTGCTAAATAATAGTCCTACTCATCAGGATAATGGCTCACAAATAGGAATCATCTCACTAAATCAGGATGTACCAAGATTTCTTGAAGGTAGCATAACATTACTTTCTAAATTTGCCAAGTCAGATAATCCTAAAGAGGGAGAAGGGATTTTTTCTCAAAAGAATCCCAAGGTTAGTCAAGTAAAGGAGGGAGTAATCCTAGATGAGGTCTATTGTTCAAATCCTCTAGGCCAACTATTATTCGAAGACCCCTTTTTTGTTTCCCTAGAGACCTGTAAAGAAGGAGTAGTGTGTTCTACCACGAATAGTTTGTTGCAAAGTGTGAGGAAAAACTTAAACACTACTGCCCGAAAACAAATAAAGTGGAAGTGGCCTTTTGATTCCTTCAGCATCATGAAAGAACTGAAACAAAGTCCCTCATGGAATCATCTACTTGATTGGCTTTGTTGGAAAAGAGATTTCACTAAATGAATGTATATTGTGTATAGGTTAGATTAGGATAGATAGATAGCTGTGGAAAATAAGCTCAGCCTTGTGAGCATCTTTTCAGTTCTAGATTGTTTGAAGAAAAAGTGAAAAAGAAGAAAAGTAAAAAACAATAGAAGAATAGAAAATAGGGCAGTTAAAAAATAGAAAAAGGCCCCATGTTCCAAAAAATAGTCATTCAGCAAGCGCGCAAGTCTAAATGCCACTACTAGTACTCAAATGCCTTGTTCAGTTATCTAGCCTAATCATAGATGAACATGTTTAAATGTATTTTTTGATAATTTAGTGAGTGAAAAAGATGGTCAACATTGTGTAAGCTTGAATTATCAAAGAAAGTATATTAGGAAAAGATACTAGTTCCACACACCCAAAACAGAACCAAAGAGGGAAGCGGGGATGAAAAAAAAATTGTGCATCTTAGCCCTGTTTTTCCTAGTTTCCATTTTATGCAAAATAATATTTGTGTGCAACTTGTCTTTCATGTCGCAAATACATTAAAAATGTCTAACCCTGATTTGATCATTTTGAATTTCATGTTTTAGATTAGAGAAAAAAATCCTGTCAAACAGCTTAACCTTGACAGTTGATCTAGCGTAGGTAGAGTAATGAAGGAGTTCATCAGCTTAATTTGAACTCCCGACAGATATAAGTGTAGAATTAGATAGGTTCATGTCCAAAAGAAAAAATATATATTGTCAAAAGGGTTGCTAGTCCAAATGCACCCAAAGGAAGAAAAAATGTTAGGAAAGATAGTGGGGTAGGTAGAAATATCATTGATGCTAATCATGCTGTCATTTTTCAGAAGTAGCATCAAGGAAGAATGAAATTTGTGCCAATGGGTAAGGCACTAGTATTCATAAGCCAAAGATCTGAAATTCTGGACACCTCCTGAAAAGGAGCTGCCCTCCCCAAATGGAGCTACTGTTAGTCATCAATATTTTTCACTTATTGGTGATGACTAGTTGTAACAACCAAGTTTTCTAGCAGCTGATCTAAAAAATTGTCAAATTTTCCAGCTGGAAAACACCCATAAACTTTTTTTTCCCTCTTACCTTTCAGTCCGCCCGTGATGAGATGAAACCTCATTATCAAGTCCTATCTAGCCTCAGCCATACTAGTTTGCCCATCAACTCTAAAGAAGCAATCCAATTTGTCCAAGAAGTCTCCCTTAAGTTAGGAAGTGGCGCTTTAGGCAGTTCTCCCTTGGAAAACTATCCTAAAGCCAAATAACCTCTATCTACTACAAACAAGTCATAACAGACCTCCCATTCTACAAATTAAAGTTGGTTACAACCCTAGGTCGTGCCACTCATAAACCCTCAAGTCTCAGCAATACATATACCATAGGTCAAAATGATTTTAGGTGGTTTTACAGTGCTTTAATGGATCTTTCAAGAACAGAAGTATACTAGCATTCCCAGGAGACACTATTTAGTTCCACATGAGAAGACAGTTGCTTCTCAATGTGATTTTGAGCCTGGCATTCAGCTACAGAGCAGAGAATTGTTTCATTAAGCTCCTACAATCACAGTCAAAGCATCAAAAGACAGTGAAAGGAAAAATGACACTGTTAAGGCTGATGATATGGCATGACTAAAAGAACCTCCTTCATTCTATAAGCAGAGGGCTTTAAGGACTGAAGAACCTCCTTGATTTTATAAGCAGACGGTTAGGAGCGCCTCCATCTATAAGCAGAGGGCCAGTGGAAAAAGTTTTATGTTAAGAATCTGCACTGACTAAAGGACATTTTTTGGGTGCAAATGAGACAACAAATAAGGATCTCTGAATAAAAATGATGTTTAAGGTAGAGGAAAAGCAGTGGAGCTCCATTGTTTGAGTTACAATGTGAAGTTAATAGGTTCATCATCATTGAAGAAATATTGTTAAACATATGGCCAAAAAAGTCAAATAATATTAGGCTCAAACTAACTTCTGACATCATGTATAAGAGAAGCCACTATTAGCATGATTCATCAAACATTCTTCTTTTGACTGAGACAGAGGTTGAAAGGACATCAGGCATTGTGTCAAAATAGGCCTCCTTCATTCATAAACAGAGGGCCTGAGTAGTGACTCATTTCAAGGTTTGGACTGATTAAGAGACAAACGGTAAGAGAAACAGAAGATAGTTGAAAGCTTCTGAACAGGGCAATCATGTCAAAAAAAAAGGAAAGCATGAGTACTATAACTATCAAAAAGCCTAGCTGAGGAGTATAAATTCCTTAAAAGTTACAAAAAATCATCTCCTTGATGAACAAGCTTAACATTTAGCCTCTGTTCCCTTCAAACAAAATAGATTTGATAAGTGGTTGAGAGATGGGTCATGACACAGGCCTAAGAGTGGTTATTATTTTTCAAAGGATCATGTTCTTCCTGTTCATGTAAATTTTCTTTCAAAATTACTTATCATAATGGACAGAAGGCGATCTGCATTTAGTTTTCCAAAAAAGACATTGCAACTAACCACCTATGTCGATAAATATGCAAGAAGGTTTATGGCATGTGTTTCAGATTTTGAAAAAACTTTCAAAACCAATAATGCATGTCAGCATTTTCAAATGAAGGCATTTTCCTTATGAAAAGGTCAAAGGCACCTCACTATTGCATTCCAAGTAAAGGAGAGGTCTAAAAGAAGTCCCCTTTGATAAACAGAGAATGGTAAAACATGAGTGAAGGCAACTAAGTTTTTGGCACCCACATTCATAAGTAAAAGCTATCAACCAAGTTTAAAGAGATAAGTCATCTCCTTGCAAAATGGAAAAAGAGGTTTCATCACTCATTGATATGTTTTGAGCAGTTTTCCCATTTTAAGGGTGTCACTAAAGGGTCAACAGTGGCAGAGGTTACTTTTCAAATGTGTAAACACAGTGAACAGAGTTTGACCCTTGGAATGATTTTATTATAAAGAGGAAAAGAGTCATAGCTATTGCAACTATTCAATTAATACGCACATAAATTTTTACCAATGCTATTCAAAATGTGGGCCTTTCATAACATGTTCAAAATCATTTTGTTTTCTTTTCAAATGGATAAAGGCAGTGGCTTAAAGAGAGAAGTCTTCCAAACCCTCACAAATTCAATTCAAGGGTAGTTGGATTCTTTGCGTTCAAAAGGATAGAGGGACCGTTTCAACCCCTTTTAAACTTCTCAAAGAACAAGGCATCACTCCCCTCTTGCTGTCCACGAGACCAGAGAAGGAAATTTCGAGCTAATTCATTGATTTTCAGGCTTGAAGAACGCATGACATGCCTGTAGCGTTGTGCGACCCGTTCAGGGAGATTTTTTACAAAGGGTTCCACTGTTGCGCCGCGCGCCTGTAGCGGCGCGTGGCATGCCTGTAAGCGCAGGTCACGTCGGCCCGATAGTGACCCGACAGCCCCTTTTGCGCAGCGCTTTCCATAGCAAACGTGCCGCGCTTGTTTCAAACCATCGAAACGCCTCCAAATTGCTTTAAAAGCTGCTCCAAACCTCAAGCAAAGCCTGCCATCAAATTATCAAGGTATTTATGTGCCCCCTTGGTATTGTCAAAATTGTTAAGTGGTGAAAAAGGGATTGAAACTCACGGTGTAAATCACAGTTTTGAGTTTGTTAGGAAGAATGGTGTTTTATGTTTAAAGCTCGAAATTACTATGGTTTGTTTGCCCAGCATTGTCATAGTAAAGTAGTGGATTTCTTACTGCTGTTAAAAACCTAAAAAATACCCTCAAGACAAGTGGAAAGGTAGAGGCAGTGTTTGAAGAGAGACAAAACAGGGTTTGAAAAGCAAAGCAGTGAACCTAAATTCAGTAGTAGTGATCATTGTATAAGTGCTTTGTTGTTTCAAAAGTCATCTCTATGGGGTAAAAAGGGCAAAAAACCACTGTTTTCTCCTTTGTTCTATAAAGCAGACTTTAAATGAGTAAAGCAGTCAAATCAGTTTGAAGGTATTGTTTTCTAAACTGTGGGTGAGGAATAGTGAATACAGGAGAAATATTTTGATTAGGAGGGGTGTTTGCCTGCTATAGGGTTGTTTGTGCTCACACCAAAACACAAGGAGCTTGATGACTTTACCTAGACACAGTGACCCTTTGACTGTGTGTATGCATTTTAGTTGACTGTGTGATTGTTATTGAATTTACTTATTGATTGGCATACAAAGGGAGAAAGGACAGTGTTTTTAAGGAGCAGGGACCTAATACCAGAGAAAACATTTTGCACAGCTTTTGAAACCAATTTTCCTTGATCAAAACAGTGATTTAGCAAGAAGGCAGAAATTTGTTTGAAGAACACACTCTTGAGAACCTTTTTGAGGCAGTTTGGTTTTGCAGAGATCATCCAGAACAAGATGCCTCCCAGACAGGATAGCAGGAGTGGATTGCATAAGAGATATGAACCTATTTATACTGAGGAATTGAATGCACATCCATCAGTCTTGTTCAATTTCCATGAGGTCGGGTGTTTAGATTTCTGTCAAAAGGTGCAAGAGGTGAAGAGTTTCTCTTCTTTAAAAAATCTTTGCACTTTGAGGTTCAAAGACAAGAATTTCCAGTTGGCAGGCCTTGAATTCAAATTCTTCCCAAGATCCATCTCCAAGGCTACTAAAATCCCCTATATTGGCGAGAAATGGTTTAAGCAAAGCCATTTGGACTCAGATGATTACAAACCCTTCCTAAAGCCTGAGCACATAGAATCATGTCCTTCTATTTTCCCTTTCTCATATCTTTTAGCCAGCTACGCCCCTCTCATGAAGATTATCATGAAGTACTTTACTTGTGAAGGAAGATTCTCCCGAATTTATGCATATCACATTCGACTGCTCATGCATTTCACTAGGGCTAGATTGCTAAATCTTCCTTTCTTCTTACACAAGAGCATTGAGAAAATGGCCTCCACTGTCCAAAAGAAGCCTCCTTCACAACAAATAGCCTGTCTCTTCCATCACTCTTTCATAAAAATCATCATCCTTCATCAGCTTTAAAAGAGGGAGGTCTCTTGGGATGTTTTCATCACTCATCTGGATTTTTCCACTGTCCCTCCAGTCCATACATCCCCTACACCTCCTACTCATCATCCTTCACCTTCCTCTAGCAGACCCACTCCTAAAAAACTTGATTTTACCACAGAGCAAGCAAAAGAACCTGAAGAGGGAGAAGAGCACGATCATGATGATGAGGAAGAGGATGAAGGGAAGTAGCATGATGAACATCAGCGAGGGGAGGAGGAAGAAAGTGCTGAACAGCAGCATGACAGTGATGAGGGTGAACAACAGTGTGACAATGATGAGGGTGAATAGCAGACTCATGATGAGGGTGAACAATAACCTTATGATGACACATAGCAGCATCATAGTCATGATGAACAACAGCAAGGGGATGAGGAAAAACAACACAGTGAGGGTGAGACAGGGCAGCAGCATGAAAATGATGAACAAGGATAGGAAAGTGATGAACAGGGGTAGCCTGATGAGACAGGGTAGTAGCATGAAGATGATGAAAAAGGACAGGAAAGTGATGAACAGGGGTAGCCTGATGAGACAGAGCAACAACATGAAAGTGATGAGCAAGGGCAGCCAAAAGATGATACACAGCAGCCTCCTCAGAAACAATAGCCTCTTCAAGAAGAAAAACAAACTCAAAAAGAAGAGAAACAAGGCGAAAAAGGTAAAGGGGCCATGCTCTCTTCTCCTAAAAAGGCCAAGCCCTGGACAACAAAGAAGAGTGTGCCTAGAGTGGTCACTCCAAATGTGACAAGGGCTCTCCGAAGTAAAGGAAAATTTCCAAAGAAGCCCATCATTGATTTTCCTAGGAGGAAGAGCACTAGAAAAGCCACCCAAAGCAAATGGAAGGGTAAGGAAGAAGGCAGTCATAAACAAGAGAGTGCATTTGACATCATCCCAATCCAAAGTGATGATAGTGATAATGAGGCCCGGATTCTAGAAAACCTCTTGATGCATAGAGAAGGCCAAATTGATGCTTTGAAGGATGACCTTCATAAAGCTAGGAATTTCAATCAATTTTTGCAAATCCAAAATAGGCAAATGAGTGTCCATATGGCTGTTTATGAGACACGGGTGACCAAGTACAAGAAGGAGGCCTCCAAAGCCCAAGAAAGGTTGGAAGAACTCATGGGCGAGTTTGATGAAAGTAAAGGCGAAGATCAGCCTAGGCGAAAGAGGCCAAGAACCATGGGGCTTAAAAAGGCCCTTGAGAAGCAAAAAGAGGAGGAAAAAGCCCTTCTCCAATCTACACCTCTCATTGCATTGTTTGAACAGGAGATAGAGAACAATAAGGAGGCATGGCTTGAGAGAATCAATGACCACTTGTAGAAGAAATTGGAGAAGGCAAACAGGGATTTAGACCTTCAAAGGAGAATGACGAGGCATTATAAAAAGTTAAATCAGTTTGCCCGGCGCAAGTTAAAGGCTGCTCAAGAAAAGCTCAAGGAGGCTAAAGGGAAGTGCCTGAAACGGAAAGTGAGGAAAGACACATCAGGACTTTAGATTTTGGCCTCTTCTTCGCAACATGTTGCTGAGAACCCTTGAGGGTCATGCTCACCAATTTTGGGCAATTTTCGACATATTTTGGTTTTTTGGCATTTTTGGGTTTTTGAGCCAAAACTCATGGGCTTCGCCATTTCAGTTTGGAGGATCATCAAAGGAGGAGAATGGTATAATTGGATGCCATAATTTCAGGAGCACACACTCAACGATTTTCAGGACATTTTAAGATCATTTTCTCCCCCGAAATGGCGAAAAATTCTCGCTTTTACACTCTGCCCGGTCTATCAGCAAAGCTTATTTTCTGGTTTTTTACACACATACCTGTTTTTGAAGGACTTACAGGCATCATATTGGGAAAATTAAAGTTGTTCGAGAAAATAGACACTCAGATATTTCCAAAGAGCTATCATGAGCCTCGTTTTGACATTGGGAAGGCTACCAAAAGTTGTCGGCAAATCAGGGGACCTTTTGCTGATGTAATTTTTGAGTATTTTTGTAAAAATTGAACCTTTAAAAACTACTTTTTCCTCATGTGCATTTAGCTATTTTTGTACATGAGAAGTTATGAAAAGTCAATTTATTTCCCTCTTTTAGCATTTTTTAGATATTTTATGAGATATTTTGTGCTTTGGGTTTTGCAAAGCCTCAAGGACAAGTTTAGATATTTTGGATAGGCCAATGAGAGTGCAAATTGAACTAAGAGGTTTTCCTCACTTGAGCCTATATTTTCCAAAGGATTTCATTGTAAACAAGGCTGAACTTGATGATAGAAACAATATATGGTCATATAATCTTTGGAAGAAATACTTGTCTCATGCTTTTGGATAGTCTCTTGTATGTTCTTGGATGATGAAAGAGGATTGTTGTTGGATTCCATGACTTGGTAGAATGGTATAGTGTCTCTCTCTTTGTTTTTTTTCCTAGTTTTCATTCATGAATCCATGTTTCTTGCTTGCGATAGAATAGTAGAGAAAAAAATTGAGACATGCCCTTGGAGGCACCTCAAATTTCCTGTTTCTTCATAGCTTCCATGTTTTCTTCATCCTTAGTCACATTAAAGAATTCTTGATTTCTCTTTAATAACTTAAGGATATTGTTACTTATTTCATTCATGGTTTTATGCATGCTAAGTATGATTTACGGTATGCTCTAATTACTCATGGCTAGCCATAGCTCCATCCATGAAATTTCTCTTTGACTGATTAGATTGTCATTTGTTGAACCAAGGAGGTCTTGTTCTGATCTTACCATTTGTATAAGACTGTGCAATCTTGTTTTCAAAGTGCCCCATAACTTGAAGTACTATGTTTAGGCATTCCGGCATAGTGATTTAAGTTTTTTGTCTGTCTTAAGTGTATTTCCCCAAAGTCTGATAGCCATTTCCCAAAGTTAGAGAGTTATATATCTCTATGCATGGCTTGAATGTTTATTTCTATGTATTGGTTAGCTTATAGTTACATTTCTCATGATTAATGGTTTTCCCTACCATGTTTATGTCAACTATTAAACTAGTTATGCTTGAAATCCTTTGTTGTTCCCAAACTTGATGTCCATTTTATTCCATTTTTCCCAAAGATCCTTTCTACCTCGAATCAAATCGGCCCTTCAACAGCCTTGTATCACCGTCTGATAGCTTTCTAGACCTTTTCGGCCCCATAACCCAGTTGATCTGACATCTTTTTACCTATCTTATATCTTTGATCAGTTTCATCCCTCACAACCTAAAAACCAAAACCAAAAAACCTACTTCATAACTAGCCTAAAATCAGAACACAATAAGCACACAAACAGATATCCCTTACACAAATAGAGAGAGCCCTCTCTGAGTCCAGGAAGGCTAGTTCCTTGGGCTCCAAAGATTGGTTTGATGTTACACTGTCATTTGGCTTGCTAATCAGCCAAATCATGGGACACTAACAGGATGTTCAAGAATATTGTTTCATTATCGGTGATCACCGACTCGAAATTGAGCTGGAGGATATATAATTCCTTACAGGTTTGTCCAAAAGAGGAGAATCTATTTCCTTGTTTGGGGCTAGGCAAGGCGCCCAGTCTATAGCTAGCTACCAACAAGAATTTTGTAATGAAGAGGCTGATCCAAAAGACAACCGCAATGGTATAAAAACCATTATCCGTCTTGAACTCAAAGTGGTTGTGTTCATAGTGGCTAGATTGTGTGGGAGTGCATCTCCACACGTGGCTACTAAAGCCTAGATGTAAATAGTAGTTGAATGCTACAGAGGCACCATCTTCAACTGGTGTGAAGGAGTATTGGCTAATGTAAAATGCCAATTGACCAGAGCTAAAAATGCAAAGTTGAAAAACTTTGGATATGGAGCTATTGTAGTTTCTTTTGCTCTGGAGAGGATTCTGTCTCTTGCCCCCCAGCTTATCTCGGTTGATGCTAGTAGAGTCAGAGAGCCTCGGATGGCCCACTAGGTACAATTCATGGCCCGTCATGGAGAGGGTTTTGACATAGTTTGATTTACACCTACATACTTTCATTGGCTACAGAACCAAATTTTCGCCATTGAATATTTTCCGTATGTAGGGATAGATTTCTGTGGCGACCCTAAAATGCCTCTTCCTCTAGGAACACAGTGGGACGAGTCAGGTAAATCAATCATTTTGATGTATTTTTAATTCTAATTTTTTATTTTGTTTTCAATCGTCTTAGTACTGATGTCAAAAATTTAAATGCCGATGTTGGTCCACGAAGACCAGCCAATCTCCGTCGCTTCGAGAGGAAGCGAACAGATGCTATTGTACCACCAGAGAATCAAGCAACAGAGATTCTCACTGATTTAGAGTAGAACCTAGAGAGGTTAACTAGAGAAATTCCAGAGACTACTATGGATGATATTCATTTACACCTCCAGAGGCATGTTGTTAGTGTTCCTGGCCAATTTCGGAGATATCTATGTAGGGTGGCATGAGCGATAGTGTATTATCATGATCATCACCATGGATAGTGGATGATCATCGCAGATCATTTTATTTTTGATTTTTGTATCACTACCTTTTGGATCATAAGGTGTTTTAAACCTACGGTCCTAGACCATGTAATATTTTTTGAAACACAAACTCTATCTATAATATAACTACTTTCGACAGCTATATTTTTCAACACTTATCAAATGTTGTTTAACTTACTGTTTTAATGTAGAAAATGTTTATTTATAACATTATTAGCTAATGCATCAGCCAATGTATTTAAAATTCTCAGAATTTGTTGATATTCAATGTAATCAAACTGTCTTTCCAAGAGACGAACCTTCAAGAATAATCTCAGTAACACTGGATTTTTAATTGCAGATACTCTATTTAAATTTAATACAATGAGTTCAGAATCTAACCTGACGATCAAACGCCGAATGCCAAATGAAATAGTATCAGATAATAACTCAATCACTGCACTATATTCTTCAACATTATTCGTTGTTTGACTGAGGCTTACCCCATGCATAGAAACTAACTCATCGATGGGTGAATAGATGACCTAGGCCACTGAAGAAATATTTTGTGTACTACGATAGGCACCATCAGAAAAAACAATGTAGGCTTGAAGGGACGTCGACATCTGCAATATCAAGAGTAATCAAGATAAGCAGGAATAGTAGTCAATGCAAACTTTTAACTAGACACACTCATCTAATCTAAAGTAGCTAATCTAGAAAAAATAAATAATCTACATGTAAGATCTTCACAAAAATTCAAGCATAATATCTCTTTAGATAAAGTCCATTTCTGGGTTTACCTAAAGAGACTCCGTCATAATCAATCAATTCGTAAGCCCTTTTTGCAAGCACTCGCTTGAAAATATAAGGACCATGCCACATAGGTTCAAATTTTCCACCTCCTAGTTTATCGTTAGCTTGGTCATATATCAATACTAGGTCACCTTCTAAAAAAATATGAGGTGTAACACTTTTATCGTACTGAGCTTTAATGCATTTTTTATGAGCTTCTGCTACCAACGCAACAGTGCGTTGAGTCTCATCTAATTGTGCCAGGTACAAAAAGAATTTTTCCTCCTCATAGGTAGCTGGTAGTAACTCTATGGCTAATTGGAGTGACGGTATTTTTCATTCAATCAGTAACACAACTTCTAAATTGTAGACCAGTTGAAAAGGAGTGAAACCTGTTGTAACTTTTACTGAGGTTCGGTATGCCCAAAGTGCTAAGAAAAGCATAGTATGTCAATTCGATTTATGAATTCCAATTATCCGTTTAATCGTAGCGGTTAAAACTTTATTGACAGCTTCAACCTGACCGTTAGCCTAAATGTAATATGGAGTAGAACTATCATGGTGCAGGTCAAGCTGGTCGGAAATTTCAGTCATCATAATGTTTCGAAAATGGCTCCCATGATCGGTAACGATAGCTTGGGGTACACCGAATCGAGAAATCACGTGATTGAATACAAAATTAGCTGCAGTTTTTCCATCTGCTGCAAATGTAGGCATTGCCTCGACCCATTTGGTAAAATAATCTACTACTAGAATAATATACCCATGCCCCCCGGCCGAGTGAGGGTTACATGTAATGAAATCAATGCCCCATTTTTCAAAGGTACTGGCAGCAATTATGGGGTGAAGAGGAGCGGGTGGTGCACGCATCTTCCGATCAAAAAATTGACAGTTGTGGCATTTTCGGACCGCAAGAATACAATATTTAAATAACGAAGGCCCAAAATAACTAACGCGCAATATATTTTGGGCTGTGGCATACCCAGACATATGACCGCCACATGCTCCGGAATGAAAGTCATTCAAAACTCGTTCAACCTCTTCATGAGTTAAACAAAGTCAAAATACAGAATCCGCACCACGATGATAAAGCATGTCTCCACCAATATTGTATTGCTGGGATTGCTAACGGATCTTTCGTCGATGTGAACATGAAAGTTCAGGCTGAAAAGTTTGGGTTTGGAGATAAATGATGATATCTCCATACCAAGGATCTAACATACTGATAAGAAACAGAGATTCATCAGTGATCGAATGCTCCACCACAGTTTCCGTTTCAGTATTTGGGAAGTCACACATTAGTTCCGCGAACACTAGTGATTTCTTTGATTTGGATTTTTCAAATTCTAAATCAAATTCTTGAAGGATAAATATCCATTTCGAGTATTTGTCCCCGAGTAATTTTTTAGTCAAAATGTACATCATCGGGTTATAATTAGAAATCACAGTTGTTTTTCGTAACAAAATGTAATGACGAAAATGTTGGATAGCTTGAACTGCTGCTAAGGCCAATTTCTCCACATGTGAGTATTTAGTCTCTGTAGGAATGAGATTCCGACTGAGATAGTAAATCACATGTTTTTTGTGGAATTCATCTTCCTGAACTAAGACCTTTCCAATAGTGGAACCAGAGGCTGCTAAGTATAAAAAGTAATCCTAGCTATAATTGGGTGGATGCAGTAATGGTGCATGGGTCAACACATGTTTTAAAGCATCGAAGTATCAATCAGCGATCTCATCCCAAATGAAAGGTATATTCTGTTTCAAAATCCTGGTAAAACCTTTGGTTAACTCAGCATAGTTTTGGATGAATCTACGCAAAAAGTTTGCTTTCCCTTGCAAATTTTGGAGTTGGCGGTGTGAGGAAGGAGGAGGTAAATTGATAATGGCCTCAACCTTCGAAGGGTCGACACAGATGCCTTCTTTCGAAATGAAAAATCCCGGTAACCTACCAGATTGTACACAGAAAACACACTTATGTGGATTCAAGAGAATCTTATAATACCTACATCTCATGACAATCACTCGTAAGTGAGTAGGATGATCTTCCATGTGTAATGAATGAGCAGGTAAATCATCGAGATAAGGTTGCAGAATGTGTTTAATGTCATGAAAAGCATAGGACATTGCCCTTTGAAAATTTGTCCCAACATTCTTCAATCCAAAAGGTAATTTACAGTAAGCAAACATTCCCCAAGGACAAATGAACGTTGTTTTTGGTTGATCGGCAAGGAGTATGTTTATTTGATTGTATCCAGAAAATCCATCCATGAATGAATACATTTAATTTCCAACACAATCGCCAATAATTTGGTCGATATAAGGAGTTTGATAATTTTCTTTAGGACAAGCTTTGTTAATATCCCTATAATGAACACATACTCGTATTGTTCCTTGTTTTTTTGTAACAAGAACGATATTAGATACCCAATTCGTTAACGGGATCGGATAAATAAAACCTACTCTTAGTAATTTTTCAACTTCGGCATTAGTGGCAGTAGCTTTTCATGGATGTATCAAATGTAATTGCTGTCTAACAGGTTTAGCATCCGGGTAAGTCTTTATTTCATGAATGACAATGTTGGGATCAATTCCTGGCATTTCTTCATAAGACCAGGCAAATATGTCACAGAATTCTTGAAATAGGGCTTTATATGTAGAAATTTTATCTAGTGTACATGAAGCACCTATATGAATGTTTTCAATAATTCTGGGTTTTACTGAGATGTCAATAGGAATGGTAGAAGAAATATTCCCCAAATTTACTTCAGAATCCAAATTTGTGATCGATATTGGACTCTGAGGTTCCTCGACATAATCAGCTGTAAAAATAGAGGAAAAAATATTTCTGAATTTATCAAGCTCAGATAAAAATGATGACCTATGATGGAGATCATCCCATGGTAACTCATCTACAGACAAGAATTCGCGAATGCTTTCATCAGTATGAAAGACTTGTTGAAAAGGATCAGGAATTGATGTTGTAGTCGATCTTGACGTTGAAAATGATTCTTCGTTGATCACATTCATTGGATCATTATCAGTTGATAAAGAATCGGAAAATAATTGTACGGCTTGATATGCTATCTCAAAAGGACTCAAAGGCATCTTGCCATTGAATGAATCCAGTTCTGATTCTGAAGGCACTATCCAAGGATCCATAGATGGAATAGTGCTTGATTTAATCATATTAATATTAGAAATATTATGCGGTATGTTAGGTGGAGGCATATAAAAAGTTCCCATTAAAGTGGAATCTTTGATTAAACCTACTCCTACATCCTCATAAGGGATAGTCGATTTTCCTATGTGTTGAATACTATTAGTAGAAGCTGGGTCAGACGAATAATATGAGAGCTGATCGACTTTCACAATCTTTCCTTGATGAGGAAACATAATTTCTGAAAGACGGATGACACGATAACAATAATAGCATAAGACCAACTTCAACCCAGAAGAAGGTTGTAATTTAGAGGGGAATCAACTACTTCCACATCTAAATTAATGGTTTTCCCTTCGACTTCTATGGGTAGGTCCTATAAAATTCCGAATGGATGGAATCCTCTTTCGTCAAAATCTTTGAGGATTGTTGGTGACTGGTTAAGGGTTGGAGAACCGAGTGATTTCCAACATTTTAACGACATTATACACGCAGATGCTCCTTCATCAATAACAGTACGAAAGCAACGTCTGTTTTTGACTAGTACTGGGATCTGGAAATCCATTTGATGAGGGAGACGAGGTCTAAAATTTTCTAAATCGAAGACCATGAGATTTGAGTCCTAAAGATCTATAGCTCCAATTGCTGATAAGAGTAATTTCCTTTGTGTTGGACATGATTGTAGCACTTCCAAGGCCAACATTGCTGAAGGAGAAATTGCTAAATCCTCTACAATGTTGTAATTCTGAGCAGCTCTCACATGTGGATTGAAAGCTCATTTACGAAGTACACCTTTGGCAGGCGGTTTGATTACTAAATTAGGATTCGGTTTCTTGATATGCAATGGATTAGAAACCGAAGGAGATGTAGTTGGTGTAGAACTAGAATTTTCTACTTCTTTACCAGCAACAGGGTTTTTACTACCATAATCTTGCGATCGAGTCGCAACCATCAAAATATCTGCTAATGTATTAGAGGAAGATCCAATAATTTTGCTATCTTAAGCAGGAAAAGGATCCTTAAAAACAATAGGGGTGGATAAACCTTTGACGAATTTAGATATCTCGACCTTATGCTAACATTATTTGGTGAAATGATCCTCGTCACAGATAATACAAGGATAGCAAGGTTTCCATTTATCATTAGTTGATTCATTTTTATCAGTTTTTTCCTTGGGAGATGAAGTCTGTTTATTCTTTTTCTTCCCTTTCTTCTTGTTGCCAGTTTTTGACTTTGCAGTAGATGAATCTACAATGTGAATATTGGCAAAAGTTTCTAGGGAAGATTCTCCTTTTGGTGAATCAGGTAAAGTTATTATAGGAGAAGTAACCTTTGAAGATTTCTTCTTACTCTTAGTCATACTAACTGAACTGATTACACCATCAACGGCATGAGACCCTGAAGGAGTTGTTGTTATCTGACCAGGACAGGGTAAATCTGGGATTTTTTCGTAAAAAGTTCTAAACTGAGTATATACCAATTCAAGATACTGAGCTTGAGCAATAAATTGTTCTTTTGTGACAACTCCTACTTTGGGTACATCTTCAGTGATCTTTGGTAGTAATGATTTGAAAAACCATTATGCCAATATTTGATCTAGGTTAAAATTTTTTACCAAACGTCTTCTACATATCCATTCATGAATATGATCTGATATGTATGTAGACGTAGATTGTTTTAGTGAAGTTAATAATTCTGTGCCATTGTCGTATCTGACTGGCAACTTAAAATGAGTTAAGAAAGCATTTGCTAGAGCGTTGAAATTGGTAAATGAGCCTCGTGGTAATTCAATGTACCACTTGGCAGCTAATCCTATTAAAATTCTCTCAAAAAGTCTAAGTCGAATGGAATTGTCGATTAATGAGTTGGATGCACACCAAAGGTGGTAAGTCATGACATGGTTAGAAGGATCCTCTCCTGATTTTCCTTCAAAATTTGGGATATCATAGGGCAACTTATGCGGCATAGGCAGCCAATAAAGATGATAATAGATAGGATCATTCGTAAGGTGAGATAAATCCAATAAATCTAAAGTTTTTATGAATGGAAATCGATGGGTAGGGTCTTGTTGATAACCTTGAGAGACTAAACTAGTCCCAGGAGGAGGATATCCAAGATAACCTGGAATAGGTTGTGCATTTGGAATCGGAGTGCACCCTGGATAACCAGGAATAAGCAGACCATACTGGGGTTGAACATGTGTCTGATATGTATGCCCAAGGTACGGTTGTTGTGGGTAGAATGGAGTTTGAACAAGTCCATATTGATATGGCCCTTGATATAGTTGATAAGTAAACTAAGGTTGACTTGTTATAACTGTACTTGTGCCAGGTTGTCCTGTCGGCATCTGAACAGTAGTCTGAATTATAGGTCTATACTGCGGAATAGAAACTTGAGGAATTTGTATTGATGTTTGAGTGGCGGATGTGATAGGAGGTGTAGACACCCCAGGAATAGGTGTGGTTTGTTGAACAGAAGTATGAGCAGCAGTTTGTGGCGGAGTCATAGGTGTACTCGGACTAGGTTGTTGAACAGGACCCGATGCAGGTGTTTGAATGATAGGTTGGATAGGTTGTTGGGGTTGATTATAATCGACTAGTTGTCCATCTTGATAATAAAGTACTTGCATATTTGGTTGTAAATTCTGTTGTACTTGAGATGGATCACACACCATTCTGGGATATGAAGGTCCCAATGAAGGTTGTACATAAGACGGGCCGAAACTTGGTTGAACATATGGCTGATAATTGACTGGATAATTTCCACCTCCTTGTAACATTTTTTGTTCTAGATAGAACTGTTGTCCTAAAGGAGGCTGCAATCCTTGAGCCGGGTACTGTCCTTGAGGTTGATATTGACCTTGAGGCACGTGCTAGCCTTGAGGAATATACTGTCCCTGAGGCTGATACTGACCCTGAGGCTGACCTTGGGGTATGTACTATCCTTGGGGTTGCCCTCCTGGCTGTATTTGACTATTTTGAGATTGCCCCCCAGGCAATACATTATTACCTTGAGAATCGGGGTTTGGAATATTTCTAGACATCATATAAACTTGCTCATTGTTCATTGTTGATTCATTTGGACCAGATGACGAAATTGGTTTGTTATGAAGAGGAGATTCTCCTGAGAATGTACCAGAGAGTGACTGATAGTCTACAGGAACAGACAGACCACCATACAAAAATGTTTCTGGTGATTCAGTAAACATAGATGACTCAGTAGACATGTTTAGCTGAGGTCTATAACCTATTGGTGTAGGGAAAAAGGGAATTCAGGGTGGTGAGTACTGAAGACCTACGTTTTGTAGAAAATCTGTTAATGAACAATACCAAGCATCTTGTATAAAAGGGCTGTAAAAAATTGATTCATGTTCTCTAAGTTATAAAGTTTCCTGAGTTGAAGGAAGAACAAACTCTTCCTTTATATCAATTATTTCTTCAATACTAATGAGACCAGGAGGAAGATCTTCTTTAATCTAACTTCTTACTTTGGGTAAATCAGGATAATTGGAAGTTGGAGTAGCGAATTCTAAAGTAGGTTCTGATGTATCAGGTTCAGTTTCTCGTTCAGAAATTTCAGGTTCTTTAGGTGATAATTCACTTTTTCTAGAAGCGACTTCAGTTAATTCGAAAATTGAAACTATTTGTGGAGTATGATCTGCTATTTGCGGTTGATTTACTTTAGAATCAGGATAAATAATTATGTATGATTCTCCTTGTTCATTTAATACAATTCTACCGATAACATTTGATATCAGATATTTAAGTCCTTCTAGTTGGCTTGGTGTGTACTCAGGGGGCTTTCCCCGAGTTCTACGTGATCGTCTCGTTAATTTAGCCACGATTAAAGCTTTTAGCACACAAAAACAAAGAAAAATTCAAACAAACCCTAAATTCGCTAAAGAAACAATCAAATGAATCACACACATATAAAAATACAAGAGATCAATCCACACACAAATAGTAGATTCCTGCACTAAAACACTAGTTGGTGATGAAATCCAACATCGTATAATTTTAATGTAGAAATGGTGGTTGGAACAGTTACCCTGACAACTTGCTTAATGAAACAGACCGGTGCAGGTTTCTCCACTTGAACCATCTCGAGTTAAGACAACCCTCTGGAGAGTCCAAGTGATTCTAGCCAACGTCTACTCCAGGTACAAAGGGATCTCCCCTCCACCATCACCTTGGGAAAGAATCTTAAAGTTTATGGTCACTAAGGTCACCAACAAGAACACATATACCTGGGGGAACAGTCTACGATCCGATATACATGCAAGGGTAGAGTAACAAGCTCAATCCCCTTGAAGGCTCCTTGACATAATCCAAGGTTTACCGATAAGTGACCCCAGGCTCCTCGACAATGGTCAATCCAAGGTTTACCGTGTTTAATACGTGCACACCTTCTATCATTCCCAAAGAGATAGGTATGATTACCTCACTGGTTCGGATATGATCTCGTGCTTGACTCCTTTAGGAGGAGCTTCCCAGAGCATACATGATACAATTGGATTTTCCTATTGCAAGATCGACTACTTGTTTGTTTTTACTCTCTTGGAGAGTTAACTAAAACCTATTCCAAGACACTAGCCTAAGTTATGTTGGTGAAAAGAGCCCTAGAAAATTTAAAATTTCTAGATTGATTTTAATTAAGCGTTATTTTTAATTGGCAGTTTCTTAGGACAATAGGTATGGAAATGAAACTTTATGTTTTAATGACCCGACTCAAAATTCGCTACAATGCATCTATATGACAAACAATTCATTTCTTTTCAATGAAATATAACTAGAGGAAAGAGTTGAGAGATTTTCAGAAACTTTCAAAATATCAATTCTTTCTTTCCTATATGAGAAACTTTGAAAAAAAAAAAACTTTTGCTCAAAATAAAATTCCTTATATTATTTAGATCAGAAACAAAACAAACTTCTTCCAAAAGAAAACTAAAAAATACTAAAATAATGAAATTCAAAACTAAAAGAAATGTATAATCTTGAACTCCACCTAAAAATTAGAGGATGTTTAAGCCTGGTTTGTAATCTAACCAAGAATTTTCTGCTTCTCCTAGCAAGAAACCAAAACATCCAAAAATAGTAAAAAAATGAAATGCAAACCTTATCAATCTAAAGGTTTTACAAGTTTGCAAATGAAAATAAAACCAAATTTTCATAAGAGTAACAACTGCATGAATTTCAAAGGCTCAATAGAAAACAATGAAACACCAAATAGTTGAGGTATTCAAAAGTTTTCAATTCAAAGAAATGGGAGGACTAGGCAAATCATTTACTCATAACATGCAAACCAACTGAATAAATCACTTCAACACAGAAATTGCTAAAACAAATATGAACAGAGATCTTTGATAGTCAAAACAGATTGCGAAAATAACAAAAACTCAAGAAATTAGATTCCAGAAAACACAATTTCTACTTTTTCTAAAATTTTCCAGAATACTGCAGTTTTTAATGGAACAAGGTGCGGTATCGCACTTTATCCTACTAAAAACAGTGGAGCATACCACTCTGTTTTAAAATAAAAAGTGCAGAATGCAGGAAAAGTAGAGAAAAAATAAAAATACAGATTTACAGTCAGGGATCCTATTTAGTTTTCTGCCCAAATCATGTTTTGAGCCTAATTTCAATCAAAGAAAAGCGAAAAAAAATCAAGGCGAAAATGGAAGAAAACTAAGTTTAAGAATATCACAATGAACATGCATTTTGTTGCATGAATGAATCCCTCTTGCGAACAAGAATTATCTCCCTAGTATCCTAAGGATATCTAGAAACAAACAGACAAATGTAGACCATTTTCTCTATACTATTTTGCTTAAGAATTTCTCATTAACCACGGATAGATACTCCTACCTGAAGTCCAATGCTTATTTGGTCTTCAATCCAGTCGCTCCAGAAGTTATCGGTCCAGCATATAAGATCTGCAATCAAACACAGGAAAACATGATCAAAAGTATCTGCAAAATATGATAATTCGAAAGCAATAATCTATCTTAGTGATCAAGGAGTCTAAGAATTAAATCATTCAAAAGATAGATGAACAATTCAATGAGAAAATAGAATTCATTTGTATTAAATTTGAATAAAAGAAGAAACCTTACAACCTTAAAGCCTTGATGTTTGTATTGGTTCTTTCAGGGTCCCGAACAACCGTTTTCCTTAGTTTGACAAGAGTCCAACTCTCTATATCAACATAAGACAATGGCCATGAGTATGTAATCTCTCTCATGTCAACAATGCCAAATGTTGAGATTATAATTCCTTCAGCAATTCTCTTCTATAAGCTAAGAAGTAAGTATCAACTAATAAGTATCCAAAAAGGACCCTTCAGACTGAAACTTGGTCTCAATTTATAACTGAAGAGAGGTAGTTTCAGCTCCAAAAAGGAAGGGATAAAGCCCTCTCATTATGGGATTTTAGCTCCAAAAACCAAGGGATATCTCCATTTATGAAGGGATGAAGGTTCATGAATGGAAGGGACAAAACTCAATCAAATAGCGCTTCTAGAAGGCCCCAGCAGGGAGAATATTTGACTAGGTGGGATTCTAGAACTTACTTTTCTCTTTATTTTACCTTTTACGGGGGTCTGCAGTTTTAATGAGCTTTACCTGCAGGATGTACCATAGTTTTTATAGCAATTAGTTGTGGTACCACAGGGAATGAATAGGAAAAGTGCCAGATTAGGAATTTTAGGATTTTTAAGAGCTTCTTCCAGTTCCAAGGCTTGGTTTGGGGAACTTCATGTTTTTAGACTTCTAAGGGAGCAATAAATAGGTAATAATGAACCCATATAGACAGCTAAATGTCATGGTGAAAAATTTTAGTGTAACACTCCATGTCCTCCATCATGTTCACATGGGGTGATCACACTCTCCATCA
Source organism: Pinus albicaulis (assembly GCA_034641835.2). Lineage (NCBI taxonomy): Eukaryota > Viridiplantae > Streptophyta > Pinopsida > Pinales > Pinaceae > Pinus > Pinus albicaulis. The sequence continues at coordinate 86,947,446 of CM076570.1, forward strand.
TGTGTGCATTAAATGCATCACTTCCTCCATTATCTTATCATAAGTTCTTTATGATCTTCTTTGAATGCACTATGATCTCAGTTGACCTTATCAAATATCCTCATGATTTTTCATTTAAGATCCATGATCTTATTTGACTGTTTCATCCTCCATAATCTATCTCATAAATGAGACATGATCTCCATTAATGGAGCTGCTCCACTACTCCACGATTTTAGATCTAGATCTAGAATATCCACATACACACATTAAAAGTGGATTTTATTCATCTTTGAGGTTTGTGGGTCCCACCACCCTTTTATTTAATTAATTAATTAAGTTTATTAAGAACTCTAATATTCCAAATATCATGTGAAAATTTGGGAATATTACAATCCTCCCTGGAAAAATGTTGCTTGTCCTCAAACAGCTGAAAAAGTAGATGCAAAGCCATCCATTCCCCTCCAAGTGACATCCACATAAGGAAGGCCTCCTCCATTTGCTGCAATGTGTCATGTATGTTTGGTTCCTAAGTTGTCTCTCATAAATGCATAGAATGACCTCCAACTGTATGGTTAGATGTCCTCCTTCCACCATAATGTACCAAGTGACAGCCATATGATGTCCAACATCATCATCAATACATGAGATACATAAAATAAAGTGGTTCTTCCCACAAAGGAAAAGCTCCATCTCACAATACATCTTTTCATCCCATGCCTTATGAATTATATTGAGCATTGACATGCTCTCATCCTTAACCCTGTTGACCTTATTGGATCCAAGCATAATTCCAACATAATGCAAAAGAAGAAATAGATATATGTGGGTAGAAAAATATTTCAAACCATAGTCTCCCAACAGTAACCATCGGAGTAAGGCCCTCTGCTTCCATCCTCCATCTCCCCCATACAAGAGGATAAGCCAAACTCCCACAAAAGTAACCAAAGCAACAAGAGATCTTGCTGCCTTTTCTCCTCCTCATGTGCATCATGGAGTAAGGACATACTGATAGACATGTGGAATGTCACATCAGCTCAATACAAGCAAGCACCATTAATGCACATCATGAGAGTACCATGCCAAGATTTACACAATACAAAACACATAGACATAGCAAATGTCATGTGATGGCAAAATTCTCTCAAGGGCAACCAAAAAGAACATGCCTTCTTTTTCTGCATTCTATCATTAATACACAAGGCATGAATCAAAAAAATATGAGCTATTGGGTGGTAACCATACTCCCCCAAGAGTAGCCAGTGCAGCCATACCTCCTTCTTCATTTCATGAGCGTTTTTGAAGGCATGGATAAAAGAAATAGGAGCCTTTGGGTAGTGACAAAACTCTCCCAAGAGCAACCAATGTAACCAAGCTTGCTGGCTCATGTCATATATCTGCAAGTGGTCATGTAACCCCTTGCTTATCATCCTCAACCACTCATCCCAATGTGGATGATGAATGATGCACTAAATAATCATGGTATCCTCCCTTTGTAGAATACCATATTCCCCAAATTGATGAAGAACTTTGCACTCCATGAAATATTGAAGTGCACCTCCAATGAGATCTCTCAATGAGATTCTCTTTTCACCAAAGGCCCTCCAAAACCAATGAATTTTTGGATTTGCTGGAGGTATAAGTTTCTCTTTGAGCTGTGAGATGCTCATTGAGAAAGTATCATCTAGAAAGGAGAAACGATTCCTCATCTCAATTGTCTACCATTTATCATCTTTACCTCCATTTCTTCATGAGTGAAGCTACCTTAAGAATGCTCCAAGAATAATGGGGCTCCTTGATTATCACTTCTACTAAGTGACAACGATGTAGATTTGCATGGTAATACATATGCTGTCTCAAAGCAAGGTACAATACGGATCTCATAACTAGCCATTGTGCATAGGATCTCATCCCATTTTCTAAAACTCTACACTTCAACTCAGAGGGTTGAATGTATCTCATAAAAGAAAAAATGGGATAGTTTTTAGTTCCTCCTTGATTAGATCAAGGGTCCTCTATGCTGTGATAGTTTGCTGCTTCAAATCAGCATTTTGTTCTAACCCTTGGTTATGCATTGGTCCCGATGGCATGTCCTCATAAGTTTCAATAAGATCTACTAAAACAATATGTGGTGAAGATGTATGCATACCTTGGATCAATTGATGTGTGGGAACCTCTTGCAAGACCACAAGAGTTCCTCCAATAGGGAAAATGGTGTCTCCAACTGCTGGTAAGAGAGATGGATGCTCTTCTACCAATGTACCAGCGCTGGAATCTTCCTCCTCTTCCTCATGCATCTCTTGAATCATGCATGGGACTCTATGTGTTAAGAGCTCAAGACTATCTTACAAAGTTGCAAGTGTCTCTTCTCTGGATGTAAGTACTTCTGCAGCTGGTGGTGAATGTAGTGACTCCTTGTCCAGAGTGACAAGATTGATATCCTCCTTTGTCTCCTTAGGAAATGTCTCTTTGTGGAAAATCTATGTTTTCCTCACATCAAACTTCTTCCTCAACTTGTGAAAGAAATATGAATATTTAGTGACCTTTGCATGCTCCAAGTGGCCAAACCACCAATCATTGGCTTCACCATAAAGATGAAGTGCTGCAATCTAGACAACCTCTTTTTCAGCCACAGGATGTAGCATGAAAATTGTATCTAACTCTTTCCTCCAAGCCTTAATAGTGCTTGATGAAGATCCATCAAATGTAGGCAAATAGAATCTATTGTGCCTCTTCCTTCTATTGCTGCTATAGGATCTTATTTCTTCTTTGAGTTCAAATAATTCTTGGAGAGTTAGACTTTCTTTGAATTCTCTAGACTATGCTTTGTACTCTTCAAGATATAGGTTGAGAGTCTCATGAGTCTCAGGTTCCTTCCTTTCTTCATTTCTACACCCTTCACCTTCTTCAAAGAAAGTGGGTATAGTAGATCTATGAGGAGATCTATGATTCTCCAGTTTTCTTCTTTGATGATAGGAACTGCTTGGACCTTCCTCATCAAATCTTCTTCTTGGGTCTTCTTTTTTCCTTTCCTTCTTCATTTGATTGAACTCCTTGGAGAGATATTTCATGGATCTAAAGAGAGGAGTGATGAATCTACAATCATCCTTCATGATAGATCTCATCTATCTGCTTCTTCTTTTTATGCAAAATATGAAGTGTCCACAAGCTAAGCCAAAGATCATGCTCTGATACCACTTTAATATCCCAAAAAGGGAGAATGCAATAATACTGAAACACAATATAAGAATTGCAGAAAAGTAAACAATAAATCTATATACACATAAGAATGCACATAAATAGTTAAGCCATTTTATTATATTGGAGGTGAAAAATCAAGTACAACAATGCTCAAAATATGAGACACTCAAGCCAAAGGGATGGCCTGGAATTACCCTGTAATGATCCCACGAGAGGGACTGCGTAACTGTTGAACTGCTGGAAGGTAAAGTGCATTGTCCCTATTGCAACTATTGGGACTACAACTTCCTGAAATATATAAAGTCAGATCTAGGAAGAATGGGAGCTTCGATGATGCTAAAAATGTAGAACAGGGCTCAATGATGGATTCCCAAGATAACCCAGAAATGGTTTCTCAAATCTTCCAATCTAAGAAAACCACCCTCTTAGGGCTCCACATATATGCTGCTGGGAATGCAGATCTGAAAATAGATCTGATGATATGATGGCTACAGTGATGCAAAATCAGATCTATGTAAGAAGGGTTGATCCCTTCTCTAGATCCTTGGGCTAAAAGCTCAAGATCTAGCTCCTCTAATCTCCTCCACTGAAAATAGTTGCTGGATGAACAAAAACTTCAGAAAACTGCGCTATCAAAGAGGGAGGCTCAATAGCCTATTGCTAGATATGTCAAATCAGCTCCTGAATGATGGAGACAATAGATCCAATGTGAGGAGATGATCCCTCGTAGGATTTCTAGCTGAAATACTGGAAACTTCCTTCCTCCAATAGATCTATAGGACTGGACTGCACAATCATTCAAGGGACTGCTGCTACATGGAGGTAACACATAATAGCCTGAATGTTGGATATAGCTTTTCTGCTCCTGAAAGGCTGAATGTGAAGAAAAAAGTGGTAGGATGAATCCTCCATTGGTTTCCTAGCTGAATGCTAGAAAAAACCTCCTGAAGATGGCACTAATGCCTAATAAGGAATGTAGAACAACCCTCTTTTAAGAGCTACTCAATGAAAGAGGTGGGATTCCTGCTCGGGAACACCTTGTGCCAAACAGCACTGCAAACTTTGCTAAATAGCCCAAGCCTACATAGAAATGTCCTAAGACAAATCTATATCTAAATAGATCAAGAAATGAATAATCCAAATCATGCCTTCCATTGTGCCTTCACCTTCATTATATAGATATGAGCCTTCCATAGCCTAGGCCCACTCCAAAACTACACTGTACATGTGGACATAAGTCTTCATGGTTGACTGCATTGTTTTTCCATGTCCTCCATCATGTTCACATGGGGTGATCACCCTCTCCATCATGTGTGCATTAAATGCATCACTTCCTCCACTATCTTATCATACGTTCTTTATGATCTTCTTTGAATTCACTATGATCTCAGTTTACCTTATCAAAGATCCTCATGATTTTGCATTTAAGATCCATGATCTTATTTAACTGTTTCATCCTCCATAATCTATTTCATAAATGAGACATGATCTCCATTAATGGAGCTACTCCACTACTCCATGATTTTATATCTAGATCTAGAATATCCACATACACACATCAAAAGTGGATTTTATTCATATTTTAGGTTTGCGGGTCCCTCCACCCTTTTATTTTCTTAATTAATTAAGAAAATAAAGAACTCTAATATTCCAAATATCATGTGAAAATTTGGGAACATTACATTCTGATCTGTGGTGGCTAGGATTAGCAGGAAGATGAATGGAAATGTTCTACTCATATGAAGGTTTAGAGGTTGGCTGCATACTTAGAATCTGATTTATTTCATCTTCAGTTAAGAGAGGAGGCTGGCTACATGCTTAGAATCTGATTTATTTCCTCCTTCTTTGGATAACACTAAATCAGTTCTCTTTCTCATGTGAGGGCTGATTCTGAGGCTGAATGTCTTCTTGAGCCTCACCTATAAGAGATGATGAATCATCACTTGTGTCTTTAGAGAGATCCTATGGGTTTTCTTTCATTTCCTGACTGATTTCATCCTCAACCAACTCCTCTTGGCTGTCATGAAAGATGTTTTGAGAATGAAATTCATGAACTACTTCCAATAGGCTTTCAAGATGCCAATTTCCCAAATCTTCATCAATGTTTACAAGGTATTGAATGATATCTTCAGATTGTTCACAAATATTTTTAGCTAATGACAGAGATGGAAAATATTCTTTATAGTGTTCATAAAATAACTTGTGGAAGTACTTCAAAGAAAATAAGGTGCCAGGGTCTAGGCCTTCATACCATTCTCTTGCCTTACCTTCTAATGTCCCCATGAACATCTTCATGAGGCAGTATTCATGCCATTGAACTTTTAAACTCCATACATGTATATGAAATTTTATGAGATGTAACAAGGGGTCATCAACCTTTTCATCTTGAAACATAGGCAGGTTTGAAAACCAATCTATATGGGGAATTTTATGTGGGAACCCAGGGATGTGATCTCTATTCATGGGAGCATATCTCCTTTGTATCCTTGGATCCATGTTTGTAAATGAGAAAGGGTCACTGTATCTTTTCAACCTGTCTTGAGTTCTCTACCAGTGGATTCTTTAGGTCTATTGAGAGTTGTGGAGTTGCTAGGTGGAAGGTTTCAACTTTGTTGTCCACCATCAGCATGATTTAATGCATTCCTGAGGGAGTCTATGAGAACTAGTCAGGTTAGTAGGACTACTGGACACCAGTGGAGTTGCCAGGTGGAGGATGATTAAGGTTTTAAGGATGTACTTGTTTTCCACCATCAACAACTGAATACCAATCTAAGGATTTTTGTGGGTTTTTTGAGGTCCTAAGGAATACTCAGATTATCACTGACCTAGAAAGTCCCACCATGATCTCCATTTATGTTAGGTTCCTGTAATTTGTTAGATTGGCAAGGGAAAATGTACAAGGGTAACATCAAACCAACTTTGGATTCCTAACACCTATCCTTCCTGGACTCAGAGAGGGCTCTCTCTATACTTGTGTAAACGATGCAACTTAATAGCTTTTAGGTTTTGATTTTAGGCTAGTTATTAGGTTTAGGGTTTTTTTGTTTGTTTTTATTGGTTGGGTAGGTTGTCAGGGAAATCAGATAGAGTAGGAGAGGTTTAGACCATTGGGCTATGGAGTCTGCAATAGGTATAGAAAGGTACAACAATATGGTCAAGGATACTTCAGAGGGAAAGTTAACAGGGCTAGATGGATCTTCAAGGCTTAGGTGAGTGGAGTGAACATTAAATTGTGAATAGAGTAGGTGCAAAGGGTAGTTAAGAATCCTTTGTCAAATGCTACAACAAGAAAGGCATATAATAATATTTTGCATGAATACAAGACCAAAGACAGGGCATACCTTACTTCTTTGGCAAACCCTAGCAAGCAAACATCAAGGCAACAATCTGGAAAACCCTAGAGAGCAATAAATGTGTATAGTCTCTAGTGATTTCACCTTTAGGAAAAGAAAACATATAAGATAAACACATACCATAGATAAAAGAAGAGGGAACTCCTAACATCATTAATCAAGCTATAAAGTCCTTTAAAGAAACTATTTAGGATGAGAAAAAGGGCATGGCGAATCATAGACCTCTTTAGCTAAACCTAGTAAGCAATACTTCAGAGTAAAAGACCTTAAAAACAATGTTTAAGCAATGGTGAAGAGCAGGGATAACCATAAAAATAATTTTACATTTTCTTCATTGAATAATATTTAAGATAAACAAGCATAAGTGGGTCTAGAGAGCAACTAAGAATTCTCTAAACTGACCTAGTAGAGGAAAACATGAAAGCAAGAGAAGCATACATGAACCTTTGACAGCATACCTTAAGATAAACATTTTGTTCAAATGCAAGAGAAGGATGAAAAAATATGTAAAGAATGAGAAAATGAGAACAAAACAAGAAATACATCACCATTTTCCATGTTCATGAATCCTACAAAGTGCTTGGCTCTATTTTCATTCAGTCCAAAAGGATTACAAGGCTCCAAGGCCAAAAATTCTTTACAACTCAGAGCCTATGCTTAGTTCAAAAAGTGAAAAACCAATCAACAGCCAACATTGACAACGAGGCCCTCATCTAGTATTTATCATGCAAAGGAGATTCAAAACCCTAACTAGGGTTTTGAAGGCCATTAATTGCTCATAAATATCAATTTTTTCCTTTGAGACCATGCAAGGCCCAAGGTACAAATATCCTATTCTAATAAATGAAAAATATCTTCTAACACATAACTTAGCAAAACATCTGACTTTGAGGCCTTAAATAACTTTAAAAAATATCTCAGTGTGTTTTTTTAACTTTTTTGCAAGGACGCAGCTTTGAGCACCAAGGGCACAGAGCCTGCATAGGAAAAATAGGTCAACGTCCAATTAGGTTTTGAAGGCCTTCCTGGTGTCGGAATGAGCTCTGTGATGGCTCGTTGGAAAGCCTATTGAGTCTAATTTATAAAAATTCCCTTGGTTTTATGATTGGACTCCACTAACCTATTCAAAATTCAAAACTCCCAAGGGTGTTAAAGGCGCAACGCCAACCCTGGAAACATGGCAGAAAGGTGAAAGTTTGGGTGTTTTTGACCACTTTGGATGACCAAAACTGCTCCAAATGATCTGAAACTTGGTGAGTGTGATGTAATTTGAAAGATGAGCTCAAAAATGCCAAGTTTTCCTCCAATTTATGCCTGAGGAAAAAGCGTATCACCAAGGGTGTTGCGCCCTTGGCCCTAAAAAACAGTGAAAAAACAAAATTGTCAAAAACTAGTCAAAATTTCAATTTATCTTCCTCATGGGTTTTGGCATGCCTGTAGGGGATGGATAAAAAAGTTTATCAAGTTCTAATTTTGCTTTAGCCTCATGTTTCATCTTTCCTCGTAGGCCTCTTTATCTTGTTTACTGCTTTTCTAACTCATTTCTCTTATCTGATCCACTGTCATTATGCTCACTGCTATGTGCTTCGTCATTACCCTTTTCTTGGCTGATTTCTTCATCATTTGTTTTTTCATCATTGTTTTCACTGATATCATGGCCATTATTATTTCCCAATGACATCTTAGCTCACTTCCTTGCTGTCTTCTGCATCTTTGCCCTTTGTATCATTTACATCTTCAATGCTGACATCACTCTCTAATGTTTTCTTCTCCATTTCCCTCTTTCTCATTTGATATTTTGACCACTCTGTTTTGAGAAAAATCCTATGACTTCATAATAAAAATGAAGTGGAGGAATGGTGGAATAGAAGTTTTTACAATCTGGTGGATGAATGAACAAGTGTTTATGAAGAATAGGTGTAGGCACAGCTAGGGTGAATGAGCAACCCCTCATATTGTAATCCTTTTCTTTATTATTGATTCTCTTTGCAAGCAGATGGATGAAGCCTTAAATAGAGATTTCAAGTTTCAAGCCCTAGGGTTGCTCCTTAGGGGTTCATTCCTTTTAATTAAATCATCAAACAAAACTTGCCAGTGAGTGCATTTTATGGCATCTGCCCTTAACCATGCTTGAAGGACCTTTGGAGGCAGATTGAAGAAGTTTTTCTGAGGTGATTTTGGCATTTGCAGTGCTCAGAAGCCTCCCGGGTCAAATGCGCAGTGCCTGCCCATGGTGTCGAGTCAGCCTTCACGCAGCAAAGGTGCAGCACCTAGATTTCTGTGTCAGGTCTGTCGGGAAAAATAGGCAGGTGCGCAACACCATGTCATAGGCGCCCAATGCTTTGATATTTTGCACGAGAATTTTGGCCAAGGGCGCAACACCTACCTCCAAGTGTACAACACCCTGCCAGGCACGCAATGCCTTGATACTTAGCCAAATTTTGGCTCAAAAACTCAAATTTTCATCTTTCCTTAAAAATTCTAATTCTCTGCAAGTGACTAATGATTCTTATGAAATATGCAATGATTTTTTAATGGATTTATGAATTCAATTCATCTTTGCACGAACTTTCAAATGTCCACAAGTCTTTTTTCCTTTTTTACTGATGTCTCTTTACCTTGTTTGCTCTGCAGGTGATAGGAAACACTGATTTGGCTCTGCTTTTAATCCTTGAGGCTGGCATGTTTATTTTGATAACTTTGTGAAGATTTATACATACCAGATTCCTTCAATCTCCTATGGTTCCCATTTTGCATCTCAACTCAACCTTTGCTTTGAAAGTGACTAAAAATATTGAACTTTCCTTTCTCACTGATACTCACTAACCCTTTGACATTCTGCTTGCAGGTGACTGATATGATGAATTTGACTTCTACTTTTAGTCATGGAGGCATGAAAAATTGATCTTGACATCATTTGGGATGATTGCACAATGATATATTTTAAAACCCTGTATGATTGACACCATGAACGTCAACCTTTTTCACCTTGGCTGGAAATTTGCTGAAGACATGGAATCTATGTTTCTTTTTTATCCTAGAGATCTGACATGTTCATCTTGACACAATACCAACCTTAAAACCTTTTATGCTTCTACCTTGTAGCTCAATTTATCTTTTGATCATTTAGGCAAGATGAACTTATTTTGGCAAGTTTGGGATTTGGTAAAATAATGACCTCTTTAGAATCTTTGCTTTGCTTCCACCATGGGGTTTAACATCATTACTTCACCTTCTATGGTTACTTTCCCAAAACCCTAGGAGTCTGAACTACTTCAAGACAATTTTTAGTGTTTTCTTCTAAGTTCTCTATAGCCCTTTCAAGTTCATCTACTTCTGTCCATCTTACCTCACATTCTTACCATATCTCATCAAAAATCTCTGATAGAGTTTTCTTCATTTTTGGTATTTGGTGTACCTCCTCCATGGTTATTTATACATTTTGATCCCTTATTGGCACATTTTTAAACCATCAAGCTCAAGAAACCCTAATTTACCTAGTGGGGGGTTCTTTGACCATGACCATGACTGAAAATTGGTTTTGGAGGCTTCAAGTGTAGAAACAGAGTAATGATAAAGTGGTGTAATGAAGATCCAAAATCAAATATATTTGATTTATCTAAAAATACTACAGAGATAGTTTTGAGACCATCAATGCTCAATGAACATGGTTAATCATTGAATGAGTTAGGCTATAGGTAACCCTGGATGTAAGGTTGAATCATGGGCAAGGGGAAAAACAGAGTTATGAGGTTATGAGTAGGAAAAAGGATGGAAATGAGTGGCACAAGCCCATAAAGAGTCCTTTAGGAGTGGTAGGGTGACCATGGAATGGAAAAATGGTAGAATAGTGAAAAAATTTCCATAGGGATAATGAAGGCAGTGAGATTTCTTAAACTCAAAATATTCAAAGAATGTTGTTTTTTAAAAATCTAAAATCAATATTTATTCATCTATAGATAGTAAAAATTACTGATGACTAACAGAAGCAATGAGTTTGGATGTATTGGGGTGGTGTGATATATTTCATGTCAACCATAATATTGTTGCTCCATAGTTTATATGGTGATGGTGTGGGGAAGCAACAAGAGTTGTTATTGCTTTGGATGTTCTTGAGAGAGTATAGGCTGGTTTTCTACCATACTTTGCATGCTGTTGCAGGAGTAGATGATGGCACTATCATGGTGCAAAGGGGCTACTCCTTAGCCTTGGGGGATCAGGAAGTACTTCCACTTTGGAAGGAATCTTCCATATATAGTAGCATTATGATTGATGGCTTTGACATGTGGTATGTCAAAGAATGGAGCTATGAGATGATAGAAGCCTTATTACAAAGGCCAACAGCGTTGTCATTTGGGAGGTTGGGTTTATTGATGGAGTGTCCCCAGGATCACTTCACATATGATGCACTTGATGGGCAAGGAGGAGATGAGAGTGATGGATTAGTGGATAGAGACATATATTACCATGATGTGATCTTCTTGACTTGGATTTTCAAGCATAAGAAGAAATATGTTCATGCAACACATAGTTCATTCCTCTTCATGGGAGTATATCATACCACTATGGAGGGCTCATTCATGGACCTTATTATCATATTACTCTCAATACATGGTAAGAATTGTGTTTCTACACTTATTGATTATCTAACATAGTATTTTCATTCTCTTACCATCTCTACATAGTGCATTGCTCCACAAGAGGGCAAGCCTCTATTTGGGCTTCATGGTCATTTTGGGACCAACATCTATGATGGAGAGAGCCATTTCTTGTATGGATTTGGGAAATTTTGTACTATTCCCTATATACTCAGTTGATCTACAATACCATCTACTATTTACTAGTAGATGTGATGACATGCACAACTAGAAATTTGTTAGGAGATAGATTGCCATGTTATTTTCTAAAAAAGCAGTTAGAAAAACTGTGTTGTGACTACTTGAGAAACTATTGGTACCTTCTAGAACTATGGAAAACCTTCAGTACTTCTCTCATTTGGATTCCATATGATAATAATGTGATATTCATTTTATATGGGATGATTTGGGCAAGAATCAAATAGTGGGTCTTTGAGGATCCTATTGCCTTTTTTCTCCATGAAGGCAACATTATTGCAGCCCATATTCAGCAACAGCTCTACACTTATCATAAGTGGAGAGAGAGACAACATGGGATGGACAATTTGATCCATCATATTTAGCTATACATCCCACCTTCTTTGCAGGAGCCTAAGGTGGAGGAGATGTTTCATGAGTTGCCATGTTGGAGGGTGACTCACCTTTTGTGGATGATAGCTTGGGGATGGAGGCTTCACATGGGAATGATAGTTCCCAATATATTTCAGATTACATGCCTCAAGAAGGCCTCTAGACCACATATAGTTGCTTCCATGGATATTCCACTTGTTCATGATGAGAGCCATTTGGAATTTTCACCAAAGGCATACTTATACACTTGGGAGGAGCAACTTGGAGACTTACTGATGAGACAACATCTTGTTCATTGGAGGAGATTTATCACATGGAGATGCTATAGGAGGAAGAGGAGAGGCTCTTCAGTTCTATCCTTACTGTTTCTTGAGGACAAGAAACATTTGGGAGGGGAGGACTGTAATATTACTAAATTAGCACACAACTAATTGGAATATTAAATTTTGATTTTTCTCTTAGATAGAGGAATGAGAGGGTAGGGAGACCCATAAATCTCCTTAGTAGGAATAAAAGACACTCCTAGTGTGAATGGAGGTCATCCAAAAGCTAGAATGAAGACCCTTAGGGGGACTAGATCACAAAGACTTGGTCAACCTTGACCAAATCAAACAACGTTGTTATGGAGCAGTGGCATTAATGGTGGGACAACGCAGTTTTGGAGGGAGATTGATTGCATGATGGTGAAAACGCTAATGAGTGGGACCCAAGGTGAGAAGGCTCACATTGTTTATAAGGAAGAGGATGGAAGCCACATGGGGTTATGTGATAATTATTATTTTGATATGTCTATTTAGACTTTCTTACTCTCTTTAGCTGTTTAGCAAAGATTGCAGTGTTTTTTAGCACAGGATGTTCCCAAGTGGGAATCCCACCTCTTTCCTTGAGAGGCCTCTTGGGAGAGTATTTATCTATCATTTCCACATATCTAAAATTTTGGCCAAGCTTCAGTCTTCAGCTATAGTGCAGTTTCAGTTTAGATCTGAGTTGTGTTGTAGGGTGTTGCAGTGGAGGGTTGAGAAACCCACTTTTTGAGCTAGTTTTTCATAGGAGGAAATATTCCTTCTCTTGGGAGATGAGCAAGGAGGTTTATTGAGCACATTTCAGATCTTTGGCACCAGGCCAACCTATCCCCATTATTTAGACTGTATTTTTTTCTGGGAATTGCATTATTTTGGAGGGCAGCTTCAGAGGAGGATCTATTGGCTCTTTTAGAGTGTTTTCCTGCAGGTGAAGGGTTCAACCTTTTATTGGAGGAGACACTTTGAGGAAATCTACATCAGATCCATATTCTTTCAGCCTTCTATTTCATGAGCTTCAGTTTGCAGTGACTCTTCATTGCTAGGGCTCTAGATCACCATTTGTATTTGGGTGTATTTCCGGAAACCCTTTTCGAGTTCTCTTGGAAAGTTGTCTAGGAGGCTAGAGCTTCACTCCTAGCATTATTTGAGCTATATAAGAGAAGATCTACATTTATCTATATTTATGCAGCATTTTATGCCCTAAAACTACATTTTCATAGCTCAAGTGCATTTGTATGGCAGCTATGTCTCATGTATTGGAATATTTTTCTTGTAGAGGCTTGTTTGGTATTGCTTGAGTGACTTGATCCTTAAGATATTGTGCCTATTATTTGCTGATATGTTTAATAAGATGGATGTACATTTGTCTCATATCATGGTGTTTTGATTTATGCACTGTTCTTTCCATTATTGTTTTCATGTATTATTGCTTCCCTATTTTGGAATATTACATAGGGTGAGGCGCTTCCTTATCCACTTCCTCCAGGGAGAGTGGATCTTGAGTAGTTCCGGGTGCATCATTGTGGCAGGGCGCCTCTGACAGAGGGGTGTGTAGCAATTTATAATTTGACTGACTTGGCCGAGCAATGTGCTCTGGCAGGGTCGTTTGCTCCTCATCGGGCATCGGGATCGTAGATCAGTGTTTTGTGTCGGCTGAGGTCCAGACAATTCTTTGACTTTGCCCATTTCTGCTATGACGGGATGTTGGCATAGCTTTACAAGGTTTGTGATGGATCTAAGTTGTTCGCTTATGCTAGCATCATATGCAACATCATGTATGAGCAGGTGGTGCTGGTGAGACCTACAGTGGTTGTTCCTGCTGAGGGGCCACGTGAGCCTCGTAAGAGGAGGTGGGCCCCTATGATGCCTCGCGGAGGGGGAGGTAGATTGGGGTGTTATTGGAATGACACCACAGAGGCTTGGTTTGAGTCCAATCCTCAGATGTTCCTGCCATTCCCTTATGCAAGGATGGAATTCCGGGGAGACCCAGACATGGGTCTTCCTATTAGATATGCTTGGGGGCCAGCAGGTATGTTTTTGTGTTTTATTCTCCTTTTACTTGAGTATATGTTTTGTATGTATTTTATGATGACACTGACATAGTTTTTCTACTCTTGAAAATGTTGGTGAGGTCGGACGGCCCGTGGCCCGGTTGGTGGGACATCAGCCGCTTCAGCGGCCTTGAGGTGGTCCACCCAGGGGACAGGGAGGAGCTCTAGTGTAGCCTTAGGGTGGAGCACCTGGAGGTGGAGCTGGTCCCTTGGGGGAGGGCAGTAGCTCGGCTGTTGCTGAGTGGGCTTGTGCCGAGGCGGTAGAGGCTTGCATTGCTGAGTTGAAATAGCAGGTGGATACTCTAAAGGTTAGAGCTCGGTTGGTAGAGGATGCATGGGGTTGGGTGGACCACTTGATTAGAGGGATATCTACCCGTGGTTTTTTGGATGACCTCGATGATGCATGGCCTGAGACACTGATGGCCGAGGAGAGGAGTTTTCAACCGATTTTGCGCTGGCTAGCGATCTCTGTTTTGATGATGGCTCTAGTACTGGTACTGGGAGAGGTTGTGGGTCCAAATGTCCCTCCTAGTGGAGTACCGCCCTAGAGTCTTATTGTACATGGGGAAAGAACCCATAATGAGGATTATTCCCTTATTTTTTGGACTTGTACTTGTGTATCTTTTGGGCTGACTTACGGGTCAAACACACTATTTTTTGTACTCATACACATACATTTTTGGTATATATGCAAGAGATATTTTTGTGGCTCTACATGGTGTACCCCCTGCTTTTGTTTATGGATTATGCTATGCTGATGGATATATATGTTTTCTGTGTTTTTGTTTTTTATGTATGATGGTTTATCCTAAATGCATTCTAGTTTAGAATATTGTTAGCTATGTGATCAGCTGTTTGGTTTTTATTTCTTGGTACACGTGTGAATGTAATGTGGCTAAATTGTCGGCTTAATATTTTTCCATGCAAGTATTTTCTAAATAGATGTGAATCTTGTTTCTCAAATGCTTGGTTTAATTGCAACACTAATAACTGGGAATCAAAGTAGATATGCATATGGAGTATGCCCTGATTGAGGGCATCACACATAACTCCAATGGCAACGTCATATTATGCTTGCTTGTTTGTTGCTGAGCCGGTACAAACACCATTGGTGCAGAGTGGTGATCGGTCAGGGTGATAGATAACCCAGGCGATTGCTGCTAAAATTTGAGACCATCTCGATGCTCCATCGGCAAATCCGAAGTAATGGGCGGGTTGGTAATCCATTGTGACACTAGAGCACGTTTTGTGACAAGTATTTTGGTCAAAAATTTAAAGTGTTTGGGCCTATGTACATTGACTATAGGGGTGGGCCTTCTCGACCCTTATGGGTATAATTTATTGAGATAAAGGTCGTTGACGGGGTTGTTGAGGCATGTTCCTTCCGGCTCAGTTATGATGTATTCCCCCTTGAGGAGGCAATGTTTTATGATGTAGGGTCCTTTACACAAAGTTTCAAACTTTCCTAGCCCTAGAGCTTCTTTTGCGACATTGTAGTGGAGGGCTAAATCTCTCTTAGTGAATGAGAAAGGGCTGATGTGGCATTCAAATGATGATTTTACCTGTTTCTTGTGGGCCTCATTGTGTTGCAGCAATTGTTGTTGGCTTTCATCGATAAACTCTAGTTGTACTAAACATTGTTCTAGAGGTTGGGTATCATAGTGGAGTTTGATGGTGGCATGTAAATTCGGGATCTTAATTTCTATGAGAGTCACGGCTTTGACCCCGTATACCAAGTGGAAGGGGGTGAAACTAGTGGATTTTTTCACAACCATGCGGTATGCCCACAGGGCGAAGAAAAGCATATTTTTCCAGTTGGTTTTATAGTTATTGGGCAATGCGTTGTAACATAGTTTTAAGGAATATGTTCATAGCTTCTACCTGTCCATTGGATTGGGGGTAGTATGGTGAAGCGAATTTGTGGGTGAATCTGAGGTGGTGAGATAGCTCTTATAAAACTTCATTCTTGAAGTGTTTCCTAGGGTCAGAGACTAACTCCTTGGGAATGTCGAACTGGTAAATAACATGGTTAAATAGAAATTGAGCGGTGATTTCTGCGGTGTTGCCATATGTGGGCATAGTCTCTACCCACTTGGTGAAATAATCGACCACCATGATGATGTATTTGTGCTTGCCTGATGATGTAGGGTTGCAAGTCATGAAGCCAATCACCCATTTGCAAAAGGGGCCAACAAAGATGAAAGGGTGCAGAGGAGCGGGAGTGGCTCTTGCCTTATAAGTGAAGTGCTGACATCGCTCACATCTCTTGACTGCTATAATGCATTCGTGAAACAAGGAGGGCTAGAAATATCCTGCCCGTAGGACTTTTTGGGTGGTGTCCATCCTGGAGAGGTGGCCGCCGCAAGCTCCATCATGGCAGTCATTAAGGGCTTGTTCCACTTGGTCATGAGTAAGGCATCAAAGTAAAATGGTGTCGATACCCCCTCTGTATAAGACATATCCCATGAGGAGATATCGGGGGGACTGATGGTGAATGAATTGATCGTCGTCTCAAGTGAGATGAGGTCTGAAATTTTGGGTTCATAAGAAGAGGAGAATATCTCCGTACCAAGGGTCGTCTATTGCTATGAAGAAGAGATGTTCATCTAGTAGTGAATCATTTACTGGTGATCCTTTGGTATGTCTTGGGAGGTCCGTAATGAACTCTGCTAATATTAACGCCATTTTGCTCTTGGGGGAGTGAAATTGTAAGTCATATTCTTGGAGGATGAATATCCATTGGGTGTATTTTTGGTTCTATAGGTGGCGCATGAGCAGAAATTTGATAGGGTTGATATCTGTGATGACCATAGTGGTCTTTAAGATGATGTAGTGGTGAAGCTTTTGGACTTCATGTATTAATGTTAGGGCAATATTTTATTCGGGTTCATATCTTAATGCTAGCCCTGATAAGGTTTTACTAACGTAGTAGATTACGTGCTCCTTCCCATCTCGGCCTTCCTGGATCAATACTCTGGCCAAGGCAGTCTCGAAAGTTGATAGATACAGGATGTAATCTTTGTCATAGTATGGGGGAGTGATGAGTGGTGTTGAAGACAATGTTTCTTTCATCACATCGAACGCTTGTTGGGCATGGTCATCCCATTTTAATGGGATGTCCTTGTGAAGGAGGCACAGGAACCCTTGAGCACAAGTGGCATAATTTGGGACGAAGCATCTTATAAAATTGGCCTTCCCCTGCAGACTTTGTAGTTGCCTGAGGGTTCGAGGTGGAGGTACCTCTTTGATGGCTTGGACCTTGAGGGGGTCCACTCGAATTGCTTGTTGGGACACGATAAAACATAAAATTCTTCCTACTGTGACATAAAAGACACACTTGAGAGGGTTCAAGCATAGGTTGTATTGTCGGCATCGTTGGAATACCAATCACAGATCCTTGATATGGTCTGAGCACTTCTTGGATTGGATGGTTAGGTCATCCAAGTAGGTAAGGATAAGGTGTGCCAAGTCATGAAATATGTAGTTCATGGCCCTGTGGAAGGTGGCTCCAGCGTTTTTAAGGCCAAATGGCATTACCTTGTATGCGAATGTGCCCCAAGGGGTGGTAAACACGGTTTTGTACCGTTCTGTGTGGCGGATTTGAATTTGATCATACCCAAAGAATCCATCCATGAATGAGAGGGCCTCATGACCTGCACAAGCATCGATGACTTGGTCCATGAATGGGGTAGGGTAATTTTCCTTAGCAAATGCTTTGTTCAAATTCGAAAATCAGTTCAAACACGTATGGTGCCCTATTTTTTCATGACGGGAATAGGGTTGGAAACCCAAGATGTGTAAGCAATGGGGTAAATAAACCTGTCTTTATGAAGCATGTCGATTTCTCTTTTTATTTATTTTTCCATTGATGGGTGTAGTTGACATTGTTTCTGGCATATTGGAGGTATGCCAGGTCATGTGTCAATATGGTGCTCTACAATAATGGGACTAAGCCCAGGAATTTCTGAGTAGTCCCATGCAAATATATCTCTATACTCTTATATCAATTGGGTATAAGATTTTATTTCTTCTGGAGAGCATGTTTCCCCCAGTGATATTTCTTCGACCTTTCTAGGATTTTGGGATATATTCACCTTAACAGTAGGTGAGATGTTTGACATGTTTCCTTCCTCGAATGCATCAGGCACTGGGATATGATTCTTGAACCAATCGAATTTCCCTGATGGGAGGAAATCTCTTGATTCGATCGCATAAATCTCCTTTCCTTTTGTCTTATCAGAACTGAACACTTTTTTGGGGAGAAAAAGTGAAGAGTGATGCATCGCATCCCATGGATAATACAGATCTGTCATGGCCTCTAGGATGTCCTCATCTGAATGGAATATGGATCCTATAGGGGATTGATTCTGTGCCAGGTTGTGCAGAAGAGTTTTAGTCTGCACGGAGTTGGTTGATAGACATGAAAAGGATTCCATCGTCGACGTGGTGGAACCAGACACTGTCAACAGAGTGCAGATAGATTGGGTTTGCACTATCGTAGGTACGACTACTCTCATAGTTGCAGCTGACTCGACACCTATGGAAGATGAACAGACAGCTCAAGTCATAGTGCTGATACATGATGATATGAATCTTATATGGTGTATCGTGTTTTCGACATTTGGTGGGGGGGGATTTCTGTTATGGGAGCTTGCATGAGCGCAAGGCTAGATTCCTTGTTAGGATGGAAAATTTTTGGTAGGTGGAAATTGTGTCTATTACAGAGGTGCCTGAATGTTTCCATTAGATGGCATGCCTCTGGTTTGTGGTTATGGCCAGTGAAAATCATGTACAAGACCACTGTGCTAACTGAGTAGGTTGTGGGAGTCGACACTACTCTTCATCCCAGATGTGGACGCTAAAAAAGGATCCGATGTAGAAGATGAGGTCTTCTGCTTCCATTTCTGATTTTTTGGCTTGGGTGTGTCTAACTCTTTTGGGGAGTGTAGACTTAACACTGCTCTTGCCTCTCTAAGCTTCAGGAGATGCTCACATTTTATTGTATGATCAAAGTGTGAACAAATCTAGCAATAGTTGTGCGTGATATTCTCTTGGTTAGAGAGAAGTATTTGTTATAGGTCAATTTGGGCACCATTCCCAATGACGTGGATAACTTGGCATCATCTCCAGGACCGATGATCAAGGGTCTATCATTCCCTATAATTTCATTTGCTACATGCCCTAAGACAAGAAACAAGACAAATCAAGCAATACTTTCATCAAGCAAAGGTTTCCATGGTTTGAAGTTTATTATATAGCATATGAGAGCTCACCAACACATGCTCTAAGGGGCCTAAGTGCTTTACATATGCAGGTAGCCCCATGCAAGGCTGCTCTACAAAGCACTTCCCGACATTCACAAGTGCGTTGGTCACAATGGGAAGGAAATTCTCATTCTTTTGGAATCTCCACTTGGCCAGTGCCTTCTAGAAGAGTTCACATGTGTCAAGCTTTGGATCCAAGTGCTCATTTGGCATCTAAATGACTGGAAACATCTCTTGCCTATTATTGGAAATTAATTGATTGCAAAACAACCTACAGTTCATCTATAAATTGAGCACAAATCTAAGTGCTTGAAGAGGAAAAATTTGAGTAGAGAAATGCTGGAGAATTTTCAATTGAGAGCTAGATTTGTGTAGCTACTGCTGGAGAGATTTATACTATTATGAGGCTTGGGAACATTGCTGAAGGTCACTTCAAATCAATCACTAGGTTGTAACCTCTCCTTCTATCATCAATAAAGAGTACTGCTTATTTATCCATGTATGCATCTATATTGACTTTGATTTTCCATATTGCAAGATCTTAGTTGATGTGTATGGTTTATGCTTTATTGATTTAGCTAACTAGCTTGAATAGATATCTATATTATTTCATCTTCTGTTGTTTCAGTGTTCTTTCTTGCAGGAAGAATTCATCTCATAAACCGCTTGAATGTGAAGCTGCAACAGAAGCAACAGAGGGAGCCATTTGGAAGCGACTAAACAAGTAAAAAAATAGTCTTATAGTATTTCATTTGTTGTTCTAGACTAGCACCTGTCTAGGGAAGCGTGATTTATCCATAATTCACAATTATTTCCCCCTAAAGCATGAGATCCAAATAATAAGAACATTTGATTGAGATGCTTTACACTGTGATGAGCCTGGAAATGAAGCAGAGTGGTCACCTGCATCAATCTTCCAATACATTACATCATGATATATCCTCTTTGATCATAATTTCTCAGGGTAGGCATTCCCATGTTCAACACATAAAACAATCTAATAACATGTACATAATTTAGAAAGTCGTCTTCATTGTAATTTTTCCCAGATGTAGACATGCCTACAGATATAGGCCCATGTCTGGATGAAAATCTGTATGTAAGTTCACCGTAAAGATGATGAGTACAAAAATCCTGAAATCGCAGCCCGGATGGCTGAAACTAGATCTGAGGTCTTCTTATCTCGTTCACTCGATCATTCGGGTACAAGTCTAGCCATGCGAATATATGATTTGTAGTCGAACATGGAAAGACATAGTTTGATTACCAACCAATGATGTGAGCTATTAACAAATGCGAGAGAACCACCATTAATGTCAATGGCCCTCAAGGTACTTTAGTACATTTTGTAAGGCGTGAATAGATGATTTGATGTCGAACGCCAAATGAAATATTTTGGTCAAAATTCCGGAAGCGAGGATCTTGTTGATGCTGTAACAAGCCTCATGGTACTGGAATCTGATGTTTCTAAGTGAATTTCCTAGATATTGATTTGTTGTCGACAGGAAGTCACCTTATTGCAAAATTGGAGTTACTGATTTTGGAGACAAGGGTATGACTTGATATAGCAATTTTCAGGGATGACGGTCATGAAAATGAAGGTTTATGAGTATTGCAAAAGGATGAGTTTTTAATCACTAGATGATTTCTCTTGAACATATTGGCGACACTATGATGAGTTGGCAGCATTGAACCAAAACCGAAGTGAAGGTATGATGAAAAAAAGGCTTGAATGAACCGTCAAGATGATTACCCAACCCAAAAATTCATGGACATGGAGTGAAAGAAGTGTCATGTTCAAGAGCAACTTGCTACCAAAAAGAAACTTTGCTTGATCTATAATTTTCCCAAATTTTCCCCGATCATTTGTCGACCAATACCTCTTTATTTTTTAACAATATTGAGCAGGATAACATTTTCTTGATCTATAATTCAACCCTTCGGGCGAATAAAGTATCACTATTTAATAATTTAACGAGTCTAGCAATGAATGAAACTCGATTCTTGCCAAGATCCACAAGCCCATCGCTATTTTATGTTTTAATGAGCTTAACGACAGTGATAGCCCGGTCCATTTTCATATTTAGAGAGTCTGAAAAAGAGGACGAAAGAGTCTTTGTAGGAGAGAAGAGACTGTGTGAAAACGGTTTGCATGGTGCTTCAGTTCTTTGCACTGATTGACTCGATGGCTGATCAGGTCACATAGTCCACATGTTATTCTAGGTTGAACTTGGGTCTTGCTTGGTTGGCTCTATTAGGGTCGTATAATAATAAGATCCATAATTTTGAATTTTCTATGTTAACATCTTGTAATTTTGTACATACCTTTTCTTTCTGCAAATGTTTTAACATATTTAAAAAATGAAAAAGAGGGTAAGTCCTAAAAGAACAATCAAATGAAAAAAATAAACAAAGATAAAAAAGAATATTAAATATGAACCCCACCAAAACATATCATGAAAGTGTTGCATGTTCAAAAGCCACTACTTTAGTTTAATTTATGCAAATAAGATTGTGTGCAGCTTGTTAAAAATGCCACAATCCATGAGGGTCAAATAGCTTAATCTTGACTTAATCATATTTTAAATTTCATGTTGATAGTTAGAGAATAAAGATCTAGCCAAACTATTTAAACTTGGCAGATCAGTAGTTAGATAGAGAATAATAATGAGATCAACTGTTTAATCTGAGCCATTGGAAGTCATAAGGTAGAATTAGATAGTTTGCTTATCAAAGAAAAAATAATGGGTCAGCAAGCTCAAATGCACCCAAAAGAAACAAAGGAAATAAAAATGTTAGGATAAAGAAAGGGTAGGCAAAGGCAATTCTCACAAGGCAGTGAAAGCATTAAGTTGGTAATTTCATATCACTAATATCCCTTAGAAATCCCCTTCCTTTGCAAAAAACCCTAATTCCATTTAAAAAATGAATTTTCCCTTGTAAAAAGTCCCTTTCCTTTTGAAAATATCCATTCCCCTTCATTTTTAACCTTTTTCCCTTATTCTAACCATTTCCCCTACCTAAAACCCATTCCACTAGTTAAAAAATCATTTTTCCCTTATTCACTTCCCTTTCTCATTTAAAACATGTAAAAACCATTTTTACATAGTTTTTAAAATAACTAAAATCTCTTTCAAAACCCTTCCTGACATTTTAACACATATCACAATGTAATTTCTAAAAACCCGCATCATTATTCATTTAACCCTCCAATTATATATTTAAACTCCCGTATTTTATACTTCCCGACCCATATTTTATTAAAACCATTAATATCAATTTAAAAAATGTATTATTAACCCGTCACATAATAAAAATCTTGGGTCCCACTTTAGCATGACTCATGCCATGCCCAGCCTGTTAATTCCCCCTATTCCTCCATCCGTCAGATCATGACCACCCAGATCTAATGACTTATAAAAAATATCTCATTCCTCGACATCCAAACATTAATCCATTGCAATCCATGCGAAATAGGAAGTTTTTGAAACCCGCTCCCTGCTACGTGGCACCACCATGTTTTATCACATCAATCAGCCCCAAACACTTACCATATTTTTACGATGCGATAACCCACCTAACCACCTTCTGTGTAAACTGCCTATCCCCTGCCACATGGCAATCCCTCGCTTTATCACATTAATTAAACATAAACCGCCCAACCACTTTTTGTGATGTGCTAAACCACTTACCTGTTCACCCTGAAATATGTTAAAACCAATTGTCTGACTGTCCACTGTGCGATAAAAATCCCGAACCATTGTGGTAAACTACTACATCCCTGAGCCAATACGTTGAGCCACCATTTTCCCAAAACCTTGCTTCACTGATACATTCAATTACTCACCTCTGTTAATTTGTGAAAGAAATCCATTACCAACAGAATTGAATTTCCATAGCCCAGACTTGTTTCACAGACTTCCCCATTCCCAAAATTCATTGCTTGCCTCACTGCAAACTGGTTTTTCATTAACAAATGTTCTATTTTATAGGTTGTTAGAAAAACAGAAGTTTGAGGAAAAAATTTTAATACTAGTTAAAAGCCTGTTTCTTCCAGATTCTCAAAATGATAATTCGAATGGTTTTCCTTAAAAGAGAAGACAATTATCACAGAGACAGTAATGTTCTAACAGAGAGGAAAGGCTTTTACTCTGCAAAAGGTTAAATACAGGTGAAAGAAGACAAATGGAACAAACAAATAGATGAGAAATAATTTTCAAAATCTGAAAGAGGTTTTTGTTTCTAACATCCTCATATACAAAAACCTCTCTCACTTTTCTAACAACTATTATGGTTTTGCAAATTTTAAACAGTATTTGAAAGCACTTTGTATAGAAAATTCTTATTTAGTCATCATTTTGCAGAGAAGATTGTGGCCAATCAGAAATGAATCTTGAAAAATTGGAGGAGATTTATGTTCCTAATATGCCAATATACAGAAAAATATTTATCTTTGTGCACAGGTATTACAGAATGATAGATACATGAACATCTTCACAGCCTATTGTTCAGACTGTGCAAATTTCTGTTTTATGCATCTTTTTGTAGAGCCTATTGTGACCAACTGGAGTGGAATTTTAGGAAACTAAGAGAGGTTTTTCTCGAAAACATATTTATCTAAAATAAAATCTTTCACTTTTTACATATAAATCTTGGATTGAGATATACAAAAGGATTTCAAGACCCTATTTTTCATAAATTCGAGAGGAAAAAGCTCAAAGACAGTTAGTGATTTGGATGCCACCTCATCAAATAAGAGTTGCTATCAAATTCGAATTGCTCTTATTTGTCATCAGAAATTCACAAATATAGTGCCAAGTAGATTCATTAGTTTTTAATGTCCTATGTTTGGGTTATATTTATGTAACACAGTTGTAGATATTTGTAAGAAATCTTGATATTTTTTCAAGATATTTTAGTTTAGAATTTGTATAAATAATTCATCATTTGAAGTAATAGGTGTTGGATTTTGTAACCAAGAACCTCACCATTCATGGTGATGCATTCCACTAAGTTCAAGTGACTATTTGCATTAATAAAAGAGCAGTTGTTTCAGGATTCATGTGCCATATCTACTGGTGAAGTTTTCCTAATTGTATATGTGCTTTCCTTATTTTCCATTTTATTATTTTCTTAATTCTAAATTGTCTAACAGGAGTATTACTACAGAATTTGTGGAGATCATATAATATGCCTTTAACAGTTAGTAATCTACATGTTTTCTTCTTATATCCAGATTAGGGAATTCTTCATTTCTCCCTAGTTTCGATTGAGCCTCTATTGCTATATCCAAATTAGGGAATTCTTAAATGCTCCCTAGTTTCGATTAAGTAGTAATGTCTACCTTGCCCTGTGTCACTTAAGCTTGATACTTCTACAAATTGATCACCCAAGCCTCTTTGACTCCATTTCCCAATGGCTTTCCTCTGTATTTCCAACCAAAACCAATTCAAAAATCAACTCTGCACTTATTAACTAGCCAAATATCTATTTCAAATAAAGCTAAATGATATGGAGAGAGCCCTATTTGAGTTTAGAAGGGCTAGATCCTAAACTCAAAAGTAGGTTTTTGGTTACCTCAATAAATTATTTCCTTAACCTTGAGAAATTACTGAGTGATAACAGGCTTGGCTTCCTAACTTTCCCCTTATGGTGACTTGGGTATGGGGTAGATTTCCTAGGGGCGTTCTGCCTTCCATATTAGTTGAGAAGATCCTCGTGTTTCTTCTCTAATGCATGTATCATGTCAATTAGAGGACGTACTCATGGGATATAGGTACAACACTGTTCATGGTGATTGCCCCAACATACTAGGAAAAACATCCTAGATACGGGGTTCTCGTCCTGCTCACTTGTCGCGTGACTGGGTACCAATGGTGTAGCACTTCGAAGTCAGGGCAAGTGACGACCACATGATTGGGCATTTTACACAATGAAAATGTTGGTTGTCTCTACAGAGGGTGGTTGGGGGTAACTAAGGGTTCCCTGATTAGTCTCTTTTCAGCTGATAGAAAGAGGATGGGTCTACTTGTCACATCTTCTTGAGTTGTCAAGTTGTTCATGGATTCAGAGTAAAATCCATCTTCTTATGAGATGCGGACTATGGATGAACGCAAACTAGCTAACGCTAAGTGGAATCGGGGGATATAATGGCATTGTTCTATAATGTGGTTGTTAGCACATAAAGGACATGTGAATTGTGTTGCCCACAAACCAACATAGTAAATGTGCTCTATAGGATACCACATGTGGATGATTTCCAGGGTTGTGCATTCGTTAATGAAGTGGCCACGTTCATTGCATAGTGTGCAACATATGATAGGAGGGTGGAAGATGAATGGGAGTCTTTCAGGCGATTATCGCTCCTCCTGCAGGTATAGAATGGCGCGAGGTTCATCTCCGGCTGACTGGGTGGAGGGATCCTCTTGATAGGTTTGTTTGATGGCGTGTAAGGCATCCCTTTTATTATGTATGTAAATCCCCTCTGTTGATAGAGGTGATCCCTCTAGCCCTAGGGTGGGTCTAGCAACTACGGGAACATACTAACTTCTACCTTCCTGGATTGTAAATGAAATTCAGAGCAAGGAAGATGACCTACCTTGTCTTGATGCTATGTTGTCACCTTCCATTGAAGCTTCTTGACCTGTTCTCTCCTCAAGTTCGATACACGCTGCTACCACTGTTTGATTACCTATATAGACAGTCAAGACACCATAACAAGCATAAAACCATGACAAAAATAAAACACTTACAACCTATCTAGTCGATCAAGGAATTCTATAAATCTCATTATAAATGTAAACAAGAGTAGAAGATAAACATCAGATGCATTTTATTATGAGAAAGACAAGGGGAGTTTACAACCAAGCCTTGATGTTGAGGCTCTCCTTCGGTAGGTCTGTATCCAAGCATGTTTGCAGCACCCTTATACGCAAAGGGCCAAGATCTCACTATGTTCCCAAAACACAAAAACAACCATACACTCTGCACTATTATCCCAAAGCTATAATTTCTTCTCCTCTCTAGCTAACTCTAACTTTCTAACTCAGACTCTGACTAAGGCAGCAGAGGTGAAAGATGTCTCCTTATATAACAACGGAGGAGGACATTATGGGCCCTCAAATAATGGGAAAAGATCTTATCCTTTGGAGTAGTTCCTATTTCTTGGGAACAAGAAGCCCAAAGGGGAATTCCTCAGCCATATCCTCAAAAAAAACTTCTAGCTCGTCACCTCATGAAGCCTCTAGTCACAGAAGCTTCCTTTCTATTTAAAAAACTTTCCAAAAGAGGATCGGCGTGGGTCTGACATCAATAAAGAGCGTCGATCGACGCGGGTCACAGTACAAATCTCTACTATCGGTGTGTGTCAGACACTAAGACAAAGCGTCGACCTTGAAAACCAGGTTTTTATAGGAATCTTCCAGAAAATTTGAAAAGGGAGATGAATTGGCAGACAAAGTGTGGTTCATGGGTGTGTATTCCATGCTTGGAAAGTACACAAAGGTCATTGTATGGGTCCTCCAGGATCAAGGAACGGGGAGTACAGGGATGGTGAAAAATTTCTGTGTAACAGATGCCCCCTAAAGTATGAGGTCTGAATACATGTGAGGGGTGAAATGATTTACAAGTACGTGCGAGGAACCAGACGCTGCCATTGGGAGACATAAAAATCAAGCATAGATATATAAACATAACTAGAATATCTGATTAAAATACATGAATCAAGATATGGATGCAGCCATCTGTAAAAGAGACCATGGTATTGTCGCAGCCATCCATCTAAGAAGGATCTCATATAGACTCATGGTATAGTCACAGCCATCCATCTGAGAAGGATCACATATCATACTCATGGTATGGTCACAGCCATCCATCTAAAAGAAACATGTATCCAATCTTGGACAAGTCATATCACCTCGCAACCTAGACTCTATAAAACAAAATCTAGGGTCTTACGCTCTGTCATGACCCAATCAAGTACAATTTCAAGCATGTGAATAAATGAGCTGAAGTCAAGCATGTAGGAAAATCAGCTGATTACCAGCCAATGATGAAAGTTGTTAACATGCACAAGAGAAACTACCAGTAATGACAATGGCTCTCAAGGTACAACAAGTAAAATCCATAGAATGTGAACAGTGATTTGGCGTCGAACGTCTGCAGAGTCACTCAATCAAAGGCCAATGATGAGGACTTGTCATCTAATGCGAAGAAATTTCCATTGAGGCATGCAAGCTCCAAGGTACCGGAAGGGAGTCTCTAGATCAACTTCCTAGATAATGAGATGAAGTCAACATGAAGCGATCTGTCGAAGGAGGGTCATAATGAATCCCACATCATCGACACGAAATAGAGGATGTAATATGAGTGTTAATCAAGGCTGAAACATAGGATCAGGAATGTACAAACTGTAGAAGTATTTTCTCTTGAATATATCGGTGACATGACTCTGGAATTTGGTAGCATTTGACTCAAATAGGACCAGAGACCATGTTGAAAATATTGGTAATCCAATGAGAGGCAAACGTATTTCCCAAAACCATGGAGGCAAAGTGACAAAGTGAAGATATCCCAACCTGACACAAAACAGATAAGTGTCATGTTCAAGAGTGACATACTTCCGACACAACTGACGAATAACTTCCATTTTCCCCCACCATTTTTGGTGGGTACCTCTTTATTTTTACACAAGCTTGAAGAGGATAGCATATGCTTGTCATATAAGTTCTTCCTTTGGACAAATCCATCCTAGTACATTTTATGAGCCCTATAAAGTAGGAACTCAGTTACATCATGGTGACGATTTTCGATGTCATATAGATTTTAACGAGTCTGACAAAGGAAGAACTCGATGTCTTTTCATGTTTAGAGAGTTTGAAAAGAAGTGGAAAATAAAACTCCAATAGGTCCATTTTTGTAGGTAGTCCCACAAATTCGAAAAGGTAGAAAACAATATCTGAGAGAACCTCTTACTCACGATAGGCTAAGGTATTCCTCTTTTGTAAATAATCTGTCCCAACCCAAAAAAGTGGTCAACTTATACTAGGTAGATATTATTTTGAAGCCTTTAACAATTTCAAAACGATAAGAGTCTCGGAAATATTTTCAATTTTTGAGAGTTAGAAAAGAGCTGAAAGTTGACTCCTCTTGGAGGAACGAGTGGCATTAAGGGTAGCAACTGGTTCCAGTAATGGTAGAACTGCTCAGGACAAGTAAAGGTTAAGAGGCTGGCTAACAAGACCACTCATTATAGAGGTTCCTAAATAATGGGTAAGACAATAAAGTGAAGGCATATGATCGACCAAGCACATGGTGACAGTGGAATGAGAAAACCAAGGTTCATCTAGAAAACCAGGCTGATAAAATGGCAATCACAAGAGGTAAAATGGTTTCATTTTTACACAATCTTGAAATTAAGAAACTCTGCTTGAATTTTGTTTCATTTTTACACAAGCTTGAAACAAAGGTAAACTATGCTTGAAAAAATATTTGCATGCCCCTAGCATGGTGACTCAATTCAAGGTACATGCCCCCCGAGCTTCAGCACATTCATCGGAGTAGAATGCTAATTACTGACAGGTGGATAGAATGAAGGTTAAATTACGAGATCAAGGGAAATACTCGACTGGGATCTTACAATATCTAATCAAAGACTCAAATTGAAAAGGGAACCGATTTCATTTTTTAACGAGGTTGACACAGTAAAAGAACTATCCTCATGACCTAATTCATGTTTTAATGATGTTGACATAGCAAACGAACTATCCTCAGAAGATATTGTTTCATTTTTTAAGGAGCTTGACACAAGAAAATTAACTATGCTCTGAAGACCTTGTTTCATTTTTTAAGGAGCTTGAAACAAGAAAATGAAATCTGCTCCGAAGACCTTGTCATGACGAATAAAAATTCAAGGCTTCCAAGAGTTTCTCATCTGATGGGAGAACAATATCTCAGAAATTAGGACCCAATGCCCCCAGTACATTGTGTACTACCTCACTAACTGAATCATCAGCAGACGTGGACATGGAACAGGTGGTCACATAATTGACCTGTGGTGGGGAAGATACTGGCAGGTAAGGACTAGGAAGGGATGACGATAGAACAGATGTCACATCAGGACCAAATAATGAAAGCTGATAAATGGTCACAATCTGACCTTCATGTGGAAAATAGATCACACGAAAGAGGGAAGAGAAAAGCACGCCCGTGGCATAGTAATATTCACGTCCCAAGAGTAAATTAAAATCCAAGGGGCCTTGGACCACCATCACGTCTATATAGACGGTTTTCCCTCCCATAGTAATAGGAAACTTTGGAAGGATCCATAATGGTTTACTTGTTTCTCTGTTAAAAGCCAACAGATTCTGAGTAACAGGCACAAGCGGTGGAGAACACAAAGCCTGCCATGTAGTTGAGGACAGAATACTAACTGAGGCACCTTCATCTATGATTATGCCCGGTATGACCATATTGCATGCCTATACAGTGATATCAAAGGGCACGTAAGAAGGAAGACGGTATCCTGTAAATTGACTCCAATCAAAGGAAGCAACCAAAATACATGGAGGGAGTGCCATAGGAATCATAGGATTATCCCCCTACATTACGAGAGTTGAAATACCATCCTCCTAAACTTTGGGAACAAGAGAAGGAGGATCACTTTTTGGAACTGTGATGACAGGAGTCAGAGGATCATCCTCCTATATCATGGAAATGGGAGGATCGTCGTCCGATCCCGAGGAATCAGAGGAAACAAAAAGAACCTGACTAGGATGAGACCCATTCTCGATGGAAAATACCTGATGAACTGTAGGTGGAATCAGGTGGACCAATTCCACGACCAATGGTTTTTCGGGAATGGATTCATGAATTTGAATTTCTGAGGGAATGGGATCGACCAAGGATGAATCTTGACTGATCGTTGAATCAACTAGCGGAGGACTCGAAAAAATCTTCTGGTAACCAACCGAAAGGTAGGGTGCAGAAACAATAGGATTGTCCAACACTCTCGTGGCTTCATCCATGTATGGACAAAAGTGAATGGGAAGATTCCCTTCACACAACTTATATGGATTGGTAATCTTACCTTGTTTCTTATGATTCTTATCATTGCTAGTCGAAGATGTGCTACCAATATGACTTCCAGAAGCCAAAGGTAATGACAGATGTCTTTCAGACCATGCTTCAAGTACCTTGGGAATGCTAGGGCAGTCTTGAAGAAAGTGGTCACCTTTGCACAACATGCAAGGGAATTTGAATTTCCATGCAAGGTTGGATGATTTATCAAGGGAACGTTTCTTAGGCACAATAGCTGCAGAGTTGGCCTTTCTCTTATCTGACTTCTTCTTTTTCATAATCTTCTTCTTCTTCTTAGCCACCGGGTTACTAGAATCCATACTTTCACCAGGCGAAGTAGAAGAGGAGGACGAAGAAATAGGCGAGGAAGGGGAGAGGTCCACCTTAGAATCAACATGATGTTGTTCAAGTGGAGGAGATGGTTGTACAGAGGGTGGAACACTCGAGACCACAGAGGTGGAGAATAACCACACAGGAAAACTAACAGTTAACCTCGGAAGGGACAATGCTGCCATATAAGGAGCACCAACATTCCCAAAAGCAGCAAAAGGATTAGGATTCCCTTCGGAGGGGATTCCTTGGTTGGTAAAATCCGGAAACATTTCCATTGGAAACAACTGTAAAACAAAATGCTAAGGAATATAACTTTAACAAGGAATATTTCATGGGCAGTTAATATTTTAAGACACTAAAACAAAACTCTCTCTTTTCATATTTTAAGAGTCGAGAAACAGGCAAAAGGTGACTCTATCACTTTCAGGTTTAAATGAGCGTGAAAGGACAAGCGCTCGATGATCTTTTCACTTTTTTGAGAGTCAAGAAAATACCAAAATGACTACTTATGTAATCTAAGCAAGAGGGTGTACCAAGTTTCTGTGAACTAAAATATACACCTTGGTGATCAAATCAAAGAGAAATGACCAAGGACTTAACGTATGTGCAGGCAGTCTCCTTGAATGTTGTGTTCGGTGTATCACGGTTATAGGGAGGCAGACTCGGCTTCCTACGGATAAAGGATTGCAACCTATGATGGTCTCCCTTTATATACATGACGGTACATGGAGCACAAGTTTTTTCTAGCACTTTCTACTGCCAAATGGCGAATGACAGCTACTAGGTTAATGATGCCGGAATATGTCAATAGCCTAGACCTCTAAATGTGAGCATTAAGTTTCAATGATTCCTTAGATTTATTGAATAAATTTTAACGGTTGACCTTGAATTATGTCTCAATTCCAAGGCCCTACCGCTATCATCAGAATATTCTATATGCAACTATATGAGGAAGGAAATCTTTCGATTCGATGAATGTTATCTAGTTAAGGGAAGAGTCTCAAACAATGATGCAATAAACAATAAAATTTTTCCTAAATAGATGAATTTCACTATCCAAAATTAATCTAAAACATTCAAAGATGTGAATAATGCAATGTAACCTATGCAAAATTCTCTTTTTGAAAACTATGGAATTGTAATCTATGCAGAATTTTATTTTCCTTTTGAATGAACAAGAATGCACTCAATGCATTTTTTGATGAAATGAGAATCTACTTAATGCAATATTTTAATTAAAGAGAATGCACTCAAAGTGAATTTTAGTTTTCAATCATTAAAAAATGTAATCTAAGTTCAATGATAGATTATAAACATGACTTTTCAATGCAACTTGATCTAATGCATTTTACGAAAAGAAAACTTTGAGACGAAAACTAAATGAACACAAATTCACTTAATGCAAAAGGGACGCAACAAACATTAAGAATACAATCCTTTTTTGAACACTTTGCAACGAAATTCCTCAAAAGGATACGAGACATATGAGTCCAAGGACAAAGAGGACTTCGAAATCATGGCATCAAAACAAGGAATTCATTCCCTTTTACATCAAGAAATCAGAGAAAGAAGATTTTTTAGCTAAACAATGAGCAATGTAATCTATGCTCACAAGAAAACAAGCGGACCAAATGAACTCAAGAGACACTTGAGATTTGAACACTCAATTAGCCAAAAAGAAAATAGCAAACAACTAGAGATGGCTCACCAAGAAAGGAAATTGACTCAATCAACAAGGCGATGTCCCACGAAGCATGCAACCAATCAATTTATGCACGATCCTAGAAAAATTAGGATGTAAGGGTTCACGCCCCAAAAAACAACAAAAAACAAATCCAATGAGCCAATAAAACCAAATTGAGTGAAGGGGAGAAAATTTAAATCATACAGAGAAAAGGATCGGAAGGGCAAGACACACTAGTGAAGAACATAGGGAAAAAACCTTAATTTTTCACACACCCTGGAATTGGAACGACTTTCTTGGCTGAAACTAGTGCCATCTGGTGCGACTTTAGGGGCTGAAACTAGTGTCAACGACCCATTGGCATGGCTTGCTAGCTGACAACTAGCGCCAATCGGCATGACTGTTAGACAAATAAAATAGTCAATTCCTGAAAAAGGAAAAAAAAAAAAAATTTCTCCTAACCAAGACCAAACGCACCACTTCAAGAAAAAAATAAAATATTGTAATTAATGAAAAACATAGGAACAAATAGAGAAATGGTCATTCAACTAAACTCATCGAATCACGAAGACCTCAGAGAGTGAAAAACTCAAAGGAAAATCCCCAGTGGAGACGCCAATATGTTGTGTAGGTAAATCTCCTCTGCAGAAAGAGGCAATCCTTCTAGCCCTAGGGTGGGTCTAGTAACTACGGGAACATACTAATATCTACCTTCCTAGATTGTAAATAAAATTTAGAGCAAGGAAGATGACCTACCTTGTACTGATGCTATGTTGTCGCCTTCCATTGAAGCTTCTTGATTTGTCACTCTCCTCAAGTTCAATACACGCTGCTACCAATGTTCGATTACCTATACAGACAGTCAAGACACCATAACAAGCGTAAAACCATGACAAACATAAAACACTTACAGCCTATCTAACTGATCAAGAAATGCTAGAAATCTCATTATAAATGTAAACAAGAGTGGAAGATAAACATCAGATGAATTTTATTATGGTAAAGACAAGGGGAGTTTACAACCAATCCTTGATGTTGAGGCTCTCCTTCAATAGGTCTATATCCAAGCACGTTTGCAGCACCCTCATACACAAAGGTCCAAGATCTAACTATGTTCCCAAGACACAAAAACAATCACACTCTACACTTTCTCCCAAAGCTATAATTTCTTCTCCTCTCTAGCTAACTCTAAATTTCTAACTCAAACTCTAACTAAGGCAGTAGAGGTGAAATATTTGTACACAATGCTTTGCCTTGAATTTTGGTGTCAGGTTCCTTTTTACGAGAACTAGTTGTCGCAATGTCTACTGCAGAGCTAAGGAGCAGTTTTAATTCATCCACCTTTGGGAAGATGTGGGTAGGGTGGCCTACTACGTCACATATGGCGCATCATGGTGATTCTCATGGCATGGTGGGATTATTCACCTCGTTTCCTCTTCTATTGTTTTTCTTAGTCATAACCATCGGCTTTGCGATGGGAATTTCCTTTGAAGGGATGCTTGCGACAGTCTCCTGAACATCTGGGGCCTGCTCAGGATTGAGAGGGATTAACCCTGTAGAGGTGATGTGTGCGACTCCCATTGTGGTATATGGGACTAGGTACCAAACGGGTATTGCAAATGATAAGTTTGGTAGGACCACCATGGCCATGACTTGTTGTGACACAAAACTAGCTGGGGGGAAGAGGAAAGGAGTTTGGGAGTCGACGTAGGCTAGAGAGGTTGGCATGGCCAAGGACTTGGTGTCATTACTACTTTTCTCCGTGTCTTGGCTGGCTTCAGTTCTAGATGTGGAAATCATTCATGCCAGAGCCCCTATGATGCCAAATGATGTCTCTAGGATAATAGGGGGATCTCCTAGGAATGACCCAAGGATGGACGATGGTTTGAACTAGCCCGAGCCATATTCTTGGTACCTTGTAAGCATCTCGGCAGATGTGTCTACGTAGGGTAGAATGATATCGGTATTTGTTAGAGGTCGCTTTTCTCTGTGTGTCAACTGGTCAACAATAATGATGTGGTCCTCATGGGCGAACAACATATTTTAGAAGATAGAGGAGGCTATGGCTAACATGGTGTACATATAACTCTGGCCAAGGAGTATATTGTAATCCAGTTGGGCATCCAAGACTTCAATATCTATAAGGACCTTCTTGCCGGCTAAGCAAACCGAGACGTTTTGGTAGAGACAGACAGGGGTTGAAGGGCGTCCATCATATGCTCTATGTGTGATGTCTAATGGCTTTAGTTCGGGAGACCCTAACTTCTGCCAAGCATTCTCCGACATGATGCATGTGGATGTACCCTTGTCAATTATACATTGGTGGATGGTGATATTTTTAACTAATACCGGTATCTGAAAGGCGACCATTAAGGGAAGCCTAGGGGTGGATTTACCTAAATCAAAAGCTATCAAGCATGAATTAGCAAGTTCGATGGCTCCTAATGCAGAAAGTAAGGCTTTCCTTTGGTTTGGGCATGATTGTAATACCTCCAAAGCTGACATAATGGTGGGAGATTGAGCTAGATCATCCACAATGCTATAGTTATGGGCTTCTTTGGAATGGTTTCCTACCCACCTAGTTGGTCCCTTATCCATTTTTGGCAAAGGTTCAATAGGCATCTTTGCTATGGTCAAAGGTGTTGTTGGTGCACTTGTACTAGCCCCTGACCATTAGGGGAATTTTTAGATCTAAAATGGACCTCCAAAGCAAAACGTACAACAAAAATAAACTTTATAAGAAACAATAGGATTCAAGATGATGATGTCAACCACGGGGGATGATTCACCATTTTTGGATTAAAAATGTAAAAATATAAAAAATTAATAAAATAATAAAACTACTTTTTCAACTCGTATTTTCAACTTATCTCTCTAATTTTTTGCTCAAATTTCGAGCGGGAGTACTCATTGGATGCAAAAATTAATTCTTCATCCAAGGAGTACCCATGCTGCATACTTTTGATGGACCATGCTACATGAAAAATGAGAAATACATGAAAAAACATGTTTACAATAACATTTTTCATGTATTTCTCATTTTTCATGTAGGAGTGTCTATCAAAAGTATGCAACATGGGTACTCCTTGGATGGGAAATCAAATTTTGCATCCAATGAGTGTTTTTGCTCGAAAATTGAGTAAACCCATAGGGAGATAAGTTGAAAATACGAGTTAAAAAAATAGTTTTTAATTTTTTTCCTCCAAAATTTGATGATGTAATCAAATATTATTTTATTATTTCCATTATTATTTTATAATTTCCTTAGGAGGCCCATTTTAGACCTCAAAATTCCCCTAATGTGAATTGGTGTCTGATGTGTTAGGTTCCCATAATTTGTTAGATTGGTGAGATCAAATGCACAAGGTAACATCAGACCAGTCTTTGGAGTCCTAAGACCTAGCCTTCCTAGACTCAGAAAGGGCTCTCTCTATTTTGCAAAGGATGTGAACTTGTTTACTTCTAGGGTTTTGATTTTAGGCTAGTTTTTAAGTGTAGGGTTTGTTTGTTTGTTTTGGTTGGGTAAGATGATCAAGTAGAATAGATGGAAAGAAGAAACCTTCAAGTCATTGGGCTATGGAGTCTATAAAATTCATGGAAAGTTCAACAATGAATCGGGGAGCACCACATGGAAAATCTAGCATGGTCAATGGATTTTCAATATTTATGGGAAATGATATGGACATCAAGTTTGTGAACAAAGTAGGACAAAGGGCAACTAAGAATCCTTTATCATGTACTTATAAACAAGGAAAGACCTCAACACTATTTAGCATGAAGAAGAAATCAATAGACAGGGCACACCAATAAATCTTTGATTCAATTTAAGCAAAAGAGCATTTCAGACATACAATCCAATGAAATATAGAAGGCGAGAAACTCATTTAACTTCTAGTGATCTCACCTTCAAGGTTATAAAACATTCAAGATACAGATATAAATTTGATCAAAGAAGAGGGAATGCCTAAACATCATTGATCATATCTATGAAGATCTTTGAAATAATTTTTCAAGCATGGACAAAGGGTATGATTGAAACATAGCCTCTTTGGCAAACCTAAACAATGGTACTTCAAAGAGAGACCTCAAAATAGTATTTTAGTGATATCAAACAATAAGGGCTTACCAGAAAACATCTAAGATATCTATTGTATTAAAACATTCATGAGATAACCAAGCTTAGGTGGGTCTAGAGAGAAATTAAGGGTTCTCTAAACTGACCTAGCAGAGGAAAACATAGAGACAATAAAGAACAAATAGAGCTAAGGTGTCTTTGAAGAAAATTTATTAGTCTAAATCCTTTGTTCTATTGCAACACAGAAAGATGGAAACATAATGATACATGATAAAAAATTAACTAAATAGAAGCACTTCACCATTAACCAAGCTCAGGGATCCTACAAGCAAGCCTCTTCCATTAACAAGCAAAACAAGTCGTTCATAAGCTCCACAACACCAATTTCTCTTCAACCTCCAAAAGGCTATGTATTGTTCCAAAGAGTCATAAAATTCCAACATTTACAATGAAGCCCTCATGCCATATTTATTTAGAAAAGGAGGGAAAAAACCCTATATAGGGTTGGAAAATGTCAAAATCACTCATAAATGTCATTAATGCCCAAGAGACCATGCAAGGCCTAAGGCACAAAATATCCTATTAAATAAATGAAAAAATAACTCCTAGCACCTAATTTTAGAGTGAATTTCCTCAAAAAACATTAAATATCATTTTGCAATGGATGAGTGTGTTTTGTTGACTTTTGGCCAAAACTGCCCATTTTGGTCTGAGCGCACAGCACCTTCCCGGGTAGAAAATAGGTCCACTTGCAGCCAAGTTTTGGTGACCTTCCTAATGTCGAATTTTTCTCTTTGATGGCCCGTTGGAAAGCCTGTTGAGTATAATTTCCAAATATACCTTTTGTTTTCTGATTGAGCTCATGTAACCTGTCCAAAAAACTAAATTCCCCAGACTGCTCTAAGCGCAACGCCAAGCCTGAAAATGAGGCAAAAAGGTAGAAAATGAGGTGTTGTTTGACCTTTTGAGGGGTCAAAAATGCTCCAAATGCTTTGAAATTTTGGTGAGCATAGTGTACTAGCCATGAAAAATCCAAAAATTTAAATTTCTCCCTCTGAGGATGTTTGAGGAAAAAGCGTAGCGCCAAGGGTATTGCGCTTATAGGCCTCCAAATTCACAAAAAACCAAAAATTGTCAAAATTCTCTCAAATTTGGTGGATGTGTGCCTCATGGGTTTTGAGATACCTGTAGAGAAGCTTGTGCCAAAATTTCAAGGTTAGTCTGGCCTTTTGCATCTTTTAGTGCTTGGATATTGGTTTGGGCCTTTTTCAATTTAGCCCTTGCAATTTGGTTGCTCCGGGTATAATACTTAGTCATCCTTCTTTTGAGATCAACATTCTGATTTTCTTTCTTAAATTTAGCCTCCAAGTGTATGTTGGCTCTTACCAACCAAGGCTCCCGATCATGTGCTATCTCTATGGCCAACAACTCATCTAGAGGGAGCTATTCTACTAAGGTTGATTCTTGTTTCCTTTGTTTTTCCAATGCCTTCTTCAACCCCATGGTTCTAGGTCTCCTCCTAGTCTACCCTTCCTCATCCTCACTCTCCTCATAGGTGCCCATGAACTCCTCTAGCTTTACCTATTCTTGTTGGACTTCTTTCCGGGCCCTAAGGGCTCTAGCCTCATAAATTTCAATTTTTGCTCCTATCTGCCTGTTCTCCATGTCAAGGGCATCATATACACTTTTTCCCCTATCTAAATTTTCTTGTAGGTCTTCAATTAGGGAATTTTTGTTCTGGATGAGAAAGTTTGAGATCCTTGCTTGATTCTCCTCATCACTGTCTATCTGAATTATGTAAAATTCCCTTTCAACCTCATGATCTTCTTCTTCTTCTTTACCTTTTGTTTTCCTTTGTCTAGTGGTTGAGCTGAGGTGGATGGCATGATCCCTTGCCTTTTGGAGGCAGCAAAGACAATCCCTAGCCCTCATTTATAGGTCAATGAAAGAGGTGTGATTGTGGTCTTGTTGGTGTCTTGATGATGGCTATGATCCTTGTTGCTTTCACCACCCTCTTCATTTTCATCATTAGTATCATTAGTCATTATGTTTCGTGCTTCGTAATTTTACTATTTGTTCTCAACATCATCACCACTCTCAACCTCTTCACTGATTTTTGCATTGTCATTTTTTTCTTCATCAAAGCTACCTAGCTCTCCACTGTTGGGATCTTCACTTTCATCATCATCCTCTTCACCTTTTTCACCGTCTTCATGACTATCATGACAATTTTCATGACTGTCATGAATGTTTTCATCTTTTCTTTCCTTTACATCACTGAGGCTTGCTTCATTTGTGTCACTGTTGCCTTTAGTTTATGCATTGTCCTCACTTTTTTCATCTTC
Source organism: Pinus albicaulis (assembly GCA_034641835.2). Classification (NCBI taxonomy): domain Eukaryota; kingdom Viridiplantae; phylum Streptophyta; class Pinopsida; order Pinales; family Pinaceae; genus Pinus; species Pinus albicaulis. The sequence continues at coordinate 86,986,316 of CM076570.1, forward strand.
ATCTATGTTGCCTTTAGCTTCTGCATTTTCCTTAGTGTCATCATCTTTATCATTGTCATCCTCTTCCTTTGTTTCCATGTTCTCTGCCTCTTGCTAGGTCAACTCATCATTTTTTGTCTCTTCATCACTTTCTACCTCTCTATCACTGTTTTTCTCACTGTCCTTCTCTTCATTCTCTGCCTTTGTCTCTTCTTCACTTTTTATTTCTGCATTTTATTCACTTTATGTTTCTTCCTTTTCATCATTTTCTTCTTCTTCCTCATCATTTGTCTCTTCCTCATCATCATTTGTCTCTTCATCATCATCTACCTCTGCCTCTTCATCATTCTCTTCATCATCATCATCATCATCCCCTTCTTTGCTCAACTCATCATCACCCTCATCTTCACTTTGGAATGATTCATTGTCACCATCACCCTCATTGTCACTGTCTTTCTCACTGCCTCTTCCTTCTTGTTCTGATGCATCAAGAAAAGGTGAGGAATGGAGGTTTTCTTGGGGAGAGTCTACTTTTGTAGATGATGAGGCATGATCTGTAGGAGGAGATGGAGGAGTGAAGGGAGGAGGATGAGATGAAGAGGGTAGAATAGGATGATGATGAGTTTGTGGACTTGTGAATATTTCATTAGCAATGAACACCTCCCAGGGTATGCCCTTTTTCTCCAACTGATTTTATACCACTATCTTGATCAAGGAGTGGTGGAAAAAACTATGCATTTGCTGGGTATAACTCCTCCTTCAGATTATTAGTGTCCCGTGATTTAGCATATTGGTAGACCAAATGCATAGGGTAACATCATATCAGTATTTGGAGTCCTAGTACCTAGCCTTCCTGGACTTAGATATGGCTCTCTCTATTATGCGAAGGATGTGAAATTTTTCGCTTTAAGTGTTTGATTTTAGACTAGCTGTTAAGTGTAGCTTTTTTGTTTGTTTTGGTTGGGGTAAGATGATCAAGTAGGATAGGTGGAGTGAGAGGTTATCAGATAAATTGGGCTATGGAGTCTATGAAATCATTAATATCTCAATAATCAATCGGGGTACATCACAGGGAAAATCTAGTGTCGTTAATGGATCTTTAAAGTTTATTTGTGAGGTGAAATGGACATTAAGTTTGGGAACCAAGGTAGGGCAAAGGGCAGTTAAGAATCCTTTGTCAAATACCTATGAAAAGAGAGATCTTGAATACTTATAAGCAAAATATACTAGTCATGATATAGGGCACACAATTTACTCAATAAAAATACTTTTAAACAAATACACATTCAAAATATACAATCCAGTGGAACAAATGAAGTAATACAACTTATCTAACTTCAATGATTCTACTTTCAAAATTTGAAAACATATGAGAGACAAATAGCATTAATAAATGAAGAGGGAACTCCTAAACATCATTCATTAAACTATAAAGAACTTTGAAGCAAACTCATAAGCATATACAAAGGGCAAGATCGAAACAAGACCTCTTTGGCTTAACCTAATCAATCAATACATCAAAGAGAGATTTCAAGACAGAGTTTAGATAGCATAAAACAAGTAGAGCTTACCATGAATCATGCTTTTAAACTAGCATATTAATCAAAGAATGAAATAGAAAAGCTTAGATGGGCTTAAGGAGCAACTAAGAATTCCTTAAACTAATCCAGCAGAGGAAAACATGAAGACAATAGCAAACAGGAGGACTAAGGTGCCTCAAACAGCATTTCTCATCCTATAATCTTCTAAGCTATTGCAATATGGAAAGATGGACATATGAAAAACAAGAAAACATGAAAAAATAATAGATACTTCACCATCAACTAAACTCAGGAATCCTGCAAGCAAGCCTTCATCATTATCAACCAAGGAAAATCATCCACAAGCTCCACAACATTAGATTGTTCTTCAACTTCCAAAAACCATGTATTTCTCTTCAACACATCAAAAGCATAATATTACAATGAATCTGCATGCCTTATATAACAAGAAAGGAGGAGGAAATCCTAATAGAGCATCTAGAAGTCTATTGGCTAATCAGAAGTATTTATATTGTCCTTGAGGCCTTGCAAGGCCCAAGGCACAAAAATATCTAAAATAAATATCTTTCCAGCCATTTTTAGAAATTAAATTGACCTTTAGGCTCTGGCAAGCCTACAGAAACTTGCCAAATGCACATTCTGACTTGTCAACACTATGTGTCAAATTTGAATTTGCATGCCAGGAGCGTAGCACAGGAACATAAAAAATGGGTCTTCTTACAACCATGTTTTGAAGGCCTTCCCGATGTCGGAGAAGGCTCAATGATGGCTTGTTGGAAAGCCCGTGAAGTCTGATTTCCATATCTATCCTTGTTTTTCTGATATGACCTTTGCAACCTATCCAAAAAGTGAAAATGCCGAGACTAGTAGGAGCGTAGCACATGCTCTGAAAAGTGGGCAGAATGGTGAAAAAATGAGTGTTTCTAACCCTTTTGGGGGACCGAAACAACTCCAATTGAGCTGTAAATTGGTGAGCATGCTCCTCTAATGATGACGAAAATAAAAATGCAAGGATTTTCTCTTGAATATGCCCTAAAAAAGAGCGTAGTACTAGGTGTGCTGCACTCCTAGCCTCAAAATTTGCAAAAAACAAAAACTTGTTCAATTTCTCCCAAATTTGGTAAATAGGTGCCTCATGGATCCTGGGAGACCTATAGAGAAGATTGAGCCAAAATACCAAGGATAGCTTAGTACTTTTCCTCCTTTAGTGCTTGGATCTCAATTTTGGCCCTTTTGAGTTCTTGCCTTGCAAATCGTTCTCTTTGAGCATAATGCTTAGCATCCTTCTTTGTAGATCCAAGTCTCTATTGGCCTTCTCCAGCTTGGTTTCAAGGTGTATGTTAGCCCTCTCAAGCCATGATTCCCTACCATGTTCAATCTCTAGTGCAAGGAGTTCTTGGAGAGAGAGTTGTTCCACTTGGGCTAATTCTTCCTCTCTCTACTTTGCCAATGCTTTCCTAAGACCCATATTTCTAGGTCTCCTTCTTGTTTGACCCTCCTCATCACTAATCTCCTCATAAGTGCCCATGAATTCTACCAACTTCACCTGTGCCTTTTGAGCCTCTTTCCGATACCTAAGTGTTTTTGTTTTGTGGATGGCTTGTTGGGCACTCATTTTCTTGTTTTGCATTTGATAAAAGTGAATGGCATCCTTTGATCTTTCTAATTCAGTCTCCAAGTCCTTGATTTGTGCATTCCTGTCTTAGAGGAGGGAGTTTGAAATTATTGTTTCATTCTCATCATCACTGTCTATGTGAATGAGTTCAAACTCTCTTTCTTTTTCATGATCTTCCTCTTCTTCTTTCACTGTTTTCTTACCTTTGTCCAATGGTTGAGCTGAAGTAGATGGCAAGGTCCCTTGCCTCTTAGAGGCAACAAACACTTGCCTTGATCCTCTTTGGTAAGGGAGAGTACAAGTTTTAACATGTTTCACTTGAACACCTTGATCATTGGTGTCCTTAGGGCTGTTTGTCTTCTCACTAATGACTTATATATGTGTGTCTTCCTCACTTTTCTCTTGACTGCCTTCTTGAGAGGCATTTTCGTCTTCTCTCATGCTAGTGTCACTGTCAAGATTTTCATGATTATCATCCTCTATATTTGCAGCATTAGAGGTGTATTCATCATTTCTTTGTACATCTGTATCTTCATGACTGTCCTCCTCTTCATGATTTGGCCCACTGTCCTCATTTTCAAACTCTGCCTCTTCCTGACTACTAACATTTTCTGTGGGGTCACTGTTAGAGGAATCTTCATTGTTTTCTTCATCTTTTCTATGCCTACTATCTTTTCCCTCAGAATTTTTTTATTCATTATCACTACTTTGTTCATGAGAACTGTCATGATCTTCTTCTTCATCATGGCTGTCATTTTCTACCTCATTATGTGTGTCTATACCCACACTAATTTTTCCATTGTTTTCACTTTCAAACTCTACCTCTTCTTGACTGCTAACATTTTCTGTGGGGTCACTGTCAGAGGCACTTTCATTAGTCTCTTCTTTACTTTGATTTTCACTTTCTTGATTGTTATCTTCATCTTCATTATTTCTGCTTTTACCACTGTCATTTTTCTCAATGTTTTCTTCTTTAACTTCATTATTTTGATCATCAAAGTCTGCCTCTGTACTTGGGCTGACATTTACTTCCTCATGATCATTTAGCTCACTGCTTTTACCTTCTTGTTCAATTTTTTTTTCACTACCTCTGTCACTACTTTCTTCTTGGTCTCCTTCCTCATCATTTTCTTCATGACTGCCATGTTCATCTTGGTCACTGTATTCTTCCTCTTTGCCATCACTATTTTCTTTGTCAACTTCTTCATCATTTAGCCCACTGCTTTTGTCACTATCTTCTTTACTGCTTTCATCTACCTCCTCTTCACTGTTTTTGGTATCTTCTTCATCATTTTCACTTTCTTCACTTTCATTTTCCTCCTCTTCATCAATTTTTTCTTCTTCTTGACTGTCATTTTCTTCCTTGTCATTGCTTTCTTCATGATCTGAGGATTTAGGGAAAGGTGAGAGAGGGAGGTTTGTTTGGGGAGAGGATTCATGTGAAGAGGATGAATCATTTCCAGTGGAGGGTGATGGAGGTGTGGGAGGAGGAAGTTGAGATGATGATGGTAAAATTTGCAGAGGAAGAGGTTGTGGGTTTGTGAAAACACCATGGGTGATGAAAACTTCCCATGGATGCCTTGTTGCTCTAGTTGGTGTAAGAAAATCATTTTGATGAGGGAATGGTGGAAAATACTTGACATTTGTTGGGAGGGAGGCCTTTTTTGCACAATGGATGACATTTTTTCAATACTTTTACAAAGGTAGTAGGGAAAATGGAGCAGTTTGGCCTTAGTAAAATGCATAATTAGTCTTATGTGGTAGGAATAGACTCTAGAAAACCTACCCTCACAGGTGAAGTATTTCATAATGATCTTCATCAAAGGAGCATATCTATCCAACAAATGAGAAAAGGGGAAAATGGTTTTGCAATCATCTTGGCAACTTGGTTTTAAGAAGGGATGATAATGAATTAGGTCCAGCTACACCTGCTTGAACCATTTCTCCCCCATGCAAGGTATTCCAGTGGCCATAGAGATTGCATTGGTGGTCAGCTCAAAATTCACTCTAGCTAGATGTACATGGTGGTCATGGAGGTTAAGGAAATTTTTTTGGTTAATTGAGGGTGAATTTGAACTCCCTGCACTTTCTCACAGAACTCATAGCATCCTACTTCTTGGAAATATGAAACTATAGTAGGATAAGATGTCAATTCTTTAATGTTTATAGGCTCAAACCTATTTTCTTTGCCACCCTTCCTCTGTTGTTCTTTAGGCCTTTGACTTACCTCATCACTGTCAACACTGCCCTCTCTAGGCATTTTCCTCCTCAATGTTCTTGCAGTGTGTGGATGGATATGTGTTTTTCAATTATCTATGTCTACAAACAAGGGGAACTTACTTTCTCTCTTGGGTTTTATCAAATTCCCTTTAAACTTTCTCTCCACACTTCTCTATATTTTTCCTTTAAACAATATTTGAAAAGGTAGGTAAAAACATATAAATACCTCTCAAATCTTCTTAGTTGGAGCAAAGGGTCATAGGATCATAGCACGGACTAGTCGGGCGTCTTCTGCACACCAGTTTGGGCAGCTCCTGAACATGTAGGAGCGTAGCAAGTCACCTATGCACGCAATATTGGGCAACTCCTGAATGCGTAGGAGTGCAGCAGGTCACCTATGCACACCTGCATCGGGAAGCTCCTGAACGCGTAGGAGCACAACAGGTCACCTCTGCACGCCTGTCGGGTCCCTCCTGGGAAAGTGTTGAATGCACGGGAGTGCAATAGGGGTGGCTAGGCAGACTGTCATGCAGGCTTGAATAGGTCATGCGATCTCTGCATGGGCCAGTCGGGTCCCTTTGCACGCCTTGTTGGGGGCCTCCCGGGTGGTCCTGAATGCACAGGAGCACAACACTCCTCTGAACGCCTGTCGGGTGCCTTCCAAGCAGTCCTGAATGCATAGGAGCACAACACACTATTTCAGGAATGTAGTGTGCAATAGAAATTTGCACAGAGAGTGTCTACAAGAGCGCAGTACAACTCAACAGGAGTGTAGCGTAGAGAATTTATGCCCGAAAACTCCGTCAGAAACCTCTGGGAACCCTGAATTTTTTGATTTGGGAGTTTTCCTCTCTTTTTTCATATGACAAAATGACTTTAAATGATAACCACAGTCTTTTATACCCTTTGGGAGAAATAATTTTGGGGAAAAACCCACTTGTCTAATGTTTTTCCTTTTGGTCTTTTTACCTTCACTGACATCTCTTTTTCTTTGCAGGTTGGTCCTGAGGATGAGTCTTGATATAGACTCGAAATGTCGACAGAAAAATGATGACTATGGAGATTCCGAAATCTATATCTAAAAATATATTTTTCTCTTTCGTGCAGGTGATAACCTTAAGAAACAATGACCTCTATTGGAGGTTTCCAAACATGCCTTCTTTTTCTTTGGCCACTTCTATTTATTGCAGGTGCCATAATACATTGTTTTTTTTCTTTGTCATTCTTTGAAATTTTGGTAGTTTTAGTCACTTACTCAACAAACTGATGATCTTCTTGGTTTCTCCATTTTGACATTTTGAACCTTTGATCTCTTTCTTTGACCATTTTGATGGAAATTGACTATACTGGAGAGTTTTGTCTCCTTCACATGGATACTTTTCTCAACCTATTCCTTTTGGTGTAGTGAAACAATGTGCCTAAATAAGAATTATATGTTATTCTCTAACATCATTTTTAATCTTTGCCTACAGTCACCAAGGAGGCCTTTCATTCTGATATATTATTTATTGAATATTTGATTTGTGCACAGTTGTGCTTATGTACCACTGTCTTCATTATCCTATGCATAGGCTCTTTTCTGGGCAACATCTTACAAAAAGTTGGTCATGACACCACTAATACTCATTGTAAACTCAGTCATGTTGCATTTCTCCTATTGTGGATGCCCCTGAGGAGTTTTTGGCTTGGAATTTTCATTCTTGTATCTTTTATGCCTTTGATTGCCTGTGGATGAGGCTAAAGAGAAGAATTTTGACCTCCTTTCCACTGGCATTCTGTCATTTTTTCTATTTGAAGCAGTGAAAACCTCTTGGTGTGAAAACCCTAGCAATTGATATAAACAACTCCTTTAGTCTTTATATGTGCCATCATCATGAGATACATCAGGTTTGTTTGATCTTATCAATCTTTCTATGGGTAGCCATCTTTGACAATCCTGCAGAAATGTCACTCATGGCTAACTATCTTTTGCAGAATATACATTTGATAAGGATACCCTTGTTGGAGGCTTCTCTACTTTGTTTTAGACTAATTACATGTTTTCTCCTTTGACCTGATTCCAACTTTCTCATTACCTAAAAACAATGCTTCTTGAACACAAAGGCCAGCCCTAGCACCTATAAACTCTAGTGACCTAGTGGAAGGGGTTTTTGACTCTTCTATGGACTGAAGTTTTGACTTGTGGATTTTTCAGGAAAGAGGAGGGAACTGAGTTCCTTTTTACAAGATAGATCATTTTGAAGTTTGAAAAACCACTGAAATTGATCTGCCTAAGGAGTTTTCATAGGAAAATTTGGGTTTTTGAAGGCTTTGAAGCATTAGGTCAGCATGGTGAAAAGTAGGCAGAGGAAAAATGGAGTGTTCAAACCATAGGTGTAAAAAATGGGATGGGGATGAGTGACTTAGGCTTTATGAGGGACTCTTCAGGATTGGTAGGCTTTCCAAGGCATGGTAGATTAGTGGAAGAGTGAAAACTTTATCTTGAGGATAATGAAGGCAGTGATATTTCTAGAACTCACAAGATCCATGAATTTTGTTTCTATAAATATAGGACAAGCATTTAGTCATATAAATAGGTAAAAAATTACTGATGACTAACACGGACAACAAAAGACATCTTTTTTATACTCCTATACAAGTAATAGGGCAAGTGAAGCATCTTGACCCTAGTGAAATGCATGAGTAATATGACATGGTAGGAGTAGAGCCTGGAGTTTCTCCCCTCACACGTAATGTATTTCATGATGACCTTCATTAGGGGTGCATACCTCTCTAGTAAGTGTGAGAAATGGAAGATAGCCTTGTAGCCCTCTTTGTACCTGGGTTTGGTAAATGGCTCATAATGGCTCATGTTTAATCTTGATTTCTTGAACCACTGTTCACCAATAGAAGGTATACTTGTAGCATTAGAGATGGCATCTGTTAATAGTTCAAAGTCTATATCTGCAAGATTTACCTGTTTGTTATGTAGGTTGAGGACAAACAACCTTGTAAGCTCTGGGTGATTTTGTACTTGTTAGACTTTCTCACAAAACTGGAAACATCCCACATTCTAAAAACATGTGAGAATCATGGGAGATGAAGTGATATCCACTATGCTCTGGGATTCAAACCTATTTACCTTCCCTCCCTTATGCTTTAGCCTCATAGGCATTTGGCCTCCTTCAATGTTGACACTGTCTTTTGCTCCTGACATGGTGATTAGGGTTGTTTTGGACAAACTTGGGTCTTCTTGGGAAAGTTAGGCAGGAGGAGTGAAATGAAAATGATGAGGAAAACTCTTGTAAATGAGTGAGATGGAGGTGAGGGTTTATGACTGAAATCCTTTGAGCTTGATGAGGGCTTTAATCTTGAACTGATTTGTGATTACCATAGTTCACACCTCCCTTCAAATGACATTTACTTGCTTGGAGGTAAAAAATAGAGGTTTATTTGTCATGAAGACCTAGGGTTTCCAATGACTAGGGTTTAATCATTATTTTAACCACTAAATCAAAAAAATACTTGGAGAAGGATGGAAAAAGGCCAGCTACCAGTTTTTAGCTTGTTTAGAGGTCTTTGGAGGTGATTTGGAGGTGTCCTTGGTGATACTTTGACAATTTGTAGGTGGAAGAGGCTTCTTGGGTTTAAGCACAGCACCTGGAAGAAACTAGGCCTGTCAGGTCCTCTGGGTACAGCACTGAACGCCTCGTGCAGGCCTACCAACCCCTGGGTGCAGCGCCAGGTAGGAAAATACCTGTCAGGTCTCTTTGGGTGTAGCACTACCCAAGCCTTGGGCGAGTCAGGCCTCTTTCTAGGCGCAAAACTTGCACTCTTGGGTGAGTTGTTCCTCTGTGCGTAGCATCGGGACTGTTGGGTCAGTCTCTGAGCGCAGCGTCAGGCTTCTGGTGTGTCGGATTTTCCTGGACGTAGCGTCGGGCTGTACGCGCAGCATGTGTAGCTATACGCACAACGCAGTGCAAAAAAATGCACTTTGGAGACCCCTATTCGCGCAGCGACATGTCCTATGAGCGCAACGTCGGGTCTTGAACGTAACGCCGGTAACTTGGCCCATAAATGGTCCAAAACTTAGAAATTTCTTCCTTGAAGGGTTTTTGCTCTCCTCAAATGCATAATGAGTCAAGTGATTAAGCAAATTGACTTTTATAGTCTTGGGCACACAAATTTATTTTTTCCCAAACTCACTTTGTAATATTCCTTAACCTTTTTGTCATTTCACTGATATTCCTTTTTTCCCTTTATAGTGGGTGACTTTGAAAACATAAAACTGGTTCCTTTTCCTCCTGATCATCTTCTTTTTTGCTCTTCAGCATTCTGACAAGGTGAAATCTAACTTCCTTTGGCCTATTGATGCCTTCAAAACTTTGTTTGCAGATGGTTGTTTGAGTCACCATATTTCATTGTGTTTTGGTCTGTTTCTGTTTGTTGATCATTTTCACAATTATTTAGGCATTTTCATGGTGGGAACACCCCTTAAAAAACCTCTCTATCCTTGCCTTGGAGATCAAACTTCCCTTTTCTTAATGGGTGACTAAGAAACCTATTTTTCATCTTCCTCACTTGATCCTTAGGCATGCTAAGTCTATCCTTGACAAGCATCACAAATTTCACCATCCTGTATGCTAACTTTCTTAGGCCACTTCTGATTTGCAGGTGCCATGACATAATGATTTTTGTCCTGTCTGATGCTCTTGTATTTGACAACTTTAGTCACATAATTAGTAACCTCATGATTATCTTGATTTCACATCTTGAAACTCAACCCTAGGCTTTTATTCCTTTGACCATTTTGAGGGAAATTGATGCTCTTGAAAACTTGACCTCCCTCACACCGATACTCTTGGCATTCTTTCTCTTTGAGGTAGTGAAACATTTTTACCTTGGCAGACCCTGGAGGTCACCTTCAAGAGCCTATTCAAACTCTCTTCATGCTGTCATCATGGAGGCTTCTCATCTTCATTTCACCTACTTTGCCTATCTTTCAAAAACCTTAGGTTTTAGGGCTGTTAGAGAAAAAACATTACTGTTGTCTTCTAAGTTATTTATAGCCCTTCCAAGTTCATTCATTTTTGCTTATTTTACCTCACCTTATTCCCTTCTTCATTTATAGTTTCTAAAAATCTTCAATTCATGCTTTCTTGTGCCGATGTGCCTCTGTCCTTGTGGTTTTCTCCTCTGGTCTTTGCTTGGTATACTGCTGGTCCAATCATCCCTAGAAACCCTGATTTTCCTTGAACATAGGCTGCTTCCTCCATCTTTGTTGTGGATGTCCTTTAGGGAAGATTTGGCCTCTTACTTTACCTAGTTTTCTATTGATAGACACCTTGACACTCCTGCAGAAATGTCAAAATGGACAGTTGTCCCTTTGCAGAATTTTTTCCTTGGCAAAGCAACCCTCCTTGAATTCTTCTTGATCTGAATTTGACAAAAGGTGTTGATATTTTTCAAATTTTGATTAAGCTTTTAGAACATGAAAAACAGTGATCTAGAACATCAAATACAACCCTACAACCTATGAAACCCTAGTGACCTAGTGAGAGGCTCTTTGACTTGGTTTTTGACTGAAAGCTTGGCTTAAGGTCCCCAAGTATGAAAAATAGAGTTTTTGATAATTTTATGTATTGAAGATCCAAAATCCAAAGTACTTTATTTGTCTAAAGATTCTATAGAGATATTTTTTAGACCATCAATGCTTGAGGCATTTGATGAACATGGGAAAGTGTAGGTTGTTTGGAAATCCTAGATGGAAAGTGGAAGGGTCAAGCATAGGCAAAACAGAGTATTGAGGCCATAGGTGGAAAAACATGATGAAGATGAGTGGCATGAGCCCATGATGGGTCTTCTGTGAGTGATAGGCTGACTATGATATGATATACTTGTGAGATAGTGAAAATTTATCCTAAGGATAATGAAGGTAGTGAGATTTCTAAAACTCACAATATTAATGAATTTTGTTTTTAGAAATATAGCGTAAGCATTTAGTCATCTACAAAAAGAAAAATTACTGATGACTAACAGTGGCTCCACTTGGGGAGGGCAACTCCTTTTCAGGAGGTGTCCAGAATTTCAGATCTTCAAGTTTATGAAGATCAGTGCCTCATCCATTGGGCAAATTTTTCTTCTTTTCATTTGCTGATGCTTCTCTTTGAAGTTATGATCTCAAGAATCTGAAAAACATGATTACTTAAAACTTACCTCTACCTACCCAGCCTACTTGGCCTAGAATTTTTTCTTCTTTGGGTGCAATTGAACTGGAAAACCCTTGACATTCTTTTATTTTGTAAGCAAAAACAAACTATCTACTTCTACCCTTATCACTTCCAAGAGTTCAGATTATGCTAGTGAACTCTTTTTATTCTCTACCTAGACTAACTGACTGTCAAGATTAAGCTGTATGACAGACTTCATTCTCTAAACTATTGACAGGAAATTGAAAACATGGTTTGAACCAGGATTAAGCAATCTGATTTACCATGGGCTGTGGCATTAGGACAGGCTACACACAGACATTATTTTTGTACAAAAAAACTAGAAATCATGAGTGTTGTGATTGATCATTTGTTAAGCCTCCTCATCTTTCTCTTTGGTTCAGATTTGAGCATGGAGAACCAGTATCTTTTCTTCCTAATCTACTCTTACTGACAAGTTAATTTTAGATTCTTTGACAAATTCTCTTTCACTAACCTATCAACAACAAATTGAAAACATGTTCAGCCATGATTAGGCTATATGACTGAACAAGACTCCTTTCTTATCAATTAGTAGCATTTAGGCTTGCACACTTTCAGTAGTACTCTTTTTTGGGTATGGGGCTATACCTCTTTTTCAAAATTTTCCCTCCTTTTCATTTTTTCTATGTTTTTGTGTTTTTGCTTTTATGATCTCTCATTATGTAATGTTATGTACAATGAATGAAAGTTTCAAACTAGGGATTTTGACAGAAATGGTACTTGAGCATCCTGTCATCAACATGATCTCCAATCAATTGTACTCCATCCAATTCTTGTAGAAAGGGAGCCTCATTACCTCTAACATAATGGAAAATGTGAGGATCCTTCCAGAGATCTCCAAACTTGAAAGGCTGGCCTTGGTCCTCTTCCTTTGAAACCCTTTTCAGAAATTTGTCTCTTTCAAAGACTTTCCACGGGTGGAGTAAGTATGCTTCATTAGTTTTAAAATAGACGTAGATGTCATCAAGGTATAACATAATGAAGTAACCTAAATCTTTAGGAAAAACAGTGTCCATGGCTTCTTGAAAAGTAGAACTCTCCTTCATCAATTCAAAAGTTATCTGGTCATATAAGTAGGTTCCCCAAGGTGTTGTGGAAGATGTTTCATGTTGATAAGTTGGGAGTACCATCACTTGATTGCAATCTGAAAGACTATCAAATAATGACACTCCCTTAGAAACCACCACCCTTGGCAACATGTGATCTATTTCAGAGAAAGGGTAGTAATTTCTCATGGAAGCTTTGTTTAAGTTCCTAAATTCTATACATAATCTATCCCCCCCAATTCTCTTTCTTATTGACACCAAGTTTGAAAACCTTCCTAAGTATCTAAGTGGGATTATGGCACTAGTACCACCTATTGCCTTTGTTTCATTTTCAACTAGAGGTCGCAGGATGGGGTATGTTATTCTTATTTCCTTTTTGAACAATTTCTGGTTTGTCTTGAGAAGAAGCCTATTTCAAATAGGGTCTGTGTCATGGGTCCTAAATTTCTCATCACTATCTGCTGAAACATCATCAAACCTTTTGAACAACTCTATGTTTTTTTTGTTTTATGTGAGGTAAGAGAGTTTTGGATAGCTTGTTTATTTTTGTTTTTTCTAGGCTACCTAAGATGCATTTTTCTATACCAACAGTATGAGGCAACTCTATTTTGGATGCTTGCTCTTTATTAGGACAGTTTTGTTCAGATTATAAGCTGAGTTTTGGTTTTGCAATTTTACTTTCAAGTTTTAGAAAATTAAGCTCAGTTTTTCCATCATGTTGTTGTTGGGGGCTGCTAGAGTTTTGTGAGGGTCAAAGAGGGTTTTTCTTAAATTCCCACTTGTTCATGAATGTCTGGTAGAGGGAAGGGAGATCATATATGCTTTTAGGAGTCAAGCTCTTGAACCATTTTCTGGCTTCTCCTCTTAAGCTTTGGGAAAATATCCTCATTTCTATGGTCTCTTCTTCAAATTCCATGTAGTCAAAGGCATCAATCATTTTATCCACATGTTTTTGGGCAGTGGTAGATTTTTCTCCAGTAAAATGGGGAATTTTGGATTGTTAGTCATTTGGTAAAGGAACCGGAGGTTGTGGTAGTACTAGGGGGGCATACCGTGTTTCCATGATGGGAGTGAATGGGATCCAAGGATGATTTACAAGAGCAGGGTTTGTGAGAGGGGGTGGGGGATGAAGTGGAGTGGTTTGAACAGTGGATGTGTGGATGGGGGTGGTAGAGGTACTTGGACTAGCAAACTGGTTTTAAGCAGACTTGGTATGAAAAGAGCTAAAGTGATAGAGAAGTTGAAAGTCAGGAGGAGTGGAAGGAGAGGCTTCTCTTCTTGAACTCTATTGCAAATCTAAGGAATCAAGGTCAGTCTGGTCAATCCCACTTTGTGACTTGGTTCTGAAAAGGTTTCTTGTATGGTGCAAGTCAAACTAGGGGTCTTACAAGGCTGTAAGATGTTTAGGGATAGATCTTTCTCTATGAATGGTCCTAACAGTAGTTGAGTTTCTAGTTTTATAACTTTGCCACAAAATATTTTTTGGGTCATCAACTATGGTGGGAGGGTTTGGGTCTGGGTGAGATCTGGTACTGATCCTTTGTGAACCCAGATTTCAAACCCAAGGTATAGAGAGGTTGAAATTTTATGACAGTTTTTGGAAGGTTGACCTCTCTTAATGTTTGCTAAACTCACCTAGTGTGTGATTAGGCTTCTAAACTTCTCAGGGCTAATTTAACACAATCCTAAGGAAATCTAAGAACACTAGTAAAGTTAGAAAGCCTACTGGACGCTTGTGGAATCGCCAGGTGGATATTTTTTGTTGTTTTAAGGATGTATGTTTATGGTCCACCACCAATAACTAAAAAAAACCAATCTAGGGATGCTTTGGGTTTTTCTGAGTTCCTTTATGTAGCCCTAAGGTTTCTATGAGTGTCCTACATCTGAGTCATCATTTTGCTGGGATGGTGAAACAATCAAATTCTACTCTTAGCTGACAATTTTATTTCTCTATGATTTGATAAGGGTTTCTAAAGTTATAAGGAGTGCTTAGATTGTCACTAATCTCAAAAAGCCTCTCACCTTGATTGCCAGTTGTGTTAGGCTATGAGTTGGTGATAAATCAATAGATGATATGTAATAAGGGTTTCTGAAGTCCTAAGGAATACTTATATGGTTATTGACTCAGAAGGTCCCACCGTGATTTCCATTATGTTAGGTTGGCAATGAGGTGGTGATAAATCACTAGATACTCGTTAACAAGGGATTCTAGAGTCCTAAGGGATACTTAGATTTTCACTAACTCAGAAGGTCCTACTGTGATCTCCATTATGTTAGGTTCCCGTGATTTGTTATATTGGTGAGATAAAATGCACAGGGTAACATCAGACCAGTCTTTAGAGTCCTAGGACCTAGCCTTCCTGGACTCAGAGAGGGCTCTCTCTATTTTGCAAAGGATGTGAACTTGTTTGCTTCTAGGGTTTTGATTTTAGGCTAGTTGTTAAGTGTAGGATTTGTTTGTTTGTTTTGGTTGGGTAAGATGATCAAGTAGAATAGATGGAATAAGGAAATATTCTAGTTATTGGGCTATGTAGTCTATAAAAGTCATGGAAAGTTAAACAATGGATCAGGGGGTATCACAGGGAAAATCTAGCGTGGTAAATGGATTTTCAAGTTTTATGGGAAATGAGATGGACATCAAGTTTGTAAACAAAGTAGGACAAAGGGAAATTAAAAATCCTTTATCATGTACTTAGAAACAAGGAAAGACCTCAACACTATTTATCATGAAGAAGAAATCAATAGACAAGGCACACCAATAACTCTTTGATTCAACTTAAGCAAATGAACATTTCAGACATATAATCCAATGAAATATAGAAGGCGAGAAACTCATTTAACTTCTAGTGATCTCACCTTCAAGGTTAGAAAACATTCAAGATACACATATAACTTTAATCAAAGAATACGGAACACCTAAACATCAATGATCATAGCTATGAAAATATTTGAAAAAAAATTTCAAGCATGGACAAAGGGTATGATCGAAACATAGCCTCTTTGGCAAACCTAAACAATGGTACTTCAAAGAGAGACCTCAAAACAGTGTTTTAGTGGTATCAAACAAGAAGGGCTTACCATACAACATCTAAGATATATACTGTATTAAACCATTCATGATATAAACAAGCTTGGGTGGGTCTAGAGAGAAATTAAGGGTTATCTAAACTGACCTAGCAGAGGAAAACATAGAGACAATGAAGAACAAACAGAGCTAAGGTGCCTTTGAAGAACATTTCTTAGTATAAATCATTTGTTCTATTGCAACACAAAAATATGGAAACATAATGATACATGAGAAGACATTAACTGAATATAAGCACTTCACCATTAACCAAGCTCATGGATCCTGCAAGCAAGCCTCCCCCATTAACAAGCAAAACAATCCATTCACAAGCTCCACAACACCAATTTCTCTTCAACCTCCAAAAGACTATGTATTGTTCCAAAGAGTCATAAAATGCCAACATTTAAAATGAAGCCCTCATGCTCTATTTATTTAGCAAAGGAGGGAAAATACCCTAGATAGGGTTGGGAAATGTCAAAATCACTCATAAATGTCATTAATGCCCAAGAGACCATGCATGGCCCAAGGCACAAAATATCATATCAAATAAATTCCAAAACAACTCCTAGCACATAATTTTTAAGTGATTTGCCTCAAAAAACATTAAAATATCATTTTGCAATGAATGAATGTGTTTTTTTGACTTTTGGCCAAAACTACGCAATTTGGTCTGAACGCACATCACCTTCCCGGGTAGAAAATAGGTCCACTTGTAGCCAAGTTTTGGTGACCTTCCCGATGTAGGATTTTTCTCTGTGATGACCCGTTGGAAAGCCTACTGAGTCTCATTTCCAAATATACCTTTGGTTTTTTTATTGAAATCTTGTAACCGGTCCAAAAAATTAAATTCCCCAAACTGCTATGAGCGCAGTGCCAAGCTTGAAAATGAGGCAGAAAGGTAGAAAATGAGGTGTTTTTTGACATTTTGAGGTGTCAAAAATGCTCCAAATGCTCTGAAATTTGGTGAGAATAGTGTACTATGCATGAAAAATCCAAAAATGTAAATTTCTCCCTCTAAGGATGTCTGAGGAAAAAGTGTAGTGCCAGGGGTGCTGCGCTTATAGGCCTCCAAATTCACAAAAAAACTAAAAATTGTCAAAATTCTCTCAAATTTGGTGGATGTATGCCTCATGGGTTTTGAGATACCTGTAGAGAAGCTTGTGCCAAAATTCCAAGGTTAGCCTGGCCTTTTTCCTCTTTTAGTGGTTGGATTTTGGTTTGGGCCTTTTTCAGTTTAGCCCTTGCAGTTTGGTTTCTCCGAGAATAATACTTAGTCATCCTTCTTTGGAGATCAAGATTCTAATTTTCTTTCTTCAATTTAGCCTCCAAGTTTATGTTGGCTCTTTCCAACAAAGGCTCCCGATCATGTGCTATTTCCATGGCCAACAACTAATCTAGAGGGAGTTGTTCTGCTAAGGATGATTCTTGTTCCCTTTGTTTTACCAATGCCTTCTTCAACCCCATGGCTCTATGTCTCCTCCTAGTATGCTCTTCCTCATCCTCACTCTCCTCATAGGTGCCCATGAACTCCTCTAGCTTTACCTATGCCTATTGGGCTTCTTTTCGGGCCCTGAGGGCGCTAGCCTCATAACTTGCAATTTTTTCTCCTAGCTGCTTGTTCTCCATGTCAATGGCATCATTTTCACTTTTGGCCCTATCTAAATTTGCTTGGAGGTCTTAAATTAGGGAATTTTTTTTCTAGATGAGCAAGTTTGAGATCGTTTCTTCATTCTCCTCATCATTGTCTATCTAAATGATTTCAAATTCCCTTTCAACCTCATGATCTTCTTCTTCTTGCTTTACCTTTTGTTTGCCTTTGTCTAGTGGCTGAGCTGAGGTGGATGGCATGGTCCCTTGCCTTTTGGAGGTAGCAAACACAAGCCCTGGCCCTCTTTGATAGGTCAATGAAAGAGGTGTGATTGTGGTCTTGTTGGTGTCTTAATCATGGCTATGATCCTTACTACTATCATCACCCTCTTTATTTTCATCATTATTATCATCACTCATTATGTTTACTACTTCATCAGTGCACTCTTTGTTCTCAACATCAACACCACTCTCAACCTCTTCACTATTTTCTACATTGCCATTTTTTTCTTCATCAAATCTGCTTACCTCTCCACTGCTGGGATCTTAATTTTCATCATCATCCTCTTCACCTTTTTCACTGTCTTCATGACTGTCATGACAGTTGTCATGACTGGCATGACTATTTTCCTCTTTGTTGTACTTTTCATCACTGAGGCTTGCTTCATTTGTGTCACTTTTGCCTTTAATTTCTGCATTGTCCTCACTTTTTTCACCTTCATCTTGGCTGCCTTTAGCTTCTACATTTTCCTCATTGTCATCATCTTTATTATTATCATCCTCTTCCATATCTTCTGCATTGTTATCCTCTTCCTCTGTTTCCATGTTCTCTGCCTCTTGCTGGGTCAGCTCATCATTTTCTGTCTCTTCATCACTTTCTGCCTCTTTGTCACTATTTTTCTCACTCCCCTTCTCTTCATTCTCTACCTTTGTCTCTTCTTCAATTTCTGTTTTTGCCTTTCCTTCACTTTCTGTTTTTTCTTTTTCATCATTTTCTTCTTGTTCCTCATCATTTGTCTCTTCCTCATCATCATTTTTCTCTTCATCATTCTCTTCATCATCATCATCATCATCCCCTTATTTTCTCAACTCATCATCGCTCTCATCTTCACTTTGGACTGATTCGTTGTCACCTTCACCCTCATTGTCACTGTCTTGCTCACTGCCACTTCCTTCTTGTTCTGATGCATCAGGAAAAGGTGAGGAAGGGAGGTTTTCTTGGGGAGAGGCTACTTGTGTAGATGATGAGGCATGATTTGTAGGAGGAGATGGAGAAGTGAAGGGAGGAGGATGAGATGAAGAGGGTA
This sequence comes from Pinus albicaulis, assembly GCA_034641835.2. Lineage (NCBI taxonomy): Eukaryota > Viridiplantae > Streptophyta > Pinopsida > Pinales > Pinaceae > Pinus > Pinus albicaulis. The sequence continues at coordinate 87,004,908 of CM076570.1, forward strand.
AACTAGGCTGATGATGAGGCTGTGGACTTGTGAATATTTCATTAGAAATGAACACCTCCCAGGGTATGCCCTTTTGCTCCAACTGATGTAGTACCACCATCATGATCAAGGAGTGGTGGAACAAAATATGGATTTACTGGGTATAAATCCTCCTTTGAACAACAGAAGACATATTTTCTATACTCCTATACAAGTAATGGGGAAAGTGAAGAATCTTGACCCTAGTGAAATGGATGAGTAATCTGACATGGTAGGAGTAGAGCCTGGAGTATCTCCCCTCATAGGTAAAGTATTTCATGATGACCTTCATTAGGGGTGCATACCTCTATAATAAGTGTGAGAAAAGGAAAATAGCCTTGCATCCCTCTTTGTACCTGGGTTTGATAAATGGCTCATAATGGCTCATGTTTAATCTTGTTTTCTTGAACCACTTTTCACCAATAGAAGGTATACCTGTAGCATTAGAGATGGCATCTGCTAATAGTTCAAAATCTATATCTGTAATATTTACCTGTTTGTTATGTTGGTTGAGGACAAACATCCTTGTAAGCTCTGGGTGCTTTTGTACTTGTTTGAATTTCTCACAAAACTGGAAACATACCACATTCTAAAAACATGTGAGAATCATGGGAGATGAAGTGATATCCACTATGCTCTGGGGTTTAAACCTATTTACCTTCCCTCCCTTTTGCTTTAGCCTCATAGGCATTTGGCCTCCTTCACTGTTGACACTGTCTTCTGCTCCTGACATGGTGATTAGGGATGTTTTGGAAAAACTTGGGTCTGCTTGGGAAACTTAGGCAGGAGGAGTGAAATGACAATGTTGAGGATAGCTCTTGTAAATGAGTGAGATGGAGGTGAGGGTTTATGACAGAATTTCTTTGAGCTTGATGATGGCTTTAATATTGAATTGATTTGTGATTACCCTAGTTCACACCTCCCTTCAAATGAAATTTACTTGCTTGGAGGTCAAAAACAGAGGTTTATTTGTCATGAAGACCTAGGGTTTCCAATGACTAGGGTTTAATCATTCTTTTAACAACTAAATCACAAAAATACTTGGAGAAGGAGGGAAAAAGGCCGCCTACTAGTTTTTAGTTTGTTTGTAGGTCTTTGGAAGTGATTTGGAGGTGTCCTTTGTGATCCTTTGATAATTTGTAGGTGGGATATTCTTCTCAAGTTTAAGCGCAACGCCTAGCAGAAACTGGGTCTGTCAGGTCCTCTGGGCACGACGTTGCACGCTTCGTGCACGCCTGCCAGCCCTTGGGTGTAGTGATGAGTAGGAAAAGTCTTGTTGGATCTCTTTGGGTGCAGCACTGCCTGAGCCTTGGGTGAGACGAGCCTCTTTCTAGGCGCAACACTGACACTCTTGGGCGAGTCGGGCCTCTGTGCTTAGCGTCGGGCCTATCGGTTCGGCCTCTGAGCGTAACGTCGGGCTTCTAGTGTGTCAGGTTTTAATGGATGTAGTGTCAGTCTGTATGCATAGTGCATGCAGCTATACGCATAGAAAATTGCAAAAAATTCACTATGGAGACCCCTATTCGCGCAATGCTAGGTCCTGTGAGCGCAGTGCCAGGTCCTGAGCGTAGCGCCGGTAACTTGGCCTAGAAATGGTCCAAAACTTAGAAATTTCTTCCTTGAAGGGTTTTTTCTCTCCTAAAATGCATAATGAGTCAAGTGATTAAGCAAATTGACTTTTATAGTCGTCGGCACACAAATTTATTTTTTCCCAAACCCACTTTGTAATGTTCCTTAACCTTTTTGTCATTTCACTGATCCTTTTTTCCTTTGTAATGGGTGACTTTGAAAACATAAAACTGGTTCCTTTTCCTCCTTATCATATTCTTTGTTACTCTTCAGCATTATGACAGGGTAAAATCTGACTTCCTTTGGCCCATTGATGCCTTCAAAACTTCTTTTTCAGATGGTTGTTTGAGTCAACATATTTCACTATGTTTTGGTCTATTTCTATTTGTTGATCATTTTCACAATTTTTTAGGCATTTGCATGGTGGCAACACTCGTTAAAAACCTCTCTATCCTTGCCTTGGAGATAAAACTTTCCTTTGCTTAATGGGTGACTAAGAAACATGTTTTTCATCTTCCTCACTTGATCCTTAGGCATGCTAAGTCTATCCTTGACAAGCATCACAACTTTCACCAACTTGTATGAAAACTTTCTTAGGCCACTTCGGATTTGTAGGTGCCATGACATAATGATTTTTGTACTGTCTGATGCTCTTGTATTTTGAAAACTTTAGTCACATAATGAGTAACCTCATGATTAGCTTGATTTCACATCTTGAAACTCAACCCTAGGCTTTTATTCCTTTGACCATTTTGAGGGCAATTGACTGCTCTTGAAAACTTGACCTCCCTCACACTGATACTCTTGGCATTCTTTCTCTTTGAGGCAGTGAAGCATTGTTACTTTGGCAGACCCTAGAGGTCACCTTCAAGAGCATATTCAAACTCTCTTCCTGCTATCATCATCGAGGATTCTCATCTTCATTTCACCTACTTTTCCTATCTTTCCAAAACGTTAGGTTTTAGGGCTGTTAGAGAAAAATCATTAGTGTTGTCTTCTAAATTCTCTATAGCCCTTTCAATTTCATTCATTTATTCTCATTTTACCTCACCTTTTTCCCTTCTTCATTTATAGTTTCTAAAAATCTTCAATTCATGCTTGGTTGTGTTAATGTGCCTTCGTCCTTGTGGTTTTCTGCTCTGACTTTGCTTGGCATACTGCTGGTCCAGTCAGCCCTAGAAACCATGATTTTCCTTGAACATAGACTGATTCCTCCTTATTTGTTGTGGATCTCCTTTAGTGAGGAGCTAGCCTCGTACTTTACCTAGTTTTCTACTGATAGCCACCTTGACACTCCTACAGAAACGTCAAAATGGACAGCTATCCCTTTGCTGAATTTTTTCCTTGGCAAAGTAGTCCTCCTTGAAGTTTTTCTTGATCTAAATTGGACAAAAGGTGTTGATATTTTTCACATTTTGATTCAGCTTTTAGCACATGAAAAACAATGATCTAGAACATCAAATACAACCCTACAACCTATCAAACCCTAGTGACCTAGTGAGAGGCTCTTTGACTTGGTTTTTGACTGAAAGCTTGGCTTAGGGTCCCCAAGTATGAAAAACAATGTTTTTGATAATTTTATGTATTGAAGATCCAAAATAAAATGTATTTGATTTGTCTAAAGAGTCTATAGAGATAGTTTTGAGACCGTCAATTCTTGAGGCATTTGATGAACATGGGAAAGGGTAGGTTGTTTGGCAATCCTAGATGGAAAGTGGAAGGGTTAAGCATAGGAAAAATAGAGTATTGAGGCCATAAGTGGAAAAACATGATGAAGATGAGTGGCATGAGCCCGTGATGGGTCTTCTATGAGTGATAGGCTAACTATGATATGATAGAGTAGTGAGATAGTGAAAAATTATCCTAAGGATAATGAAGGCAGTGAGATTTCTAAAACTCACAATATTCATGAATTTTGTTTTTAGAAATATAGGATAAGAATTTAGTTATCTACGAATAGAAAAATTACTGATGACTAACATGATGGGGTATCGTAATTTTGGTTCCATGTTTGAACAAACATTTCTTTGCCAATAATGTATATTTCATGGCTATTCTTTCTGGATTCGTTGAGAGTTTTTTGTTATTGCTAAGTGCTAATTGTCCCTTGATGGGAGAAAGGCTCCTACATAACTCGTGTCTATTGGGAGGATCCCCCTTGTCCATGGTTACCTTCAAGCTTCTTCAGATCAGGGAGGTCGGGACAGTGGTGAGTGTAATTTCCATACTTACCACAGATTGAACAAGAGTGGTTTATCCGAAGATTTTTCCTCTTGTTTTGCCTTTGGGGTTACTTGGTTCTTGGTTTTGATTTCTGTTGGAGTTTCCTCCAACCTGAGATCGTAGAGGGCGTTGTTGATTGTTGTCCCCCTATCCAGGATTTCCTTTAGGCTTTCTTTTTCTTTTTTTCTTAGCCACATTGGGAGGAAAATTTGGATTCTCCTTATTATATGGTTGGAGTGGTTGGGCTTGTGAAGGTTGCACAAATTTCACCTATGCATTATTCTTCATGGGTGGGTTTTGTGTTGGGGACTGGGAATATTGCGGTCCTTGTCCCTATTTTATCATTTTTTTTTGGGGGGAAGCTCTTCCGTGAGCATGTATAGCTGCATAATGGGTCGCTTGAGCCAGAGGATAGGGTCCTCCATGCTGATGGTGGTATACTGACGCCCTACTAGTAAAATTTTGCAAAGGTGCAGGATGACTTTGGTAGCCGGGTTGCGGTATGTTCTAGGTAGAATCATATGCATAACCAGGGTGTGGAACACTGCTACTTAGGTGATTTTTGGTCAATTACCCAATTAAACCATCTAGGGAGTTCGACGCACCTGGAAATTGTTTGTAAGTTTGCAGGCGCGGGGCATTAGGCAGGATATTGTAAATATACCCTGACTGCATATAGAACAACTTGAGTTGTTGAGACTTATTTATGGTGTCCTCTTCAGATATGGAATTTTGTTGCATCACATCCTTTGAAATATATGCAGTGAGAGTTTTCAAGAATAGGTCTAACAAAACTCGATCATCGATTTTGGCTTTACACAAACTACGACGCCGTCGCCATTCATGGAGATAGTCCGAGATATGGACGACGAGTGTTTGCCTAAAGTGGGTCAGTAATTCCATTCCGAAATCATGGTGGATGGGTAACTGAAAGAAGGTTAGGAATGCAGTAGCGAGGGCACTAAAGTTCCATGTGTAGTAGAGGGCTACTCCACAAACCATTTCACGGCTATTCCAGTTAGGGTGCATTGAAACAGTCTTAGTTGAATAGTATAGTCAACAATGTTGTTCGACAAACACCACAGGTGGAAAGTCATAACATGATTTCTGGGGTCTTCTGCTTGCTTCCCTTCGAACTTTGGAATGTCCGAAGGGAGCTTCATGGGCATGGGAGGCCATGTGGGGTTGTGTTCAATGGGGTTGTTTGTTAACTTGGTTAAATCTGGTAGATTTAATGAAGCTAAGAAAGGTGACTGCGAGTTTTTGGTCATTGCAATTTGTGAAAACACAATGTTCTAGTTAGGAATAGGGTTTGTATGCGACGAACCCTGTTGTATGTTCACTTTACTTCTCGAATGGGTGGTACTCCTCTGTCCTCTAGGGGTTGTGGGAGGAGTGGTATCTGGTGACCCTGTGGGGGTGTTCAAAGGTGTGGCATTGGGTGACCGATGAGGATTCCCAACTAATGATTTTTATGCAGGTAAATCCTCTCTACAGACAGAGATGATCCCTCTAGCCCTAGAGTGGGTCTAGAAACAAAGAGACACAATAAAGTGTTGCTTCCTAGTTATTAAATGAACAAGGGACAAGGTAGATCGACCTACCTAGAATCCAACGCTGTCATTGTTGCTATAGTAGTGGTGGCCTCTTGCTCCTTCCTCGGAAATTCACAATCCATTCGCCATTACGCTTGGATACCTGGACATAGAACAAGAAACAAGAACAACATACAAGCTAACAACATTTCATTCATAACTATTAACCAGTCAAAGAAGGCTAAACATATTATGTTAAAAAAACATCATAACACAGCAGTGGAACCAAGCAGTAGTCATGTATATAAATGAATAGAAGGGAGAGTTACAACCAATGCTTTGACGTCGTAGTCTCCTCCATCGGGGTTCAGACGAAGCGCGTCTCAGATGCTCGTCAGGGAATTCGGACGGGACAAAGGCATGGACTCAAGCTCTCTCAGAATTCATGGACTCAAGCTTCCTCAACGTAATTCCTTCTTATTCTATCTTCCCTAGTTATTCAGATATAGTATGCCTAATTCTCCAAGTTCAGCTAGATTGTTCTAAGAGAGATAACTTCTTTTATAGAGGAAAAGGAGGAGCTTAGGATCCCTACAAAGGTGGGAGGGAGGCCTATCCTTTAGGGAGTTCACATAAGAGGTGGAAACCATAAACATAAAGGAGGTAGTCCATGGTTTATCAGTTCAACCACTCCCAATGACTCATCCTCGAGGTGGTTGGAGTGGAATCTCCACCTCTATTTTAAAAAAAAGTCCATAAATAGCTTGGCGCTGGTGGAAAACTAGGACAGAGCACCAGGTGGAATGGGGCCCAGTGTTAATCTTCCTCTTCGGCACGAGGGCATAACTGATTACCCACACCAAGGCAAAAACAAGGGTTTTTGAACCTCTGCTCAAGGAATTGTCAACAGAAGGAATGTTACTCTCATGTAAAGGGACACAATAATGGTTTTTGCAAGGCATGAAACTGCTTATTGATCATAGAAATGACCCTCCAATGGGTGAGATGGGGATTGCAGGGACAATGACAAAATGTTGTGTAATAGATGCCCCCTAAAGCATGAGGTCCGAGGGAGAGGGAGGGGTGAAATGCTTTATGAGGATGCGTTTGAACCAAACACCGCTATTGGAAAACCTGAAATTACGAATACAACTGATATCTCTCATACATGAACATGTGGTATGGACGCAACCATCCATAATAGAGTATATAAAAAATGAGATCCGAGGTATGGGCGCAGCCATCCAGCAGTAAGGATCAACAAATAGACTCAGGTATGGTCGCAGCCATCTAATCAAAAGATTCATGCAGTATGTCATGATACTCCACCAAAATTCGCAACCTGGATTTTATCAGACAAAATCTAAGGTCTTGCACTCCATCTCGACTCGAACAAGTACAAATTAAAGCATGCAAATATATGAGCTGAAGTCGAACATGCAAGAAAATCACCTGATTACCAGCTAATCATGAAAGTTGTTAACAGGCACGAGAGAAACCACCAATAATGACAATGGCTCTCAAGGTACAATCGGTAAAATCCACGGAATGTGAACAGTGATCTAGCGTCGAACATCCGTAGAATCACTCGATCGAAGGCCAACGATGTGGACCTTGCATCGAATGCGAAAAACATGCCATTAAGGCATGCAAGCTCTAAGGTACCAGAATAGAGTCTCTAGATCAAATTCCTGGATAATAAGTTGAAGTCGATAGGAAGTGACCTGATCGAAGGTGGGCCATAATGTTTCCCACATAATTGATATGAGATAGAGAAACATGATAGTAGTGAAACATGAATGACAGAGAATGAGAAAGAGGTTGAAAACTGCAGAGGAAAACTTCTCTTGAACATATCAGCAGCACGAAACTGGATTTGGCAGTATCTGACATCAAAGGATTTGAGGTCATAACGACATGGCAAAGAGAATATGAGAGGTCAAAAGATATTACCCAAAACCATGGAGGCAAAAATGATGAAATGAGATGTCCCCAACCCGACATGAATGCATACAAATGCCATGTTCAAGAGCAACATACTGCCAACATAACTAAAACTTGGTTCCATTTCCCCCCACCATTTCTAGTGAGTGCCCTAGTTATTTTTTAAAACAAGCTTGAAGGGGATAGCATATGCTTGTGCTGTAAGTTTTTCCTTAGGACAAATCCAACCTAGTACAATTTACGAGCCCTAGGAAGGAGGAACTCGAGTAACGTCATGGTGACGATTTCTAATGTCATCAGGGTTTAACAAGTCTGACAAAGGGAGAAATCGGTGTCTTTTCATGTTTAAATATTTTGAAAAGAGGTGGAAAATAAAACTCCAGCAGGTCCCTTTTCGTAAATAGTCCCTCAGATCTGAAAAGGTAGAAAAAAATATCTGAAAGAACCTCTTAATCGCGATAAAATAAGGTATTACTTTTTCGTAAATAATATATCCCAGCCCAGAAAAGGGGTAAAAATATATTGGGTAGATATCATTTTGCAACCATTTAACGAGTTCGAAATGACAATAGTCTCGGCAATCTTTTCAATTTTAGAGAGTCAGAAAAGAGCTGAAAGATGATTCCTCCTGGAGGAACGAGTGGTATTAAGGGTAGCTACTAGTTCCGATAATGGTGGAACTGCTCAGAACAAGTAAAGGTCAAGAGGTTGGATAACAAGATCACTCATTGCAGCGGTTCCTCAGGAATGGGTAAAACAACCGAGGGAAGGCATATGATCGGCCAAGCAGATAGTGACGGTGGAATGAGAAAACCAAGGTTCATCTAGCAAAACAGGCTGATAAAATGGAAATCACGAGAGGTAAAATGGGAATGGTTTCATTTTTACACAAGATTGAAATAAAAAAAAAAACTATGCTTGAGATTGGTTTCATTTTTACAGAAGCTTGAAACAAAAATAAACTATGCTTGAAACCGGTTTAATTTTGACACAAGATTGAAATGGAAACAAACTATGCTTGAAAAGGTGGACATTCCCCTAGCATGGTGACTCAATTCGAGGTACATGCCCCCCAAGCTTCAGTCCATATGAGAGGGAGATGGAGTGAAGGTTCAGATTGCGAGATCAAGAGAAAGACTCGACTGGGATTTTACGAGATCTGATCAAACACTCGAATTGAATAGGAAAGTGTTTCATTCTTTTAACGAGGTTGACATATTAAAATAAGCTATCCTTGTGAGCTAATTCATTTTTTAACGAGGTTGACATAGAAGACGAACCATCCTCAAGACCTAATTAATTTTTTAATGAGGTTGACATAGAAGACGAACCATCCTCAAGACCTAATTCATTTTTTAACAAGGTTGACATAGAAGACAAACCATCCTCGCAAGAGTCTGTTTCATTTTTTAAGGAGATTGACACAAGAAAGCGAACTTTGCTCCAATGAAATTTCATCATGATGAATAAGCAGTCATATATTCTAAGAGGTTCTCATCTGATGGAAGGAAAACATCTTGGAAGTTAGGACCCAATGCCCCCAACACACGATGCACAACGACACTATCACTGAACGCAGGCATGGGACAGGTAGCCACATAATTAACCTGCAGCAGGGAAGATACAACCGGTGGATAAAGACCCAGAAGGGACAATGGTGGACCATATGTCACGTCAGTACCACAGAATGGAAGCTGATCAATGGTCACGATTTGACCTTTGTGTGGAAAACAGATCACACGAAAGAGGGAAGAGACAAATTCCCCCATGGCATAAGCATAGTCACAGCCCAAGAGTAAATTAAAATCCAAGGGACCTTAGACCACCATCACATCTATATAGACGATTTTTATCCCAAAGTGATCGGAAACTTTGGAAGGATCCCTAACGGTTGATTGGTTCCTTTGTTAAAGGCCAACAGATTCTGCGTAACAGGCACAAGTGGTGGAGAACCAAAAGCTTTCCAAGTAGTGGAATACTAACAGACATGCCTTCATCTATAGTGGTGTTGGGTATGACCACATCAAAGGTCTGTACCATGATCTCAAAAGGCGCATAAGAAGGAAGGTGGTATCCCGCAAATCGACTCCAATCAAAGGAAGCGATCAAACTATTTTGAGGGGGTACCATTGAACTGAGATGGTCATCCCCTGGTGTTACCGGGGAAAGAGGAGCATCCTCCTAGACCTCCATCGTGGGAAAAGGAGGAGCAGCTTCTTGAACTACAGGGATGGGAGAATCTTTCTCCAAGTTCAAGGAATCTGAAGAAACAAGAGGAATGTGAGGGGGATGAGATCCACTCTCGACGGAAAAGACTTGATGAACCATAGGCAGGATTAGGTTGACCGATTCCACTTTCACTGGTTGGTCAGGAATGGATTCCTGAATTTGAATTTCGAGGGGAGAGGGATCAACCAAAGATGAATCCTGACCGATCGTGGAATCAACTAGCAGAGGACTAAAAGAAATATTTTGGTAACCAACTGGAAGGCAGGGTGCAGAAACAATAGGGTTTTCCAACACTTTCGTGGCTTCATCCATGTACGGACAAAGGTGAATGGGATGATGCCCTTCACACAACTTACAGGGATTGGTAATCTTACCCTGTTTCTTATGAGTCTTATCAACACTAGTCGAAGATGTGTCACCAACATGACTTCCAGAAGCCAAAGACAACGGTGAACGGCCATCGGACCATACTTCAAGTACCTTGGGAATGCCAGGGAAATCTCGAAGAAAGTGGTCACCTTTGCAGAGCATGCAAGGGAATTTGACTTTTCGTGGAAGGTTGGATGGTTTATCAATGGAGGGTGTCTGAGATGCAATAGCCACAGAGCTGGCCTCTCTCTTTTCTGACTTCTTATTCTTCATCTTCTTCTTCTTCTTATCCAACGAGTTACTAGAATTCAGAATTTCACTAGGCGAAGTAGAAGAGGAGGACAAAGAAACAGGCAAAGAAGGGGAGAGGTCCACCTTAGAATCAACATGATGTTTCTTAGGGGGAGGAGATGGTTGTATGGAGGGATGAATACTCAAGACCACATAGGTTGAGAATAACCAAACAGGCAACCCAACATTTAACCCGAGAAGGGATAATGTTGCCATATAAGGAGCACCAACATTCCCAAAAGCAGGAAAAGGACCAGGATTCCCTTCGGAGGGAATTACTTGGTTGGTAAACTCTAGAAACGTTGCCATTGGAAACAACCGTAAAACAAAATGCTAAGGAAGATAACTTTAACCAGGAATATTTCATGGGCAGATAATATTTTAAGACATTGAAACAAAACTCTGTCGTTTCATATTTTAAGAGTCGAGAAACAGGCAAAAGGTGACTCTGTCACTTTTAGGTTGAAACAAGCATGAAAGGAAAAGGGCTCGATGATCTCTTCCCTTTTTAAAGAGTCATGAAAAGATCAAAATGACTACTATGGTAATCTAAGAAAGAGGGTGTACCAAGTTTTCGTGAACTGCCATATACACCTTGGTGATCAACTGAAAGAGAAATGACCAAGGACTTTCTGTATGTGCAGGTAGTCTCCCCGAATGTTGTGTTAGGTGTATCACAGTTACAAGGTGACAAACTCGGCCTCCTATGGATAAAGGATTGCAACCTATAGGGGTATCCCTTTATATACTCGACAGTATGGGGAGCACAATTTCATACTAGCGCTATCTAAAGCTAGATGGCGAACGAAAGCCACTAGGTTTTAAGACACTGAAACACGTCTCTAGCCTAGACCACTAAAAATGTTTCATTAGGTTTCAATTCTTCCTTAGGTTAATTAAATAAATTTTAAATTTGATCTTGGATTATGTTTCAGTTTTAAGGTCCTATCGTTTTCGGATCTCAAAAATCCCTAAATGCAAGCTATATGAAAATGAACTTCATTTTCGATTCAATGAATTCTAGTTATGAGAAGGATAGAGATCTTTCAAACAAAAGCAAACAATTAGACTATGCGAAGAAATCCACTAATGCATCTAACATAATATACTGAAAATGAAACTCTTTCCTAGATAATCAAATACTAGTTATGAAAAAGAGTATTTCACTTTCAATGCAAAGAAAGAATGCAAAATATGTTTTTTATTTTTTCAATGAAAAGAAGTACATGATGCACTAATTACATGAAAAATGAAAACAAACACTAGCTTAAGTGTTTCATAGGAATCGAAATTGAAACACTCAATAAAACACGAAACAAACACAAGAAAGCACTCAAACTAATGTCGCAATATTTCAAACCAAGAGACAGTTTTCAAAATGATCCAAAACAAGAAATGTAATCTATGCTTGGAGCAATAAGGTGAATAACCAATAGATAAAATGAAATGACTTTGCAACCAAATAAATCACTCAAAAGATCATGAAAACTAAATGAAATCAAGCCAGAAATGGGAATGACAACAATCAAACCGACTTGATTTTCAAACAGAAGGCTCAATGCACTAGGACACCTAGAAACCCTAAGGCCTCAATTGACACTGATAAGAATATGGACAAACAACTGAGAGAAGAAAGTCGACAGTAATTAAAACAATCCCAAAGGCATAATTATGCATAAAAAATAACCTAGAAGCAAGCACAATTGACCAAAAGACTCATCAAGGAGGTAAAACCAATTCCTAAAGGGGTTGGTGCAACTGTAAGGCTGTAATCCATGCCATATAGGGGTTGGCGCGAATATTCAGAGGAAAAGTACGCCAAGCCAAATATCTGTGGGAAAAAGAGGAAAAACCAAAACCTAATGAGTAGAGGTAAATCTTGACACTCTGGAGCTAAACAAAGGATGAAAAATAAGCAAGAAAACCAGAAAAGGTAGATAACTAAATCAATAATTGAAACTGACCCAAAAAAATGAAACGACAAACTCACACTGATCCCCAGTGGAGTCACCAATTTGTTATGCATGTAAATCCTCTCTACGGATAGAGATGATCCTTCTAGCCCTAGAGTGGGTCTAGAAACAAAGGGACACGCTAAAGTTTTGCTTCCTAATTATTGAATGAACAAGGGACATGGTATATCGACCTACCTGGAATCCAATGCTGTCATTGTTGCTGTAGTAGTGGTGGCCTCTCACTCCTCCCTCGGCAAGTCACAATCCATTCACCATTACGCTTGGATACCTGCACATAGAACAAGAAACAAGAACAACATACAAGCTAAAAAAATTCATTCATAACTATTAACCAGTCAAAGATGGCTAAATATATTGCGTTAAACAAGAATCATAACACAACAGTGGAACCAAACAACAGTCATGTATATAAATGAATAGAAGGAAGAGTTACAACTAATTCTTTGATGTCGCAGTCTCCTCCAGCGGTGTTCAGGCGAAGCGCGTCTCAGATGCTTGTCACGGAATTTGGAAAAAACAAAGGCATGGACTCAAACTCTCTCAGAAGTCATGGACTCAAGCTTCCTAAAAATAATTCCTTCTTATTCTATCTTCCCTAGTTATTCAGTTATGGTATGTCTAATTCTCCAAGTTCAGCTAGCTTTTTCTAAGAGAGATAGCTTCTTTTATAGAGGAAAAGGAGGAGCTTAGGATCCCTACAAAGGTGGGAGGGAGGCCTATCCTTTAGGGAGTTCCCATAAGAGGTGGAAACCATAAACCTAAAGGAGGTAGTTTGTGGTTTACCAGTTCAACCACTCCCAATGACTCATCCTCGAGGTTGTTGGAGTGGAATCTCCACCTATGTTTTTTTCTTAAATTCCATAAATAGCTTGGCGCGGGTGGAAAACTAGGACAGAGCGCCAGTTGGCGCAGGGCCCAATGTTAATCTTCCTCTTTGGCGCGAGGGCATAACTGATTACCCACGCCAAGGCAAAAACAAGGGTTTTTGAACCTCTGCTCAGGGAATTGTCAACAGAAGGAATGTTACTCTCATGTAAAGGGACACAATGATGGTTTTTGCAAGGCATGACACTGCTTATTGATCATAGAAATTACCCTCCAATGGGCGAGATGGGGATTGTAGGGACAGTGACAAAATGCTATGTAACAATGATGCCCCAATAAAGGATGAACCGATAAGGGTGGCAGTGTTTCGTCTTTGACACCCAAATGGCGAAAGACCTAGAACCCCTCCTGGTAATGGGGGGAGGTCAAAAATACATCTAGATCGATGAGGTCTCATTGGGTCCATTATAGCGTCAACTAAGTATGGTTTTAGAAATATTTTAGAGGATAGATATTACAATTAGAGAAAAAATATGATCACATACATAAAACAAAGTGAAAATGAAAGATAAATTTTCCCTTTAGATTAATCCTATGTGACCAGTCAATAAAAAAATATGGTTTTCGTTGTTTTTGCATATGATACTCAAATAATAGAAGACCTAATCATCCTCACACGCTCAAATGTAATTGGACCTTGAGAATATATATTTAAAATGCTGGCACAATGTCTCAAAAGAACTTGCAACACCCCCAGTCAACCAAAGAAAGTCAACCAAGGTAAGGGTAGAGGATCTAGTGTTGCCTGCACCGTCACCTATAGGGAAGGATACCCTAGTTTTTTCCACTACGTAGCATTGTCCCACGTGAGTGTTTAAGTCTTGAGATTATTGGTAATTTAACTACCAATATCGAGTATTAGATGGGTCAAGTAGCCCTGAATAATACCACACACACTGGGCCGAAGCTTAACCCCCTCTAAATCGGGTCTCTTCTGCGATCAGGTTTTATTTTCCATGGGTGGATAGATGGATTTAAAAGTTCTCTAAATAGTCAACTTCTATGTTTCAATATGCAAAATAACCAAGGTGGCTTATTGGATGCCTACCCCCTTGGTTCTAACTTAATCTATAACTTCTCTTGTGGCTCCTGTGGGGAGAGTTTAATGAGTTTAGTTAAGTTAGTTTTAGGTGGCTTTGATTCACTTAAGGTGTGAATGTGTGTGAGAAAGAGGTGAACAACTACATAGTTTGAACATGCGGATATGCAGTGATCCTTTTCAAAATCCCCTATTTAAACTAGGTTTGGTTGTTCCTTGCTCAAAAGAAAAACATGTGCAGATGTGGGCCGTTTACTATTCTTGCTAGTTAATCTAAAAGACAAACTAAAGGGAGATGGTGAATTATCAGCAGCGAGTGTTCATATTCTTGCCTAGGATCACCCAAGGGTGCAAAAGTAGCATATATTACTTTCTCTCTAAGGATAATTCGGTCTTGGTCCTGAATCCTAGTGTCAATAAATTGAACTACAACTAATGACTTTTAAACTAGGAAAATGAAAAAAATTTAGCTAAGCATGCGTGGAATAGGGCCACTTACTTTGGCTAATTATCTAAGTGTTTTTTGGTGCCCAAATTCAAAAAACATAAATTATTTCAAAATGCAAATTAATTTTCCCCCTACTTAAACTATGTGTTAACTTTACGAAAATAAACTTGAAATTTAAAACTAACGTCTAAAATACCAAAACATAGCTTAGAGTGAGCTTTAAAAAGTAATGGGACACGTCAACCAGTGTTGGCAGATTTCTTATGGGCTGGTAGTCATTTTACAAGCAATAATAAATGTAAATAGCAACAAATTACTACTTATGGGTTCTGTGCGCAAAAAAATAAGATAGGCGCGAAGGCTACACGCAAGTCATCGTTGAACGCGTGCACTGGGGTGCGTCTGTCTATGAAAAAGATGCACAATTTTCCTACAAAGAAATTTTTGGGAGCTCCTCAACTTTAGCCTCTCACTGAGGGTGAATCAAATAGTGAAGGAGAGAAAGGGGGCAGTTCTAGCCCAACTCCACAGCAAAGAAGGAGGTCTCTGCAAAAAGGCACAACCACATAAACTTGGAAATAAAAGTAGTGGAGTCACCAATCCTGTGTATGTGTGTTTGGCGCATGAATGTACCAAATCACACCTGCTTAAGAGGAGTGGTTTTTTCCACTTAATTTCTTGGTCACAGGGGGAGAATCAAGGGAGTGAATCAAGTTAGTGAGCATGTTAAGAAATAAACATACCAAATAGTGGACTAGTATGCATATTCAAAAAGAAAAACTAAAATAAAACACATAATACAAAATATCTAAATAGATTCAAACAACTTCAATAATCCAAACGGTGGCACTTACATCCCCTCTTATTGAGTGATGGTAGGAATAAAGGATGAACGTTTACCCACTCACCAAGGGGCCCTTAGAACTAGGGAGTTCTAAGACCCGATGCAAGGATGTCTTTACTTCTAAGCTACCTTGGTGCAAATTCCCTCTCTCTACTCTGGTGGACTAGAGTTGTTGGGTGGCGAACAACTGATTCCCCCAGATCTCTGCTCCAGATCACACATTGTTGGATTGCTTGGGGAAATTCTGACCAACATAAAAATGTGTTATCATATTGTTCATCTCTTGGTGGCATTTTATAGGAGAATTAAAACTCTCCTTCCCTCTCTTAGTACATTGATAGATAGTGACCCAAGAGAGGAGGATGATTCCATTATGTGCCACATTTATTCCATTGTCTGCTACCTTGTGGTCCTAAGGAGGCTTAGGTGGATGTCCTTAGGAAACCTCAAGTGTGCCTGGAGTGTACCTTGTGGTTCTGGAAAGTTACTTTTTCCACTCTCAAGCTCTCATGGCTTTTTGAGGAAAAGTCGTGCAAACGCACACTTATCAAAGAAAAGTGCGCGCAAAGGTGCATTTTGCTGGTTCCTTCAGTGCACAATTTGATTTTCCTTCTATACCTTGGAGATTTTTAAATATTTCAGATTCTCTAATGTGCCTTAGCCCTATAAATATTTCTTCCTAACATTTAGTAATGTCATCTTTGCTTGTCCGATTTTCCAGTGATAACAATGGTGATAAGATAAATCTAGCCAAGACGGTGGGTGTATTTACTTTGGAAGTCTGTTATTGATTACAAAGTGATCAGAATATGGCTAGTGTGATTCCGAAGAGGCAGCGATAAAATAAAACTGAAATCTAGCTCTGCTTTGGTGGAAAACGGTTGCTGAGAAGAGAGTGCTAGTGAACTGCGTTGACTGTAGTGCTGGCCAATTTCTGTTAAACTACCTTTGGCTTTACTGCGTCAGTTATTGTTGTAGTGGAGTTTAAAACAAAAAACCCACTGCATGCTTTATAATTGGCAACTTATAACCATAGTCGGAAACACACTGTCCCCTTTAACACATACAAAAATGATTTAATAAACCCTTTGGATAGGATTGATAGGGAAAATCGATGTGGAGCAGAGGTGGCGGAAGTTGGATTTGTTGCTGCGGGAAAAACCATTTCGGAGGGGGGTGATGGCAATGGGTGGTTTTGGCAAAGGTGGTGTGAAATGCCCTAGTGCCGCTATGTAAGGGTAATTCCCAGACCATGAAACTGCCCATTTCGAACACCCCCCCCCCCCCCCCTCCAGCAGTAAAAGCTCGGATGGAAAGGGGTGAGGGGGTGAAAAGTTATGTTGAACGTCGAATGGAAGCGAGGTAAGGTGGATGAGTGGGTAAGTGAATGGAGGTTAAAGTGAAATGATTTGACATGTCGGGGAGGGTCCCACTATATAGTATCGGCAGTCTAGAGAAACGACAAATGAATGTGGTGAGGGTCTTTTACGATATGTCGAAAAGGCAGGGGTCCACAATGTAATATGATAACATGGTAAGGTTTGGTTTATTTGTGGTTTATATCATGTATATATATATATATATATATATATATATATATATATATATATATATATATATATATATATATATATATATATATATATATATATATATATATATATATATATATATATATATATATATCAAACGACTTGATGTGGGGGTAGGAGCTGAAATGGAGGTGTCGGGCTTTATATAAAGTCCCAAAACTTTATATATGTGGGTTTTGGGGGTTTGATGAGATGGATAGCATTAACCAAATGAATTTAGGCTTAGTTTTGACTATATTGGAAATGACGTAAATACAACCATCCCTTACCATCTTTTGTGCCAGAAGTACCTTCTTGGAATTAAATGACAGTCATGGAAGATTATTTTCAATATAAATGATCTAAATAGAAATAATCAGTCACCTTGAGATTTTGTAAATTACAGGACCCTAACACCCTTGATCTTCCACTTTCTTGGTTGTCTTTAATTTTTAGTTGTTGGAGGAGAATCTCGAGGAGATATTGGTTGTCTTTAGGAGTTAAGGAGGTGGTCAACCCTCCTACAATCACTCATTTTTGTCTACTCTGAGCCGTGATTGTGCAATCTTCCTAAAAAATGGCATATTCTCCTGATTTTCCTACATTTAAACCACATTAGGCTTTAAAGTATGACAACCCTTAATACACCATATTCACTAAGAAACATATGACAATAATGCAATTAAATGTGAGAAAGGGAATATAATTAGGCTAAAAAGGTCACAATTAACCCCTTAAAATGTACCTAATGATGGAGCTCATCACCAAGTTCGCCAACAGTGCGTGGAGGTTTTCAAGGATGAGGGTGTGGCTGAGGAGGAGGCACTGGATGAGGTCACGAAGAAATCATATGTTATAATTGTTTTCAACCTGGAAATTTTGCCAAGGATTGTCAGAATCCCGCTGCCATATATTGTAGATATTGTCATGCATTTGATCATGAAATAGAGGATTGTCTTACATTAATATCTAAAACATAGGAAAATCACAATCAACAACTTGCCTAGAACATACAAATGATGAGAGATGAACTGCTCGAGGAATATATAAGTGTAAACACAGTGACACAAAGTGGTATAAATATTGGAGAAGACAAAGTGAAAGGAAAGAATAATATGGAGGATAAATGGGTCCGAAAATCTAAAGAAAATAACAATGGCTTCGTTGTACAACGCCAAAGAGAAACCTTCATGGAAGCGAAAAATAATTTTATGAGCCCTGGTGCTTCAACATCAATATCGTAGAGACAAATGATTTCGTTGAAGAATAAACCCAAAGAGATTACTAAATCAAAGTCCTTCCACAAATTTTTGATCCCTTAGAAATTTCATGTATGTCTGTAAAAATGGGTTCGATGTACAATGTGAACTAGAAACCTTCATGGGAGCGAAAAATGATTTTATGAGCCCTGGTGCTTTGACATCAATAGTGTAGAGAAAATTTATTTCATTGAAGAATAAACCCAAGGAGATTACTAAATAAAAGGAATTTGATCCATCCATTCTAAAGTCATTTTTATAGAAATGCATGAAGTTTCTAAGGGATCAAAAAGTTGTGGAAGGACTGCAGGAGCTGATTGACAACTACACTGGTAAATAAGACCAACAACCTAAACAACGTGTAATACATAAGGTATATAAATATAAGAAAAGATTCAGCAAGGAAATGTGGCTAGCTTCATAGATAGGAGATTATGAAATGGACCAAGTAATTCTTGATATAGGATCAGATGCAAATGTATTGCTAAAACATACATGGGAACGGATGGGGAAACCAAAGCTACAATGGTCATAGATTCAACTAAGAATGGAAAATCAACAGAAGATCCTACAAGCTGGAAGTTGGTGGCCTAGGATGCATGAGGTATCGAAGGAATAATGTAGCACTTGTTATGTATTTTATAGGATCAGAAAACCATCGTGAAGGGATGAAATGGCATTGCATCCTCAAGTCACTTTGTAGGCACTCGATAAATGGAAAATCAATTTTGTGGGTATGATTGATCCCCATGGGAAGAAAATAAGTGCGCGATACATTATTACTGTGACATATTACCTCACTATGTTATGAATATAATTCATAATAAAATAATAATTTAAATATATATGTAATAATAATAAACAATGATTAATTAACTAATTATTAGTTAGTTAGTGATGAAGAGGCATGTCTTCGAGACATAGCCATTCGTAAAAGGGCACCAGCCTAGGGTATATAAGTGGACCCTCATTCTCATTTGTAAACATCCTATCATCAATTCTTTATATAATCTACAATTTACACTTACTGTCCTACAATGGATGTGTTTTTCTACAAAGTATTTTAATATTTCTGCTGCGTATACCATTGTTGGTCGTTACATTGGTATCAAAGCTACATCTAATCTGACCTTTGGCCATCAACCTATCATCAACCTTATTGTCATCGTGATTTAGGCGTTTCACTACCCCTGGATATTCTCCATTCCACTGGATTCACCAGCAGGCCCTTCGCCATCATAAAAATTAAAAATAGGGGGGGTGGGTTTGAAGAAAAAGAAGGAAGAAATATAGAAGAAAAAGAAGGAAGAAATATATTAGAAAAAAAAAGAGGTTTAAAAAAAAAATATTATAAAAAAAAAAATTTGCATAGAAATTTTTGTTTTCAACAAAAAACTTTATAAAAAAAATATTTTAATAAAAATAAAGAAAGTAATTAAATAAAAAATAAAAAATAAAAAATAAAAGACTCTGCATTGAAAAAATGGAAAAAAATACGAACAAGGAAAATAAAAAGTAGAAGCGAGAAGAAATTGACATAGCTGCCATCAACCTGCAAAAAAGGCGATTGTTATTGACCGAGCCATACGTTGTTATAAAAACAGCTCCAAAAATAGAAGAAAAGAGAGATCAATGCCTTAGAAATAAGCCACTTCGAGGGAGCAACCTCCTTTACATTACATAAATGAACAATTCTTGGATGATACAAACGAAAAAACCTCCTTCTGTGTATATGATTCCATGGGGTCACAATATAATCCTAGTCGACCTAACAATAATAATGTAAGGGAACAATAATAACAATATTGGGGTTACAGGGGTACAACAATAACAATAAGGAGGTTACACTAACAACAATAAGGGACTATACTAGTAATATATGGACCTAACATGCCCCTGTCCTTCAAAAAGTGTTTTCATAAATGCTTGAGTAGCTCTGGATGATTCTGTATAAAATTCTCATCCTCCCATGTAGAATCTTCAGTGGGTAAGTTCTTCCACCTGATGAGATACTCTGAAATTGATCAATTTCTTAGTTGTCGAGTTCTTGTTTCCGTGACTGCTTCAGGTTCAAATATGATTTTTCCTTCGTCATTGAGTCCTGGAAATATTGTTTGAACTAGAATTTTGTCACCTATAACCTTCTTTAAGCATGAAACATGGAAAACTAGATGCACTCACGAAGGAGGAAGCTCCAATTTGTATGCCATGGTACCAATATTTTGCAACACCTTGTAAGTACCATAGTATTTTGGTGATAATTTATTATCCTTCTTAGCTTGCTTGAGGGACATTTGTTTGTATGGTTGTAGACATAAAAATACCTAGTCTCCTACATCAAAACCTCTCTCACTGCGATGTTGATATGCCTATTGTTTCATTTGATTTTATGCCAAATTTAGGCTATCCTTAAGAGTTGGACAAATTCTTGTTGATGCTCGATGTGATCTTCCACTGCTTGAACCTTAGAATTTTCTCTTAAATATGATGTGATGGACAGTGGATGATATCCATAAAGTGCCATAAATGGGGACATTTTTGCTGTAGTATGGAAGGAAGTGTTATACCACCATTCAGTGAGAGGTAACCACTTGACCCATTATGTTTTCTTATTAGATACAAAACAACGAAGATATCCTTCCAAACATTTATTAACTATCTCAGTTTGACCATCGGATTGAGGATGATAAGATGATCTATGAGCTAATTGAGTACCCAAACAAGAAAACAATTATGTCCAAAAATTTCCAATAAAAATGGGATCTTTGTCACTTACAATAATCTTTGGCTTTCCATGTAGCTTTTGAATTGTTTCCATAAATGCAGTATCAATTGTACTTTCTTTAAATGGATAAGATAATGCACAAAGGTGTGCATACTTCGTAAGTCTATTAACTACCACCATGATGACACTCTTTCCTTCGGAATTAGGTAAACCTGTGATAAAATCCATTGAAACACCTTCCCAACGTTGACTTGGAATAGATAAAGGTTGCAGAAGACCTGGGGTCTTAATTGTCTCAACTTTATTTTGCTGGAAAACCAAACATTCCACCACAAACTTTTGAATATCAGATTTAAGGCCATCCAAAAAAATATATTTCTTCACCCCATGGTAAGTTGTTAAAAATCTTGAGTGTCCTCCTAAAGGAGAAGTGTGCAATTCCAAAAGAATCTTTTGTTTTAGTTGGGAATTATTACAAATATATAAGGGATATTTGTACCATAAGGAATCATTTTTCCAACTAAATGTATCAGATGTACTAGGATATTGCTGCAAATTTTGAATGAGTGTCGACACGTATTCATCCTTCTTCCATTCATCCCTTGCTTCGGTTATCCAATCTGGTTGGATGATATAAATGGCACAAAGCAATGCTTACAAATCTTCATCCTTTCTTGAGAGTGCATCTGCAACAACATTTAGCTTCCCTTTTTTGTAGATGATTTCAAGGTCATAACACAACATCTTTCTGACCCATTTTTTCTTCTTTTTTGAAGATAGTCTTTGTTCCAAAAAGTGTTTTAGAATATTGTAATCAATTTTTACGTTGAGTGTCTTCCCATTAGGTAAGGTCACCATTTATTTAGTGCATGTAGTAATGCAAACATTTCCTTCTCATAAATAACTTTCTATAAATACTTTCCTTTGATAGGACGACTTTCAAAAGAAATGGGTCTTCCTTCTTGCATTAAAACAACACCAATTCCATTTCCTAAGGCATCACATTCCACAATAAAGGTTTTTGTGAAGTCTGGCTTAGCTAAGACCGGTGCTAGGCACATTGCATCTTTAAGATGTTCAAAGGCCTTAGTTTCTTCAGGAGTCCATGAAAATGCATCTTCTTCAATAATGCTATTAGAGGTTTTTCAATTATCCCATAATTCTTAACAAACTTGTGATAATACCCTGTTACCCCGAGAAATCCTCGCAACTACTTTATGGTTGTGGGGACTTTCCATTCCTTAATGGCTTTAATTTTGTTAGGGTCTATCTTAACACCCTCGTGAGATACAATATGACCCAGATATTCCACCTCTTCTACTCCAAAGAAACATTTGGATGTTTTTTCATATAATTGTTTCTCCTCCAATAGTTTGAGCACCCTATCAACATGTTGAACATGATCCTTCCAAGACCTGTTGTAGATTAGTATATCATAAAAAAATACTAGCACAAATTTTCTAAGGAAAGGTTTGAAAATGGAATTCGTTAACCCTTGAAATGTAGAAGGTGCATTGGTAAGGCGAAAAGGCATGACCAAAAATTCATAATTACCCTCATGAATTCAAAATTTTGTTTTCAGAATATCTTTAGTCTTCATTCTAATTTGATGATATCCTGAACGAAGATCCAACTTGGTAAAATAAATTTCTCCATGTAATTCATCCAATAATTTATCAATCACAGGAATTGGAAATTTATCTTTAATAGTGAGCTTATTGAGCTCCTTATAATCCAGACACATGTGCCATGATCCATCCTTCTTGTGTGCCAATACTACTGGAGCAGAGAAATCTATGTTGAATTATACCAGCCTCTAACATTTCCGCAATCATATGTTCAATTTCGCTCTTTTGGACATAAGGATATCTGTAAGGCCTGATGTTTTGAGGAACACTTCCTGGAATCAAATGAATAGCATGATAATGATCAAAAATACGTCGGGGTCCTTTGGGAGTTTCAAACACCTTGGAATGATTGTCCAAGACATTTTGGAGATCTAGAGAAATAGATGATTTTGATGTTGGAACTTCTAGTGAGCATAATTGTGCAATTGCGCCTCTTTGTTCTTTCTTCAGAAGATTTTTCATGACATTAGAGCTTATTATCTTTCCCAACTTCCCTGCGATACCCCATAATTCAATTTCCTTTCCTTCCAAAAAATTTCAAGAAAAGTTCTTGAAAATTAAAAGCAACCGTCCCCTAAGATTGTAACTATTTTACTCGTAATACAACATCAACACCTCCCATTGGAATGGAAAGCATTGGATTGTTCAATACATATTTCCCCATGGTTAGCTTGATATTATGGCATCTTCCAGAGAAATTTATAGTTCCTCCATTTGCAACCATCACTTGACATTCTGGTGTTGGGTATAGGAAACAATTCAATTCCTTGGGTACCTTACAATGAATAAAATTATGGGTACTACCCGAATCAATCAACACTATTACCTTTTTCTTCTTGATATGTCCATCTATATTGAGATTTTTAGGAGTGGTAATTCCTGCCAATGCATTACAAGATATGGTTGGACTCATTTCTTCTTCTTCTAGGGTGGGTTCCTGGTGTATATCCTCTTCTTTTGAAGTTTCTTATTCATTTTCTTCTTCCTCTTCACAATCTATGTAAAATAATTTCTTCTCAGCACATTTATGACCTTTAGTGTATTTGCTATCACAATTGTAGCAAAGCCCTTTTTCTCTTTTTTCTTCCAATTTTTGTGGTGTCAACCTTGCAGGTTGTGGAAGTATATGAGTAGCCACACTTCCATATTTATATATGTGAGTGGTAGGCTTCCTTGTAGCCATATTTTACATTCAGTTTTTCGTGCCAACCTGAATGCCTTCTCCAATGAATCAAGTTCTGAAACATGAACTTCATGTTGGATGCTATCCTTTAAATTCCCTATGAAGACATCAATCTTCTGTTCCTATGGAATATCAGTTACCCTTATATTCAATTTTTGGAAGTTCTTAATGTGCTCCACCATTGAACCCTTTTGTTTGAGACTTATCAATTGGATAAATAAGATGTTGCTCTTTGTATCCTCGTAATGTGCTATCATTTCCTCTGTAAAAATTGACCAAGTGACAAGTTTTTTACGAGAGAAAATCCATCAATACCATAAAAATGTATTTTTTCTAAATGTAATGTTGCAATGCATAACTTTTGTGTGTTTTGCACATTATTGATATCAAAATATTGTTCCATATATAGCATCCATGTTACAGGATACTTGCCATCAAACTTCCTCGTATCCATATTTGGAATATGGTGGTTCTTCCCTCCAACATTAGAGTTTATGAAATCATGATTAACATTTATTTTGTTCTCATCATGAGTTTCTTCTACTATATTTTCGTCATTAGTAAACATTTCTTGTATCAACTTTGTCAAACCTTCCATGTCTGCTTTTAGATCATTCTTCATGTTTTCCATGTTGTCTTTCATGTCATCCATCTTAGCTTCCATTCCAGCTTCCATGCCATCTATAATAGCTTCCATGCCTTTCTTCAAACCATCCATATTAGCTTCCATGCCTTTCTTCAAAAATTCGATTTCATTTTTTTTTTCTCTTTGTGAGAGCGAAATTTGGTGCACTTACTCTTGTAATTTTGATATGTCATGTTTCACTTCTTCGTCTTCATGTGTCATAATAGAGCCTTCTAAAGGCTTAGTGGGTGTTGAAATATTTTTAGAGGGAATTGTAGAACCCAATACTGATATCTATTCTACAACATGTCCTTGGAATCAATTCAAACTGATTTTTCACACAAGACTTATGCAATTTGAAAAAAACATACACACCTTTTTCTTGCTTTTGAGGAGATCGATATTGAAACTAATTTATCTCTGTTATTTGAGATCTTAAATATCTAAAATTCGGCCCTGTAGTGGCCCTCTAAATCCTCTTTCGAATGCCACAGGCCTGACCTGATTTGGGTTCTTCAAGGAAAAGTTATTCCCAGTCTCCCACAATTACCTAATTATGGATTGGTTCAGTAGAGTGAACTTGTAGGGCATGCCACATGTCACTGTTTCATCCTTTGGCTCTGAAATTGATAAACAATGAACTATAGTCCCTGTACTTGCGATGACATTTTACAAAAATCCAATCCGATGCTCAGAGACAGTGTTATGATGATTTTCCCACGGTCACCTCTTTGAGATGAAATTCGGTATCTTGTAAAAACCCTAACTTCCACTGATCATATCTATGAAAGTATTGTGAACCAAGAACTAAAATTTTTAAATGAAATTCCTCAGGATTTCTAGTTTTCTCTATAAAAATATAAGCTTCAGAACCTTCGTATTAAGAAATTTATAGCGACAAGTCCACGATGACCTATTTAGGTGAAATTCGGGAGCCTAAAAAAACCCTAACTTCCAAAGATCATATCTTCAAAAATTTTGCAAACCCAGATCTAAAATATTTACACGACATTCCTCCAAATTTTGGATTCGCTTTGTACAAATTTCATCTTCTGAACCTTCATAGAAAAAAAATTATAGCGAAAATTCCATGATGGTCTGTTTGGAGCAACGAAACCCTAGAATCCAAAGCTCCAATACCAAATGTTATGAAACCAGCTCCAAAAATAGAAGAAAAGAGAGAACAATGCCTTATAAATAAGCCACTTCAAGGGGTCAACCTCCTTTACATTAAATAAATGAACAATTCTTGGATGATACAAATGACAAAACCTCCTTCTATATATAGGAGTCCATGGGGTCACAATATAATCCTAGCCAACCTAACAATAATAATGTAAGGGCACAATAATAACAATATTGGGGTTACAGGGGTACAACAATAACAATAATGGGTTACACTAACAACATTAAGAGACTATAATAATAAGATATGGACCTAACATATGTATTTGCACAGACGCCAAGACCACATGACCGCCGCCACCACTATTATAGCTTTGTCCACCACCGTGTATTCTTCCAAACCTAATCACTAACTTCTGCCACCCTCTACTTTCACTTCTTTCCCCTGCATCACCAATCGTATTGTTGCACCACTCCCCTCTATGAAATCCGCTACATCTTCAGTGCACACCATCCTCATTTCCATGAATCTGCCTACTCTGCTGCTACTCACCATATCGGCCACCCCATACTTGCCACACTCAGACGTACTTGCCACACTCGCCGTCGATAAAACACTACCTGACCCTTCGTTGTGTGTAACCACTATCATACCACTATTGCTAGACACCTCCCACACAGTCATATTGAATGGTATAGTTGTCCATCTGAAAATCGTAGAACTGACTTAAGAAGGAAATAGTTATTGGCTCAATTTGAATTAAATAGTCAATAAGAAACCAAAAATTGTGAAACCCTGCCTAGTCATTCATATCCACAATAATACAGTCATTAAGAGTTGTGATTGATCGAACAGTCAAACACCATGTCCCGGGTCAGAAATCAAGGGACATACATCAGTCCATACGGCTGGGTATTTTCAGTTAGTCATATTAATACATAAAATAAAATAAAAAATATCTTACATAATAATAAGATATTATATAATTAAGTTAATTTAATTTAATTATTATT
Source organism: Pinus albicaulis (assembly GCA_034641835.2). Lineage (NCBI taxonomy): Eukaryota > Viridiplantae > Streptophyta > Pinopsida > Pinales > Pinaceae > Pinus > Pinus albicaulis. The sequence continues at coordinate 87,031,408 of CM076570.1, forward strand.
GAGCCCCAAGGGTTAGCTCAAGTGGTAGTGAGCCAATACGTGGTCCTTTCTGTTGTGGGAGGTCACAGGTTCGATCCTTGAGTCTTTGGGGTCAGGTGCTGCTTATTGCGCCGAACGGTTTACCGCGCGTACCATCCAGAAATTCTAGGGAAGTACGCCCGAGTTTCTCGTGAACTTTGTTCGTGAAAGAAATATATATATATATTTAATTATTATTTTTATATTTAAAAAAACTAATTAATTACTTAAATTTAGTTAATTAATTAAAAAAAGAAAAGAAAAGGAAAACCAATATATATCGAAAAAAAAAAAGAGACTACAGAAAAAAAAAAAGAGAAAAAATGTTATATATATATTAAAAAAAAAGAGTGAAGGCTAAAGTCATATCGACAAAACAAAAATGGGATCAGTCATGGAAAAACAAATATGGAGATAATGGAGCTCAAGTCTAAAATGTCAAAGGAAGAAGGGTTTTCCTATAATGGTATTTCAGTTACATATCACAAGGTAATTACATTAAAAGGAAGTATCCAAAGAAGAGAAGTTAATATCACTGTCAGCACAAGCGACTAGGATAACTACATCAACATTAATTTGGAAAACCAGCTATTAATTCTATAGTCAAGCATTGGTGAAAGGAAAAATATTTGTGGCCGAAAATAATACGAAATTAGTGATTTACAAGTGACAACAGATCATTATGAGTACATATCACAATTTTGTGTTGTGATTATGTATAATAGAAATATTGACATCATTCTCGGTCAATATTGGTTTAAGGATATGGTTACATTCATTTTAAACATAGAGAAACAAGTTTTGATGTTTCCCTATAAGGGGAATATGGTTATATTTTGAGACATAACAAGTAAATGAAAATAAATAACATCTTCATTAGAAGACTTTAAGTATATCTTAGACTTGATGTTTCAAGATAACAAAAAAACTATATGTAAGAAGAAAAAATATCTTGAAGAAGTCATCTGCAGCAAGGAAAAAGAAGTTTCACGCCTCAGAGATCACCAAGAAAAACTACTCGAACAAGTCAAGAAAGCTAAAGCATCAAAGAAGGAACTCAAGAAGCGTTTATTATTACAAGAAGAAGAAAATGTATGTTTTAAGAGCCTTAATTAGACATTATTAGAAAAAATAAAAAGTTTAAAAGATGATGAAGCTCCTAAGAATAAAGTCAACAACTCAAAAAAGGATGAACTTGTACATTTAAGGAATCATAACCAAACTATACTTACGAAAATTAAAAAAAACTTAAAAATGACAAGAAATTGTTGAATGACAAGCTAGAACAAATTCAAAGTGAAGTATTGAAGTCGTTAGTCATTTCAATCCAAGTACAAGATAAAGGAGTAAATATTGATCCAATCATTATCACAAGTAAGGAAGAAGAGAAATCTAGAGAAGTTAAAACATATGCAGAATTTGTAGCTCAAACGATGGACATTCCAACTAATGATTTAGTTGCCCACTCAAAAACAACAGCACCTGAAGAAAAACAGGAATCAAACACTAACATGATAAGGAAAATCCAAACCAAAGGAGCTATGCATCGACATCTGGATCAAAAGAGAAGACTTTCCAATCAATTTACTTACCAATATCACTTAGAACATGAACAAAATATTTATGTTCCCAGGAATATGGAAGTTTGCAGAATCTAGTCCTGCGATAACTATTCATCACAAAATTTGATTCCATAAAAGATCAATCTAGGATGGCCCGATCTATTCTCAGTACGAAAATTTTGTCTATCACTTAGAGTATCGTATCATCTTATATCGATGAAGATGAAGGTAGAGAGACAAGAAGATGTTATTAAATAGGCTTCAAGGAAAAATCTTTCTCAAGGGAGAGGCTATGTTATGAATATAATTCATAATAAAATAATATATGTAAACATAAATGTAATAATAATTAATGATAATTAATTAAATAATGATTAGTTATTTAGTGATGAAGAGGCATGTATTAGAGAAATAGCCATTTGTGAAAGGGCACCTACCTAGGGTATATAAGCAGATCCTCATTCTCATTTGTAAACATCCTATCATCAATCATTTATATAATATAAAATTTACACTTATTTTCCTACAATGGATTTGTTTGTCTACAAAGTATTTTGATATTTCCACTACGTATATGACTATTTTTCGTTACACACTAGATGGGCTGAGGCACAACCTATGAATAATTGTAGTGTAGACACAACGACGAAGTTCATTTTTGAAAATATTTTGTCAAGATTTAGTTTCTTGAAGATCTTGGTGAGAGATTGAGGTACACATTTCCTAAACAAAACTATTGAAGCATTGAACATGGAGTTTAGAATGCATCACCAGAAGAGTATGCCATATCACCCACAAGAAAATGGGACGGTTGCGACCTTTAACAAAATTTTGGATAATTCTTTAACTAAGGTGTGCAACGTCAATAGGGATGACTGGGACTTGCAAATTCCCGCAATTTTATGGGCCTACAAGAATACTTGAATAAGATGATGGGTTAGACTCCGTTCAGATTAGTATATGGGAAGGAAGCAATAATGTCAATGGAGTACATCATGCCTAGTCTCAGAATCACAACAGTTACAGATATGGAAGATAACGATCTTATGGAAGAGATATTGGAGCAACTTCTCATGCTAGAGGAAGATAGGTTCATCACTGGGTTTCACAAAAAAAGGAGAGGGAAAAATGCTTGCATGACACACATATTAAACATAAGACGTTTAAGAATGGGGAATTAGTTCTTTTATAAGAAAAAAAAAGTTCATGAAGTTCCCTGGAAAGATTCAAAAGCACTGGTTGGGACCTTATATTTTCAAGAATGTCTCGGAGGGGGGTGCAGTTTGGCTCGAGAAGCTGAATGGAGAGTTGTTCCTTAGACGTATCAATGGAAACCAATTGAATTTATACAAGGACGAATTAGCACCTGGGGGTTCGCATTGACTATATGGCCGGAGAAGACTCTTAATGCTCCACACAATTGAAAGATATCATGGGACTATAAACAACTTTTCCAAAGGAAGGCTTCATCACAGTAGAAGTACTTCGCAAGATGCAGGGACATGGCGAAGTTGGAGGGAACTACACCGAAGAACGCAGTACTACGCTGTAGAGGCGGATCTAAGAAAGCTCACTCTGAATATGACCATTGGAGCCAGAATAGTTGATTTTACAAGGACTTGGTCATTCAAAGGAATGGGGGGGATGTATTTAGTAGACATATATGGGCAGATCTACTTCCAAATCTGCATTTATGAGGTGTATCTAAAGGATATCATGGAGTTTGAATTTGAATTTTGCTATAAATCAAGCATCTCGCTCCGCATTCAAACACTTTGTGTTCTGAGATTTATAATTGATATTTTGTGCTTGAGAGCTCGTCGAGTGAGTCATTACATGTCAAATTACAATTTTTAAGTGTTTAAAGAATCATTGATAAAATTAGGGCTCGGGCACACAATCCAGCCAGGTATAAGACACACCATGATAACTATTCTACCTGCAACTATCATAGGGCCAAGATCACCCAGGAAATAGACCGAAGAAGTCCCTTCTAAAAAGCCAAAGAAGTTGATACTTCAAACATCATCCACGAAGAAAATTCCAAAGGAACATTGGTCTAAGACAATGCAAGATAGGAAAAAGTAGGTCATCGAGGTAGAGGAATCGTAAGAGGAAGGTGTATTTACCAAATGAATAGAAGACATTAATGCCAAAGAAGCGGAACCTCTCTCTAGGTTCCCCCATACATTCTGCCATGGAAGTCGACAACTACAAAGCCCATAAAGGATCCAGACATAGTGAAATACAAGATTTTCACCCCCTTGTTTCCTGGGTAGGTACCTATTGAAGGAGAATTTTTGGGAAAAGTGCCACAAGTCTGTATGGAAGATTGGGATTTCAACGACCATAGAAAATACCCCCAATTTGAGCCCAACTGGTATCTCTGCTCTATATACTATGAAGCTACTAGAGTGATAAGGCTAGAACCAATGAAGTGGGTATCCGAAATTCAGAATGCGGGGCTGCTGAAAATGTTATATGTTTTGCACTTTGGGCATAAAATTATAAATAAAATCTATGTGCGCCAACTTTTGGCCCTATTGCACAATGATTTTCTATGGTTGGGGGAAATAATCCCCATTGATGTGATGTTGATCAGGAAGATCATGACAATTACTTATCTCGACTTGGACCCCATTAAAGCATTTGTGGGAAAGGATTAGGATAATAAGATAGATGATAAGATGAAGCAGGATTATGGCTTGACGAAGGGAACTAGGGGTTACTCTATTAGCTCCATTAAGGATAGGTCGGTGCAATTTTCCACCCATATTTTGGCTAGAAATTTCATGTAGAAGTGTCGTGCAAAGGAGGTTTTAGCACCAATGGTGTCTTTGGCTATGTAGTGCAGAAAAGGTGTCATCTACAATTGGGATGGATACTTGTGTAAAGAATTAGACAACTGCAGAGAAGCTCAGGAGGAGGGAAAGAAGTTACACTACTCGTGGTTCTTGCTCCTAATTGCGCTGATGGCCTGAAAGGAGCCTGACAAGTCACAGTTCCCCACTACAGACCCGGATATCTACAAGGTAGTGAGGTATGCCTCGCTATGGCATTCAAAGGATCCATCTCGGGTGATGGAAAAAAAATTATTTTGGGTCGTCTTTGAGATGATTCTATCCACAGTGATCAACCAGAAGCCCTGACTATCACTAAGTATTTTTGAATAATATCAACGAGTCGCAGAAGGACCTTGCTAAGGTCTGGTATGAGTTGACGTACCTAGTGACAGACGATGGTGTTGCACAAATAGTAAGTGCATGTCCAAGTGATTTTCTAACTTCACCCACTGAAGGTGCGAAGACTGAGCAGGAAGGCACGAGTAGTGCGTAGATGGGAAAGAAGGACACCAAGAAGCAACCTAATCACATCACCTTCACGACTGCTAAGGAGTTTGAAAAGGAAGATGAGCAGGAAATAGAGAAGGATGCTTCAGATACAAGAGGGATTGATGATCATGGTTGTGACGACACATTTATGGATCCAGAAGACCCCCTCTCCCCTTACATTATGAATATATGAAAGACATACAACGGTGGCATGTAGAATAAGGCCTAAGTCAAATGGGTCCATTGGCCCACAAGCATTGGTCCTGAGTGAGGGGGACTTCGATGAAATTAGAAACATTGTTTGGCACATCAGCAAACATTTGTGGGGAAACATTGAGGACCCATACAAGAATGTATTGGTTGAGGTCAACTAGGGCCTCAAGAATTTATAGGTTCATATTAGTGTAGTACAAGTGAGCGAGCTTCAAGTTAGCGGGCTTCAAGCCAGCATGTCTCAAGTGAGCAGGGCACCAGCAGGTGAAAGTACAACAGAGCAAGAGTTGGTGATTACAAATGATACCCATGTGGTGTTGATACCTACTGGTACCTTATTTTTTGACACTACTAACCAATTGACGCATGAATCACATTGGAAAAACACAAGGTTGAAACTTAGTGCACTGCCTTTGAAAACATTACACGAGTTCCACTAGGGAGTTACCAAAGAATTGCAGATCCAAGAGTAGCACACCCTATTAATTATCTAGGATGTTAAGTAAGAAAGGCAGAGGATCGGATAGGAAAAATAACAGGTTATCCAGGAGCGTGATCAGGAAGTTGGGCAGAGACATAAATTGGAAACAAACCTCACGAAGGTCTACAACAAACTACTTGAGCTGCAGATTCAGGTTGCAAAAATTCTAGAGGAAAAAGAGGAAAATATCATAGTGGAAGTCAAGGATTCCAAAGACAAAGTCGAAAAGGTGTGCCTCTAGGTGCAGATGAATATAATTTAGGTGTAGGTGAAATTTCAGCTTGCTACTCCACCAGAGGTTCAGAAGTAGGGCATGACAAAGATTAAGGCTTCCAATGAACAGATTGAATCCACAATCTGAGAATGAACCCAAGTATTTGAAGATATTATGGATGTCTGGGCATCACTACAGGAGGACCCTCAGGTGTAGAAGATTGGAGAAGAAGTTCATGATAAACTGGAAAATATGGACCACATTAAGGTCACCACAAAGACTTTAGCACCAGTGCAACGGTATTCCCGTCTCCAAGAGGGTAAATTTTTTCAAGAATAGATCGATGAGCTGCATAGAAAATAATGGCTTATCACATCTAGAATGAAGCCATGGGAGGCTAAAGCCAGTCAACTATCACATATTTTCGACAAAAATCTGAAAGGACTATGCCAAACGTTGAAGGAGATTTCCACAAGAGTCGCAGGGCCAACCACTGAGACGTTGTTGACCGAGATCCGTGAAGTTGAGAAGCAGTGCACCAAAATAGTTCCACCTCTGAAGGATGCCTTAAGTAGCATCAAAGCAAAGATCGAGGGTGCACTGGCAAAGTGACTCATGAAAAGTCACAGTTTTGTGTTCAGGGCCTGTTGGATAGGGTGCCGCTCATTTGAATATGTTGATAAAGACTATGCAGATCGAGGAGTGGAGTGCACAACACGGAGCAATGTTAGAGTCTTAGGGGCTTTGGGATGGGTCAAAGCCCCTTTTTTTGTAAAGGGATGGGATAATTTTTTATACCTTGAGCTCTGCCCATGGTTTTCGAACCATGGTATTGTAAAAGAAAAGACTATATAAGGAGTCCAGGATAGTCTTCGAAAATAATATATCATAACTCATGATAGAATTCACTTGGATGTAACATTATTTTGAGTCTATATTCTGTTGTTATGGGAAAGGGAAGGCTCCTACTACTGAGTGCATGGAGACCTTAGAAATTTTGTAGCTGAGTGCGCAGGGCGGAAAGGGTTGTATCAAGAAGATATGAGTAGTAATATAAGAATTTGAAGACATATTTTTGTTGTGTCTTTTTGTCTGATTTAATTGTATTTTGATATCATATGCATTGAGTTCAGGGTTTTTATACATAATTGTATCGTGAAGTCATGTTTATGGTTATTTATTTTGATTTATGCTTGTTAAAGTAAAATCGCATAATACACAAGATAGTTCAATATAAGTGTTGAACAACGATTGTATAATTAGCATAGTTGTTTTGCAAAGCTATTTTAAGTACTGAAGGGGTGATGAGCCCTAAAGCCACACTCCATTTTCCCTCTGGATGTAGAAAATTGGTTCTAGCATCCCCCTATATTGCCTTGGTTGATACTTAGGTCTTCACAACAGATCGTTGTTGAAAGGGTCGGTAATAGTGGGTTTTTTTGTTTTGCGCAGCCATATCTGAACATGGGTCTAGGCCCCATCAAACCAAAAAATGGACTTGGATCATCAAATCAGGGTAATTTTAGTCGTTTTATCCATCAAAATTGCAACTCACCATAAATTATCACATAAGTTGTAATATGATATGAATTGTGGGTTATTATCTACTTCAAGATCAACCATCATATCCAAGTGTGCAGGTTGTGTGCTATGGGAGAAAGCGAGGAATGAAAATTGTATGTAGTCACAACCAAGAAATGACTTCCATGTGGAAAAGTGGTGAATGAAGTGGGGCCCTCCCATTTTTTCAAATTTTATTAAAGGTGCCACGTGAACTATGGGACTCAGGTGAGGACCAAAAGGAAAAAAAGGTAGTTGAATTTATGCCAAGTGTTTAAGGGAGGGCATGCAAACTTAATTTGTGTCCAATGAGAATTTAGGATTATATATATATGTAGGTACTTGGAAATAAGGGGAAAACACTTAGATATTATCTGTATAAAGGTATATCAATGAATAATAAAGCTACAAGTAGTTTTAATTGGTTCAAAGTACTAAACTAATGAGAAAATCAATAAATGTTCAAAATTTTCACTAACTTTTTGAGTTATTAAGTTGCAAGGAATTTTCAAGGCCATAAAGGAAATTTTTGGGTAGAAAAAACCCATCAAAATTGTGTGTACCATTGGTACACATAGTTTTTGCGGCTTAAATGAGAGAGATTCAAATGTAATTTCTAATGAAATATTGATCCAGGTGGATATCGGTGGCCACCCACCTATTCCACTAGCTCATAACACACTTTTCCTATTTTGGAAGTTTTCATTTCTTGAACTTCTAGAGATGTTTTGAGGCCCTAAAATAAATTTTTTGGGGAAAATTTTGTATTTCAATCATAAATTTTTATAAGCAATTGGAAAATTTACTCAGATAGACCTTTCTAATGTGCTATTATGTGTGCCAAATAAATATAGTATGCTAAAGTTACGACCCATGGAAGTTGACATTCCAACTTACCCCATCGAGGCCCATAAGCCTTTGATTCTTCATATCCTAGGGCTAGGATTTTAGATGTTTATGGTTTATCATTTATTATTTTTAATAAAATTCCTTTAATCCTCATTGTAACATAGTTTAGGAAGGAGTGTATCCGTCACATCTCTTCTCATAGATAAACTACCATTGTTTGAGCTAGTTTTCTTTCATTCTACATGTACATAACTTCAAAATTTTCCATTGTCAAGTTTCATTGTATATCTGTGTTTTGGTTATAAATATATATTTCATTTCATTCCATTCAAAAATTCATAAGTGGTATTAGAGAAATATATTATTTTTCTTTCTTCCAGTGCATGTCCCCAACGAGGTAAGGGTATAAGGAGATGAGACTCGAAATTCATGAGCCCTTACAAGAAAAACCTCACCAACCTCGATGAAATCCCATGGTAGAATAAAATAAATACGAGATAGCAAGAGATACTATCAAACTATTGCTTTAAGAATCCTTAAAGTGACAAAGGGATGAGCTGATGGATATTTTTCCTTATATCTTTCCATGAATGCCAATAAGAGACACATGTTCATCAAATGGCTACTTTGGAGGCACCACCCCCTTTAAGGTACAATTTAATTATTATATTCCTATATTTGAAGACGATATACATGCAGGTGCTCTAGAAAAATGACTAAATTTTCTAGAAGGGTATTTTATGGTCCATAATTTTTTCGAAAGAGAAATTATTACATTTTCACTACTTAAGGATGCCCCCATGTCAAGGATTGGTGGGAAACTTACTATGAGAAAAGGGCCACAAATGAATACACACTATTTTCAGTCGCACCCACTTGGGAATATTTTAGGTATATTGTTAAGAAACAATATTACCATGTTGGAAGCTACACATACTAGTATATGAGATGGACCCCACTGCAACAATAAATTGACCAAGTAATGCTAGATTTCATGAATATCTTTGATACCTTGTGCCCCAAGATTGGTATAAAATACTCTAAGAGAAATTTGGTGCTCAAGTATTGTGGTTGTCTACATTGATACATCCAAAAAAAAGTGGAGATCCCATACATCTCCATGTTTGGCGCAACATACCAATATGCTGTCAAAATTGAAAAAAAATTAAACAAAAGAAGTGATACTTTGGATCTGTGAATCCTTCACAGCATAAGCAAGGAAAGGGCATCCCTAAACCTCAGAATAAAGGAAAAATACAAGGTGGACCACCCATAGAAAATCCATCGAAGTTGCAAACCAAGAATGGTAACGGGAAGACGAAGAAAAACATGGAAAAGTGGCATGAGTTCTATAAGAGCCCCACTCATAACACCAAGGAATTCCATGAAAAGTAGTCATTGATAGCTCAACTAAAAGATTTAGAGTTAGATGCAGGTTCCAACTCTGAAATATAACTAAAAAAGGGAAAACAAAGAATTGATGCAGAACCTAGCGCCACCATTGCCACCACCAAGGTATAGAAAAGTGAGCCTGAAGATCTGAAGATAGGTGAGACATACACCATCAGTTAGCCATTGCTTAGTCACTTTATTGTTGTAAGTGTTCCATCTCATATACTAGTATTTGTAGCTTCCAACACAGTAATATTGTTTCTTAACAATATACCTGAAATATTCCCAAGTGGGTGTGAGTACAAATAGTGTGGATTCCTTTGTGGTCCTTTTCTCATAGTAAGTTTCCCACCAATCCTTGACATAGGGGGCAACCTTAAGTAGTGAAAATGTAATTTTTTCTCTTTTGAAAAAATTATGGACCATAAAATACCCTTATAGAAAATTTGGCCATTTATCTAGAGAATTTGCATCTATCTCGCCTTCAAATAAAGGAATATATAAATTAATTTGTACCTTAAACGGGGTTGTGCCTCAAAATTGGCCATTTTATGAACATGTGTCTCCTATTGGAATTCATGGAAGGATATAGGAAAATTATCCATCAACTCATTCCTTTGTCACTTTAAGGTTTCTCCAAGAAATGATTTGATAGGATCTCTGCTCCCTCGTCTTTATTTTCTTTTGCCATGGGAGTTCATCAAGGTTGGCGAGGATGTTCTTGTAAGGGTTCAAGCAGTTTGAGTCCCAAATCTACCCTTATTTCATTGGGGAGGCACACTAGAAAAAAGTAAAAGAACATATTGCTTTAATACTACTTATGATTTTTTTAAGGAAGTGGAATGAAGTACATATCTATAACCAAAACACATAGATACAATTAAACTTGACTTCAATTATTAAATGGAAAATGTTGAAACTGTATACATGCAGAATGAAAGAAAACTAGCTCAAACAATGGTAGAATATTTATGAGAAGGGATGTGATAGATACACCCCTTCCTAAACTATGTTACAGTTGGATCTGATGGTTGATATTGGATTATACCATAGCCAAAAATTCATATCAAATTACAAATTATGTGATAATTTATGGTGAGTTGCACTTTCGATGGATCCAATGACTGAAATTACTCTGATTTGATGGTCCAAGTCCATGCACAAATTCAATGTGCCAAAAATTTAACAATAAGTCGTGTCTTTGATGGATCTAATGGGTAATGGTCCAAATCCCATATCGGGTTTCAACATGTGCGCTAATTGATAGGAGGTTTCACTTTTGGTAAATCATATGTCTACAATAAACACCCATTCAATGGTACATATCCATACATCATATTGGGTTTCAATGTGTGTGCAAGTTAGCAGGAAGTTGTACTTTCAATAGATCATATGACTATGATCAACTCCCATCCAACAATCCATATCCCATATCGACTCTCAATATATGTTTAAGTTCATAGGAAGTTTCACCTATGACAAGTCTAAAAACCATGATCCACCTGATCTAATGACCCATGATCCACATCAGATCCAAACATGTGCGCAATTTAACACAAAGATGCATTTTGATAGATCTGACGATTAATACTGAAGAAAATCAACAACTTATATTGATATTGGATGTGAAAGTGCAGGGGGGTTTAGCAACTCCTTAACTTCTAATAGTATTTAGTCGTGCAATTTTTATGCTACCTATCCTCATCCACATGCAAACTCAGTCCCCACCTAATATTTCCATCTCACCGTTGATGTCATAAAATCAACAATTTTGAATTTTTAGATTTTTTGGTTTTTTTCAATAATATTTATTTTCCATAATTTATATTTGCATGAAATCGATACCTATGTTGCGGTAACTAACCCATCAATTACTAACTCTGAGATCATAACCATAAATACAACCTTTATATTTTTCATTTCTATTAGATTTTATTTCGAATTGTTCCATATACATTCCTTGCCAAATTTTATTAAATAGTTTCCATGCAACTTGTAATTTTCCTTTGCAAGAAAAGTTGGGCCGATATGGCTCTAGTGTTGTAATTTGGGCTATGAATCCAATTTTTAACGCCCCTAGTCACCTACTAGGGAATATCACCACCTCTGTAATATGATTTTTTTTTCCTTTTTTTGGGATGGAATTTTCCTTTAATTTGTTGTAATGTCTATTATGTGCGTAATGTATTATACTGTGAAATTATCCTATTGACAAGAACATAATCACATAAATGTAACCATTAAATTTCTATTCATATACACCTCTTTAAAATACATGGTTAGTCACAAAATAAATCATATAAACATTAAATAAGAACTTATCTTTTTAAGAAAGCATGAACTAGATGTAAATCACAGACGTTCCAACCAACCTTAGATCATGCTACTTATAAATATCTTGGTAGCACAACACCCTTCGGTTGGAACCTCGATTCCATTGGGAAAATGACATACCTACAACCAAGTACATATAAGTAACAAACATAATCAATCCAAATAACCAAACCCAACAACCTCCTACTAATAATATCACATCTCCCATCAACCCCACAGCGTAGGTAGTGCACCCCCTTCTCTGCACCAGCAATCCATTGGGTTGTGCCACTCCAGTTTTAGGGTGTCCAATTTGACCAAACAAAGATATTTTAGAGCCTTGTGGTTTCCTTGGATTTCAAATTTCCCTTAAGGATTATTAGCTACCTCTCTGACCTCACACTGGGGAAACCCATCCTTTTTTCACAAATATCTTGGTATTTTACTAAGTTTAGTCATGTTGTAAGGTCACCTTGCTTCCTTTCTCGAGGGTCTATTCACCTCCCATTATTAAAAATTATGTAACATGTATCTGGAATGACAATAACACACTTTAATTTTATGTGCATGTCAAAAGGCACTCTATAAAGTCACTTTATGGTCATAGAATAAAACATGTGAACTTTTTCATTTAGGCTTATTGTAATCATATTTTAGTCAACTAGGGTGATCCAAGATCTTTTAACTTCAAGGATGGATTCAAAATTTCAAATAACAGAGCTTATTAACCAAGTAACTTACACCACATGAAAATAAGTAGAAAATATAAGAAAGCATGAGATCAAAGACACAATGATTTGACTACGGAGTTCACCCAATGTGGGCTACGTCTGCTGGCCCTGCTCAAAAATGGGGAGACCTTCTTTCATTAAGTGGCATCAAATAAATCAATTACAAGAATATGTAAAAAAATGACCATTTTACCTCCACTCCAAAAGATGGCCTAGAAATGAAGAGCTCGGTTGGAGAATCTGACTGCATGGATCGATTCTTGGCGAAAATCAACTATAAAATTTTCCAATTCTGACTCCATCAAATTCTGGACCCTCTGGAATCTTGAATATTCCCCAAAATATTCCTTCATGAGGATCCACTACTCGGATGAATATTCTAAGCACACCACTATGCTCCTTACGAAATTCTATGAAAAATGAATATAAGGTTGGAAACATTCTGTCACTGTGAAGAATCACCCTCTAAGGAATCTTTTAGATTCCTCCAAGATCTTGCATGAGAATATTCCCTTGGAATATTCTCTACTCAAAAATCATGCTCGGCCTAGCACAGTTCCACCTCAGCTCCTAATTCTGCTCCACTTTTACTTGACCTCCTCCATTCAAATGCGTTGGAATGGTTTAAATAAATGTGGCGAGGACAATTCAACATAGGGCCATTTGGATCATTGGTAAAAGCACTTAGTTTGGTTGTGGGTGGTCAAGTTTTCCAACCCCAATGACACGCAAATAGAATGCATGTTTGTTTTTATAACCATTGGCAGTTTAAAAATACGATGGCAAGCCATTGCAAGTTAGCAGTTAGGATATTTTAGTTTGTTGTTTGTTTTGGTGGAGGACCGACCCACTGTTAAGCTGAGGGGGTTTGAGACCCGTCGGAACATATCTCACTGTGTTATATGTTTATGGTATTGGTTATGTAATGTTTCGACAGTTGTTGTGTGGGGGCGGGTCCATCGGTGGGTGGCCCACTCGCCACATTATATTATATATATAATACAACAATGTCGTGCGGTGTGGTGGCCCACCACTCCGACTTGAACTTTTAATATATATCATATAATATGACTATTTTAGGGGTGGTGGGGGTGGCAACCTGTCACCCCTAACTTATATTTATATTTTTATTTTTTAATAACAATGGATCAAAATATCCCGCCGAAATATAAGGGATATTAGGCAAATTAAGTAGGCAACAAATTCGCCTGTTCCGATGGACAGATTCTATGTGGTGGGTCACTGCCAAATTGTTGCCTCATTAAGAATTCCACTTGGCCAAGTTTGACCAGAACTTTGATTAGTTATTAATTGAACATACGAACTTGGATTTGAGAGTTGTTTGCACCATTGGAATCAGAGCGACGAGCACTAGGATATGGTCCTGATTTTCACTTCAATCTAATGATTTTTATCTTTTGAGCTATTTTAAAGGCCACTTGTAATTATGGATTCTCCCAAATCATTCCTCCCCACTAAGGTGCTTTTGGTCCTCCAAAATCCTAAACACATCCTGCACACTTCTTGTGTCTTCGTCAAGCCACACTTTCAACATCTACTTTACATGAAAATTTGGTACATTTTTTGCAACCACATATAAAACCACACATGAATCAAACAACCCCATACTTTCCAAGAGTTTATAACAAAAAAAATTTGTTCAATTTTACATTATAATAGAAACCAATACCCAAGTTATCACCAAAATTCCAAAAACATCATCGTTGCTTTAATAAGCGATGGAAAATACATCATCAATTTTACAATTATTCTCAACACATGATTTACAAAATGTGGCCATGAAAAACTACTCTATCTAGTAAAGCCATCTCTTACTCAATAAAGTGTACCACCATGAATGTGGCAGACTATTTTTTTGAACATCCTCGCCAACTAGATTCTTTATCAATGCTTTCTGGGCATGGAGCATTTGACACGTGGCTCTCTAGTGTCCAACCTTGTTGCAGTGACTACAATGATTCTTTCTCCTCCAAAATTGTTGGGTGATCTTGGAACACTTATTTATGGTGCACCTCTGATACGTGCATGTGGAACCCTCACTATCAGAGAGTGCGATGAAGTGATGTCATCATTTGTCATTGGTTGGTCAATGGCTTTCTTGGAGCATTCCCCAACCTCTTTTCTGACATATCCAAGTCACGCATAATGAGAAAATTCCTCCACTTTGATGGGATTCAAAGTTCTTTGGCCATTAATGACGAGGCCCTTTCCTTGATACCCTATTTTCTTCAATAATTTTGATCGAATTCCTGTAATATGCCTCTCAAAAGCACTAAAATCATTATCATAAAAAATACATTAAATTGAAGAATCGTTGTTTACCTTAGGCTTTTTATGTTGCAACTTTTCCAAGGCCTTCTCCTTGGATTGTAAATGATGTTGCAACCGTTGTTTCTCCTTCTCTACTTCATGTAGGAGTCTTCTTAGTTAAACATTATTTACCCGAATGCTCTGGTTGATTTCTTCGAGTTATTGGAGCCATGTTGCATTTGGTGCCCTTTTCATCTTTGGTACAACATCTGCTGAAATATTTGTCTCATTCCCGAATCAGAACCCAAGTAAATGGGTCTATATGTTGCAATCCAAATAGCTACAATATTCATTTCATCAATTGAATATGATCCTAGGTCAATTGTACCACCGCTTGCAAATCCTGTAGTTGTGATCTTCTCATCCTCCTCTGATTCAGACTCTTGGTCTTATTGCATGGTTGAAAATATCTTCTGCTTCTCTTTTCTGTCAATCCTCTTAGGTCTCAATTCTGGATTCACTTTCTAGCTATTCTCCTCATCATTCCCTTCTTTCTCACAATGAATATAAGAGGGATTTTCTCCTCTTCTCTTAGCTATTGTTTCTTTATTTGGGCGGCCATCTTCTTCATTCTCTCCCCTACTTTCAATATGCACAACCTTCACACTAGCTTCATCACGAGTTTTAGGTTCAAATAATAATAGAGAATGGTGCAAATAACTATGCAAAGAGATGGTATATTTCATCAACATATCAGGTGTTTCTAGTGGAAAATTCAATGCCAGTGCTTGTTTCCTAAACTCCTCTGTAAAATTTTGAACATTTTGACCTTTATTTTATTTCAAATGTTTCCATTCCATCATGGATTTATGTCTGTGACCCAATGGGTAAAAATATCCCCTTAAATAAGAAATGAACTCAGACCAAGATGAAAGAAGTGTATGACTATTCTTACCACCTTGCTCCATCTTGCCTTCCCACCAGACGAGAGTAGTGCCACTCAATCGAAGGGATTATATTTGGATATTAGATTAGTCCTCTTTGATTTTTTGTATGTGTAAATACAATTCATCCTGTCTTATTCAGTTATATACCTTTTCTGCATTATATTCCCCACTAAATACATGTAAATCAAACTTGACATCCGACTTGAAAAAGGGATTTTTAGATGCATCCCTTTGATTCCCGTTAGAATGATGAGAAGAGGAAGAAGAATAAATTTCACTAGAGTAGGGAGAGGGAGGAGGATCTCCTCCTCCACCTTCATGGTGTACCAATGAATTATCATCATGCTTAATTGTCTTCTAATATTCTGCAAATAGGTTGTCAAATTTTTATGCCATGTTGAATAATATCTTGCGAAAATTTTTCTCTTCTTCATCTCGTGCATCATCATATGCCATGTTCTATCTTCATGGTACACACCACTCTTTAGGATCAAAGGATTTGAGTTTTACTTCACCTTTTTGGAGCTTGTTCCTAGTTAGAATTCACTCATGCAATTGGAATCGAAAAGACCTAATATGATACCAGACTTGATCCAAGATATTTTAACTTAAAGGACGCATTCATAATTACATATAAGAGAGAATATTAACCAAGTAACTTAAACCGCGTGAAAAAGAAGCAGAAAACATAAGAAAACATGATATCAAATACACAACGATTTGATTATGGAGTTCAGCCAATGTGGGCTACATCTCTGGGCCCTGCTCAAAAGTGGGCAGGCCTTCTTTCATTAAGTGGCGTCAAAGAATTTAGTTACAAGCAACTACAAAAAAATTACCCTTATACCTCCACTTCGGATGATGGCCTGAAAATGGAGATCTCGGCTAGAGAAACAGACTACAAAAATGGATTCTAGGTATGAAATCGTGCAAAATTGAATATAAATTTGTCTAATTCGGAATCCGTTAAATTCTGGACCCTCAAGAATCTCAAAGATTCCCCTAAAGATTCCTTCCTGAGGATGGCTGAAAAATCTGCTACTCGGATGAAGATTCTAAGCCCACCACTACTCTCCTTGCGAAATTTTGTGAAAAGTGACTACAAAGTTGGCAACATTCCATCACTATGAAAAAACACTCTCCAGGGAACCTTTTAGAATCCTCCAAGATATTGCATGGGAATATTATATGGAATATTCTAATGGAATATTCTACTGGAATATTCTCTCATCTAAAATCGTGCCTGGCATGGCATAGTTTCGCCTTGAATCCTGGTTCTTCTCTGCTTGTACTTGACTTCCTCTATTCAAATGTGTTGGAATGGTTTAAATAAATATGGTGGGAAGACAATTCAACATAGGGCTGTTTGGCTTGTTAGTAAAAGCACTTATTTTGGTTGTGGGTGGCCAGGGGTTCTGTCGTATCTTTGTAGATAGTTCTAGGTTGGGGAACTATGCCAAAGCATCTAAGTAATGTTTTGATTTAAATGGACAACCAATGCATTAAACCCTTAAACATATGTAATTTCAAAGTATTTCTAAGAAAACTAAAGGGTTTATTTTCACTCCTAACAGAACTAATCTTTGAATTGATTTGAAAATAAGAAATAAAGAAGGTATATAATTGTTAAACATTCATATTGAACATCTGATTTATCATATACAATAGATGCGTGTATACATTTTCTACAACCAAATGAAACACATTCAAGAGATGACAAAATGAAACAATTAAAAGATTTAGAGGAATTAACTAAGACAAATTGTTTAGTAAATTAATCTCTTTTAATAATTATCACTTTGCAGGGGTTTTCAGGGATATTGATATTAAATCTAACCTTACTCAAACTCCTATGTTACCTTGAACATGTGAAAAAATAAATATGAAAAAACTTAACTGATAACAAGCCAAACTCACATAGATATATAAGTTGTTCAGAATGAATCCATAATCTTTCAATTATCTTCAGAAATAACTATGAACATTACAAGAGTGTCACTAGTTAGTTCATTCTAAGAGTTCAACATTGACTTCTTCGAGCTACCAAATACTTATAGAATCTAATTCCAAAAATATCTTAGATTTAAACCAAAATTTATTACAAAATGAGATAATATCTGAAACTGTTTTTTATTTACAAAAATAGAACTAGAAGATAACTATTCTAAACTGATTCAAATAATCAACACTCAATTTAAGGGTGTTGTTTAATTTCTATTTCCTTTAACTGAATTTTTTTCTTTTTGCTCCTCCTTCTCAGCTTACTACTCCTCCTTTCCTATGATTGGTCATTGAAATCCTTGCATCTTTCAAGTAACTTATCCCATATTTTTTCATCTGGGATAGAAAAATTTGTTACTTTCCTATATGCCTCATCAACTTCTATGTATTTTAAAAAAAAATTCCTACTGATGAACAAATAGTTAACTTCATGCTGAATGAAAAGATCATACTCTAGGCCTTCTAGGAATGCTTTGCCACTGATTATTCCTTTGACTTTGGAAAATGTGGTCTTGTATGTTTATATCTGATGAAATTTGTATTGATAATTTTCTAATAGGATAAATTGGCTAGTAGAATGTCGTAAAGATGAAAGTTCCTTTTGATGCATAATATTGAATTTTTCTATGAAAATTTTTAATCTAGGAATCCAAGTTTTGGCACTTGTTCTCTAACTGTAACATCAAGTTTTTCTTTGTCAAAACTATTATTACCTCTAGGACAATATCAATTCTGTCCTCATTTCCAAATTATTCCAGTTCTTCTTTATTTTTATAATTGAGTACTTTAATTATTTTATTATCTTCTCCAGACATGTGTTGCAAATCTTATTTGATTCCTGTGATGACTGCTTTTGATCTTTGCACTAACTCCTTCTGTTCAAAAATAATTTGAAAAAATGTCCAAAGTTCAATCATAGTAGAACTCATATCAACCCAAATATTCTCCTTGGCCTTGACTAATGTCTATGCAATCAATGAATCATTCTCATATTTCTTTATATGTTTGGTTAATCTAAAAATTTTCTGAACTTCGGCCACATATTTTTTATCAACCCTTATATTGTCATTTTTGAATTTTCTTTAGTAGAGTTCTGAGTTTCTCAATTTCAATATCTTTTAATTACAAGTCTCCCATAGCTTTTGACAATTGTTCTACTAAATTTTTGCTAGTGAGATCTATCTTTGCTGTGGACATGACTGCTATAGAAATTCCTATTATTAAAGTCACTAGTATAGAAGTTGTTGCTCTAGTACTGAGTTGTAGCTTTCTTTCCTTGAATAAATTTTCCATTTCTACTTCCATCTTCAGACTCTGTATGTTCTACTCAACAATCATTCAAACTGTTTTCTCTTTCTCCTTCTCTAACTAACTAAATTCTTAATCATGTGGATGTTCAATTATTGGAATCCTCAACTGTTTCCTTAATTCTTGAATATAATCATTTCTGTTTTTGATTATTTCCTGAGATGCATTTATATATTTAGGATATAATCCTAATTTTATAGCTAGATCTTCAAGCCCTTTGATTTGAGTGTATTTTGACAAGGATGACATATTTTCCAACTTTAATTGGGAATGAATATTTTTCAACGAAGCCTATAGCTTATAGGTTGCCATGGAAAAGCTTGTCAAAGATGAATATATCCTTTCTCATGATTTCTTATGAAGGTAAATCTGATCAATAGGATGAATTTTCTTGGTGTCAAATGAAAACACAAAATTTTTATAATATTCAACACTTTTAGATAAAGGGACCTTTGGTTCAGAAAATTCTAATTGGAACTGACCTTTTTCACGTTCAAGGGAAGAAAGTAGTCTATTCTGAGTTGTGGAAGACTACTTACAGAACTCTACATATGTGTAAGGCTTTAGGGCTTCATTTTTCTTCTTCATTTCTAAGAACATTGCAAATATACTTTGCTGCTTTGGAGAAGAAGGAGAAAAGTGAGAATCCAATGTGGCTTAAGGAATTTGTTGTAATGAGAAAGGAAATTGTGGTAATAATGCAAATGTAGTAAGCTCTTCAGAAGTTTGATCTTCTGAATATTATTCTTCAAGATTTATAGTTTTCCTCCTTTTCGATACTTTACATGCTAATTTCCTGTAAATCTGACCGTGTTGGAGATGTACATTCTCTGGGTCTCTTTATCTCTTTCTCAATCCCATGCAAAACATTCTTTGTCCATTCCTCCTCGTTGGCATATTGCTAAATTTTAGGTTTTTCCACATGCATATATGGTGTAGATTTCTGAGAAATTATCATTGATGAGATTACTCCTAATGGGTCATATGACAAACTAAAACTCAACTTAAACTTCATTTGGTTCAGTAAGTCATTGACCTCTTTCTCTGCAGCTCTAATGTTGACTATGAATGGACCAACCTGCGCTTTCAATTTAAATTGAGATTTTTGTAACCTGGAAACAAAATGAACCTCATCCATGTTCATAATTTTTCTAATGTACTCGAGTGTAAAAATCCTAATGGGGAGGAACACTAGAAATTTGTATGGTTGAAGCTCACAACGAAAAATCCTAAGTTCAGGGAAATTTTGGTAAATACCAATGTTTGACCTTAATTTACTTGCTCAGATAAAAAATTCACTTGATCTCCTTTGAAACCCTGGGGAGTGCATCACTGTTTAAAAAACAAGTAGCTATATAGAAGAATTGATTAACAAAATCAATGTAAGAAAACTCTTCAGAGGTTTTCCTCACCAAAGATGTCAAATTTATCACTAACCAGTGTTTATCTTCGACATCAAACTTTGTATAGGAAAGTTGAATCTTTTTTTACTAATGATATAGGAACAAGTAAACCAAGACTAACTGATGCTTAAATGATCCTTCAATGCTGAACTTTAAAAATTGATCATGAATTATATTAGAAATAAATTGACTATATTTGAACATAATTGAAGGTTCTCTACCAGAAGAAAACACTGGTAGAAAGCCCAAAATGAATTCATTGACCCACTTATCACTTGGATATCCTAACAGAGAAGAGACTAAGGATATAACATTCCTATATATCTCAGGAAACATTGCAGAGGAATAAGGTGGGTTGGTTCTAGGTAATTCTAAGTTTTCTCACAAAAATGACTCAAATATGTGAGCTCTTTGTGAGAAGGAGAGTTTCTGATAGATTTCCATTAGAGAATTAAAGGTAAAATGGTTTAAAGAGTCTTGAGGATTTAGATGGAGGGATTGGAAAATTTACTCGTCTATTATATGGAAAAGAGTTTCATTGTTATGAAAAATTACAACTCTTTGGCTAGGAAGATATTGAGCTCTACACCAGGCTATGAACTCTGGAAAAGGATGGGTTTGAGGGAAACATAATTAGGATAGTAGGGATTCCCAAAAACAGAAATCATCACTGGTGTCTTCGTACTTTTGAAATGCCCAATTGTGAAGCTTGTACAAATTGAATTCACAATTGGTCTCTACAATTTTAAACTAGGTGTCAACTAATGGGAATTCGTCCAAATTAATGACAGGGGGAAGCAAAGGATTATCTACAAGGACTTTTGATTTTCCTTTATGGGAAGCCATTTAGGGAAAGAAAAATTACTGAGAAAATCTAGAGTTACCCATAAATATGGTACTTGGAGGTCGCTATCTGCTTGGATTCTACTTGGAGTGTCGTTATGTGAATTGTAGTGACAGGAAGAATCGGTAAATGGTCGATTTGAACAGGATAACAATGTTTATTAGAAGAAAATAACAGTTTCTTTGTTATCTTGACCATTATTGGAATGGGGAAATAAATTAGGATGAACGTTTGCGGAAGATATGAATGAGAAACAATCAACTTCTAATTTTAGCAAGAGGGACAGTTGTGGCTAAATATAGCAGGGTGTTCGTGGATGGTAACAATAACAAGAAGTATGGATGGTAGGAGATAAGACTGGTGGAAGATTAGTTTGTGGGAGGGGGGGGGGTGTCATGGTAAATGGTATTGAGCGGAGGGGGGCCACAATTGTTGCAAGACTTCCATGTAGAGAAGGTGGGATATATGAAATATGATTTGCAGACCCACCCCCCGTCCCCCCTTCATTATCATTTGGGAATGCGAGGGGTCCCTCTATTCATCAGGGGTCATTGATCTAGGAGGGCCCAATATCATCTGTTGATTATTGTGCCTTTGTTAACTGGCAACGGGCGATAATCATGTTAAATTGTTTTATTATATAAAAAATACAAAATACAATAACTATGATGGGTGGAATTTAAACGTGCACGATATTTATTGGGATTTTTATTTCTTGTTTGTTTTTGTATCCCCTTTATTCTTTATTTCTTTTGATTTTTTGTTTATTTTATTCTCTTTTCATTTTTTTTTTCTTTTTGTATTTTTTGTAATAGAAAGGAAAAACTACAAAATAGTAATAGGGTAAAAATAAGTTACAACATCATATCCATTTGGGGACTTTTTCCCCTATGGGATGCAGAGAACTTGTAGACACATGTGGCTTCACCTTGGTCTATGGATTTTTTGTTGTGAAAATAATACTCGCTGTTGAAATTTAAAGAAAACCAGAAATGTACAATTATGATGATTGCAAACATTTAATATTGAATATAATGCTTGACGTATTACCCATGGACTAGAAATGAGGAATATTTCCCTTCCATGTTCTGTGAACTGAATGTGTTGTTTCCCTTCACTTTTTCAATGTTGAAATGTCCCAACCATAAATTATCAAACTTTCCATGCTTGTCTTTTTCATCTCTTCTGGCATCCCATCTCAACACTAGGTCTCCTTGTCTGAAATCTCTTTCTCTAGCCTTCCTATCAAACAAACTCTTCAGTTTATCTTGATAGTGTCGAAGTTTATGATGAAATTCATCTCTGTCATGATTTAGTTCAATGACCTTACTGATCCTTCTTGAAAAATTATCTTCTTCTTCATATGATTCCTACAAAACCTTCATAACTGGAAATGAAAATTATGTAGGGAAAATTGCTTCATTTCCATGTACAAATTGAAAAGGATATTTTCTAGTAGATATTTTAGGTGAAACTTTGTTTTACCATATTGAATATTTTAGATGATTGTCACAAATCCTTTTGTGATCTGCTAATACTTTCTTAATGACTTTAATCAAACTTTTATTCGATGATTCTGCCAACCCATTACCCTATGGATAATAAGGTGTAGAGTATGTAATGTAATCTGATATTTTTGACATAATTCTATTATTTTAATACTACTAAAAGCTTGCGAATTATCTGTAACAAATTTTCTTAGGCAACCAAATATGGACAAAATGTTTTCTTCAATGAAGTTTATCACCACTATATCAGTTGCATTCTTTATAGGAATTTCTTCTACCCATTTTGTGAAATAATAAGTGGTTGTTAATATCAATTTGTATTGATTGATAGAAGTTATAACTATTTCACTTATGAAATATAATCCCCATTGTAAGAAAGGAGCTTCATTTGAAACTGAAACAAGGAGAAGAGATGCTAGCCTCTTATTTTCCAGCAAATATCTGACATGGAATACAACTTCTCACCTTTTCTCCAACCTGTGTAAACAATTTTGGCTAATAGAAACCTGCTCTCAAAATTTTATGTGCAGTTTCTTTCCAAGCATAATGTCCTCCACAAATTCCTTCATGAAACTACTCAATTACTCCTTCAGTTTCACTCTCAGTTAAAATAATAAGAGGATATTCAAAGAATCCTTCCAATAAAAATTTTCATTTATTATACAATACTTGATGACCTTAAGTCTAAGAGATATACATTTATTCTTTGTGAATTCAAGAGGATACTCAAAATGATGAAGAGAATGCACTATATATTTATACCAATCTAAAAGTAAACATTTCTCATAAATATGTAAACAAAGAGGAATAAGAACCGCAATGGAAGAAGGTTCTTATGGACTCTTATCACCTAAAATATGAGAAGGTTCTTGTGGATTCTTCTCTCCTAAAATATGAGAAGGTTCTCATCGATTATTCTCACTTGAAATCTGCATGATAGTGTTAATACCAAATATTTTACAATTTGATTCAACCTTAAGTTTATCTAAAACATATTCTTTGACCAACTTGGTAGGTATAATGTCTAGATCAAATTCAAGTATCTTATAAATCCATATTCCCCTCTTTCTATATGTATCAGGTTGAGTTAGAATTGTTTTTACTGCATTGTTGGGAACATAAGAAATTATAGGTGAATGTAAGACATAAATCCTAAATGATTTCAAATCTTGCACTAAGGCATAAGCTTGTTTCTCTATGATTTCATATCTTAACTCAAGATCTCTCATAACCTTACTGGAAAAGGAAATTTTTTTCTCATATTGATCATCATTTCTCTGTAGTAAAACAACTGCTATAGTAGTATCTGAGGCAAAGGAGAAGATACTAAATTTTTTTGTGTAATTTAGACTAGCTAGAACTAGGTCTTCTAAAATTTCCTTCTTGATCTATGAAAAATAATATCTACCATATATTGTCCATTTAACTTCATGGTCCTTTTTAACCATATCAGTAATATCTTTGACAATCTCAAAATACTTAGATATAAATCTTCTCAAGAAATTTATTTTTAGTAAAAATGACGAAATTTACTTTTGTTTCTAGGTAAACTGATTACCTGAATTGCTGAAACTATTTTTGGATCGATAAGAACTCCTTCATTTTAAATTAAATGTCCCAATAGATTTCCTTTTTTCTTTGCAAAAAGTGAATTTTTAGGATTAAGATAAATCCCATATTTTCTACATATTTCAAAAAAAATTCTCAAGTGTTTCAATTTTTTATCATCAGAATCATAATACATAGTTAAATCATCAAGATAAATGACAATAAATTTATTTATCTTACCAATGAATTCTTGATCCAATTCTCTTTGAAATGTTGCTCTAGCATTGATTAAACCAAATGAGATTTTTCCATACATAAATGTACCCCATGGAGTTGTAAATGTTGTTTTTTCTTTGTCTTATTAAATAACCAGAATTTGGTTATATCCAGAAAAAACTATCTAACATTGAAATATCGTTAGAACCTAATACTCTCTGAAGTAATTGGTCCATTTTTTGTAATAGACAATTATCCTTTAAAGATAGTTTTTTTAGATTCCTAAACTCAACACATAGTCTTATTTCTCCATTTTTCTTCCTAATAGGAACTAGGTTAGCTATCCATTCATAATATCTTAAGGGGGCAATTATTTTTTCATCCAATAGCTTCTTTACTTCTTTCTCAATGATTAGAAGCAATATTGGATTTATTTTTCTTAATTTCTGCTGAAACGGTTTAGCTCCTGCTTTGAGGGGGGTTTTATGCTCAATAGTGGTTGTGTCATAGGTTTTCAATTCTTCATATGACCATGCAAATACACCTCTGTAATTTTTAAAAATATTGATATATTTTTCTTTGATTTCTTGAGGCAAAGATGCTGAAATCTTAGCATTTATGATTTCTTTAGAAGTACCAATATTACAGTCTTGAGCATCGTTTTGCCATGAATTTAGTAGTGAAGTTTTTGAGACATCATTATGATCAAAAATATTTTCAAGGGGAACCAATCCTTTTGGAATGTAATTATTTTATAATTGAATGATATCATGATCAACAATTTTCTATTTTAAATGTGAATCTGAAGCATCCTCATTTTATTTGACTTCATAATTGTTTTCTTCTTCAACATGTAAAGCATAAAATTCATCTATTGCTTTTAAAAAAAACTAACTGCTCATCATATTCAAAAACTTTCCAGTGTTTCAGATTCTTAGGAATGGAAGGTCTTTACTTTATTTCAAATTGATAATGTAATTTCAGATGATCGACAATTTGGAAAGAACTAGCAGAAATTTCCAAAGCATCAACATGAATATTTTTTTCTCTTGGGATTGATGTGATATTGAAAGCTTGAAAATAATTTTCTACACAATCCCAAACTTAATTTCTATAATCTTTGAGCCTAGGATGCGTATTTTGACAATTATTTCTTTTTTTTTTTACAATTAACTCTGAATCTCCATATGCTGACAGGTTTTGAAATTTCAGTCTTTTAGCTAACTCCAATCCTAAAATTAGGGTTTGCCACATTTATTGTGACTTCAAAATCTAATTTAAAGGATTGGGTTATATTTTTCTTATAAGGAGAAATGAGTAAAATTTCGGCCCAAGCCCCATATTTGGAAAATTATCCATCAAAATACATTTTCCAGATGTCAGTGTTTGAAAAGTGAGGTTTATTGAGAGTTTCTTCAATGTTGATTTGAGGATTTTGAAGATCATTAGTATCGAGAGTAAAGCATCCAAAGTCTTAATCAATTGCATAAAGGGGATGATTAATAGCTTGTTTTTCTTTACAAATTTTATTTATGAATATTAATTCTATGTATAGTATTAAATGTTCACCTCCATAGACGAGGATTATAGCATAGGAAATGTCCATTTGTAGACTTCCTCCCAACTTAGCACAACAAGATCTTGACAATAAAATTCCAAATTTTTCAAGGAATATCTGTAAAAACTATGTACAATACTATACTTTTCACATGGATCTAAGAAAGTGTTACAAATAAGTCCTTAATTAATCCCAAGAAAGTTACTTTCTTGGAATCAAAAGTATACAGATCATGATATGGTCTAGTGACTTGAAATTGAAGTTGATCCATGATTACTTTAGGCATTATATTATGGGAATCCCTAGAATCTAATATAAAATTATGTAAAAGGTAATCATGAACTTTCAAAGTGACATAAAAAGGAGGTTAGATTTCATCAATCATATCTGAACTAGGACCAAAAACAACTAAAGGTTTTTCATCTTATAAACTAATGAGATCCCCATCTGCATCAACACTTTAATATTGAATCCATTTAGATACTTGATGTTTATAACATGGGTTTTGGGAGAGTTTAGATAATGGACTTGGATTTTTAACTCTTTCTAACTCTTTTTCGATATTAAAAACAGTTGGAACAATTTTTTCAGAAGTATTATGTTCTTGTAACTAATTCTATGGTTGAATTAGCAATGTTTTTGTTTCAGCTTTTTTTACTTGATTTTCATCAAAGGTAAAAAAAAATATTGGTCTACCTGGTCCTTATCTAGGTCTCAAGTCACACCTTATATTTAATTATACAATAAGGAATTCAAAAAAATCTTGATATTTGGAAACTTGATAGGTATCCTGATTTTGAATTAGTGATTGATCTTGACTGATTGGAATCATAAAATTCTGAGATTATGGATCTTCAAAAAAATTGATATCATTTATAAAAAAAAGAACAATTTCTTTAGGATCTTGATAATCAATCATTAATGGAGGTTGAGTTTTTTTATCAGCATTTGGTCTTTGAAAAATTTGAGGTTGAAAAGGTCTTCTATATGAACTTGTGTTATGTTTGCAACTTGTTGAGTTACTCTAGGTTGAGTTTCCATTATTTAGATTATGTTAGAAATATTTCTAGGTAGAGAGGTTATTTCATCAATTTAATATTCTTCATCTTTAGTTTTTGATGATGAGGTATTTTCCTCTCTAGCTGTCATTTTCTTTTCAGCCTTTTCTGCTTTGGCTTTCAATTTACTAGATGTTGACCTATTATCTTCGACTTCAATTTCATTAGTTTTCATTTCTGCTAAAGTTTTAACTTTTCTCTCTCTAATAATTACAACAAAATCATATTAAAATTCCTTAGAAAACCTAACTTTAGCAAAAGTAACTGGAGGCTTACAATTTGGGAGCATCTTGTTATAAATTTTATTGAATCTCTTAATGAAATTAGCAATAAGTTCACGAGGGTTCCTTCTCAAATCTTCAATTTTTGTTAAGTAGTAAACAAGATCCTTTTTGACTCCCCACTGATTCTTGAAAATTTTTATTATTTCATCCCATGAATTAATAGAATTACCATATTCTAACATTTTCTTCTAATGATTGAACAAAAAGTCTTGTATAAACATCTTCATGTTCAATATTCATGTTGTCAACCAAATCTAGAAATGCAGGAAAGTGATCTTCATCATATGGCCCAATTTATCCATTAAATCTAGGTAAATGTTTTAAATACCCATTAGGAAAAGCATGAAGTTGGGCTGCTAGTGGAAGAACTAATGCTAAATACCGTTCTAAAAAATTTGGTTGAAAACTAGCCATTTAATGTTGTAATAGCGTTGTATTTTTTAGAGAAACAACTTTATCAGAAGTTGGATGTGATGAAGGTTTGGGTTTGTGAAAAAGTTTAGGATTAATATCCAATTTCTGGACTTCAAGTAAAACCTTTTCAGAATCTTCAAAATCTAGAGGATCAGTATAAATACTAAGCTCCTCTTGAGGACTAGCAAAAGCAGAGAGATAAGTATGTACAATGGACGATTTAAAATCATCTCGTTTAAATTCAGAAGGAGAAATTTTTGGATCTTATTCACTGCCAAAAATTTCCAAATGGGAATAAGGAAGTTCAAATTCCTTAAGCTTATGAAATAATAATGGAGATTGAATATCTACTCCTCTAGAAAGGAGGTCTAAAACGTTTGGAGGAAGATCTGATAATTAAACAGGTATTGAAGTTTGTTGAGAAGGGTCAAATTGTGATGGTACTTTAGATAAAACAAAGGAATAAGAAACAAGAGAGGCTTCTAACCTATTTCTAATAGATGAAATTCTCACCAATCTCTTTGGATCTAATAAAGGAGATAAAAGCTTGGGATCTAGCTGAGATCTCGTATGTTTGCGTGAAGCCAAATTTGATCTGTAGAGTCTCCTGGTGAAGGATTTTAGCTTATTGGCCTCTTATTCACCATTAAGAGGCAAGTTTGATCATTGTCATAGGGAACCAAACTTCAACTCCGCTCCTCGGAAATGACACCAATTTGATGTTGTATATTTGTAGACAGTTCTAGGTTGCGGAACTATGCCAAAGCATCTAAGTAAGGTTTTGATTTAAATGAATGAAAAATGGATTAAACCCTTAAAAATATGTAATTTAAAAGTATTTGGTCCTATCTCTCGCTATTTGATGCAATTTTTACTAAAAATATTCTAATGGAATCAATTGGCCAGCAGAATTTCGCAAATATGGAAGTCTCTTTTGATGTAGAATATTGAATTTTTTGTGAAACTTTTTAATCTAGGAATCCAAGTTTTTACAATTGTTATCTAACTGTAACATCAAGTTTTTATTTGTCAAAACTCTTCTTACCTTTAGGAAAGTGTCAGTTCTGTTCTCAATTCCAAATTCTTCCAGTTCTTCTTTAGTTTTAGAATTGAGTTACTTTAATTATTTTATTAGCTTCTTTAGGCATCTGCTCCAAATATTCTTGATTCCTAAGATGATTACTTTTGATCTTTGCACTAACTCCTATTGTTCAAAAATAATTTGAATATATGTCCAAATTTAAGTCATATTAGAATTTATATCAATCAGAATATTCTCCTGGCCTCGGCTAATGTCCATAAAATCAATGACTCGTTCTCATATTTCTCTATTTGTCTGGTTAATTTGAAATTTTTCTGAACTTCGGCTAGATATATGTTATCAACCCTTATCTTTTCATTTTAAATTTTCCCCAGTAGAGTTCCGAGTTTTTCAATTTCAATATATTTTAATGACAATTCTCGCATATATTTTAAAAATTGTTCTGCTAAATTTTGGCCAATGGACTCTATCTTTGCTGTGGACACTGCTGTTGTAGTAATTCCTACTGCTAAAGCCATTGCTGTAGAAGTTGCTAAATCCAATACTTATTTTTATCTCTATTTCCTTGATTTTTTTTTTCCATTTCAGATTCCATCTTTTGAATTAATATGTTCTGCTAAAAAATCATTCGAGGCATGTTTTTTATTTATCCTT
Source organism: Pinus albicaulis (assembly GCA_034641835.2). Taxonomy (NCBI): domain Eukaryota; kingdom Viridiplantae; phylum Streptophyta; class Pinopsida; order Pinales; family Pinaceae; genus Pinus; species Pinus albicaulis. Next base: position 87,061,129 of record CM076570.1, read on the forward strand.
CTCCAATTGACTGACTTCTTGAGCCTGTGGATTTCAGTTTTTGGTAACCTCAATTGTTTCCTTAATGCTTCAATATCAACATTTTTTATTTTAATTATTTCCTTAGCTTCCTTTACATCTTTAGGATATAATCCCAATTTTATAACTAAATTTTCAACCCCTTTGATTTTAGTTTCTTTCATTAAGGATGACATATTTTCCAATTTTAACTGGGAATGAATGTTGTTAGGAGAAGCCTACAACTTAGAGGTTTCCATGGCAGAACTTGTCAAAGATGAATATATCATTTATCCTTCTTTCTTATGAATTTTAATATGATCAATAGGATGAATTTTCTTGGTGTCAAATGAAAACACAAAAGTTTTATAATCTTCAATAGTTTTAGGTACAAGGACCTTTGGTTCCAAAAATGCTAATTGGAACTGACCGTTTTCACTTTCAAGGGTAGAAAATAGTATAGTCTGAGTTGTGGAAGTTTTCTTCTAGGACTCTGCATATGTGGAAGACTTTAAGGCCTTATTTTTCTTCTTCATTTCTAAGAATGTTGCAAAAATATTTTGCTGCTTCAAAGACGAAGGAGAAAAATGAGAATCCAATGTGGCTTCAGGAATTTGTTGTAATGAACAAGGAGATTGAGCTGATAGTACAATTGTAGTAATCTCTTCATAATTTTGAGCTTCTGAAGATTCTTATTCAAAATTTATATTTTTCCTCATTTTGAATACTTTAAATGTGTATTTATGTAACTCTGACCTTGCTGGAGATATAATTTATCTTCGTCTCTTTAGCTATTTTTCTATCATCCTTGGATTTTCCAATGTTTGAATGGAAACTGGCTCCTTAATCTCCTACAATGTATTCTCTGTCCATTCTCCCCTTTTGTAATATAGCTCAATTTCATGTTTTACCGGAAGAAAAAACTGATAAAAGCCCAAAATGACTTCATTGACCTACTGATCACTAGGATATACTAAAATATAATAAACTAAGGATATAACCTTCCTAGACATCTCAGGAAATATTGCAGAGGGACAAGGTGGGTTGGTTCTGGGTAATTCTGATTTTTTTGGCAAAAATGACTCAAATATGTGAGTTATTTATGAGAAGGAGAGTTTCTGATAGATTTTGATTAGATCATCAGAGGTAAAATGGTGTAAATATTCTTGAGGATTTAGCTAGAGAGCTTGGAAAAGTGACTCAGATGTTATATGGAAAATAGTTTCAATGTTTTGAGCAATTAAAACTCTTTTGCTAAGAAGATATCGGGCTCCACACTGGCATCTTTGTAATTTTGAAATTCCCAATTGTGAAGTTCATATATATCGAATTCAAAATTTGTCTCTATAATTTTAAACTTGGTGTCAACTAATGGGAGTTCACCCAAATTAATGCCATGGGGTAGCAGAGGATTATCTACAGGGACTTTCGATTTTACTTTATGGGAAGCCATTTAGGAAAAAAAAATAACTAAGAAAATCTAGAGAGAGTTACCTGGAAATGTGGTAGTTGGAAGTTGTTGTCTATTGTGATTCTTCTTGCAGTGTCATTCTGTGAATTGTAGTGACAGGAAGAATTGGAAAATGGTCAATTTGAACATGATACCAGTGTTTATTAAGAGCAAATAACAATTTATTTGTTAACTAAACCATTATTGGCATAGGGGAATAAATGCGGATGAACGCTGGTAGTAGATATGAATGAGAAATGGTGATTTTCTAATTTTAGTGGGAGGCATGGCTGTGGCTAAATATAGCGTAATGTTTGCGGGGTGGGGGGGGGGCGCGAGGTGGCATGGTGAATGTTAATGAGCATTGGGGGGTGTTGAAGGGAAAATCTGTCTGGTCAAAATCAGGGGATCTCCCCCGTAAAAAGTCCCAACTAGACTCTAAACCGTTTGGAATAGGGATCCCGTCCGGGTGTGGGTTTGGCTACTGCTTAATTCTCTGTTCCTTGGGTCTCGATAGCATTTCAATGCACCTGCGGACACACGCTTATTCGTATGACATGATACACATGATTGATGAATTAAATGAACATAAAACACTATGCGTAGCAAGCTGAATTATAAAGCATGGGGTCGAAGGAAATGCTGTCAACAACATATCATTAGGGTCATGCTTGTATGCTATTCTAACCACATAAGAAACAATTCTTTATGGCAGAATACCCTTCACTTCCTTAAATGGTTTTGGTGAAAATATAAATGTCAGTAAACAAATTTATTAACATTCATTGAGAAAGAGAAATAAACTTAGCACCATTAACACATATTTAGAAAACTATAATACATAAATGATGTAATTGGAGACACAGTTTCATTAATCAAACATGTTAGAAACTGAAAACGAAATACTCATAGTGTTCACACATCAAACCACATCAGATCCAAAAGGAATTTAACAAGTATCTGTACTCATATTCAAAAGTTTGTAGTCCTTCTATTACAATGCTCTCTATCTCTTGAGTCCCAAACAACAAGTCCTTTTTACAATTTCTCGAAGGGAGTATTTATAACACAAAACTTGCCCTTTGGGCTTCCCTGACTTTCCTCCTTCCAGACTGCTTGGCCGCCTTGTGACTTAGTAGATTTTGCGACCTCTGCCACTGTTGCGACCTCGAGCAATCTGCGACCTGTGACTTCGAACAATCCGCGACTTGTGACCTCAGTCACTGTTGCGCCCTGCGACCTTAAGCAAATCTGTGATCTGCAACTTGGTGTTTTTTATCCCTTTTATATTTCTCTTTTGGAGATATCAGAACCTTTTTCTCTGGAGGACAGCCTTAGCTCTTGCCACATGAAACAACAACTTCTATCTACTAGTAATGGCATTGCCGTATTAAGAGAATTTGCATGAGTTGATAAGTGGGAGAGTAGTGTTTCTGTTTTGAGCGAGATACTGAGCATCCACATAACGCGGGTTTTGTTGTTGGTTTGAAACACAGCTGTGCATCCTCTGGAGAGGGCTAACAGCTCTCTTCATTTGGGTGGACATTACTATTTCCTTATGTTACCTACAAGAAAACAGAGTAAATCAACATTGTTTTTTCCTCATATTACCTGCAAGTAAACGAATTTGAATCAGCCATATATATATATATATATATATATATACACACACACACACACACACACACACGTTAGGGAAACAACATAAGAAATGCAATATTTTATCACAGCTAAAATCAGTTGGACCCCTGTGTGGTCAAGTGTTGCGCCACAGTGTGGCCTTTACTGAGTTCTCCCGGAATCTGAATGTTTGTAGCAAAGCCCATCAATAGGATAGAAGACCCTCTTCTAGTGCCTTCTCCCACAAATCGTAATTGGTTTCTAGTTTCCAGTTTTTTACTTTGCAGAAGATTAAAAATATTCAATATGCAGGCATTGCGAAAAGTGTGCACAGACTCTAGAAGTCTTAGATAAATTATGTATGTCCCATGCACATAGGCTGTGATCTCCATGTATAACAGAAAGCTCTCTTTTTTTTGTGGAAGTTGAAAAGATCGAGGTACCAATGTGGTGTTGGCTTGGACAATGTTCCGGAAAAAATAGTTTCTTACATGCATAGGCAAACAACACCATTACCACATGCACAAGTAATAAAAAACTCTGAAGCAACGAGCCCATAACCCTTTTGTACCTTCAACCAACCCATTTATTAATTTCCACATCACAACGCAGAGGGAAAAGGATACCAGCAGCTGTTAAAATGGTTGGGATGTTTCTATTGGCAGGTCTGCGGGAACACATGCATTTTAAATGCACGAAGAAAAAGATACTGACAAAAGTAAGCTTTCTCTTTGACTACCAGGACTCATAGGCATGCTTGGTGAAATTTCTATGGCTAATATGGTCTTAGTAGCTAAGGTTCCATTTCGTCGGTCTCAAAGAGAAAGAGAGCCATCGTGAGGAAAACCAACAAATGTATGATGCTTCCCACAAGGGTCGACCCTTCAATATTTCTTCTTTAGAAGCCTCGTTTTAAACTTTGAGGCTCTTACCTGTGTGGATTTCAGTTTTCAAAGACAACGTAATGTAACTGGCCTTCTATCCGGATGGAACGGTTAACTTTTTAATACTAGCTTGAGTTTTCCGTGTGGGGTTGCATGGCTCTTGCTTTTTCCACTGAGTGCTTTTTATGCGACTCAACGACTTGAGAAGGAATGCGACCTCTCGGTGGTCGCATAGTCACAATTCTAGGTAGGTCGCATTATTACTTTGCTTGGGATATCCTACAACTCAGCGACTCGAGAAGGAATGAGACCTCTTGGTGGTCGCATGGTCGCAATTATGGGCAGGTCGCATTATTCATTTTCTTTGGATATTCTGTGACTCAGCGACCTGGGCAAAAATGTGACCTCCCAATGGTTACATAGTCACAATTTCATCTGAGTCACAATGGACGCATCCAAGGTTGATTTGCAATCTTACGACCAACAACACTCAAAGACTTGACCATCTTCATCGTGCACTCGTCCTCCGACCTTGGTGTTGTGTCTACATCGTGCATTGCAGTATTCATGCTTTTTTCGTCGTGATGGGGAGTGCATCTCTGATAACACACACATATATCACGTCCACACATCCTTTTTCCATTAGCATTGAGATGAACGCGCCGTGCTATGCAAACGAGCCTCCCCCATCATTTTCGTTTCTACTTCTTGCCTAATCCATTGAAAGTTATCCTAGCAGGTTGGGAAAATGGCAACAACCTGCAATGCATTTTTCAGAGCCACTCTGACAGGACTGGTATTTGTTCACTGCAATACAATTATAAGATGATATTACAACCACTTTCATACAATCCAGAGGGTCAACGAATTTGCTGCTTGTAAGGTAAAATGAATCTTTATTGCAAGATCGTCTTCAAGGCTGCAGCAACTTTTACGATTGCTCATAATAACCTTCAGGTAGGCATCACAAAGGCAACACACTACTATTGAAAAGTGTCTGTGGTGTGAAATCCTTTCGTCTGTCAGGTTTTCTATGAATTATAGTTCAGGCATTTTTGTGCGACAATGTGAAGTGATACTACTGAAGTTACATTACAATCATTGCATAAAATCTGGATCTTCTTGTTCTGGTAGGACTCGGGCATTGGTGTCAAAGCAACCTCTTCGTCAAGTTTCTCCCAAAACTTTGACATATCACAAAATAACTTGGAACACACTGGAAAAAAGAACTGTAGGTGTTGTTGCATCTCTTTGAAAAAATCCATATGAATAGCGTGCCCACAAGGTAGTACATTAATATCCCTCGTGGACTCAAACAAGAACTCAAAACAAACAGGACAGTTGTGGTGTATTGGTCCTTCTACACAAGGATGAAAATCCTTCACCATAATCGAATAGCAACAACCACATTTGAAACAGTGGAAGAAATTATCCCTGCCCCCAATTCTACATATACCACATCCAGCACAGTGGTATTGCTGTTTTGAGATATCATCATCAAAAAGCTTGCAAGTTTCACAAAAGTACTTCCCCATGCAGACCCCACAGTTAATACACACTTGATGAACATCTTGCTCAGTGTCACAAAGTGAACAAATGACCCTTTGGAATTTTTGTTGAGGAACATCATGTCTCTGTTGGAGCTTAACATTGACAAAATTATTTGCTTCATTGTGACAGTGTCTATAATCAAAGACCTCATTGCAACATGGCACTCTAATATGACATCTCCGTTTATAATGTGAGAAAATTTTGTCTTTTGATATTAACGACATGATCATAAAATGTTTTCTGATTCCTAGTGCCTTCCTATTTCATTGGGTGATCGATGTGTTTTCCTTTAGTCTCCAGGGAATGCATAAGCTCTTGTTATTTTACCCCTAATGCGATGGTGATATTTTTTGGTACACCATTTGTAGGGCTGACCTGCATGCAACATTTATAATATTAATTAGTTCAAGTTACCTTTCAGAAGACAATTTCCCCCCCACATAATTTACATAAGACTATGAGCTTGAGTGGAGTACCTAAACAAAATTCCTAATGATCCATGGTGAAAGGGCCTCTAATGTACATACTTAATATATGAAAAGTTTCCATTCGAGCGTATGCATGGTGATCCCCTCACACATGGCGCGGTTGTGGCAAGAGTATCTCGTCATGATGGTGAGAGTGCTTACGAGGGGTTTGGAATAGGTCATGGGGATGTCATTGATTACAGGCCGAGCTAAAACCCTAATGGCTAAGCGAGTAGAGGGGGGATCCAAAATTTTGAATATACCCAAAATTTTGGGTGTTGTTGTAGCGGCTACAAAATTGGCGAACCACTGGTAGAATCCAACATCTTTGTCAACATCACAACAATATTCTAAGTCCAGATAATGATGCAAGGGAATATTGAACAAGTTTTGTGGGTATCCTTTTGTATTACTTTGAACTTTATCGATATGCTTAGTCCTTGTGCCTCAGCTAGGTCTCTTTACTCAAAACACATCAAAGCGGAAGCTCATGGATGCCAGTAGCTTGTTGATGATGTGAAGAGAAAGACAGTAGGTTTATTATATTCAGAATATTTTAAAGTAATTTTTCGGTGTTGCTCCGCTGCCAGCAGGTCTGGACAGTACCCCAGCGGAGTCACTTCAAGAAATCACAAATGTTGCTCCACTGCCAGCGAGCCTGGTCAGTACCCCAACGGATTCATTGCGTCACCTCTCTGCGCAGGAAGCCTTTCTCAATCCTTTACCCTTATTTGTTTCATGTGCTTGTAGCACTTATTTTCATGTGCTTGTGGCACTTATTTTACATGGGCGGATGAGGGATCCCGACTTATTTTACGGGCAAGAGAGGTAGTTTCTTGTTTGACAAAAATTGAAAGATATCCTGATTTAGGTTTGCCCTCATGCCAAGCCTTCACATCCCATCTACCACCCACAGGCGAAGCGTGCATGACAGATCATTAGGATGTTCGAGACTACGCTGGGCACAAGGCTTAGGTTATGGATATGGGCCATTCATACTTGATAGGATTCCCCACAAATAACTGGCTCGCATCTCCCCGGCTAATGAATTTAGACTCAGGCATTTTATTGAGAACGCGACTTTGATGACCTGTTCTGAGAGAAACTACCTCTTTAGGTAGCCACCGCAACCTCACGCAAAAAATGGGGTTATTGTTCCAGAAATCGAGGCAAAACAAGTCTGCGAGGTGGTAGGGTTTCAATGAGGGCTCGTGTCATGGTATGCGATATATCAAAATTTTCAAAGCTATGTCAAAAACCTGTGCAAATGATGTGAGGCAGAAAGTGTAGAGCGCGATGCAACAGTTGAGGCACATGACACAATGCAATGCCATGTGCGAGAATGATAAACCAGTTGCAGGTGAAAAGGAGGTGAAACACAAGAAGTGATTATCTAAACATTATGCATAAATAAGTAAATAGAAAGAGAAATGAGTGAAAAATAGATGTAAAATGATGATGCTTAAGATATTAACCGTAAGCAAAGACAGCAGGCATACTTTTAAACTATAAGCAAACTTTCGTAAGCAATCTTAATTAGCAACTTGAACTAACAAAATTTTATTAAAAAATCCTAGCTAGCCTAAACCTAAAACCCTAGTTTAACCAAATAGGCGGTCAGGTCATGTGAAATCAGCTTTCCAGTGCAGCCACCACATTAGTTCCTGGCCTGCAAGAAAAACAGTGTTCGAGATCAGAGCTAGCCTACAAAATTGTGCCCCAACAACAAGACTTACCTGAAGAGCATGCGTAATAGCAAGAATGTCATGGCTACTTACCAGAGAACATGTTATAATGTATTGTGCAAGCTGAATTTCACTCTCATCCTGATACACAACAATATATTCTCGAAACTCAAAACTATTTATAAATGACCCACATCCATTCATGCACAACCCTAGGTCTGACGGGAGAGTGGTAGGTCATTTCCCATTTGAAGTTAGATTCATTGTATAGGACCCATAGAACCAAACGGAAACCCCATCATGGTGTTTAGGATGATCACTTTGGTATAATGGAAAAAATAGGTGTGAGCCAGGAAAATATGAGATGCTTGCGAATCCATTTGCAGAAACCCTAATTTCGAAAATCCTAGTTTGAAGTTGTTCCCAGGTTTTGCTGAGGATGTGAGGATCCGAATTAACTGTTAGTGAAGGCTGAAATGCCTCACCGTCCTGGACCAACTCTGGGCCTTCGAGTAGGGGGCTTCCAAACTTTGATGGGTTCGTGAGATCAACTGGTGAATGGATTTGATCATCAATTGTAGTGATTGGAAAAATGTTAGTGGGCTTTATATCAATTCGGCCAAATGTTTGCGCACTGACAGACTGCCAATCCAATGTATCAGATTCTTTAGATTTCCCAGGATGGGGTGAATTGACCGGTAGATTTTTAATCAGTAGAGAGGTTCGCCGAACATCACACACTTGTTCCTGAGTGCAATTGGTACTGGCTAGGCAACAACCGAAAATATTAGAGACTATGGCCAGTGTTTCTCTTCCAATGAATAAATTAGGGCATATGGGTTGTTTCATATCAGCTGTTAGGGGATAGAAATACGTGCTCAAAGCAGTATCAATTGAATAGGAGGCTTTCCCAGATGATCTGGAATCTGACACAATTGTGTTGAGAGGGGTGTCACATATGGGAATTGTCAATTCAGGAACCCTACTTTGAGAAACCCCAGTTTGACTAATTTCAGGGGTCCCATCAGAATCATGAGAATGTGAGATAACAGATAGCATAAGCTGAATTGCTTCGATTTTCTGATGGGTCCTTGAATATCCATAAAGAGGATCATCAAATTTCGGTGGCTTCATATGGTCGACAGATAGATATGAGTGACAAACCTCAGAGGAGTGAGTGAATATGTTTTCAAATAAGTAACTATCATGGGAGCTATCGACGAGAATATTAGACTTCCCAGGAGTTAATAGTTGGGATGAATCGATAAAAGAAACATCTCGAGGTTGCTGGGACATACAGTCACTCATTTGGCTATTGAAAGATTGCGAATGAAAAAGATCAAGCATAAGAGATTCATTAATTTCGTATTGTGATTGTGAAACATCACTGGTGTGCTCATGATTGTTGCCAATACTAGTATGAGAAAATTTTGAATGACTTGAAGAAATTACTGAGCTGGCAGACTCATGAAATAAATCAGGGAATAGCGGATGAAATGGTTTAGATGCGGGGGTATCAACCATACAAGGACTTTCATCTTGCACGTCAGTGTCACCTGGAGAAAACAATGACCCTACATGCCTATCACGGTCCAATGACTTGATAGGGAAATCAAATTTTCCTGGGACAAGAATCCATTTATTATCAGTATGAGAATGAGATTTAGAATCATACCTAGGAAAATGTTCAGTAGACTCGGGATGGTTTTCATTGACAGGGAGAGACATTAGGTCAATATGCTTTTCAAGTTCTGATTTGACAGAGTGTGTGGAATATTTAGGGGAAAAATCTAAACAACTGGAAACTTGAAGATCATTATAACAGTCACTAGGATCAGGCTCAGTTTCCGATTGGAATTGTCTAAGGGAAACGAAAATCGCATACCTAAACTGTTCACTTAAAAATTTCCAATCAACATCCTTTTCAGGGAACTCAAAACAATAGTGAACAAATCTGATAGAGAATTCATCTAGAAGTTCCTGAGGTTCCATCCTGATGTCATTTAACTTTATTAATACATTTTGAAAATCGTACCTGTGAAAATATTGTTGTAATTCACTGGCGAGTTGTTCAAACGAATGGATGGAAGCTTCCGGTAATGTGTGGCACCATTTCTTAGCGCGAACTTCGAGAGTGAGGGAGAAAATCACGCAGGCCAACTCGTCATTGTTAACTTCGTAACACTCACAAAACTGACAGAAATCTGAAAGGTGCTTGGTTATGGAAACTCTGTTTTCACCATCGAATTTTAACTGGGACAAGTGATACATAGGTTCATCGGGGACTGAGCAGCGAGAACCAGAAAAATCTGATAAAAATCTTGGGAGAATGATTTGTAGATGAGCCATTTCAGATATGAGACTAACTGCAGGCTCTAAGGGCTCATCTTGTCATCTAGCCCTCCTTCTAGCACCAATTCTGTTGACGGGAAAATCTGTCCGGTCAACAGCAGGGGATCTCCCTGGTAAAAAGTCCTAACTAGACTCTAAACCATTTGGAATAGGGATCCTGTCCCGGTGTGGGTCTAGCTACCTCTTAATTCTCTTTTCCTTGGGTCTCAATAGGATTTCAATGCACCTGCGAACACACGCTTATTCCGATGATACAAGACACATGATTGATGAATTAAATGAACATACAACACTATGCGTAGCAAGCTGAATTATAAAGCATGGGGCCGAAGGAAATGCTGTCAACAACATATCATTAGGGTCATGCTTGTATGCTATTCTAACCACAGAAGAAAAAATTCTTTATGGCAAAATACCCTTCACTTCCTTAAATGGTTTTGGTGAAAATATAAATGTCAGTAAACAAAGTTATTAACATTCATTGAGAAAGAGAAATAAACTTAGCACCATTAACAAATATTTAGAAAATTATAATTCATAAATGATGTAATTGGAGACACGGTTTCATTAATCAAAAGATGTTAGAAATTGAAAACGAAATACTCATAGTGTTCACACATCAAACCACATCAGATCCAAAAGGAATTTAACAAGTATTTGTACTCATATTCAAAAGTGTGTAGTACTTCTATTACAATGCTCTCTATCTCTTGAGTCCCAAACAAAAAGTCCTTTTTATAATTTCCCGAAGGGAGTATTTATAACACAAAACTTTCCCTTTGGGCTTCCCCAAATTTCTGCCTTCCGGACCGTTGGGCCACGTTGCAACTTAGTAGATTTTGCGACCTCGGCCACTATTGCGACCTCGAGCAATCTGCGACCTGCGACCTCAAACAATCCGCGACTTGTGACCTCGGTCACTGTTGCAACCTACGACCTTAAGAAAATCTGTGACCTGCAGCCTGGTGTTTTTTATCCCTTCTATATTTCTCTTTCAGGGATATCAGAACCTTGTTCTCTAGAGCACAACCTTAGCTCTTGCCACATGAAACAATAACTTCTATCTGCTGGTGATGTCATTGTCGTGCTAAGAGAATTTGCATGAGTTGATAAGTGGGAGAGTGGTGTTTCTATTTTGAGCGAGATACTGAGCATCCGCATAACGCAGGTTTTGTTGTAGGTTTGAAACCTAGTTGTGCATCCTCTAGAGAGGGCTAACAGTTCTCCTCATTTGGGTGGACATTACTGTTTCCTTATTTTACCTGCAAGAAAACATAGTAAATCAACATTGGTTTTTCCTCATATTACCTGCAAGTAAATGAATTTGAATCATCCATATATATATATATATATATATACACACACACACACACGTTAGGGAAACAACATAAGAAATGTAATATTTTATCACAGCTAAAATCAGTTCGACCCCTATGTGGTCAAGTGTTGCGCCATAGTGTGGTCTTTACTGAGTTCTCCCAGAATCTGAATGTTTGCAGCGAAGCCCATCAATAGGATAGAAGACCCTCTGCTAGTGCCATCTCCCACAGAGCGTAATGGGTTTCTAGTTTCCAGCTTTTGACTTTGCAGAAGATTAAAAATATTCGATATGCAGGCATTGCGAAAAGTGTGCATAGACTCTGGAAGTCTTAGATAAATTATGTACATCCCATGCACAGAGGCTTTGATATCCATGTATAACAGCAAGCTCTTTTTTTTTGTGGAAGTTGAAAAGCTCGAGGTACCAATGTTGTGCTGGCTTGGACAATGTTCCGGAAAAAATAGTTTCTTGCATGCATAGGTGAACAACACCATTACCACATGCACAAGTAATAAACAACTCTGAAGCAACGAGCCCATAACCCTTTTGTACCTTCAACCAACCCATTTATTAATTACCACACCACAACACAAAGGGCAAAGGATACCAGCATCTGTTAAAAAGGCTGGGATGTTTCTATTCGTAGGTCTGCAGGAACACATGCATTTTAAATGCACGAAGCGAAAGATATTGAAAAAAGTGAGCTTTCTATTTGACTACCAAGACTCACAGGTGTTATTGGTGAAATTTCTATGGCTAATATGGTCTTAGTAGCCAAGGTTCCATTTCACCGGTCTCAAAGAGAAAGAGAGTCATCGTGAGGAAAACCAGCAAATATACAATGCTTCCCACAAGGGTCGACCCTTCGAGCTTTCTTCTTTAGGAGCCTCGTTTTAAAATTTGAGGCTCTTACCTCGATGGGTTTCAATTTTCAAAGACAATGTAATGTAACCGTCCTTCTATTTGGATTGACTTAATACTAGTTTGAGTTTGTCGTGTGGGGTTGCATGGCTCTTGCTTTTTCCCCTGAGTGCTTTTTATGCAACTCAGTGACTCGAGAAGGAATGCGACCTCTCGGTGGCCGCATAGTCGCAATTCTGGGTAGGTCACATTATTCATTTTCTTGGGATATCCTATGACTCAGCGACTCGAGAAGGAATGCGACCTCTCGGTGGTCGCATGGTCGCAATTCTAGGTAGGTCGCATTATTCATTTTCTTTGGATATTCTGCAACTCAGCGACCTGGGCAGAAATGCGACCTCCCAATGGTCGCATAGTCACAATTTTTTCTGAGTCACAATGGAAAAATCCGAGGTTGATTTGCAATCTTACGACTAGCAGCACTCAAAGACTTGACCATCTTCATCGTGCACTCGTCCTTCGACCTTGGTGCTGTGTCTACATCATGCATTGCAGCATTCATGCATTTTTCTTCATGATGGGGAGTGCATCTCTGATAACACACACATATATCATGTCCACACATCCTTTTTCCATCAGCATTGAGATGAACACGCTGTGCTATGAAAACGAGCCTCCCCCATCGTTTTCATTTCTGCTTCTTGCCTAATCCATTGAAAGCTATCCTAGCAGGTCAGGCAAATGGAAACAACCTGCAATGCATTTTTAGAGCCACTCTGATAGGACTGGTATTTTTTCACTACAATAAAATTATAAGCTGATAGTAAAACCACTTTCATACAATCCAGAGGGTCAACGAATTTTCTTCTTGTAAGGTAAAATGAATCTTTATTGCAAGATCGTCTTCAAGGCTGTAGCAGCTTTTACGATTGCTCAACAGAACCTTCAGGTAGACATCACAAAGGAAACACACTATTGCTGACAAGTGTCTGTGGTGTGACATCCTTTGGTCTGCCGGGTGTTATACGAATTTCATTTTAGGCATTTTTGTGCGACAATGTGAATTGATACTACTGAAGTTACATTACAATCATTGCATAAATCTAGATCTTCTTGTTCTGGTAGGACTCGGGCATTGGTGTCAAAGCAACCTCTTCGTCAAGTTTCTCCTAAACCTTTGACATATCATAAATTGACTTGGAACACACTGGACAAAAGAACTGTAGGTGTTGTTGCATCTCTTTGAAACAGTCCATATGAATAGTGTGCCCACAAAGTAGTACATTAATATCCCTCGTGGACTCAAACAAGAACTCAAAAAAAATGGGACAGTTGTGGTGTATTGCTCCTTCTACACAAGGATGACAATCCTTCACCATAATCGAATAGAAACAACCACATTTTAAATAGTGGAAGAAATTATCCCTACCCCTAGTTCTACATATACCACATCCATCACAGTGGTATTGTTGTTTTGAGATGTCATCATCAAAAAGCATGCAAGTTTCACAAAAGTACTTCCCCATGCAGATCCCACAGTTAATACATAGTTGATGAACATCTTGCTCAGTGTCACAAAGTGAACAAATGACCCTTTGGACTTTGTGTCGAGGAACATCATGTCTCTGTTGGAGCTTAACATTGAAAAAATTATTTGCTTCATTGTGACAGTGTCTACAATCAAAGACCTCATTGCAACATGGTGCTCTAATATGACATCTCCATTTATAATGTGAGAAAATTTTGTCTTTTGATATTAACGGAATTATCATAAAATGTTTTCTGATGCCCAGTGCCTTTCTGTTTCATTGGGTGATCGATGTGTTTTCCTTTAGTCTCCAGGAACTGCATAATTTATTGTTATTTACCCCCAACGTGATGGTGATATTTTTTGGTACACCATCCATAGGGCCGACCTGCATGCAACATTTATAATATTAATTAGTTCAAGTTACCTTTCAGAATACAATCCCCCCCCCTCCCCCCCACATAATTTACATGAGACTATGAGCTTGAGTGGAGTACCTAAACGAAATGCCTAATGATCCATGGTGAAAGGGCCTCTAATGTACATACTTAATACATAAAAGGTTTCCATTCGAGCGTATGCATGATGATCCCCTAACACATGGCATGGTTGCGGCAAGAGTATCTCGTCATGATGGTGAGAGGGCTTACGAGGGGTTTGGAACAGGTCATGGGGATGTCATTGATTACAGGCCAGGCTAAAACCCTAATGGCTAAGCGAGTAGAGGGGGGATCCGAAATTTTGAATATACCCAAAATTTTGGGTGCTATTGTAGCGGCTACAATAGGGGGCCACAATTTTTGTGGGGCTTCCATGTAGAGAAAGTGGGATTTATGAAATCCACTTTATGTACCCCCCCATTCATTATCATTTGGGAATACAAAGGGTCTCGTTATTAATTGGGGTTCATTGATCTGGGCGGGCCCAATCTCATCCGTTGATTATTGCGCCTTTGTTAACTGGCGATCAGTGGTGGTCACATCAAATTGTTTTATTATATAAAAAATACAAAATGTAATAACTATGATGGGAGGCATTTAAATGTCCACGCTATTTATTGGGGTTTTTATTTTTTATTCGTTACTCTATATCCTTTATTTTTTCTTTCTTTTGACTTCTTCTTTATTTTCTTTTCTTTTCATTTTTTTATTTCTTTTTCTATTTTTAAATTTTTAAATTTCTTTTAAACATAAAGGAAAATATACAAAATATTAATAGGGTAAAAATAAGTTACAAACTTGTTCCAACCCCACCAACCCCCAAATAGAATGCACGTTTATTTTTATAACCATTGAAGGTTTAAAAATACAGTTGCAATTCATTATAGGTTGGCGGTTAGCATATTTTAGTTTAGTGTTTGTTCCGCTGATGGATCATCCGACTATTAAGTCAGGCGGTTTTAACACCTGTTGGAACATATATATCACCATGTTATATGTTTAGAGCGATGGTTATGTGTTGAAATTTTGTGTGTGGGGGTGGTTCCACTGGTGAGTGGTCTACCCGCCATGTTATATTATATATATAATACAACAATGTCGTGGGGTGTGGCGAGGGTGGTGACCCACCACCCCGACTTGAAATTTTAATATATATAACATCATATGAATATTGTAGGGGTGGAATCCTGCCACCCACAATTTATTATTTTTTTTATTATTTTTTAATAACAATGGTTCAAAATATCCCGCTAGAAAATAAGGAATATTAGGAAAATTAAGTAGGCAACAAATTCATCGATTCCGGTGGTTGGATTCTATGCATTGGGTAGCTTTCAATTTGTTGCCACCTTATGACTGTCACTTGGCAAAGTTTGAACAGAACTTTGAACAACTATAAATTGAGGATACAAACCAAATTTGAGTGTCGTTCACATCGTTGGTGTTAGCGCGAGGAGTCACTCCTTGGTTGCATAAGGAGTAAGACTTACACATCATAGTTCATTTCAAATTTTAAAGGGGTTTGTTTGAGTGGTGGGATGGCTTCTCAAATATTCTGAAATGATTTTATGTTCTTTAATACTTTCATGCATTTGGAAAGTTGTGGCAAGTATAAATTGTGTGGGTAAAGGGAGTATAGGGAGCAGAGTGTACAAATGGTGAAGATAGATAGCTGATACTTATTCTAGGGAATATTCCCATCCTAATCAGTCACACAACTAATCATGTTGACTCTTTACACAAACTCTGTTTATTCAAACCAAACAACATTCATAAAATAGATTGCATGTATAAAGTATTCCACAAATCCTTTATGAAATATTCACTAACATGTTCTATAACACACATATAATTTACAGAAAACTAAAAGTAGATAATTTACTGTTAAATCCTTTAACAATTTCTCACTCACTACTTAATAGTTGTTGAAATTTATATTTTATAAGAAATTAACAAATAAAAGAGACACACCACACATTAGATGTTCCTTGAATCGCAAAATCCTCCAGCATGAAGCGAAAAGGCCTTTTATTATATTCAATCTTCAGGTAGACCAACATCCAACCTGGGAATACTATTTACAAGTGGTATAGGAAGAGAGGAACCAACTACATATCTTCTAAAAAGAAGGAAACATCAATTCTGACATAACATATGTATAAAAATACATTACAACCTTATATCATCAAAATCTAACATAAAGGACAGATGGAGAAGAAATAAGAGAAGAAATCTAGGCTGGAATGTTGAGTGTGCTGCCATGCTGCCCCTTTTTATGATGATTTATCTCCTTGTGTCATGGGTTTTTAATAACCATGTAGCTCCATTTAATAAGACCTCTAACATCCACATAACCACCTCTCACCATCACTTGTATTATCCATTTGGTTATGGGTTCTTATCCATCCTTAACTGGCTTAGAAAAATTTGTTGACAGGTGTGAAAATTCAATTAAAAGAGGTGCTGCCAAAAATTCCAGTAAAAACCTGTAATTGTGCAAAATATGGAAGGCTACCAAAAATTCTGGTAGCGCCCTATTTATTTTTCAAAAATACATAGAAAATGCTGAAAATTATGTGCAGACTTATATTCCTTGACACCTAAGTTGTTGCTCAAAATTGTAACTAGTAAGTAAAAAAGTACTTGTATCAAAAACCATTTTTACCTTTCCTCTATGTGTGTTGCAACTTTAGCTATTTTATCCAAGTTAGTTTTGCTTTCATCAATTTATGATCTGGATCTAGTTTCTCTTATAGTTGCTTCCTTGATAGGGGCTTTTTCCTCTTTAGAACCCTTTTGTGTTTTTATTCTCTTTGAGGGTTATGAGTGTTGTTTTGAAGGGGTTGTGTTATTGCTTTTCTACATGGATTTTTCTATTTTTGAACCTTCAGATTTACCTTCAATGTCAATAACCTTTGTCATTAGGCTTGGATTATGTAGATACTTGGACTTAAGCCTAAAATTATTGTTGTCTCTTGTATGCCTTTTTCTAGTGCTAGCAATAGGTTTAGCTTCTTCTTTCTTCTTCTTGCTGTTGATTTCATATCCAGCGTCCTTGAGGATTTCTTCATATGATGGTGTAGGTTGATAATATTTTTGAAACTTTTGTTGAATATGCGCTTCCGAAATTTATGGTAGCACTTGTGCTTTTGATTTATCTGTTGTTGCAGACCTTCCTCGTCTTGCTCTAGTGTAGACATTAGTAAATGGAAGAACATGGGGTACTATTTTCATGGACTTGAGTTTTCTTGTTGAGGAGCTCTCTCCTTTTTCCACCTTTCTTTCAGCCTTGACTGCAAAAAAAATTTCTTTTTTTCTCTTGGCCTCCTTATGAATGTTTTTTTTTTCCTTTCTCTTTATTCTTCTTTTTGCAGGTTGAGGGTTTTTGTGGAACTCGAAGTGTAGGTGTATGTTGTCCTGCCCCATAGAATAAAAAATGGTCCCATGTCTGGTTTCTCTTCCCCAACTCTTCTTCAACTAGAAATTTGATCAAAGCTTCATGGTACAAGCTATACTCAGAAACATTAGTATGGATCTGAACCCTTGCTGAAATTTTGGTCAGGTTTTTCAACAAGAAAAATGGCAGATTTAATGTCTTCATCCGTACAATATGAAAAATAAACCTCATGTGATATACCATTGTATACCTACTTTCACAAGTTAGGTATATCTTGATCAGCTTGATAGCTTCTGCTCATTCATTCTTAAGGTAGATTCTTGGGATACCTTTTGCCCAATTTGGATCTCTGTGAGGATATTTGAGGAAGCTATTGAGATCACCTCTTGTAATGAATTGTCATTTCAACCACCTTTCTCCTTCTTGAGGAAGGTTAAAGGCTTCAGAAATGGAGTCTTCAAAAATCTACAAATTAAGGCCATAAATTGTAGCTTCGTGTCCATTAAAAGAGTTAGCAAGCTCTTGGGCTAATCCTAAGTGAGAGATCCCTAAACTGGTACAAAGAGGATACCACCCTGACTGCATAAAAAAAATTCTTACCCTTGAATTGGTATCCACTAAATCTTCACCATGTGGCTCTATTCGATTTATCTTACCTCTTGTTTTAGTCATCTTCAGAAAAATAAATTACTTTGTCTCTTGCAACTGATAGGTGGTAGAGTAGGAATAATTTTACCTTACAAGTGTAGCTTGTATTCACTCTTGGAAATCTTGTCTGAAATCCAAACTCCTTCTCAAAGTATGGTTCTCAAGAATTTGAATCCCAACAACTAAAACTTTGAATGACATTCTCCTACTTTTTAGGTGGTTTTAAAACCATATTTTGGTTCATAACCCCATGCAAATCATCATTTATCATTGAAAATATTACTCACCATTATGTGCACCATGTGATAATTCATCATCACCTTCAGTTGGCTGTTTTTTTTGTATGGAGTGTTGCAAATGTCTTGAGATTAGCATATTTGTGACAAACAGTCACTTCCGCAGTCTTTATTGTTAATTGGAGGAAATTTCCGGTAGCACTTTTGTGTAGCCAGCTAAATGGTTATGGCGTGTAGTGTAATAATCACGATATCCTTGATTCAGAAAACACATACCTAAACATGCGTAAACTGACTTGGGGTTTGACAGGAAGGATGGGTAACGGTTTAGTTCATAACTATGGATGACACATGTGTTCAACGTATATAATGACTTGACTCAAACTAACTGATTGCAATACAAAACCTATCATGAGATCTAAAAATATTTAAAAATTATTTGAGGCATATTTACACTATGGCACATGGTCTAACTAAAGCGGATGTGCTTTTACATTTAATTTTAAAAAAAACAGAGTATGCTTCCAGAAATTCTTGTAGCATCGGAATAAAAATAAAAAAGACAGAAACAAGACAATAACAGACTATCCAAAAGGGCTAAAACTAGTGCTTCCGGAAATTACAATAATGACCAAAAAAAATTTGAAATTTTGAATTTTTTTGAAGTTTAATCCTAAAAATGAAACTATGGAATGGAAACATGACTTAGCAAAGAATTGTGCTAACAGTTGGAATCAGGGCAACTATCACTACGATCTGGTCTTGGTTTCACTTCCATCTAATTACTTTGATTTTTAAGTTATTTTCAAGGCCACTTGTATTTCTGGATCCTCCCATATCATAGAGTTAAACCCTTCAACACTCATCCCTTAGCCCCATTTCAAAATAATGGAATCTTATCATCCCTTACTATCTTACTTGACTTGGTCTATAACAATGGTGTATTGTATTAATATGCATGTGATTTCATATTTACAAAACTAGATTCTCTAGCCCAAAAACATATAAACACAAACATAATAGCCTAAAACACATAATTACATGGGCACACCAGCCCTAAATGGCCCTTGGCTCACTATAATAAACATGATTTGTACATCACACATCCTAAGGATGTTGCACTAATCCTCATACAAATAAACTAAGAGCAACATTATAACCTATATCTAAGATGTCTTCCCTTCATGGTCTCTCCATACAAGTCCTCAAGCATAATTACAGGGAGACAACCAAGTCTTCCTCTATAAGATACCAAGATAAACTCTAGATTCTCAAATATCAATTCTCTATGAGGTATTAATATTTTCATTAGATTGCAAGGTTATACGAGCCTGTCAATTGATTCCATCGTCAATTCACCAATGCTTATGGGAGGTTTCTAACATTTCACAATCAAAGGTCCCATGAGGACTCCCTCTCTAATATTCACATCAAATTAAGGTTTTACTATATTCATAGAGGCTTTGTAACCCCCACCCTGACATTTACCCATTTTTTTAAGATCCCAGGGAAACTGTGAGGATGAGTGCTACTATGACATGACCTAACCTCCAAGTTCCAATTAAGGAAGTGGGGCTTACAAACTAGACACTTACTAACATCCTACAGGGACTACAAATCACTCAGGATATGAACAACCATCCTAGATGATCAATCCCTAAGATGAAACCCTTTTTCACTAACATAACACCCCAACCACATGAACTACAAGGCAAGAGTGCAGCTATGAGGCCCCAATTGCACACACGAGCCTACTTCCATGTAGTTATGACCTAAATCCTCCAGTTTTGTGCCAAAGGGTTCTTAGATCTAAGCCACTTTTCTAGGATAGTCTCTAGACCACTACCTGAAACTTCATGTAATATTCTAGAATCATAATTAACATGACGACAATTCAAAACATTCAAACTTGAAGCCAGAACATGACCTAGACCACCTATTACACATTAAACATTTCGTCAAAGATATGGTAAACATGTAGCTTATAGGTCATGAATGCACATTTGAGCATAAATATCTGAACTTAATTTTAGAATCACTAAGAATTTCTAATGACCTCTCAAGTAGTTGCAACAACACCAGTTATCTCATGCGTTCATCAACCATTCAAAATTCTTATCGAATCATGAACAAGATCCATAGCTAGAGCACATCATAGAACCATGCTTATAACCAATATATAAGAATAATATTAACCATGAAAAATATTCCATAATAAAAAGTACAAGTGTTCATAGATAATAATAGGAAAATAAATCTTATTAACATATGAAAAAGACAACCAAGTTAGGGACTTCCACGTATAACCCGACCATAGATTGGACTGAACCAAATACTTTCTTTCAGCCAATCACCCCTCTGCCATATTCCAAGAATGAATGTGGGATCTCATTTTTCGACGTTTCGGATCCCCGTTGGGATTTGAAACGTCGACAAATGTTCCTTAATATTGTGGATAATCCGGGAAGCTCTTTAATAAATGATAACCACAGGAGCTTAATAACCAAAACCAAGACATAATCAACCAAGGACTCTAGAGGTTAAACCACCTCCACCCTCAAACTATCGTGATCTCACCTAGCTCGGTACTTAGATCAAAAAACTAAACCAAGCTTGGATGCCTCAAAATTCATTCACCATACCTTGAGAAATTTTCCTATCTCCACCCACCTATCGAAGGTTTCTTGGAGAAAACCATCTCCACCCCCAACCCTTGGTAATTTTCCTGAGACCACCTCACCTAGTTCCAAATACTTCCAACAATCCAAAGCTCAATCAATAATGAATCCCATCACACCATGGCTATGCAGGAAATGGAAACGCAAGGCTAAAACCATTATCAAACTAGGAAAAACCCATGCCAATGAGAACAAATGAACCAAATAAAAAAATTCATGTACCATGCATTCACACCTCAGCTACGAAATCACACATGCAACCTGTTACCTACAAAATCCTCATGTTGATGCTGTTGATCCAACCTTCTCCTTGCTTTCCTTTCTTCAAATCCAAGTGAATGAAAAAAAGATCCAAGAATACTCTAATTGTGCAAGAGTGTATGAGAGAGAGAATGAAAGGATATAGAAAAACTAAACTAACAAAAGCTGTGAACTGATCCTCCAGTTCCTTTTTATCATTGATGCCTCTATTTTCTTCATTTTCCCTCATTTTCCCTCTAATTTCCATTGCATGAAAATGTGTTTCTCTTCATCTCCCTTTTCTCCTATATTCCTTTATTTTCATAAATAAATGAAAATTGTTGCCTCTTTTCCTTTTCCAATGCCTTTACCATTTTCCATAGCCATAAATAAACCAAAAGTGATGCCCACTATAGTTTTTTCCTAACATTCAACTTGGAATACGTGTCTCGTGACCTTGGCCTTATTTTCCATTTATTATCCTTTATTACATGAAAATTTAAATTGGGGCTATTATAAACCCCTCCCCCTTAGCAAAACACCGCCCTCAGTGTTCTATGACACCTATGACCAACAAACCGCTTAAAAAAAAACATACTACCTATGGAGATTTATAACATAGCTTGATATAATATTTACAATGAAATCCCACTTAAAAAAAAGAAAGCATACCACTTATTGGAGATTTATAACACAATTCATTGTGGTTTTTACAACCATATACATAGACATATACCAAAAACTGATTTTCTTGAACCAACAATTAATGAAGGATATAAGGCCTGCATCTAATCAACCATCTCCCATGTCGCTTCATCAAGTCCAAAATTCTTCCACTACACTTTAATTTTCTCGATTGCTTGGTTCCAGATAATGAGTTGTTTCCATTGCAATATGCATTTAGTTTCTAGCTAGAATTATCCCTCTCGTTCCACCTAAAATACAAAAAAATCTATCACATGATTAACATCTTGTACATATCTCATAAGAAATTAAAATTGGAAAATATCATGGAATTTCACTATTAGAGGAAGTGCAAGTCTGTAGGCCACTAGTCTGATCCTCTCAAGGATCTCGAAAGGCTCGCAATATCGAAGTGCCAACTTGGCATATGATCCAACCCTGAAGGAGCTCCTCTTGGGCTTGATGTGCAAATACACATTCTCAGCCCCAACTTGAAACTCCTTGAATGCTCTATGCTAATATGCATACCTATTTTTCTTGTCCTGTGTTGTCTTTTGATTCCTCTTGATAACTTGCATTTCATGTTCCATCTCAACAAACATATCTAGTCCAATAATCACCCTGTTCACTAGATCATTCCAGCTGGTAAGAGTATTATAACTCTACCCATAAAGAGCCTCAAATGAAACCATCCTTAAGGAATCCTGATACCCATTATTATATGAAAACTCTACTAGTGGAAGATACTCCTACCACTTCCTCTACTGATGCATGACATACATCCCCAACATATCCTCAAGAATCCTATTGACCCTCTGTATCTGTCCATTTTTCTATGTATGATAAGTTGTATTGAAAGATAACTATGTCCCCGTGCCTAAAAAAAACTCATTTCAAATCCTGTAAGTAAACTTGGCATGTGTATCTAATATAATATTCTTAGGAACACCATGCAACCTCGCTATCTCCCTGATGAAGATCTGAGCTACCTCACTAGCGTAATTAGTAGACTTCACTGCAATGAAGTGAGCTACCTTGCTCAACATTTCAACCAAAAACATGATGGAATCATGCTTCTTCAATGTCCTTGGAAAAAATATAATGAAGTCTATGGAAATTACTTCCCATTTCCATTCTGGAATCAAAATATGCTACAATAAACCAACTGGATTCTTACACTATGCTTTTACTTATTGATAGTCCAAACATCTAGCAACAAATTAAGCCACCTCTTTCTCCAAGTTCAAACAATGATATAACTTCTCAACTACTTTCAAAGTTTTCTAATATCCCAAGTGACTTGAATATGGCTTGACATGAATCTCCCTTGGGATAAGCTTCATTATATCACTAATATCTGACACATAAATCATGTTCTTGAATCTGAAAAAATAACTTGTTGTGAGGCGATAATCCTCATCCCAATCACCTTCACCCTAATATTTCAACTTGTGCTTCAACTGATGGTACTTTCTATCATGCTTCCCTACTTGTAATATTCTCTCGTATAAATTTGTCCCATAAGATCTCACAACGTAAACATGATTTACTTACATTATCCCACTAAGAACATATTCAACCATGTTCTCATTTCCCTTAATGTATCTGATCTCCAAGTCAAATTCCCTGAGAGTAGCCAACCATATAGCTTGCCTAGAATTCAAATTGGGTTGGTCAAACAAGTACCTTGGTCCACTATGATCACTCATCAGAATAAACCTCATGCCAAGAAGGTAATTCCTCCACATCTTCAAGGCATGAATGATAACTTCTAACTCAATATCATGAGTCACATAGTTCTTCTCGTGCTCATTCAACTTCCTCAACTCATAAAATACCACTTGTCATTCCTATATTAGGATTCCACCAAGTCCTCTCTTCCAAGCATTTGTACATACCATGAAATATTTATTTGGATCTGTAATATTCAATATCAGATAATTTTTAAGAAAATTATTCAACTGCTCGAAACTATTTGCACACTCAGTCCATTCAAAATTATTTCCTTTCCTATGAAAAGATGTAATAGGATAGGAAATTCGTGAGAAGTTCTTGATGAAACTCTTGTAATAACCTGATAGTTCCATGAATTATCTAACCTCATCCACATTCCTAGGAGCTGGCCACTCCATGATAGCTCTAATATTTTTCAGATCCACTATTATACCTTCCTTGGAAACATCATGCCCCAATTAATGAACACAAATCTAAAAAAAACTGCATTTTCTAAGCTTGACATACAACTAATGCTCTCTCAATAATATTAACACTATTTCTAGGTAATCTGCATGATCTTCATCATTCTTAGAATATATTAATATATCAACAACAGACATTATCACAAACTTGTCTAGATAAGGACATAACACACCATTCATCAAACACATGATATTAGTTGGAGCATGAGTAAGACCAAAAGGAACCACCATAAACTCATAATGCCCATGCCTAGTATAAAATTAAATCATGTAGATATATTTTTCTTTAATGTCCACCTGTAGATATATTTGAAAAAAAATGTTTCTCCCTTCAGCTGATCAAACAATTAATAAATACTAAAAAATGTATAGCTTTTCTTGATATTCACTTTTTTCAACTACCTATAGTCAATGCAAAACCTGGGAGTACCATCCTTATTCTTCACAAAAAATATGGGTTCACCTGAAGGGGAAACACTTGGCCTTATATATCCTTTATCAAGCATTTCACTTCGCTACAAATTCAATTCCACCAACCATGGAGTGATCATCATGTAAGGTGCCTTTGATGTTGGTGTTACTCCCAGTACCAACTCAATAGAAAAATCCACTTCCCTATGAGGCGATAACTCTGAAATCTCTGCTGGAAAGACATCCTGAAACTGATGCAAAACAAGATACCTATTTAAGACTTCATCATCCTCTTCATCCTTTCCTTTGTCACTGGAAAAATTCACTACAAACAATACACATCCCTTTCTGCAACTGTGTTTTTCCTACACAACAGTAACCATTCTAAAGGATGTAGGCTTATTCTTTCCCTACAATATTCTCTTTTCTCCATCATCATCCATGAACTCAATAACCTTCTCATAAAAATTTTCCTTGCTCCTATGAGTAAACAACAAATACATACCCAAAAGAATATTGTATGAACCCAAAGGAAGCACATTTAGATGTGCTGATGTAGGCATACCATTAAGCTCAAATGCACAAGCTCTCACCCAATGATAAACTCTTTTCTTGGTCCCTATATCCAATTGCACTAACCAAGATTCTTCATACACTTCTTTATTCAAGGCACACTTATCCACCAGGTCAAGACTAACATAACTATAATTAGATCCAAGGTCAATCAAAATGGAAAGAACTAACATCAATAATGGATGTCTGATGATCTGCCTACTTATTATTAAGTGTTGCATAGATCTGAGGAATGATCTGACCAACATTCCCAACTATTTGTGCCTCATGAGCACTATATATATGAGGTTTTCTACCCCGGTACAATGAAAAATCCTTCTTGTGATTATCTTTACCACAAATCCAACACTGCAATGGTTCTCTCCCACTAATTTTATTTTTCTTCTCTCCAGGATCAAATCCATGTCCCTTCTCAGCTAAAATTAACTTCTTGTAGGGATCCACATTTTATTTCTCACCTACATCCTGAGGTATTCACCGCTTTAGAGGCTATTTTCCCTTAACCTTCTCATTCCCTTTCCAATCCCACTTATTCTCAGGCTTCCGCTCCGGCTGCTCATAAAAATGCTTCAATTTCTTGATGAATTCCTCAAATGACCGAAGCTCATCATACTCAATCCAATCCTTGAATGCTAATGGAATTCCACTGATGAACCTTTGAACCTTCATCTTTTTTTCGTTGAGGTAAGGCACATACCTCAAAAAATTCAGGAACTTAGTTGTGTACTCTTCATCTATCATAGATCCCACCTTCAACTCATATAATTCTTTAGCCTTTCCATCATAGTATATCGCAGAAAACTTACTTTTTTCTTTAGAGTCTTTTAAACTCATGAAAATCAATGCTTCTACCTTGATGCCTCTGACACGCTTCACGTTTCCCCACCATATACGATCTTTCCCT
Source organism: Pinus albicaulis (assembly GCA_034641835.2). NCBI lineage: Eukaryota > Viridiplantae > Streptophyta > Pinopsida > Pinales > Pinaceae > Pinus > Pinus albicaulis. Next base: position 87,087,254 of record CM076570.1, read on the forward strand.
TTGAGTTTGAAAATAAATATCATGGATTTCATATTCTCTATATAATCATGCAACTCAAAGAACTTCTTCATCCATATCAGGCATTATTTTGTGTCTTCCAGTTTCTTCATATCTCCATCAAATGTAGGAGTATTGGCTTTCTTGAACTCATTTGGAAAGTATCCCCTCTCACTCCTCCTATAAGGATGATGGTGATGATGACCATGATGTATCTCTGAACCAGAATCAAAATAGAACCCATAAGCACCACCTCTCTTATCAGGTGTGTCCAACCATTTACCACCAATGACTATATCATCCATATCCAACCTATATCCTAATCAAGAACTGTTGTTATATTCCCCATTAGTCCTTTCCTCTTGTCGATGATTGATTCTTATCTCTGCAAATATGATAAGCTCTGAAGGATCACTATATTAACCTATTATTTCTTCTCCTGAGCTCTAACAAGTCTTTCCTATGACTGAATTATCCTATCATTATTTTCCTTGCAAATTATGATTTCAGCCTTCAAGATTCTCAATTTATCTTCCATATCAGGAGAATAATAAACTCCTTACTACTAAATTGATATATTAGGAGAATCACGTGAACTGTAATCCACCACTTTTCTTGTCATCTCTGATCTTATATTTCCTACAAGCGTATCATGTTAGATAACCAAATATAAACACAATAAAAATAATACGTTAGTGAATTTTAGGGGAGGCTATCTCATTTTCATAAATCAGTCCAGATTAGCATAACACACACACACACACACATATAGCATCAGCCTATCAACATCTCAACATTGTACATGATGACACAAAACTGCAATAATAATCACATGCATGATAATTATAATCATCCCAATGCATGCATATTAAGCACATATATAATCGACATGCATGCATAACTATAAAAATTTTCCCTAAGGTCCAGTGCTGCAACCTCGCCCTGATACTAATATGTCACGTGAGCTGTAATCCACCATTTTTCTCATAATATTTGATCTTATTTTTCCTGCAAATGTACCATGTTATATAAAACAAATATAAACATAATCAAAATCACGCCTTAGTGAATTTTAGGGGAGGATATCTTGTTTTCATAAATCATTCCATATTAGCATAACACACACACACACACACACAAAGATATATATAACATCAACCTATCAACATCTCAACATTGTACATGACGACACAAAATTGCAATAATAATCACATGCATGATAATTATAACCATCCCAATGCATGCATATTAGGCACATATATAATCAACATGCATGCATAACTATATAAATTTTCCCCAAGGTCTAGTGCTACAACCTTGCTCTCATACCAATCTATAATCCCCACCCCAACCTTTACTCGCTTTTGCAAGCTCCGAGGGTAAATGTGAAGTTGAGTGCTACTATGACATGACCTGATTTCCAAACTCTAGTTAAGGAAATGGGGCCTACAAATTGAACACTTAATGACATCCTACAAGGACTACAAATCACTCAGAAGCTAAAAAACCACCCAAGGTGACCAATCCTTGAGCTACAACCCTTTTTCACTGACCTAAAAACCCAACTACACGGAAAATAAGGCAAGGGTGTAGTTATGAGACCTCAACCACACACACAATCCTACTTCCGTGTGATTATGACCTAAATCCTCCAGTTTAGTGCCAACAGTTCTAATATCTGATTCTCTTTTCCAGGATAGTCTCTAGACCACTACCTAGAACTTCATGTAACTTTACAAAATCATAATTAACATGAAAAAAACTCCAAACATTCAAACTTAAATCTATAACTTAACCTAGGCTGCCTAATATGCATTATAAATTTCGTAAAACATATGTTAAACATGTAAGTTATATATCATGAATGCGTGTCTGATCATAAATATTTGAGCTTCATATGAGAATCACCAAGAAGGTCTAATGCCCCTCAAGTAGTTGCAACATTTGTTAGCCCATGCACTCGTCAACCATTTGAATACTTATCAAATCATGAACAAGATAAATATATAAATTACATCATAAAACCATGCTTGTAACCAACATATAACCATAATATTAACAATGAAAATTCAACCATAATAACAAGTACAAGTACTCATAGTTAACAATAGGAAAATAGATCTTATTAATAGATGTATAAGCTAACCAAGTTAGAGACTTCCACGTACCACCTGACCATAGATTAGGTTGAACCAAATATTTATTTCACCCAATCACCCCTGTGCCATATTCTAAGCATGCATGTAGGATCTCATGGGATAAGACAAGACATAATCAACCAGGGACTCTAGAGGTTAAGCCACTTCCACCCACAAACTGCCATGATCTCAACTAAACTGGTCCCAAGATCACAAAACCAAATCAAGCGTAGATGACTCAAAATCTCTTCACCATACCTTGAGGAATTTTCTTGTCTTTGCCCACCTATCCAGTGATTCCTGAAGAAAACCATCACCACCCCCAACCCTTGGGAATTTTCTTGAGACCACCTCACCCGATTCCAAATCTTTTCAGAAATCTAAATATCAATCAATAATGAATCCCATCACATTATGGCTATCCATGAAATGGAAAGGCAAGGATGAAACCATTTTCAAACCAAGAAAAACCCATGAAAATGACAACAAATGAACCAAATAAATAAATGCATGTACCATGCATTCACACCTTAGCTAGGAAATCACACATGTATCTTGTTACCTGCAAAATCCTCATGTTCAAGTTGTTGATCCAACCTTCTCCTTACTTTCCTTTGCTTTCCTTTCTCCAAATACAAGTAAATGCAAAACTTCTCCAAGAATACTATAAGTGTGTAAGAGTGTATTAGAGAGAGAATGAAAGGAGAGAACCAAACTAAACTGACAAAAGCTATGAATTTATCCTATTATTCCTTTTTATCATTGATGCCTCTATTTTCTTTACCTTCATTTTTCGTTTAATTTCCTTGACATTAAAATTTGTTTCTCTTTATCTCCCTTTTCTCCTATTTTTGTTTATTTTCATAAATAAATTCCAATTATTTCCCATTTTCCTTTTCCAATTTCCATAGCCATAAATAAACCAAAAGTGATGCCCACTATAGTGCTTCCTCAACATTCAACTTGGAATATGTTTCACGTGACCTTTGTATAAGTTTTCCTTTTTAATCCTTTATTACATGAAACTTTAACCCGAGGTTGTTACATGTGTACTCTCTAAATGGATCATACCTACACGACAAAATTTGGGAAACATCTATTTGTAAAAGCAACCAAACACCACTAGAACCATACAATATTCTTAATGTTTTCACCAAGGAGTCTAAGATCAAATTACTATATTCATCTTAGTTGAAGGAGTTCATTCTCCACTATATAAACATGACAACCCTCAATTTACAAACCCCTTACCATCATAAATAGAGAGATCAACTGTATGTATTACTTCCTAGTGAAAACACTTTGTCCTTAATAACATGAATAGTTGTTAGTTCCTTTATGTGTACTTATACATACACCAATTTTATATCCCGAAAATTATGGGTAAAATGACGAGAATGGGATTTTGTATGCATGGTTGAATTTTACCAAGAGTCACTTGGGGAACTCTTCCCCACCACTTAGAAACTTGTGTGGTCCTCACCCCCTTAAGTTTCAACTTAGGATTCTAATATGGTTACTTTCCCTTGCTTTTCACTATTATGGAGTTATATCCCCTCATACTCTTTTCATCTGGAGGTTTGCAGTAACATAGTATGGTTACATATTACAACATTAAACTCATTGATATTTTTTTCACATAATCTCTTTGGTCCTTTACCACACATGCACTCTAGCATAAAAAACACATAGCATAGACTTGTAGGCCCCAAAACAAGTGTAGTCACATGGGCATGCAATTCCTAAAAAAATGGGCTCAAAATCCTAAAATAAATATGTATAATACCATATAGGAATCTTCTTGGGGTGTTACACTCACTTCCCCTTTATTTATGCATTGTCCTCGGTGCATTATGTACATATGTACACTTAAATTGAATGTGGGTATGCCTCTCACATGGCTTGCTCCAACTCCCACATGGTATCTTATAGACTATAAAAACTCCATTGGAACTTTACCAACCCTATGGAAATGTTACAAAGTTCCTTCACCTTTTAGTCCAAGATGCATATTAGTTCTACTTGAAAATCCCCTTCTAGGTCCACCTACATCACATTGCAATCAATCACATGGATAACATTAGATACATATTTTCTAAGTAAATAGACATGAAATACGTCATGAATACACATGGATGTATGCGTTGCAAGCCTATACGCATCTAGAACAATCCTTTCCAGGATATCAAATGGTCCATAAAATCTAGGTTCTAACTTTGAACAACTTCCCAATTTTAGAAAACTCTTTTTAGCATTAGCCTCTAGGAAGACATGTTCTCCCACTTTTAATTCCTTATTTAATTGACCCTTATTTTCATAATTTGTTTTTATATCATGAGTAGCCTCCAAATTTTGTTTAATTTTTATCACTTTCTCTTCCATCTCCACAAGAAATTATATTCCAATAATGGATCTATCCACATGGTTATCCCAATTTACTATTTTATTGCACTTTTACCATATAGGGCTTCAAATGAAATCATTTTCAAGGATGCTTCGTATCCATTGTTGTACATGAACTATACCAACTACAAGTATTCTTCTTAGTTGGAGGGTTTTTCCATCACATACATCCTAGGAATATCTTCAATCACCTCATTGATCCTATCAAATTTTCCATATTGTTATGGGTGATGTTTCCACATCTTGAGAGCATGAACTATTGTTTCTTTATCCAAATCAAGTGTTGCATAGTTCCTCTAATGGTATTTCACTTTTCTAAATTCAAAGCATATTACATGTCCATTTTGCATAAGGACTCCACCTAATCCTTCCCTACATGCAATGAATTTCTCATTTGGATAAGTTATCGATAGAATCGATGCACTGGTCAAAACTAGTTTCAATTGTTGGAAGGCCCTTTCACATTCCCAAGTATAGGTAAATTTTGTCCCTTTCTCCTACAAAGATTTGATTGAGCGTGCTATTTTTGAGATTCCCTCCATAAAAATTTTGTAGTAGCCTACTAACCCCATAAAAGACCCAAATTTTTTTAAAGTTTTAGGTGTCGGCCACTTTCTCTTTTCTAGATCCCTGGATATTCATTTCTATGAGATGATATGACCTAAATAATGAATTTTCTCTTCGTAGAAAGCAAAACTTTCTTATTTTAGCATAAAGTTGATTCTCTCTAAGTACTTATGAGACCATTCTAAAATTTTGTTCATTTTGTTCTTCTTATTTTGAATCTGTAAGGATGTAATATAAAAATACTATAACAAAATGTTCCAATAATTCTTTAAAATTTCTAGTCATAAAGCACATGAAAACATCTAGCGCATTGGATAAACCAAAAGGCACCACCATGAACTCAAAGTACTGATATTTCCTAAAAAAAAAATTTCTAATATTTTTTTCTTTAATACTGACTTGATGGTATATATACCTCAATTAAATCTTGGATAATACCTTTCCTCTCCTCAATTAATTAAATCAATCACTTATCCTTGATAAAGGATACTTTCTCTTTATTGACATATTGCTTATCTGTTTGAAGTCAATGCACAAATTCAATGGCATCTATTTATTCTTAAGAAATAATACTATGGAGCCTAAGGATGTGTTAGTGTCAATATCTTCAGTGATCAAGCATGTTCTTTTATTTTACCTTTTGGTAGTCTTAGGTCAAAATTTTTGTCTTTTCAAACAAATTTTCAAATAAAATTTGGTCACTGCATATGGTCTAGGTCAGAAATGCTACTCCCCTCATTTCATCCATGGCCATCATCATCTCAAAGGTCATGTCACTCATTTTAATTTAGAGTCTTAGGTTAATCACTCCATCTTCCATCTAGGTCTATTGTGTAGGTGTCCTTATTTTGCCACTAAAAAGTCCAAAAATGTCACCAAAAATGGTGAACAAGGCTTCATTTTCATCATATCAGTCTTTCAAAAGGAGTTATCATAGTTACGAGAATAAAGTAAGACACTTTGTCTTATTTCAAAACTTGTTTCATTGCCAAATTGTTCCAAAAGGGAAAAATTGTCCTCAAAGGCTGTTGTTTCACTAAAAGACAAAAAGTCACTTCAAGATGTTATAAAAAGGAAAAGGAAGGATTTTTCAACTCCTATTTTCTTTTCATCATTGGTAGAGCTCCTCTCTTACCTTCAGCATTGATCCATTATTGTCAAGGGTTTGAATAAAGGAAAGAAAACTACTCCAAAATAAGTTTTTATGCATCTGGCATAGGTTTGTTACACATCTTGAGGCTTTGTTACACATTTGGAAAGGGTCTGCATTTTTCATGGTATTTTTCTCCCAAATAATTCCTCCAAGCTCCAGGGTCATTGTTAACACTGGAAAATCATACAAGTAAAGACGACATTATCTAATTTTAGGCAAAAGGATTTACAGGGTTGAGAGACATTAGAGAATTTGGAAAGTATTTAAAAAATCTCTAAGGTCTGATGAAAAATCAAATTTTAGCAAGTCATAAATGCTTTTGCGCACAAAAACCTATGAGAAGAGTGCCTTCGCATGCCTTTTGACCCGAAATTCATGCAATCCTAGGAGTGGCGGAAGTCACTTTCCGGGACCACAAAAAGCACACTCCAAGATAGTGATTTCACACTTGAAGCCGCCTAAGGACAACCACCAAAGCCTCCTTAGGATATCAAGGGAGCACACAATGGAATATTTGTGGCACACAACAGAATCATCCCCCTCTCTTGGGTCACCATCCAAAATGTACCAAGAGAGGGAAGGAGGATTTGAATTCTCCTATAAAAGGCCACTAAGAGATGAACAACTAGAAAGCGCATTGTTATGCTACCCATAATTGCCCCAAGAAATACCAGCAATGTGTGATCCAGAGTTGAGATAGAGGGGACTCAATTGTTGGCCATCCAAAAATTTCATTCCACCATAGTAGAGAGATGGAGACTTTGCATTGAGGCAAGCTTGGAAGTAAACAAATCCTTGCATCAAGACTTAGAACCCAAGTTCTAAGGGCCCCTTGGCAAGTGGGTTAAAGTTTCATCCTCATTTCCTACCAGCACTCAATAAGAGGGGCCGTAAGTGCCACTGTTTGGATTATTGCAGTTTTTTTACTCTATTTAGAGCATTTTCTTTATTTTTTTTAGTTTTAGTTTAGTTTTAGTTTGAATGTGCATTCTATTTCTCTATCTAGTATGTTTATGTTCTAGCATGTTCCACTAACTTGCTTGACTCCACTTCTTTTTCTGCCTGTGACCCATAACTTAAGAGGGTAAACCACACCCCTTAAGTTGGTGTGATTTCGTACATTCATGCACCAAACACACTAACACGGGATTGGTGACTCCACTAACATTTATTTTCATGTTTATGTGGTTGTGCCTTTTTGCAGAGACCTCCGTTTGTGTTGTGGAGTGGGGCTGAATTTCCCTTTTTTCTCTTACAATCCCTAGTTCATCCCAAGTGACAGACTGAAGTAGAACAGCTCCAAAAATAATTTTTTCAAGAATCTGTGCACTTTATCCTCTCATGGACGCACCCAGAGCACGCGTTCAGAGCTAATCTACATGCATACATCATGCCTGTTGCAGCCTTTTGCATGCAAAAGACAAAATGAGAAACTTCTCCAATATTTCTATCTTTTCCTGCTTGTAAAGTGCCTGGTAGCCCATAATACATCTGTCGGCACTGGTTGAGGTTCCCCGCAACTTGCTAAAGCTCACTCTTAGATGATTTTTGTAGGCTTAGTGTTAGTTTTATTTCAAGTTGATTTTTGCAAAGTTCACACATAGTTTAAATAGGGGGAAAATTAACTTTCATTCCGATTTTTTTTTTATGTTTTGCAAATTTAGGTACCAACACACCTAGATAATTAGCCAAAGTAAGTGGCCCAAGTCCACGCATGCTTAGCTAGTTTCTTTTTTCTAGTGTAAAAGTTATTATTTTAGTTCAATTTTTTCATTAGGATTTCAGGACCAGGATCGAATTGTCGATAGAAAAGAAAATAATCCCTACTGCCTTTGCACCCTTGAGTGATCCTAGGCAAGCATATGAACACTCTCTATTCACAACTAACCATCTCCCTTTAGTTCATCACATAGATCAACTAGGAAAAATAGAAAGCGCTCCAGATCCGCACATGTTTTTCTTTTGAGCAAGGAAAAATACAACATAGTGTAATATGGGATTTTGAAAAGGATCATCACATATCCACACGTTAAAACTATGTGCTTGTCCACTTTTTGATCACACACATCCATACACTATGCAAAGCAAAGACACCTAAAACTAACTTAACAAAACTCACTAAATTCTCCCCATAGGGGCCACAAAAGAATTTATAGTTTAAGTTAGGATCAAGGGGGTAGGCATCCAATAAGCCGCCTTAATCATTCTTCATATTCAAACATAGAATTTGAATGTTTAGTGAGCTTTAAATCCACCAATCAGCCCACATAAAATAAAACCCGGACGCGGTAGAGACATGTTTCAGAGGGGGTTAGGCTTAGGTGCAGTGCATGCGGTATCAATTGGGGCTACCTGACCCGGCTGATACTCGGTACTGTTAGTTGAATTACCAAGAAGACCAAGACTCAAATGCTCACGTGGGATGATGGTACTTAGTGGGCAAATTTAGGGCATCCTTTCCCTATAGGTGACAGTGCAGGAAACCACTAGATCCTCTACCCTTACCTTGGTGGATTTTCTTCGGCTGATTGGGGGCTTTGCCAGCTCTTACGGGACATTGTTCCAGCACTTGCAAGACATCTTCTCAAGGCTGAGTTACATTTGAGCATGTGAGGACGATTAGGTATTCTAGGATTTGAGTATCATCCGCAAACAAATAAAAACCACATTTTTTGATTGACTGATCACATAGGATTAATTTAAAGGGAAAATTAATTTTATTTTCGCTTTGTTTTATGTATGCGATTGGAATTTTTATTTGATCATAAACTCTATCCCCTCAAATTTTTCCAAAGCCAGAACTAGTCGACACTAGAATGGACCCAACAGGACCTCATCGATCTAGACATCTTTCGGACCTCCCACCATTACCAGGAGGGGTTCTAGGCATTTCTCCATTTAGGCATTAAAGACGGAACACTTCCACCATTATTGGTTCGTCCTTTATTGGGGCATCCTTATTTGGGAACCCTGATCAGTCTCCCAATGACACACCATGCACCACTCCTCCCACAACCCCTGAGGGGTAGAGGAGTGCTACCCATTCGGGAAGCCAATTTAATACACAATAGGGTATGTCACAGACAAACCTTCATCTTATCCAGAACTTTGTGTCTTCACAAGTTGCAATGGCTTCAACTTCACAGTCACCCTTTTTAGCTTCATTGAATCTACCAGATTTAACCAAGCTAACGAATGACCCCATTGCACACAACCCTACATGGCCTCCCATGCCCACGAAGCTCCCTTCGGATATTCCAAATTTCAAAGGAAAGCAAGCGGAAGACCCAGGTAATCATTTCATGACCTTCCACTTGAGGTGCTCATCGAACAGTATCATCGATGACATTATTCTATTGAGACTATTTCAACGCACTCTGACAGGAGTAGCAGCAAAATGGTATGTGGAGCAGCCCTCTGCTACACATGGAACCTTTAGCACCCTCACCACCATGTTCCTAACATATTTTCAACTACCCATTCACCATGATTCTGCAATGGAATTATTGACACACTTTAGACAAACCCGCGCTATCCATATCTCGGACCATCTCCATGAATGGAGGCGGATTTGTAGTTTATGTAAAACCAAACTCGACAACTGGGTACTTTTAGATCTGTTTTTGAAAAATCTCACTACAGATATTTCAAAGGATGTGGTGCAATAAAGGCCCATATTCGAAGAGGACGCCATCAACAAATCCCAACAGCTTGAGATGATTTATACGCAGTCAGGATATATTTACAATATCTTGTTGAACACCCCGCTCCTGCAAACTTATCAAGAATTTCCAGGTGTGTTGAACTCTGCAGATGGTCTAATTGGGTCAATTATCCAAAGTTACCTAGGAAGAAGCAGTCAAAAACCTGGTTATACGTATGGTTCTACCCAGAATGTACCACAACCTAGTTTTCACAGTCATCATATGCCTCAGCAAAATTTGAGCAATAGGGCGCAGTCATATCACCATAGAGGACCCTATCCTATGGCTGAGGGGACTAGTACACAGATAAACATACTGATGGAAGAGCTCCCCCCAAATAGGCAGGTGAAAACAAGGGACCGCGTTATGCTCAGTCCCCAACACAATACCCTCCTATGCAGACCAATGCATAGGTGAACTTTATGCAACCTTCCCAAAACCAACCACACCAATCATATAATCAGGAGAGCTACCCTCCTAACATGGTTAATAAAAAAGGAAAAAAACAAGCCTAAAGGGAATCCTTGATAGGGGGGAAACAACCAGCAACGCCCACCATGTTCTCAGGCTGGAGGCAACTCCAACCAAAACCAAAGCTAAGATCCAAGAAATTCCCAATGATAGAGAAAAATTCCACCTCTTCGAATAAACCACTCTTGTTCAATCTGTGGTGAGTACGACCATTATACTCACCACTGTCCTGATCTCCTTGAGATGAAGAAGCTGCAAAGTGACCGAGGACAAGGAGGATCTTCCTAGAAAATAGTTGTGATGCAGGAACCTTTCCCCCATCAAGGGATGGTTAGCACTCAGCAACAAAACCCAAACGACTTCGGAAAAAAACAACCACGAAATATACGTGACTGGCAAAGAGATATTTTTTCAAACACATAATCAAAATTACGATACCCCACCAGACACCAACACGTCAGGGGCAAGTACCATTGCACCAACTACACCTTTGACCGTTTCAAAGATGCCTATTGAACCATTGCCAAAGATGGCCAAGGGAAGAAATAGGCAACTAGGAAACTACTCCAAAGCGGCCCATAATTACAACATTGTGGACGATATCACCCAATCTTCCACTACTCTGTCAAATTTTGAAGTATTGCAGTCATGCACAAAAAAAAAAAAATCCTTACTTTCTACATTAGGCGTTATCGACCCTGACGATACACACCTAATGGCTTTTGATTTAGACAAAGCCACCCCTAGGCTTCCTTCTATGGTCTCATTTAGATACCAGTGTCGGTCCAGAATATCACCATTCACCAATCTTTCATTGACGAGGGTGCATCCACATGCATCCTGTCAAAAAAATTTTGGCAGAAGTTAGGGTCTCTCAAACTATAACCTTCAGTGATCATGCTTAAAGCATATGATGGTCGTCCTTCAACCCCCGTCGGTCTCTACCAAAACATCTCGGTCTGCTTAGCCGAAAAGATAGTCCATATAGACATCGAATTCTTGGATGCTTACTTGGACTATAATATAATCCTTGGCCAGAGTTATATGTATGCCATGTTAGCCATAGCCTCCTTTGTCTTCTGCATTATGATGTTCCCCCACGAGGATCGCATCATTATTGTTGATCAATTAGCGCATAGTGAGAAGCGACCCCTAAAAAAAACTGATGAAATTCTACCCTATGTATATAAATCCTTGGATATGCTTTCACGACACCAAGAATATGGCCCTAGCCAGTTCAAGCCGTTGTCCATCCTAGGATAATTCCTAGGAGATCCTCCTAGTCTACCTGAGACATCACCCGATGTTGTAGGGGTCCTAGTGTGCATGATGTCCAAATCAAGCACCGAAGCTATTCAGGACACAGACATAAGCAGTAATGACATTGATTCCTCAGCCACGACAGCCTATCTAGCCTATGTCGCTTCCCAAACCCCTTTCCTCTACCCCCTAGCTGGCTTCATCTCCCAGTAGGTTTTGGAAACACTAGTGTTACCAAACATATCATTGGAAATACTAGTATGGTATCTCATTCTACCTACAGGGATAGGAGCCACAGATATCACTACCATAGGGTTAAACCCCCTTAGTTCCAAGGAGGCCGGACCCATTCAAGAAATAGTCGAAATCATCCCTGCAAGGGAAATTCCCATTGAAAAACTGATGATTGCGGCTAAGAAAACTGAGAAGAGAGGAAAGAAGATGGAGACCCTCGCCATACAATGGGAATCACTAGTCTGTGCCATATGTAACATAATAGGACACCCTACCCATATCTACCTAGAGCTAGAATAATTAAAACCACTCCTTGGCTCTAAGGTAAAAATTGCAACACCATGTTCCCATAAAAAGGAACCTGCCACCAAAGGTAAAGGCAAAGCATTGTGTACTAATCACACAAGCACTATCTGCAGCAATAATGGGCACTATACCCATCATTTCCCAGAGCTCCTGCAATATAGGAACGCCTTACAGCCATCAAAAAATCCTATCAAGAGGATCCCTCCACCTAGTCTGCGGGAGATGAACCTCATATCATTCTATACCTATAGGAAGAATGATGATCACCTGAAAGGCTCCTCGCCAAACCCCCTCCCCCAGTCGAAAGGTTTATACTGTGTGACGAGCTTGATCATTTCATCATTGATTGCATAGCTTTGGAAATGTTCCAACGATGGTATCCAGTCCATATAGTATATCGCACCAACATGGACATCCAATATTCGTGTCAGATATGCGGTGACAACCACCTAGTGCTTCATTGTTACTACATACCTATATTCCGTGTAGAATTATCCTACATGTGATCAACCATATTCCGCCTTTCCCAAGAATATGACACAAACTCTAAATCCATGAAAAACTCGACAACCCAAGAATATGTGATGAGAAGATCCATCCTAGTCAGCTGAAAAGCGACCAATCAGGGAGATTCTGCCCCCACCAAATGCTAATGATACAATACACCATATACAATTCATATCATCATGTATCAAAACTATGACTCGAGTTGTCTCCTCATCAACCATAGGTGTGGAGTTAGCTGCAACTACGAGATTAGTTGTACATACGACAGTGCAGACCCAATCTGTCTGCATTCTGTCGATTGCGTCTGGTTCCACCACATCGACCATGGAATCCTTCTCGTGTCTCTCAGCTAGCTCTGTGTGGATTGAACCTATTCAACACAATCTTGTGCAGGACCAATCCCCCTTAGGGTACCTATTTCATTCAGATGAAGACATCCTAGAGGCAATGAGGGAGCCATATTATCCATGGGATGCAATGCATCACCATTCGTTTTTTCTCCCCAAGCACACGTTCAGTCCCAACAAGACAAAAGAACAAGAGATCTACAAGATCGAATCAAAATATTTCCTCCTATTAGGGAAAGTTGATTGGTTCAAAAACCCCATCCCAGCGCTCGATGCATTCGAGGAAGGAAATATTTCAAACATCTCGCCTACCATCAAGGTGAACATATCCCAAAATCATGAAAAGGTCGAAGAAATCTCACTGGGGGAAGCATGCTCTACATAAGAAATAACCTCTTATACACAATTTCTACAAGAGTATCGAGATATCTTCACGTGGGACTACTTAGAAATGCCTGGACTTAGTCCCACTTTCATAGATCACCATATTAACACTTGGCTTGACGTACCCCCAATGCACCAGAAACAACATCAACTACACCCATCTAGGGTAGAAGCAATAAAATGAGAAATCGATAAGCTTCATAAAGTCGAGTTTATCTATCCCATCACCTATACATCTTGGGTTTCCAACCTTGTTCTTGTCATGAAAAAACAGGGCATTATATGCATTTGCACTGATTTTTGGGATTTGAACAAAGCTTGACCTAAATACAATTATCCCGCCCCATTCATTGACCAGGTTATCAATGCTTATGTGGGACACGAGGCTCTATCCTTCATGGATGGATTCTCTGGGTACAATCAAATCCAAATCTGCCACACAGACCGATACAAAGATGTGTTCACCACCCCTCGGGGCACATTCGCATACAAGGTAATGCCATTTTTCCTAAAAAAAACAGGAGCCACCTTCCAAAGGGCCTTGAACTATATATTTCATGACTTGGCACACCTTATCCTTGCCTACTTGGACAACCTAACCGTCCACTCCAAGAAGCACTCAGACCATCTAGAGGATCTGCGATTGGTATTCCAACAATGCCATCAATACAAATTACGCTTGAACCCCCTCAAGTGTGTCTTCTGTGTCAGCGTAGGAAGAATATTAGGTTTTATTGTGTCCCAACAAGGGATTTGTGTGGAAACCCTTAAGGTCCAAGCCATCAAAGAGGTACCACCACTTCTAACCCTCAGAAAAATGCAAAGCCTATAGGGGAAGACCATTTTTCTGAGACTCCTCATCCCAGATTATGCCACCTGCACTCAAGGGTTCCTACATCTCCTTCGCTAGGACATTCCATTCAAATGGGATGATTACTCCCAACAAGAATTCTATGCGCTGAAAGAAACATTATCTTCAGCGCCACTCATCAATCCCCTAGACTATGACAAAGATTATATCCTGTATTTATCAAATTCCAAGTCCATATTGGCCAGATTTTTGATCCAGGAAATCCCAAATGGGAAGGAGCACGTAATCTATTATGTTAGCAAAACCTTATCGGGCCCAACATTAAAATATCAGCCTGAAGAAAAGGCTGCCCTAGCATCAATCCATGCAGTCGAAAATCATCTCCACTCTAGTCATTGCAGATATTAATCCCATCAAATACCTGCTCACACACCACCTAATGAACCATATGTAGGCCCGCTGGATAGTCATTCTCCAACAATATGACTTACAGTTTTTCTCCCCTAAGAGAAAAAGGCGCTTACCTTAGCAGAGTTCATTACGGATCTCCAAGGAGATACCAAGGGATCATTGGTGAACGATTCGCTGCCAGATGAACATCTCTTCTTTGTATCAACTGATGACCTTTGGTATGGAGACATTCTCTTGTTCCTGCGAACCCAAAAGTTTAGACCTCATCTCACTCAAGACGACCATCGATGCATTCACCAGCAAGCCCCCTGATATCTCCTCATGGGATATGTCTTGTACCAACGAGGCATCAACACCATTTTACATCGATGCCTCACTCACAACCAAGCGGAACAAGCCATTAATGATTGCCATGGAGGTTCTTGCAGCGGCCACCTATTTGGAATGGCCACTGCCCAAAAAATCCTATGGGCAGGATATATTTGGCCCTCCCTATTTAGTGATTGCATTACTGCATTCAAGTGATGTGAGCGATGCCAACGCTTCGCCCACAAACCAAGAGCAGCCCCTGCTCCTCTGCATCCTGTCATTGTCGCCTACCCCTTTTTTAAATGGGGAATCAACTTCATGACTTGAAAACCCGCATCATCGGGCAACCATAAATATATCATCATGGCTGTCGATTATTTCACCAAGTGGGCTGAGGCCATGCCCACATACGACAACACCACATAAACCGCCACTCGATTCTGTTTAACCATGTGATCACCCGGTTCAGCATTCCCAAAGAGTTAGACTCCAACCATGGGAAACACTTCGAGAATGAAGTTATTCGAGGAGCTATCTCACCACCTCAAATTCACCCACGAATTCCTATCACCATACTACCCCTAGTCCAATGGACAAGTAGAAGCTGTAAACAAAGTACTCAAAACTATTTCACAACACATGGTGAATAACCATAAAACCAACTGGCACCACATACTCTTTTCTTCCCTATGGGCATACCGCACGGTTGTAAATAAGTCCACTAGTTTCACTCCCTTCACTTGGTATATGGGGTCAAGGCCATGATTCCCATAGAATGTGAGATCCCGAATTTGCATGCCGCTATCAAACTCCTCGATGATACCCAACCTCTAGAACAACGCCTAGTACAACTAGAGCTCGTTGATGAAAGCTGACAACAGTCACTGCAACACAACAAGGCCTATAAGGAAAGGGTAAAAACATTGTTTGGCTACGACATAAACCCTCGTTCTTTCGCTGAGGGAGAACTAGTCCTCCGCTATGATGTCAAAAAAGAAGCCCTAGGGCCAGGAAATTTCAAAACCTTCTGGAAAGGACCTTACATTGTAAAATGTTGCCTCCTCCAAGGGGCATAAATCTTGACGAAACCGGATGGGACATGCCTCAACAACCCCGTTAACGGCCTTTACCTCAAGAAATTCTACCCATAAGGGCCAAGATGGCCCTGCCCTAGAGTGAACGTACACCAACCCAACCACTGTAAATTTTGACCAAAATACTTATTACGAAATGCGCTCAAAGTGCCGCCATGAATTACCAACCCGAACCTTACTTCAGATTTGCTGATGGAGCATCAATATGGTCTCAAAGTTTAGCCGCAGCTTCCTAGGTCATCTATCACCCTGAATGATCACCACTCTACACAAACGGTGTGTGCATCGGTTCAGCAACAAACAATCAGGATGAATATGACGCCGTCATAGGACTTATGTGCAACGCCCTCCATCAGGGCATATGCCATATGCATGTCTACCTTGATTCCCAGTTAGTACTGTCATAGTTAAACCAAACATTTGAGACAAGAGATTCACATCTATTTAGAAAATATTTGTGTGCAAAAATATTAAGCATATAATTTTACTACATCACATTTACACATGTACCAAGGAGTTAAAACCAAACAGCTAATCGCATAGCTAACAATATTCTAAACTGGAATGTATCTCGAATAAACCATCATACATAAAAAACCAAAAACATAGATATCCATTAGCATAACATCATCCATAGACCAAAACAGGTGACACAACATGTAGAGTCACAAAAAAGATCTCTCATATATATATATATCATGGTGTATATGTCTGAGTACAAAAAATAGTATCGTTGACCCATCGACCAACCCAAAGATACATAAAAAGTCATCAAAAAATAGGGGAAGCATCCTCATAATGGGTGCTTTCTCCCTGTAAAAGTAAACTCTTGGGTGGTGCTCCCTCAGGTGGGGCACTTGGACCCACAACTGTTCCCGGTACCATTACTGGAGCTGCCATCAAAACTGAGACTGCCACTTGACATAAAATAGGACGATAGTCCCTCTCCCGGGCCATCACCGTCTCCAGCCAAACCTTCTCGGTGTTATCCAAAAAACCTCGAGAAGGCATCCCTTGGCTCAAACGATCCACTTGACCCCAGGCATCCTCTAGAACTGACACTCTAGTAGTGAGCTCAGAATTGTGAGCCTCTGTCGCATCAGCACGTGCCGCCTCCGCATCAGCACAAGCTCACTCGGTCGTAGCCTCGACAGTAGCTGAGCTGCTTCCATCTCTCGAAAGTCCAGCACCACCACTAGGTCCACCACCCTAAATCTATGCAGCATCTCCTCCAGTCCCCCCATGATTGCCCCGAGGTCTCTGAAGAGGACTGTGGCCAACCAATCGAGCCACGGGGTGACCTACCTCGCTAACATCTGTAAGAGTAACCAAAACTATGTTAGTGTCACCATCAAAACACATATTAAGCACATATATACTCAAATAAATGCAAAAAACATAAAAAACATACTCGTTGGCCCCCAAGCATAACTAAGAGGGAGACCCATCTCTGGATCCCCTCGGAAGTCCATCCTTGCATATGGGAATGACAAAAACATCTGGGGGTTCACTGTTATGCGAAATTATGAATTACGGATAAATCATTCTTCCCTAGACAGGTGCTAATCTAGAATAAGAGGTCAAAGACTTTACGACTATCTTTCCTAACTGTAAATAGACACACAGAATGAAATAAGGAACCTACTTGGGATCCAAGTGCTTCCAAAGTCTCCTTCTGTCGCTTTTGTTGTAGCTTCAAATTCCAGCTGGCTATGCAAAATATTTCCTTCAAGAATGAACACTAAACAACAAGAGATAGCAATAATACAGATTTCTATTCAAGTTATTTATCTAAATCAATAAAGCATAAACCATATACATCAACTAAGAAATCAGGATATTGAAAATCAAAGTTTATACAGATGTATATAGGGAAAAATAAGAAATAATATTTATTGATGATATAAGGGGAGGTTACAACCCAATGATTTATTTAATGTCACCATCTCCAGCAGCATCCCAGCCTCATCAGAATGCAGATATCTCTAGCAATATGTCACTCAAATCAATCTCCTCAATTGAAATTGCACCAGCATTTCTCTACACAAATTCTTCCTTATCAAACACTAAGATCTGTGCTCAATTTATAGAGGAGTTGAGGTAGTTTTACAATCAATGAATTTCCAATAATAGGAAAGACATGTTCCCAATCTTGTAGATGTCAAATGGACACATGGATTCAAATTTTAAAACATGTGAACTCTTCTAGAAGGCATTGGCCAAGTGGAGATTCTGGAACAATGAGAATTTCGCTCCCAATGTGATCAACGCACCTATGAATGTCGGGAAGTTCTTTGCAGAGCGGCCTTGCATGGGGCTACCTGCATATGCAACGCACTTAGTCCCTTTAGAGGCAGCGTTGGTGAGCTCTCATATGATATATTATAAACTTCAAACTTTGGAAACCTTTGCAAATGAAAGTCTTTGATTGATTTGTCTTGTTCTTTGTCTTAGGGCATGTAGCAATTGAAATGTTAGGGGATGTTAGAACCTATACATTTGTCCTGGAGATGATGCCCAGTTAACTAGGTCATTGGGAATGATGCCTAAATTGACCTATAACAATTTCCCACTAAAGCATGAAGTCAGAATAATAACAACAGTATTTTGATTGATATGCTTTACACTGTGATGGGTTGGAGATGAAGCGGAGTGGCGACCTGCATCAATATTACAATACAATACATCATGATATATCCTCTTGATCATAATTGTTGAGGGTAGGCATTCCCATGTTCAGAACATAAACAATCTAATAACATGTACATAATTCAGAAAGTTGTCGTCATTGGAATGTTGCCCAATGCAGACATGCCTACAGATATAGGCCCATGTTTGGATGACGATCTGTATGTAAGGTCACTGTACAGATGATGTGTACAACAATATTGAAAATGCAACCGAGATGGATGAAACTAGATCCAAGGTCTTCTTATCTCGTTCACTCGATCATTCGGGTACAAGTCTAGCCATGCGAATATATGATTTATAGTCGAACATGGAAAGACATCGTTTGATTACTAGCCAATGATGTGAGTTGTTAACAAACATGAGAGAACCACCATAAATGTTAATGGCCCTCAAGGTACTACAGTACATTTCGTAAGGCGTTAATAGATGATTTGATGTTGAATGCCAAACAAAATATTTTGGTCAAAAGTCCGGAAGCGAGGATCTTGTCGATGCTGTAACAAGCCTCATGGTATTGGAATCTGATGTTTCTAAGTGAACTTCCTAGATAATGATTTTTCGCCGACAGGAAGCCACCTTATTGCAAAATGGGAGTTACTGATTTCGGAGACAAAGGTATGAATTGATATAGCAATTTTTAGGGATGACGGTCATGATAATGAAGGTTTATGAGTATTGTAGAAGGATGAGTTATTCACTGTATGACTTCTCTTGAACATATCGGCAACACTAAGATGGGTTGGAAGCATTGACCCAAAACTGAAGTGAAGGTATGATGAACCATAGGTATGAATGAACCGTCAAGATGGTTACCAAACCCAAACAGTCACGAACATGGAGTGAAGGAAGTGTCATGTTCAAGTGTGACTTACTACCATAAAGAATTATGCTCACTTTTCCCAATTTTTCCTCGATCATTTTTCGACCAGTACCTCTTTATTTTTTAACAAGCTTGAGGAGGATGACATTTTCTTGATCTATAATTCAACCATTCGGGCGAATAAAGTATCGCTATTTAATAATTTAACAAGTCTAGCGATGAATGAAACTCGATTCTTGCCATGATCGACAAGCCCGTCGTTATTTTATGTTTTAACAAGCTTAACGACAGTGATAGCCCGATCCATTTTCATATTTAGAGAGTTTGAAAAATAGGACGAAAGAAAACTCCATAAGTACTTTTTCGTAAATTTGTCGCTCAGATCCAAAAAAGTGTAAAATAATATATGAGAGAACCTCTTTGGTCATGTTTAACCAAGGTATTCCTTTTTCGTAAATAATCTATCTCAGTCTGGAAAAGGGTTAAACTTATACTGAGTAGATATCAATTCATTTACTTTTACGAGCTCGAAAAGACAAGTGCTCGGAAATATTTTCACATTATCGAAGTCTGAAAAGAGCTAAAAGAAGACTCCAGGGGTTCCTTTTTCACTGTTATCGAAGCTCGAAAAAGAGATAAAAGTGTGCTTCAAATCCTTTTTCGTTTTTAACAAAGCTTGAAAAATAAGGAGAAAAATTATGCTTTGTGGTAAAATCAATCTTGAAATAAATTTTCACGACTAATCTATTCATCATTTGTAAGATCTGTTTAGAACAACATCAAATGGATTAAAAATACTTGTTTCATGATAAAAAACATAATAAAACTATAGTCATAGCAATAAACTCAATTTACAAATAATTAAATGACTATTAAAAGTAGTTTTACTATTCATTTTTACCATTCCATCATTACCATTTACATTTTGGAGCTGTGAACTTGATTTTTCCCCCGAACTTCAGCTTCTGATTGGGTGCAATAGGTAAGAATGTTTTAAATTCCCCTTGCAAGAGTAGATGCCCCCCAAGCTTCATTTCATTCACCTAAGTAGATTACTGGCTACTAATAGCTGGATGGAATGAAGGTTCATTATAGGGGAGGATTTGTTTCATTTTTAATGAGCTTGACAGAAGAAAAGAACTATGCTCATGGTACCTTGTTTCATTTTTTAACGAGCTTGACACAAGAAATGAAATATGCTCATAGGCACTTGTTTCATTTTTTAACGAGGTTGACACAAGAAAAAAGAACTATCCTCATAACATGTTTCATTTTTTAACGAGGTTGACACAGTAAAAAGAACCATCCTCATTGTGCAATTGGACTAGTGAGTGTGTGCAGGAAAATATGTAGTCTAACGAAGTCATCATTTAAGGAGTTTGATGAACACCACAAATGATAAGTTATAACATGCGTTGACAAGTCTTCTCTAGGGTTTCCATTGAATTTGGAATTTCCAAGGAGCATCATTAATTGGATCATTAGTTAGCTGATTTAAATCTGGTAACTCTAAAGTTGCAACAAAGGAAAACTGTCGATTAAGGTTAGGTTGAGCATAGCCAGGGTAAGATGGAATTTCTTGAGAAACAGGCCTTTGAGCACCAATATAAATAATTTTTTGCTAATAACCCAGATAGGGGTTGTTTTGAAAAGAAAACGCTTGAGGATTCTGTTGACCAAAACCTGGATATGATACTTGTTGAAATGAAGTTTGAGGCATTTGCACCTATGGTTTCCAAGGGGTCTGTCCACCAATGTTATAACCCAAACTAGGATAACTTGGATTTGGTTGATAGGTATAACCAGTTTGCGGTTGTGACATCCCATAAAATGGTAAACCAACTTGTGAATAAATGATTCTGGATACAGGATGTTGTAAATTAACCAAAGGATTTGGAGTCTGTGTACCCAACATTTGAGGATATTGTGTAGAAGGACTCGCTTGATAAGATTGTACAACATTTTTATTCTGTAACAAGGGTAAAGATGTATCGACAAGTGGAAATGATGTGGGTGTAACAGGTTGAACTGGTTGATACGAGTGTACAACCATTTGTGGTTGGATAGGTAGAGTGGGCTACCATTGGCAAACATTCATTTTGACATTAGGTTGACCAAAAAGTGACGGAGTACTGTCATATTGGGTGACCAAAATTTGCCCCCCAGCATGAGGAGCATAATAAGACAGAAAATATTTCTCTCCAAATGCTGGGAGTCCAGTTGATATGGTACTTGAAGGAATAGACCGAGAAAGACCCGCTTGATATTTCCCTGATGAAGTGTATAAATAATCAAGCCTTTCAGTACTTACTATAGGATTACCAGTTAAAATACCAGATTATGACATTGGTAAAGTCCATGGATTTGAAGATGCACCAGAGAAAATTCCAGATAATTATTTGTAACTTGATGGGACCAAAGGTCCACCATGAAAATATGACTCTGGTGAAGTTGTAAACATTGACGAGATAGCTAGGGTAGGAGCTGACATAATTGGAACAAATTGCCCAATCGAAGATGTTGGTTCAGACATGGTTACTTGACAAAATGTATACCCTTTTGAATCAACGGGAGTTTGAAAAGGAATAGAATCAATAAAAGCAGATGGTGTCGATTAAGGAAAAGAATCGTACAGGTAAAAGTCCTCACCAAAATGGGTTGGAGTTAAAGGTTTCTCGTCTTGTGGGATTTCTTCAATCATAATTAAACTAGGTGGAAGTATTTCACCGTCAAGCCCAAATTATATTTCAGGTGGTTGACTATGTGATATGGGAGATTCAATAGCTACAAAAATTTGTGGGATGAAAAAGGTAGGAACAAATTCCGGTCGTTCGACTTCAAGACTCAGATGTTCTGGCAAAGAAGAGACAAGATCTGGATCAATTTTTGGTTGAACAACGTCGGGTCCAGGAGGTATGGTCTCATTGATTGGATGGATCATGACCACGAGTAGCTGTGAAGACTCTGTTTCAACAACAGTAGATGAACCGGGATGTGTAGAAATACCTTGAGCTAACTCTGGTTTATGGAAAGATGATGCTTCTCCAGAGGTACAAATTGTACTTGATTCGGAAGATTGTGATCACCTTCGCCTACCAGAAGTAAATTCTAGTGGTAAAGGTGGTTTTAACACTATTCTATGCAAACGACGTCAAAAATGATTTTGTTCTTCCATGATTACTGAGTTATTTTAACCAAAAACAAATAAACAAAATAAAAGGGTATTGCTAGGCAAAAGGGTTTACCAAGAAACTGTAAACTGTAGAATACCTCCTGGCGAACCAAGAAGTACGGGAAGGCAATCTCCCTGAATGCTGTGTTCATTGTATCGCAATTTACAAGGCACCCAACTCGGTTCAATATGGATGGATAGCACCTAAAAGTTGTCCTCCCAAATATACCTAAAGGTACATGGAGGCCCAAGTCCGTATTAGCTCTGTCTGATGCGAAACCGCACAGTGAGAGCATCCCTTTATACTTATCATACTGTAACATCGCCCAGTATACCGAAAATTACATGGACGAGCTACGATATTCTTACGTATGTGGATTGAGGTATCACACTTGCAATGTATCGTAAACAAGTTAACGACAACCGCTATGTTTTACGACACCAGAACACATCTCTAGCCTAGACCTTCTAAATGTTATCGTTATGGTTCCAATGATTTGTTAGGTAAATTGAGATAAATTTTAAGTTGATCTTCTTTATCAATTTTCCTTTCAAAGGTTCGCCGTGATGATGTATTGGAAAATTCCTAAAATGAAAACTAAGAATGATAAGAAATCTTTCACTTTTAGTTTTTCGATGAAAATCCTAACTACTAGAGGGAAAGAGAAATCAATTTGCGAGCAAACAAATCAAAGAACACAAAATAAATGTATATTTCCTAATTTTTCCTTTTGTAAAACACACAAACCACTACATGCAAATCATAGTTTTATTTTCAGTTCCAATAATTTTATGAATGCAGAAAAGAAACTAAGTGCACTAAATAAAAAACAAATGCCTTTTACTATTTAGAAATGAGTAATAAAAATAACAATTTCTCTTTGGAAGGAAAAATGAGGAATTAAACAACAATTTCTCCTATAAGGAAATGAAAAATTTGTGACAATTTCCTTTTTCAAAAGCAAATGGATCTAATGTGAAAATAAAAATACTTTGAAATTAATTCATCAATGATAAAGAAAAATGCTTTAAACAAACATTGAACGAATTTTCTTTCAAAGGAGGAAGAGGTAGATGAATTCACTGGTCAATATGAGGCTCATGCTTTTCAAAACACAGCAACAAACAAACTAAAACAAATTTCAAGGAAAAATCCAAGGGAATTTGGATGGTTTCAAGAGGCAACGCAGTCTCCAAAGAGAGACAGTGCTTTGCAATGCAGGCCTAAAACGGAGACAGTGCTATGCAAAGCACTGTGTCATGTCCAAGAGTGCGTTGGGCGCAGTGTAAAAGGAAAAACACAGATATTTAACACACTTATTTTGAAAATTTGGATCTCAAAAAGCCTAATATTTGTGAGTAAAAACTACTGGGTGAATAAACAGAGAAAATCAGAGGCTAAAACACGTAGGATAAAGAGTAATTTCCCCAGCGAAGTCACCAATTTGTTATGCGGAATTATGAATTATGGATAAATCATTCTTCCCTAGATAGGTGCTAATATAGAAAAATAGGTCAAAGAATTTACGACTATTTTTCCTCACTGTAAACAGACACACAAAATGAAATAAGGAACCTACTTGGTATCCAAGTGCTTCCAAAGTTTCCTTCTGTCGCTTTTGCTGTAGCTTCAAATTCCAGCCGGCTGTGCAAAATATTTCCTGCAAGAATGAACACTAAAAAACAAGAGATATCAATAATATATATGTCTATTCAAGTTATTTAGCTAAATCAATAAAGCATAAACCATATACATCAACTAAGAAATCATGATATTGAAAATCAAAGCTTATACAGATGTATATAGGGAAAAATAAGCATTAATCTTTATTGATGATAGAAGGGGAGGTTACAACCCAGTGATTGATTTAGTTTCACCATCTCCAACAGCATCCTAGCCTCATCACAATGCAGATATCTCCAACAATATGTCACTCAAATCAATCTCCTCAATTGAAATTCCACCAACATTTCTCTACACAAATTCTTCCTTATCAAACACTAAGATTTGTGCTCAATTTATAGAGGAGCTGAGGTAGTTTTACAATCAATGACTTTCCAATAATAGGAAAGACATGTTCCCAATATTGTAGATGTCAAATGGACATATGGATTCGATGTTTGACACATGTGAACTCTTTTAGAAGGCACTGGCCAAGTGGAGATTCTGGAATAATGAGAATTTCGCTCCCAATGTGACCAACGCACCTATGAATGTCGAGAAGTGCTTTGCAGAGCAACCTTGCATGGGGCTACCTACATATGAAATGCACTTAGTCCCTTTATAGGCAATGTTGGTGAGCTCTCATATGATATATTATAAACTTCAAACTTTGGAAACCTTTGCCGATGAAAGTCTTTGATTGATTTGTCTTGTTCTTTGTCTTAGGTCATGTAGCAATTGAAATGTTAGGGGATTATAGACCATATACATTGGTCCTGGAGATGATGCCCAGTTAACCAGTTCATTGGGAATGATGCCCAAATTGACCTATAACATTCACCTCAAACTAGGCCTCCGTCACCCACCATACCGCCACCCCCTCGCGGCATTCCAGTAATGCCCCACCATACTGCCACCCCCTTGTGGCATCATTGGATCCCACCTCCTCATGCAAGGCTCTCGTGCCCCCATAGGAGGCAACACCACCACTGGTCTCAACAACACTACCCTCTCATACATAATGCTGCATAGAATACTGGCGTACGAAAAAAAATTTGATCCATTGCGGACCATGTTAAGCTGCGTCACCATCTCGTCATAACATAAACAAGTAAAATCAAAGAAATTCTCAGACCTCAGCCGACGCAAGACTTAAACCTGCAAGCTACATGCCCGATGTGGAGCCGACGACCCTGCGAGTTGCACAATGACTGCTAGAGCACACTGTTCAGCCAAATCTGTCACTAAAGCAATGATGATGCACCCCTCCATAAGGGGCACCCCGCCACAATGACGTGCCCAGAACCTCTCCAAATCCACTCTCTCGGAAGGGAGTGGATGCCTCAATGCCTCACCATGAGGTAGTAATCCAGTCACAAAGCATACATCCATCTCAGGATGGATGGCAAGGTTATTCCCACGTAACACAAACATGTTGTGCCTCCTATGCCAATTCCGAATCAAGTAACGAAGTAGTTGGTCCTATGACCAAAGAAGCTCATTCTCCACGAACTTCAGGTGCCCCCATTGCGCCAGCTGACAGTGCACCCCAGCATCAGTAGCCAATGATAGACAGAGTTTGGGCCAATGCTTCTCCCTCCACAACAACCTGTCATCCAAACAAGAACCCATCAGCAATAGAAAAACACAAAAAATTAGGCAAAAATTCAAAAAAAATTGCCTCGGCCTTTTGTGCGCCCGTCCCTCAGACATGCGCAGTCAAGATGCACCTGTATTTCTCATAGGTGCGCTTAAGGCATGCGAAAAAAGGGGAACATAGCTCTTAAAGCATGAAAATCCCCCAAAAATGTGCACAGAGGGCATGCCCTTGCCCTGATCACTCACGCAATTTAGGGCAAAAAATCACTCAAAATCCGTACAAGCCAAGTTTGTACAAATCCCGACACCCTTAGACTGAAAAAATTAAAGTGCAGGACATCATGGAGGTTACCTAGGTATGGTATCACTAACACCTGGTGCTCAGGCTGACCACAATGGCAAGAATTGCTCCGCAGAAGCCTTTGACCTCTCAAAAATTCAAAAAGTACAAATGAATTGGATTAGGGCCATATTCACCTATATATCGCCCTTTTCAATAACTTTGTAGGACCATAACGAGAGATCAGAAGGTCCGTTCTCCGAACCGAAAGTAGCATTGTGATCAACACTCCATAACGAATAGAGTTGATGCCACACATTCACACTCTCGAAAAAATAAATTTTCAGCGCTAGCAGGTATGCCCTCTCTCATCTTATTTTTTAAATATCATGACTTTCAATAATATTTGATAAAGAATATGCTTTCACTTGAGGTAGTTTTTTTTGCAGGAAAGCTTGCAAACCATCCACAACTCCATCCACTGAAAGTTCCAGAGCAGGTATCATTCTACCCCCAGCATGATAGAGTCCCAGAAAAATCTGCATATCCTAACATCATTTGTCCATCAGAAATCAACCACAGGTTCCACATATCCGACCGTGTTTATCATTCCCTCACCCTGCACATGATAAACATCCTCGTTGGTCAGTAGAGCCTCCCCTCCATGGCACTCGTCACCCATAGTATACCATATATCACAAGAAAAGTGACGCCATGGCCATACCACTTGAGTGAAAGAAGCACCTCATGCCCATCCATCCACCATGCATAAGGTCAAGTTTTACCATACAAGATATAACCCCTTTTCCAGATGATCAGGTTGTACAAGTGGATCAAAAGCGCACTACCGCGCCTCGCATTTGGCCCACCATACCTCCACCATCATAATCCCATCTGAGATAATTTTTCATTCGCTTCATCAACCGTACACATGAGACCAACGAATGGGGCCCCCACCCTCAGAAAAACACCTTCCTCACATCATCATTGAGTGAACACTTTCATGTTTTGGGGCACCTGTCTCTGTGTTTTGTACAAACCAAACCCCATTATTTTATTCTTTTGGTAAGTGTACAAAGACCGAAAACGGTGCACTACGTCCCCCACCCACTCATTCATTTTTTCTCCCATGGCAGTAGTCCCTAAACACCCTTGGTCAGAGTATCATACCCTCGCGCAAAAGCCACCATGACATTCATAACCAATTTATATCCACCCTGGAAGTCCTACCGACTCCATGTATTTCCCCATCAGAAATAGTTATGACTGCCACCAAGCTTCTTATTATACTCCAACCTTGGGCCACTAAATCCCCATCATCAATTTTCAGTCACCCCTTGCCAACATGCCTATGTTAAACCCGTCGCATCCAGGTCCCATACCCTTCATATCAGTGACCCCTCATTTGGTTGAGGCTTCCTTTTTGTCGACTGTAACACCTATTTTCCAAAAAGGAAGCGGTACCTTGGATCACCCCTCTCCATAAAAGGGGCATCCTCAGGTGGCACTGTGGTAGACATCATTACCCACAGATGTCATCGATCCTCCTGACATTTGACCACAACATAAGCTTTCATGTCAAGATGGTATCGTACCTTACAACCATTGCACTTTGATTGAATTCGTCAAAGACGTATGCCTTCATAAGCGTCTCTTTCAGCAATTCTTAAATGAGATGGTCCCATCTAACACCTATGCGTACGATGTGTAGTTATATTCCATACCAATTTTACACATATGGGTACCATATTCCACCTATCGTCAAAGAAAAAACGCCCTGAGGGTGTAACCAGTCGTCTTCATCAACTAATAGATCACTACCATATTAGTGACGCAGACAGAACATGTATATGTCAAATAGGTTTGTTTAACTAGCCAGAGAATTACGAGCATGGGACATGCCTACCTTGTAGAAAATTTGTATATATTTTACTATATTTTCTTACAGGGGTCCCACAAGACATGGTCGTTCTTCGAACCGGTGTAGGGTGTCTCCAATTCCAAGCTTCACATAGGTCTCTCTCTCTCTCTATGCACAGTATACAGAAAAGAAAATATAATGTATTTCAGCTATACAGTTCTTCCTAGACCTCACACATTACGGGACAACTGTTAACACTGGAAAATCGTACAAGAAAAGATGACATTATTTAATGTCAAGAAGAAGGATTTACAAGGCTAAGAGAAATTAGAGAATCTAGAAAGTATTTAAAAAATCTCTAAGGTCTGTGGAAAAATCAAATTTGAGCAAGTCATAAATGCTTTTGCGCAAAAAAACCTTCGAGAAGAGTGCCTTTGGGCACCTTTTGACTCAAAATACGCGCAATCCTGGGAGTGGAAAAAGTCACTTTCCAGGACCACAAAAAACACACTCCAGGATAGTGATTTCACACTTGAAGCTGCCTAAGGACAACCACCAAAGCCTCCTTAGGACATCAAGGGAGCACACAATGGAATATTTGTGGCACACAATGGAATCATCCCCGTCTCTTGGGTCACCTTCCACTTTGTACTAAGAGAGGTAAGGATGATTTGAATTCTTCTATAAAAGGCCACCAAGAGAGGAAAAACTAGATAGCACATTGTTATGCTCGCAAAAATTGCCCCAAGTAATACTAGCAGTGTGTGATCCGGAGCTGAGATAGAGGGGACTCAATTGTTGTCCATCCAATAAGTTCACTGCACCATAGTAAAGAGAGGGAGACTTTGCACCGAGGCAAGCTTGGAAGTAAATACATCCTTGTATCGAGACTTAGAACCCAAGTTCTAAGGGCCCCTTGGCAAGTGGGTTAAAGTTTCATCCTCATTTCCTACCAGCACTCAATAAGAGGGGCCGTGAGCACCACCGTTTGGATTGTTGCAATTGTGTAATATTCCCAAATTTTCACATGATATTTGGAATATTAAAGCTCTTTATTTTCTTAATTAATTAAGTAAATAAAAGGGTGGAGGGACCCACAAACCTCAAATATGAATAAAATCCACTTTTAATGTGTGTATGTAGATATTCTAGATCTAGATCTAAAATCATGGAGTAGTGGAGAAGCTCCATTAATGGAGATCATGTCTTATTTATGAGATATATTATGGAGGATGAAACAGTCAAATAAGATCATCAATCTTAAATATAAAATGATGAGGATCTTTGATAAGGTCAACTGAGATCATAGTGCATTCAAATAATATCATAGAGCACTTATGATAAGTTAGTGGAGGAAGTGATGCATTTAATGCACACATGATGGAGAGGGTGATCACCCCATATGAACATGATGGAGGACATGGAGAAACAACATAGTCAACCATGGAGACCTATGTCCACATGTACAACACAGTTTTGGAGTGTACCTAGGCTATGGAAGGCTCATATATATATAAATGAAGATGAAGGCACAATGGAAGGCATGATTTGGATTATTCATTTCTTGATCTGTTTAAATCTATATTTTTCTTAGGAAATTTCTATGAATTCTTGGGATGTTTAGCTAATATTGCAGTGTTGTTTAGCACAGGGTGTTCCCGAGCAAGGATCCCTCCTCTTTCTTTGAGTAGCTCTTGAAAGAGGGTTGTACTACATTCCTTATCAGGCATTGGTGCCATCTTCAGGAGGTTGATTCTAGCATTCAGCTAGGAAATTGGTGGAGGATTCATCCTACCACTTTTTTCTTCACATTCAGTCTTCCACGAGCAGCAGATCTAGATCCAGCATTCAGGCCATTGGGTTTTACCTCCATGCAACAGAAGCCCCTTCAAGGATTTTGCAGTCTAGTCTTGTAGATGTATTGGAGGAAGGAAGTTTCCAATATTTCAGTTGGAAATCCTGTGAGGGATCATCTCCTCACATTGGATCTATTGTTTCCATCATTCAGGAGCTGATTTGACATATCTAGCAGTAGGCTATTGAGCCTCCTTCTCTCACAGCGCAGTTTTCCGAAGTTGTTGTTCATCCAGCAGCTATTTTCAGTGGAGGAGATTGGAGGAGGTAGATCTTGAGCTTTTGGCCCAAGGATCTAGTGAAGGGATCAACCCTTCTTTCATAGATCTTATTGTGCATCATTGCGTCCATCATATCATTATATCTAGCTTCAGATCTACATACCCAACAATGTATATGTGAAGCCCTAAGAGGGTTTTTTTTTCTTATATTGGCAGATCTGAGAAACCCTTTCTGGGTTATCTTGGGTATCCATCATAGAGCCTGTATCTTTGTTTTTAGCATCATCAGAGCTCCCATTCAACCTATATTTTACTTTCTATATTTCAGGCAGTTGCAGTCCCAACAGTTGCAGCAGGGACATCGCAGTTTACCTTCCAGCAGTTACGTAGTCCCTCTTGTGGAATCATTGTAGGGCCATTCCAAGCCATCGCTTTGTCTTGAGTGTCTCATATTCTTAGCACTGTTTTACTTGCTCTTTCACCTCCTATATAATAAAATGTCTCAGCTATTTCTGTGCATTATGATGTGTATATAGATTTATTGTTTACTTTGTTGTATTACTTATATTGTGTTTCACTGTTACTGCATTCTCCCTTTTGGGATATTACAGTGGTATCAGAGCATGATCTTTGGCTCAACTTGTGGACACTTCCTTTTTTACATCAAAATAAAAATCAGATAGATGAGATCTATCATGAAGGAGGATCCAAGAAGAATATTTGATGAGGAAGGTCCAAGGACTTCCTATCAGTAAAGAAGGAAACTGGAGAATCATAGATCTCCTGATAGATCTACTATGCCCACTTTCTTTGAAGAAGGGGAATGGTATAGCAATGAAGAAAAAAGAAACCTGAGGCTCATGAGACTCTCAGTTTGTATCTTGAAGAGCACAAGGCACAATCTAGAGCATTCAAAGAGAGTCTAACTCTCCAAGAATTCTTCGAACCCAAAGAAGAAAGAAGATCCTATAGCAGCAATAGCAGAAAGAGGCATAATAGATTCTATTTGCATACATTTGATGGATCTTCCTCAAGCACTGTTAAGGCTTGGAGGAAGGAGTTAGATACATTTTTCAGGCTACATCCTGAGGTTGAAAAAGACGTTCTCCAAATTGCAGCACTTCATCTTTTAGGTGAGGCCAATGATTGGTGGTTTGGTCACATGGAGAATGTAAAGGTGACTAAATATTCAGATTTCTTTCACGATTTGAGAAGGAATTTTGATGTAAGAAAAACAAAGATGTGCCACAAAGAGACATTTCTTGAGGAAACAAAGGAAGATGTCAATCTTGTCACTCTGGACAAGGAGTCACTACATTCACCACCAACTACAGAAGTACTTGCATCTAGAGAAGAGACACTTGCAACTTTGCAAGATATTCTTGAGCTCTTTACACATAGAGTCCCATGCATGATTCAGGAAATTCATGAGAAAGAGGAGGTATATTCCAGCATTGGTACACTTGGAGAAGAGCAGCCATCACTCTTACCAGCAGTTGGAGACATCGTTGACCCAGTTGGAGGAACTCTTTTGTTCTTGCAAGAGGTTCCCACACATTAGTTGATCCAAGGTATGCATGCACTTTTATTGCCTATTGTTTCAGTAGATATTATTGAAACTTATGGGGACATTCCATCAGGGCCATTGCATGACCAAGGATTTGAACAACATGTAGATTTGAAGTAGTAACTGTTAGGTCTCTATATCACTAGTATAGTCCCTTATTATTGTTAGTGTAAACCTCTTATTGTTATTATTGTACCCTTGTAACCCCCATTTTGTTATTATTGTGCCCTTAAATTATTATTGTTAGGTCGGCTAGGATTACATTGTGGCCCACTAGGATTACATTATGGCCCCATGGACTCCTATATATAGAAAGGAGGTTTGTAAATTGTATCATCCAAGAATTGTGCATTTATGTAATGTATTGGAGGTTTCCCCCTCGAAGTGGCTTATTTCTAAGGCGTTGATATCTCTTTTCTTCTATTTTTGAAGCTGGTTACACAACATTTGGTATCAGAGCTTTGGATTCTAGGGTTTCGCTGCTCCAAACAGGTCATCGTGGCATTTTCACTATAACTTTTTTTCTACGAAGTTTCAGAAGCTGAAATTTTTAGGGTGCGAAGCTGAAATCCTGAGGAATATTGTCTAAAAATTTCAGAGCTTGGTTCGCAATATTTTCGGAGATATCATCTGTGGAAGTTAGGCCTTGTTTCAAGCTCCTAAACAGGTCATCGTGGAATTTTCGCTATAATAATTTTTCTACGAAGGTTCCGAATCTGAAATTTTTATGGTGCGAAGCTGAAATCCTGAGGAAATTCGTCAAAAAATTTCAGAGCTTGGTTCACAATATTTTTGGAGATATGATCTGTGGAAGGTAGTGCTTTTTCAGGCTCCTGAATTGCATCTCAAAGAGGTGATCGTGGGAAAAGTTCAATAACTCTCTATCTGGGCAGTGGATTTGAGTTCCGTAAAAATTGGTTGCAAGTACACGGACTGTAGTTTCTTGGATATTAACTTCAGAGACAAAGGACGAAACAGTGACACGTGGCACGTCCTACAAGTGTGCTCTACTGAACCAGTCCAGAATTAGGTCATTGTGGGAGATTGGACACAACTTTGTTTTGGAAAATCAAAATCAGATCAGACCTGTTGCATTCAAAATATAATTTAGAGGGCTACTTTAGTTCTGAATTTCAGATATTGAAGATCTGTAATCACAGAGATAATACAATTTCAATATCGAGCTCCTCAAAGCTAGTAAAAGGTGTGTATTTTTTTTTCCGAATTGCATAAGTCTTGTTTGAAGAATCGAGTTGAATTGATTCCAAGGGCATCTTGTAGAATAGATATCAATATTGGATTCTAAAATGGCCCCTAAAAAGAATTCAACACCCATTAAGCCTTCAGAAGGCTCTACTATGACTCATGAAGATGAAAAATGGCAACATGACATATCAAAATTACAAGAGCAAATTTCGCTCTCGCAAAGAACAACAAAAAATGAAATGGAAGTTTTGAAGAAAGGCGTGGAAACTAAGATGGATGGTTTGAAGAAAGGCGTGGAAGCTAAGATGATTGGTTTGGAAGCTAAGATGGATGGCATGGAAGTAGGCATGGAAGCTAAGATTGATGACATGGAAGCTAAGATCGATGAGAAAATGGAAAACATGAAGAATTTTCTAAAAGCAGACATGGAAGGTTTGACAAAGTTTATACAAGAAAGGTTTCCTAATGGTGAAAAGATAGTAGAAGAACCTCATGATGAGAACAAAATAAATGTTAAATGTGATTTCATAAACTCTAATGTTGGCGGGAAGAACCACCATATTCCAAAGATGGATATGAGGAAGTTTGATGGAAAGGATCCTGTAACATGGATACTACAGATGGAGCAATATTTTGATCTCCATAACGTGCAAAACACACAAAAGGTACGCATTGCAACTTTACATTTAGAACAAAATACATTTGTATGATATCGATGGCTTTGCTCCCGTAAAAAAATTGTCACTTGGTCAATTTTTACGGAGGAAATGATAGCACATTATGAGGATACAAAGAGCAACACGTTCTTTAGCCAATTGATAAATCTCAAACAAAAGGGTTTAGTGGGGCAGCACATTGGGGACTTCCAAAAATTGAATATAAGGGTAACTGATATTCCAGAGGAACACAGGATCGATCTCTTCATAGGCACTTTAAAGGATAACATCCAACATGAAGTTCGCGTTTTGGAACCGGATTCATTGGAGAAGGCATTTGGGTTGGCAAGAAAAGTTGAATGTAAAATAATGGCGACAAGGAAGCCTACCACTCAATTCTATAAAGAAGGAAGTGTTGCTACGCCTAGATTTCCACAACCTACAAGGTTGACACCACAACAATTGGAAGAAAAAAGAGCAAAAGGGCTTTGCTACAGTTGTGATAGCAAATACAATAAAGGTCATAAGTGTGCTGAGAAGAAATTATTTTACATAGATTGTGAAGAGGAAGAAGAAAATGAACAAGAAGAGGATATACACCAGGAACCAGCTCTAGAAGAGGAAGAAATGAATATGACCATATCGTGTAATGCACTGGCAGGAATTACCACTCCTCAAACTCTCAAGATAGCAGGACAAATCAAGAAGAAAAAGGTAATAGTGTTGATTGATTCAGGTAGCACCCATAATTTTATTCATTGTAAGGTAGCCAAGGAAATAAATTGTTTCCTATACCCAGCACCAGAATGTCAAGTGATGGTTGCAAATGGAGGAACTATAAATTGCTCTGGAAAATGCCATAATATTAAGCTAACCATGGGGGAATATGTATTGACTAGTCCAATGCTTTCCATTCCTATGGGAGGTGCTGATGTTGTACTAGAGTACAATGGTTACAATCTTTGGGGATGGTAGCTTTTAATTTTCAAGAACTTTTCTTGAAATTTTTTTCAGAAGGAAAGGAAGTCGAATTACGGGGTATTGAAGGGAAGCCAGGAAGGATAATAAGCTCTAATGTCATGACAAATCTTCTAAAGAAAGAAAAACGAGGCGTAATTGCACAATTATGCTCACTAGAAGTTCCGACATCAAAATCATCTATTTCTGCAGATCTCCAACAAGTCTTGGACAATCATTCCAAAGTGTTTGAAACTCCCAAAGGACTCCCACCTATTCGTGATCATGATCATGCTATTCATTTGATTCCAGGAAGTGTTCCTCCAAACATCAGGCCTTATAGATATCCTTACGTCCAAAAAAGTGAAATTGAACGTATGATTGCAGAAATGTTAGAGGCGGGTATAATTCAACCTAGTCAAAGTTCTTTCTCTGCTCCTGTAGTATTGGTACACAAGAAGGATGAATCATGGCGAATGTGTCCAGATTATAGGGAGCTCAATAAGCTCACCATTAAAGACAAATTTCCCATTTCTGTGATTGATGAATTATTGGATGAATTACATGGAGCAATTTATTTTACCAAGTTGGATCTTCGTTCAGGATATCATCAAATTAGAATGAAGACTGAAGATATTCCAAAAACAACATTTCGAACTCATGAGGGTCATTGTGAATTTTTGGTCATGCCTTTTGGCCTTACCAATGCACCTTCTACATTTCAAGGGTTGATGAATTCCATTTTCAAACCCTTCCTTAGAAAATTTTTGCTAGTATTTTTTGATGATATACTAATCTACAGCAGGTCTTGGAAGGATCATGTTGAACATGTTGACGGGGTGCTCAAACTATTGCAGGAGAAACAATTATATGCAAAAACATCCAAATGTTTCTTTGGAGTACAAGAGGTGGAATATCTGGGTCATATTGTATCTCACGAGGGTGTTAAAGTAGACCCTAACAAAATTAAAGCCATTAAGGAATGGAAAGTCCCACAACCATAAATAAGTTGTGAGGATTTCTCGGGTTAACAGGGTATTATCGCAAGTTTGTTAAGAATTATGGGAGAATAGCAGCACCTCTAACAACATTATTGAAGAAAGATGCATTTTCATGGACTTCTGAAGCAACTAAGGCCTTTGAACATCTTAAAGAGGCAATGTGCCTAGCACCGGTCTTAGCTACGCCAGACTTCACAAAAACCTTTATTGTGGAATGTGATGCCTCAGGAAATGGAATTGGTGTTATTTTAATGCGGGAAGGAAGACCCATTTCTTTTGAAAGTCGTCCAATCAAAGGAAAGTATTTACATAAACCTATTTATGAGAAGGAAATGTTAGCAATACTGCATGCACTAAAGAAATGGAGAACTTACCTAATGGGAAGACACTTCAAGGTAAAAACTGATCATGATAGTCTTAAACACTTTTGGAACAAAGACTATCTTCAGAAGAGCAGCAAAAATGGGTCAAAAAGATGTTGGGTTATGACTTTGAAATAATCTACAAAAAAGGAAAGCTTAATGTTGTTGCAGATGCACTCTCAAGAAAGAATGAAGAGGTGGAAGCATTGCTTTCTGCCATTTCTATTATCCAACCAGATTGGATAACTGAAGCAAGAGATGAATGGAAGAAGGAAAAAGATGTATGAACACTCATTCAAAAGTTGCAGCAAGATCCTAGTACATCTGATACATTTAGTTGGAAAAATGATTCCTTATGGTACAAAGATCGCTTATATCTTTGCAAGAATTCCCAACTAAAACAAAAGATTCTTCTGGAATTGCACACTTCTCCTTTAGGAGGACACTCAGGATTTTTAAAAACTTATCACGGGGTGAAGAAAGAATTTTTTTGGGATGGCCTTAAATCTGATATTCAAAAGTTTGTGGCGGAATGTTTGGTTTGCCAGCAGAATAAAGTGGAAACAATTAAGAGCCCGGGACTTCTACAACCTTTATCCATTCCAAGTCAACGTTGGGAGGAGATTTCAATGGATTTTATCACAGGTTTACCTAAGTCCGAAGGAAAGAGTGTCATCATGGTGGTAGTTGATAGACTTACCAAGTGTGCACACTTTTGTGCATTATCTCATCCATTTAAAGCAAGTACAGTTGCTACTACATTTATGGATAGAATTCAAAAGCTACATGGAAGCCCAAGGGTTATTGTGAGCGACAGAGATCCCATTTTTACTGGAAATTTTGGGACGGAGTTATTTTCTTGTTTGGGTACTCAATTAGCTCATAGCTCATCTTATCATCCTCAATCTGATGGTCAAACTGAGATAGTAAATAAATGTTTGGAAGGATATCTTCATTGTTTTGTATCTAATAAACAAACACAATGGGTCAAGTGGTTACCTCTTGCTGAATGGTGGTATAACACTTCCTTCCATACTGCAGCAAAAATGACCCCATTTATAGCACTTTATGGATATCATCCACCATCCATCACATCATCTTTAAGGGAAAATTCGAAGGTTCAAGCAGTGGAAGATCACATCGAGCATCGGCAAGAAGTTCTCCAACTCTTAAAGGATAACCTGAATTTGGCACAAAATCGAATGAAACAACAGGCAGATCAACATCGTAGCGAGAGAAGTTTTGATGTGGGAGATTGGGTATTTTTACGGCTACAACCATACAAACAAATGTCCCTCAAGCAAGCAAAGAAGGATAATAAATTATCGCCAAAGTACTATGGTCCTTACAAGGTGTTGCAAAAGATTGGTACTATGGCATACAAATTGGAGCTTCCTTCTTCTTCGCGAGTACATCCGATTTTCCATGTTTCATGCTTAAAGAAGGTTATAGGTGAAAATCTTCCAGTTCAAACAGTATTGCCAGAACTTGATGGGGAAGGGAAAATCATATTGGAACCTGAAGCAGTCATGGAAAAAAGAACTCGACAACTACGGAATCGATCAATTTCGGAGTATCTCATCAAGTGGAAGAACTTACCCACTGAAGATTCTACATGGGAGGATGAGAATTTTATACAGAAGCACCCAGAGCTACTCAAGTGTTGAGGACAACACTTTTTTGAAGGAGAGGGCATGTTAGGTCCCTATATTACTAGTATAGTCCCTTATTGTTGTTAGTGTAACCCCCTTATTGTTATTATTGTACCCTTGTAACCCCCATTTTGTTATTATTGTGCCCTTAAATTATTATTGTTAGGTCGGCTAGGATTACATTGTAGCCCACTAGGATTACATTATGGCCCCATGGACTCCTATATATAGAAAGGAGGTTTTGTAAATTGTATAATCCAAGAATTGTTCATTTATGTAATGTATTGGAGGTTGCCCCCTCGAAGTGGCTTATTTCTAAGGCGTTGATATCTCTTTTCTTCTATTTTTGGAGCTGGTTACACAACAGTAACATATTACAGCACAGAGGACCCTTGATCTAATTAAGGAGGAGATGAAGAGCTATCCCATTTCACCCATTTTGAGATGCATTCAACCCTTTTGAGTTCAAGTGTAGAGTTTCAGAAAATTGGATAAGCATGATCATATGTACAATGACTGGTTATGAGTTCAACATTGTGCCTTGCTTTGAGACATCACATGTATTACCATGCAGATCTATAGCATTGTCACCTAGTAGTAGTGATAAAGAATGAGCCCCATTATTCTTGGAGAATTTTGAAGGTAGCTTCACTCATGAAGAAATGGATTTAAATATGATAAATGGTAGACATATTAAGATGAGGAATCTTCTCCTCTTTCTAGATGACACTTTCTCAATGAGCATCTCACAGCTCAAAAGAGAAAATTCTACTTGCAGCAGATCCAAAACCTCACTGGTTTTGGAGAACCATTGGTGAGAAGAAGGTCTCATTAAGAGATCTCAATGGAGGTGCACTTCAACATTTCATGAAGTGAAAAGTTCATCATCAGTTCGAGGAGGATGGTATTCTACAAAGGGAGGATACCATGTTTATGCAATACATCATTCATCATCCACATTGGGATGAGTGGGTGAGGATGATAAGTAAGGGATTGCATGACCACTTGTATATATATGACATAGGCCAGCAAGAAGCTTAGTTACGTTGGTTGCTCTTGGGTGAGTTTTGTTACTACACAAAGGCTCCTATTCCTTTGATCCATGCCTTTAAAAACACTCATGAAATGAAGAAGGAGGCGTGGATGCGCTGGCTGCTCTTGGGTGAGTATGATTACCACCCAATAGCTCATATTTTTCTGATTCCTTCCTTGTGTATCAATGTTAGAATGCAGCAAAAGAAGGCATGTTCACTTTGGTTGACCATGAGAGATTTTGGCCATTACATGACACTTCCTATGTCTATGTGTTTTGAATTGGGTAAAACTTGGCATGATGCTCTCATGATGTGTATTGATGGTGTTTTATTATATTGGGGTAATGTGACATTCCACATGTCTATCAGTATGTTTTTACTCCATGATGCACATGAGGAGGAGAGAAAGCAGCAAGATCTCTTGTTGATTTGGTTGCTTTTGGGGGAGTTTGGCTTATCCATCTTGCATGGGGGAGATGGAGGATGGCAGCAAAGGGCCTTACTCTGGTGGTTACTATTGGGAGAATATGGTTTGACATATTTGTCTACCCATATATCTCTATTTGTTCTTTTTCAAAATGTTGGAGTGATGCTTGGATCCAACAAGGCCAACAGGACTAAAGATGAGGGCATGTCAATGCTCAATTTACTTCATGAAACATGGGATAAAGACAGGCTTTGTGAGATGGGAAATTTCCTTTGTGGAAAGAACCACTTTATTTTATACATCTCATGTATTGATGATGATGTTGGACATCATATGGTTGTCACTTGGTACTTCATGGTGGAAGGAAGGCATCTAATCATACAGTTAGAGGTCATTCTTTGTATTTTGAGAGACAACCTTGAAACCAAACAAGCATGACACATTGCAGAAAATGGAGGAGGCCTTCCTTATGTGTATGCCATTTGGAGGGAAATGGATGGCTTTGCATCTAATTTTGCAGTTGCTTGAGGACAAGCAACATTTTTCTAGGTAGGACTGTAATATTCCCAAATTTTCACATGATATTTGGAATATTAGAGTTCTTTATTTTCTTAATTAAGTAAGTAAATAAAATGGTGGAGGGACCCACAAACCTCAAAGATGAATAAAATACACTTTTAACGTCTGTATGTGGATATTCTAGATCTAGATCTAAAATCATGGAGTAGTGGAGCAGCTCCATTAATGGAGATCATGTCCCATTTATGAGATATATTATGGAGAATGAAACAGTCAAATAAGATCATGGATCTTAAATATAAAATCATGAGGATCTTTGATAAGGTCAACTGAGATCATAGTGCATTCAAAGAAGATCATAGAGAACTTATGATAAGTTAGTGGAGGAATTGATGAATTTAATGAACACATGATTGAGAGGGTGATCACCCAATACGAACATGATGGAGGACATGGAGAAACAGTGCAGTCAAACATGGAGACTTATGTCCACATGTACATCACAGTTTTGGAGTGGGCCTAGGCTATGGAAGGCTCATATCTATATAAATGAAGATGAAGGCACAATGGAAGGCATGATTTGGATTATTCATTTCTTAATTGTATAGATCTAGATTTGTCTTAGGACATTTCTATGAATTCTTGAGTTTTTTTAGCTAAGATTGCAGTGTTGTTTAGCACAGGGTGTTCCTGAGCGGGGATACCTCCTCTTTCTTTGAGTAGCTCTTGAAAGAGAGTTGTACTAAATTCCTTATCAGGCATTGGTGCCATCTTCAGGAGGTTGTTTCTAGCATTCAGCTAGGAAGCCGATGGAGGATTCATCTTACCACTTCTTTCTTCACATTTATTCTTCCAGGAGCAGCAAATCTAGATCCAAAATTTAGGCCATTGGGTTTTACCTCCATGCAGCAGCAGCCCCTTCAAGGATTGTGCAGTCCAGTCCTGTAGATCTATTGGAGGAAGGAAGTTTCCAGTATTTCATCTTGAAATCCTATGAGGGATCATCTCCTCACATTGGATCTATTGTCTCCATCATTTAGGAGCTGATTTGACATATCTAGTAGCAGGCTATTGAGGCTCCCTCTCTGACAGCATAGTTTTCTGAAGCTGTGGTTCATCCAATAGCTATTTTCAATGGAGGAGATTGGAGGATCTAGATCTTTATCTTTTAGCCCAAGGATCTAATGAAGGGATGAGCCCTTCTTACATAGATCTAATTGTGCATCATTGCAGCCATCATATCATTAGATCTAGCTTCAGATCTACATACCTAGCAGTGTATATGTGAAGCCCTAAGAGGGTGGTTTTTATTAGATTGACATATATGAGAAACCCTTTCTGGGTTATCTTGGGTATCCATCATGGAGCCCGGATCTCTGTTTTCAGCATCATAGAAGCTCCCATTCTGCCTTGAACTAACTTTCTATCTTTTAGGTAGTTGCAGTCCCAATAAATGCAGCAGGTACAACACAGTTTACCTTCCAAAAGTTTAGCAATTACATAGTCCCTCTTGTGGGATCATTACAGGGTCATTCCAGGCCATCCCTTTGGCTTGAGTGTCTCATATTTTTAGCACTATTTTACTTTCTTTTTCACCTCCTATATAATAAAATGGTTCAGCTATTTCTCTGCATTTTGATGTGTATATATATTTATTGTTTACTTTACTATAGTACTTATATTGTGTTTCAATATTACTGCATTCTCTCTTTTGGGATATTACAAGTTGTTTGACTCTATTTAGAGCTTTTGTTTTATTTTTTTTAGTTCTAGTTTAGTTTTAGTTTGAATATGCATGCTATTTCTCTATCTAGTATTTTTATGTTCTAGCATGTTCCAATAACTTGCTTGATTCCACTTCTTTTTCTGCCTGTGACCAATAACTTAAGAGGGTAAACCACACCCCTTAAGTTGGTGTGATTTCATACGTGTGTGCACCAAACACACTAACATAGTCATTTCCATCAATTTTAAAAGCTTTCTCAATAGTAACTAAGCACCTCATGTCCTCCCCAAGTCAATTTATCAAGCACAGTACTGATTTTCTTACTCACTTCCTTTTCCATTGCGTTTTCACTTTTTCCTACTATTGAGAGATTTAAGTGGACTAAAAACCTAACCCTAACATATAATATCCTCACACACCTTCCCCATACCATACTCTATCATTCCCTACCGTTCATTGCCTCCCTAAACTTCATTCCCATAAAACCCTAATTTCCTACTATTTTTCTATTGCGGAATTAGGAAATCCTGGTGTTTTCTTAATTTGATCACCTTATTTACATCCATTTCACAAAATTTCACTTGTGTTTTGAAACCAATATACAACCCTAACTCCTAAGTTTTTTTGGGAATTTTTCTTGGCTTCACTACCCTTCATCTCACCATCTTAAACCTACCCTAACCCTCCTCTGTTTTTCCAGATTCAGTGCACATACCCACTAAATCCTAAACACTTAGGGTTTCATCCTTTGATAGAAACTTATGAAGAGTTAGAATAAAATCCACAAAGTAAGGAACCACATCATATTCGAGCCCTGCACCTAGCAAGAAGTTAATGCCTCACCTTTTTCCAAAGGATGTTTTGAGAGGGCTGGATACTTGAGATTCTATGAGAAAATCATGGAAGAAGGTTGTGATATCCAATTGATAAGCTTTTTTTCCACGAGTTTCAGTATGGGAAAGGCCATCATTGTAGGTGTAAAGTTCAAATTATTATCAGATGTGATTTCTTTAGCAACAAGTATACCTAGTCATGGACAAAAGTGGTTTAAGGGCATGGACGTAGACCTTGAATATTATAAATTGTTCCTCAAGCCTCATGCTAGAGATAACCCTAAGTACATCTTCCCTTTCAGGAACCTCCTTAACATATATGATCCTTTAATGAGGTTAATTATGAAATATTTCACATGTGAAGGGACATTATCTAGGTTTTACAGGTACCATGTCATATTATTGATGCAATTTACCTCTACTAAACCACTTGACTTCCCACATTACTTTACAGACGTTTTCTTAGAATGACTAAGAAGTTTCAGAGCATTAAAAAATATCATCACCCAAGTATTTTCCACCATATTCTAGTCAAACTCATTGTTTTGCATCATCTCTCAGCTGTCAACATGACTTGGGAAACCTTCATGGAGAAAGTAGCAACAACGCCCACCACTAGTCCTCCTATCACGCATAGCACACCATCACCATTAGTATCAGCACAAACAATGGAGGTTGGATCTTTCAGCATGAAAACTCAACTTTCAAATGATCCTAGGGTTTTTGAGGTCACTCACGCCTATAAGAAAGGAAAGAGGCAAGTATTTCTCCCAAATCCATCAAAAGTGTGTCTAAAATTCATACTATAGTTGAGAAAAGATAAATAGAGGAGAAACCACTCATTCATCAGATTGAATCACCATTGCACCAACATGATGAAAAAATGCCCCTAGATTTTGATATGTCAGAACACGTTGAGGATAAATAATTTGAAGAGATCATAAAGGATAAGGATGAGGAAATATTTGAGTTGAGGGAGATTTTTTCCATTGCACATTCTCATATTACATTCCTACAATAAGAGAATCTTCAGTTAAAGGTAAAACTACTCCCCCAAGACAAACCTAAGGTACATGTTTATGTAGATAAAGGCAAGGGAAAAGAGATTGTAGATGATGATGATCTGGAGGATGTAGGGGTTGAAACAAAGAGAATGAAACCAAGGACAATGGGCCTAAAAAAGTTGATTCATAGATAAATAGAATCAATAGCTCCTAAAGCAGGTTAGCAGACCTTTGATGAGTTGATTCTTGATGAAATAAATCAAGACAGAGAGTATTGGCTTGATAGATTCAATGGGAACCTTGAGAAGCTGTTGAATACAACCAAGAAGAACAATAACCTCCAGAGGCATATGGCCTACCATTATTGTGTCGGGAACAAAATTTCACAAATCAGGCTCAAACAGGTGAAAAAGAAGCTTAAAGAGGCTCAAATGAAGCTTAAGGAGAAATAAAACTTGGACCTCCTTTATGAGGCATATATGGTCGTTTATCCTACCCTCCACAAGTATTATACAAGAAAGTTTGGACAGTTTTGAGAACTTTTTTCATTTTTGGTGATTTTTGCACTAAACTAGAAATTCAGCCTTCACAGATGTGTACCGCCAAGTTGCTAGGATTTTTACTAGGGCATCCAAATGATGAATGGCTTGCACAGTTGAATCCATTTTGATGAGTACATCGCTGATCAGGAACCCTTTTTGCATGAAAATCTCTAGTTTAGAAGAAAATTTTTAAAAAAACACCATTTTTCTATGCTTCTGTCACTATTTTTGACATTCAGTTATGCATCTGGAGTAACCTTGGGATAATCAAATTTTGGAG
Source organism: Pinus albicaulis (assembly GCA_034641835.2). Lineage (NCBI taxonomy): Eukaryota > Viridiplantae > Streptophyta > Pinopsida > Pinales > Pinaceae > Pinus > Pinus albicaulis. The sequence goes on from CM076570.1 coordinate 87,131,277, forward strand.
GCCTTCCTAGGGGTCATTTTTCAAATTTAAAGATGTTCCGAAAAATAGACACACAGGGCTAGTTGACCTATCTTCCATATTTTGATTTGGAGTCCTAAAATTCCCTCAAATTCAATTGCAAAAAGTGTTATGCATCTGTAAAAAAGTGTTATGCATCTATCAAAAAGTGTTACACATATGGATAGGATTCCTTAGGACACTTGTCAAGCCCAATAAAAGTCAGATTTTCGAGGTTTTTCTGTCCTTTGAGTTTTAATTGGAGTAATTCTGATGGTTTTTAACCTCCCTTGAGTTTAGGGAGGTTAAAAACCATTCCCTCAAATTCAGATAATGACTTAGAGTGTGTGTCCTAACTCTACCATTCCCCAACAACGAGGCCAAGAATTTTATCACTCCCCCAACCTTCCCAAGGTTGAGAGTGGGATTGAAGGAAGGTAACCACAGACCAGGCTTTAGGTGAGGAAGCTAGCCCTATCGGACTAGAGAGGGCTTTCCCAATGTCACTTTGCAGTCAATGAAATAACTAAATATCTAATGATCTTAGGCTAGATATATAAGCTCAGAAAATAGGGTTTTTATTTTGTGTTTATGTGCTGGATAGGAATGATAGTAAGGAGACTAGGTCTAGGGTTTTAGGTCAAATTTCAAGGTCAACTTGCAGAGAATATGGATGAGACCAAGTAGGTAGCTTGAAAGAATGCTTAGTTTTTAATTTTTTATAGGATGAAATGATAGAAAGTCTGAATGAGCACTAAGTTGAATTCATTCATTTATAAGAACATAAACATGTAATGTAAATATTGTTAAGGCATAGGATGAAAATGTATGATTTCTGCTTATAAACTGACAAGATAAACACATATAAGAATGTGTATGAAATAGGAAAACATATCATTCGGCATGATAATATAAACATACAAAGAAAGTACAAATACTCTAAGGCATACCACATGATTCTCAACACAAATTTTGCAACATTGTCTTTGATTTCATTCCAAAATGCTTATACAATAGCTTCACTGCAAAAAAACAACTACCCAACCCAAGAAAATACTAAAGTGGGTTTAATTATAGAAAATATGCATAATTACACCTCATAGGGTTGAAATCCCATTCAAAATGTATCATAAATACATGATATGAGTCACTTTCTATAATTTAGTGAGGTTAAAAACCATTCCCTCAAATTCATCTAATGACTAAGAGTGTGTGTCCCCCACATTAAATTACATGTTTCCTCATGATAAAAGGAAAAAACCAACTCAATCACTCTAATTCCATCTCAAAGGAGAGTAAAACATTGAAAATATGACTTTTTCTGGGCTTGACAAGTGTCTTGAGGAATCCTATGCAGATGTGTAACACCTTTTGACAGATGCATAACACTTTTTTAAAGATTCATAACACTTTTTTGAAGCTCACTTTGAGGGAATTTTAGGACTCCAAATCCAAATATGGAAAATAGGTCAACTATCCCTATGTTTCTAGTTTCTAGAACATCTTGAATTTTGAAAAATTACCCATGGGAATGCCTCCAAAATTTGATTCTACCAAGGTTACTCCAGATGCGGAATAGACTGTCAAAAATAGTGGCAGAAGCATTGAAAACTGGTCGTTTTTTGGATTTTTCTTCCAAAATAGATATTTTCATGAAAAAATGGTTCCTGATATATGATGTACTCATCAAAATTCATCCAACCATGTAATCCATTCATCATTTAGATTCCCCAATAAAAATCATAACAACTTGGCGCTACACATTTGTGAAGGTTGAATTTCCAGTTTAGTTCAAAAATCACCAAAAATTCAAAAAGTGCTCAAAATTGTCCATACTTTCTTCTATAAGACCTATGGAGGGTGGGATAAACAACCATAGATGCCTCATGAAGGAGTTCCAAGTTTTCTTTCTCATTAATCTTCATTTGAGCCTCTTTAGGCTTCTTTTTCACTTGTTTGAGCTTGATTTGTGAAATTTTGTTCCTAGCGAAATAATGATTGGCCATATTCCTCTAGAGATTATTATTATTCTTTCCTTTATTCAACATATTCTCAAGGTTACCATTGAATATATCAAGAGAATACTCTCTGTCTTGATTGATCTCATCAAGAATCAACTCATCAAGGTCTGCCAACTTGCTTTGGGAGCTATTGATTCTCTTTCTCCCTGAAGTGCCTTTTTGAGGCACATTGTCCTTGGTTTTCTTCACTTTGTTTCAACCTATACATCCTCCAGCTCATCATCCTCTGCAATATCTTTGCCCTTTCCTTTTTCTACATCAACATGTACCTTAGTTTTTTCATGGAGGAGAAATTTTACCTTTAACTAAAGATTCTCTTTTTGTAGGAATGTAATCTGAGAATTTACAATGGAGAAAATCTCCCTCAACTCTATTATTTCCTCATCCTTCTCCTTTATGATCTCTTCAAATGATTTATCTTCAACTTTTTCTACCATATCAACATCTAGGGGCGCTTGTTCATTGTTTTGGTGAAATGGTGATTCAATCTGATGCATGAGTGGTTTATCCTCTATTTCTATTTTCTCAGCTATAGTATGAAGTGTACATACACTTTTGATGGATTTGGGAGAAAATACCTACCTCTTTCCTTTATCATAGGTTTGAGTGACCTCAAAAAATCTGGGAGCCTTTGAAATCTAAGTTTTCATGTTGGAATATCCAACCTCCATTGGTTTTGTTGATACTGATGGTGATGGTGTGCTATGCATGATAGGAGGGCTAGTGGTGGGCGATGCTGCTACTTTCTCCATGAAGGTTTCCCAAGTCATGTTGATGGCTAAGAGATGATGCCAAATAATGAGTTTAACTAGACCATGGTGGAAAAGTCTTGGGTGATGATATTTGTTTCTACTCTGAACCTTCTTACTCATTCTAATGAAACATATGTACAAGTAATGTGGCAAGTCAAGTGGTTTAGTAGAGGTAAATTGCATCAATAACATAATATGGTACTTGTACAACCTAGAGAATCTCCCTTCACATGTGAAATATTTCATAATTAACTTCATTAAAGGAGCATATCTGTTAAGGAGGTGCTTGAAAGGGAACATGTACTCAGGGTTCTCTCTAGCATGAGGGTTGAGGAACAATTTTTAATATTCAAAGTCTGTGTCCATACCCTTAAACCACTTTTTTCCATGACTAGGTATACTTATTATTCAAGAAATCACATATGTTCATAAGTTGAACTCTACACCTGCAATTATGGCCTTTCCCATACTGGAACTTGTGGAAAATAAGCTTATCAATTGGATATGACAGCCTTCTTCCATTATTTTCTCACAGAAGCTCAAGCATCCAGTCCTCTCAAAACATCCTTTGGAAAAAGGTGAGGCATTGAATTCTTACAAGGTGGAGGGCTAAAATATGATGTGGAACCCTCATTTTTGGATTTATTCTCACCCTCCATAATGTCTGTCAAAGGATGAAACCCTAATTGTTTAGGATGTAGTGGGTATGTGCACTGAATCTGGAAAAGAAAGAGGAGGGTTAGGGTAGGTTTAGGAGGGTGAGATGAAGGGTAATGAAGCTAAGAAAAATTCCCAAAAAAAATTAGTAGACAGGGTTTTATATTGGTTTCAAAACACAAGTGAAATTTTTTGAAATGGATGTAAATAAGGTGATCAAATTAGGAAAATATAGTGATTTCCTAATTCTGCAATAAAAAAATAGTAGGAAATTAGGGTTTTATGGGAATGAAGTTTAGGGAGGTTGTGACTAGTAGGGAATGATAGAGTATGGTCTGGGGAAGTTGTGTGAGGATATTGGATGGTAGGTTTAGGGTTTTATTCCACTGAAATCTCTCAACAGTAGGAAAAAGTGAAAACGTAGTGGAAAAGGAAGTGAGCAAGAAAAACAATATTGTGCTTGATAAATTGACTTGAGGAGAATATGCGGTGCTTACTTTCAGTTGAGGAAGATTTAAAAACTGATGGAAATGATCCTAGAGATTGGAGGAATGATTTGGGAGCAAAATACCAAAAATGCATACCCTTTCCAGATGCATAACGAAGCCTCCATATGTGTAACAAGTCTCTCCCATATGCATAACAAACTTCTTTTGGAGTAGTTTTCTTTCCTTTATTCAAACCCTTGACAATATAAGTTCAATGCTAAAGGTAAGAGATGAGCTCTACCAATCATTAAAATACAATATGAGATTAAAAACCTTCCTTTTCCTTTTTATAACATCTTGAAGCGACTTTTTGTCTTTTAGTGAAACAAAATACTTTGAGGACAATTTTGCCTTTTTGGAACAATTTGACAATGAAACAAGTTTTTAAATAAGACAAAGTGTCTTAATTTATTATACTAACTATGCTAACACCATTTAAAATATTTATATGATGAAAATGAAGTCTTGTTCGCCATTTTTTGTGACATTTTTGGACTTTTTAGTGGCAAAACAAGGACACCTAGACAACAAATCTAGATGGAAGATGGAGTGATTAACCTAAGACTCTAAATGAAAATGAGTGACATGACCTCTGAGATGATGATGGCCATGGATGGAATGAGGGGAGCGACATCTCTGACCTAGACCATATGCAGTGACCAAAACTTATTTGAAAACTTGTTTTAAAAGACAAAATTTTTTACCTAGGACTACTAAATGGTAAACTAAAAGAGCATGTTTGATCACTGAACATATTGACACTAACATTATGCACTCTTGGGAATATGTACCCTTTCTTCAAAAACTCTTCAATTTTCATCTACAACTCTTAAGTTAAAGTATGCTCATTCTATAAGATGTTTTGGAATCTCAGGAAACTCTTAGCATCAGATCAATTAAAATGTCAATATCCCTTTTAGGTGGAAGCTGTAGGATATCACCAAAAACATATTAATACTACTTTAGCACTATATACTCCCCAATATCATGTACCTTATCCTTGTCCTCTTCTTCCATATGGATTAAATAAAGCTAACATCCCAACTTTCTAAAACTTTTCTTTGTTTGCATGGCTAGTATTTCCTTTGTTAAAATAGGTCTTGGGATCCCCAACACCTTCCTTTGTTGACACTCTTCATCAAGAAAATAAATTTTTATGATAGCATGACGTGTATCCAAAAAATCCATGTGTATAAGGAAATCAAATGATATAAATGAATGGTATTTAAATATTCTCTGGTATTTACATTATTCATGCTTATCAAACATTCTTTTACTAATTCATTGAGTCTTCATTTTAACACTATGGCTAGATGAATTAACCAAGTCATATCATGATTAGTATTTTTCAAACAAAATCTTTCAACTAGCTTTGGTTCAACATAACTATGACTAGCTCCAAAATTAATTAAAATTGCAATGGATTGGTTAATCTTACCTTCAAATTTGATCATATTCACTTGATGATCAACTTGACAATTATCCAAGGTTACATATATTCTAGGAATGATTTTTTCCATGTCCCCCATTGTATCAACTTCTCATACGCTCTACATGGTTTTAATTTTAGCATCTTTATGAGGGAAATCCTTAAACATGTGGTCTGCCTCCTAACACCAACATTTTCTTGGTGGATCCCTTGGCATTTTTCACAACAAGTTTGATTTCCTGGGGTCACTAGGTATGGATTATTTCAACTCATTTTCCTAAGTGTTTTTATTAAAAAATAAGGGCTTGTACCCTTTATTCCTATGCTCTATTTTATTCTTGTTATTTTCAGCCCAAGCCTTTTTTTATCATTGGCCTAATTTTTCTCTATTCATAGAGGTATTTCACCTTTCTTATTACCTCCTCCAGTGTCTTGGGTTCATCAGTTTTGATATTATCATCATAATATGGAGGCTAACCACTCATAAACCTATGTATATTAACTCTCATCTATATTAAAGTCAACATAATTAAGTAGCTCTAGGAGCTTCCTGTCATATTATTCCATTTTCATATTTCCCATCTTGAATTCAAATAATTCTTGTATTATTTTTTCATAATAGTACATAGATAGATACTTTTTTTGAAAATACTTCTTGAATTTATTCCAAGTTATATGTTAATCATCCAAGTCCTTCACCTACCTAAGGTGTTCCCAACATATGTATACTTTTCCCTCCAAATGGTAGATGTCTATATAATTTGAGATACTTGATTATTCCTAATTATATCTAGGATTCTTCCTCCTCACCCTTCCTGTGGTATTCCCTAAATATAGGGGACTTAATATTTTTGAATTATCTCTTCAAATCCTTATTCCTAGATTTCCCTTTTTGAGACCTATATAGGGGCATATTTTGACTACTATATGCATCAAAAGATGTGTGTGCTTTCTTTCCCTCTTGCCTTGGGGAATGAGACTGAATCTAGTAGCAATAATAGATTTCCTTGAGTAATTTGAATCCTCTCCTTTTCCAAAACTCTATTTTTTGTGACTTTATTAGACTCATTTATTTGATCAATATTTTGATTCAATTAGTTCAAGCTTTACAAAATTTTGGCATTAATGAGTTATTTCTCTTATTTAGCTCTAACCATGCTTTCATTATCATATTTATATTTGAATATATCCATTTTTATATTTCTCATATTCTTAGGCAATCTCTAGTTTTATGTTCCTCCATTTCTATCAGGGAAAATTTTAAGGATGGAAATTTATCTTAAAGTTTAAAAAAATTGGTGAATCTCACTAGTCCATAATATGAAATCTATAAAATGTTTGATGAAACTTTTGTAAAAATATTCAAATGTATAATAATTTTGTATAGTTTTTATATAAAATTTTGGCGATTTTTAGAGTAAAACAGTTTTATAGTATAAAATTTGGGCGAATCGATTTTAGGAAAAATGGAAATTAGCGAATATTTTTTTTGGAAAAAGCATGCAAAATTAGCCCACTTGCGAATATTAGCCCCTAAAATTTTCCATGATTTATATGACCATGGGAGTCTCTTGTAGCATTTCCATGAATCCTTCCCTTGAATTCCCCATATTCATGGTTGTAGGATCATTGAGAACATGTAATTTCTCTTCTCATCAAGTCCTCAAATCTTCCAAGCCAGTTCAGTCTAGTTAGTTTATATACAACAATTTTTTTTAATAGCAATAGGGATTATATTGTATAAATCTATGTGCACACACACACACACACACACATAAATATATTTTAATCATAAAAACATTATTTAGTATTATAGGTCTCATGAAATTCTCTATCTTTAACCTTGGATGACTTAATATTTCAACTTAGGCTCTGATACCACTTTGTAACATACTTGACCCCAAGGTCACCATATGGAAATGGGCTACAAATTTTTTTCTCTCAAGCCTCTATTTTTATATTACTATCATATTATACTCATTAAGAGCTTTCCCATGATATAAATTTTACCTCATTCTGATTTATAAGCACAAAGTTATGGTTATAAGAAGAATTTCCAATTTATGCCACATCAACATCCATAAAAAATGACATGTAGTAGTCCTACACCATGTGTCACCACCATATTATTCCATGTTGATTGAATCATGACTGACATGTGGCACCCTTGCACCCATGTTTTTCCCCCACCAAACCACCTCTATTGTTGTTACACCATTTTTTGGTCATCTTACCTATTACTATTAGATGGACCTAAGTACACCATGTAAGACCAATTTTACCCTAAGTAAAATTGCTTTCACTATGAAAAATAACTTAGTAAACCACATTTATTAAGTTTTTTATGGTCTAAACAGGAAACCCAAGGAGGAAATATTAAATAAATCCACATTTGTTTGATTTTTCTCAAGGAATAATTAGTTAAACAACAGTTTAATTAATATTCCTGGTCATATTTAACCCAAAAAAGGAAAATTAATTAGATAAATCATTATTTATCTTATTATTTTCTGGGAATAATTATTTAAACCTTATTTAAATAATATTCCTTGTTAAATTTGACTAAATCATTTATAAATAATTAAATAAATCATTATTTATTTAATTATTACTCAACCACATCCTCAAAATAATAAATAAACTATTTGTATATTTATTATTTCCGAATAAAGGGATTTGACCCAAGTCAAATTATTTTTCCCTCCAACAATTATTATAAAATATTCCATAAAAGTTGGATCTAGATTTGGTTAATAATATTTTAACTATGCACCAATATCTAGACTAACTCAATATTTTGTTATAAATAGAAGGGTTTTTCCATTCACTCACTACCTTTTGTGGCCTAAATATCACTCTGGATCTATACTTTTTGTATGACTTTGATCTTCCACCATTGTCATATTTTTCTATCTTTTTGCTTGTGAGCTCCCTTTGAGTTCCATTTTTGTCTGGGTTTTTTACACCATCAAGAGAGAGGTATTTTAGATCTGAAGTGCTGAGGACTTACAAGAACCCATCCCATTGAGGGGGACTCGTAACATATTTCTATGTTCCCTTCCCAGGTGTCAAAAAATACAAAAAATTCTTTAAAACAATCTTGTCTTGTCTATTGGATGCATGGAGCAACATTTGCTTTCATTTACTGCTTAATGTCTTTTAATGCATAGACCTAGATTTTGCAGCATTTATCTTGGTAAAATAATAGAAAATCTAAAGATATTGGCATCCATCTTTGTTTTTAGGGTTGTTTGTTATGCACGGCTAAAGTGAGCCTTTTTCGTACGCTTGCAATTAATATTAATACTAACAAATGGCGACTCCACAAGGGTTTATGATTACGACCTCTGTCATTTTTCAGATCCCTGCATATCCAACTGCTTCAAACCCTAGGATTTCTCTTTAGCTTCTTGTTTTGATTTTCTTGATGTTTTTTTTAACCTATAAAACCCTAAAACATTGAAAATTATAACTTCTGTGTGTTTTCAGACCTATTCCGCAGGTGACAAGCATTAGTCGCAACTGAGACAACAAAATTTTCTGAAACCTGCTCTAGAGAGTGTCGGAAGTGTAGGCCACACTTTTTGGGCCAAAACTTGCGACCTGAACCTCCAGGGTGCAGAAAACAGGCCAAAACTTGTGACCTCTGTAGAAAACAAGTCAACAACTGCGAACTAGACTTTTTGCGGAATTTTTTTATAGATTTTTCTGGGTTTGTCTGGGTCTCTATTCAGGGTTTTCTAACCTCCGTCTCCGCTAGTTTTGGACCTGTACTTGTTCTATTTTACTCAAAAAAGTGGGAGCCTAGCCCCTTAGGGTTTCAGTACCCTCCACTTTTCGTGGAAGATTTTTAGCTACTGCAAGCGATTTGAAATTTCAGTGTGTTCATCCTTTTTTTAGATTTGATCCCTTACCTTCAGATCCACTTCAGATTGATTATTTATCCATCCAAAATGCCTCTTTTCAATTTTGTTTAGGTTTTCATCTAGGGTCCCCTCCGCTTCCCTCCAGGTTATAGCCTTTCGCCACCCCATTTACAACAATTTTTCCTCTGATTTTTTTTTTGCTGTTTTTTTGCAGCTATTTCCAGCAGATTTGACCTTTATATCATTGTCCCTCCTGACTTTAGATCTATTGGCTATTTTGGTGTGTTTTGACTAGATTTTTTCCCACCTACAGACTACTTGTTGAGAGGCTCGCCTCCTTGGGTTTAGATTAATGCATAATTAGTTGTTTATTTTTTGTTATTTCAGTTCCATATACTGTTATCTACAGGTTTATTTACAGTTATACAACCCACGTTTTCTTTTTCTCTACAAATTTTTGGGTTTAAAAATTAAAATTAGCACACTTAACACACACACCCTAAGTGAAGAAGAGTCTGGTTAACATCGCCAGGAAAATACTTTAACATTGTAATCAAATGATCCTACACCTCTCTGCCCTTGTTTCAACATTGTAATCAGTTGATCCTGCACCTCCTTTCCCTTGTTGGTCTCTCTTCCCTTTGTGTCATGTTTGTGCCTTCATCATTGTGCCTCCAAGGCATTTATCTTGGAGACTTCTTGGCCTTCACCCTCAGATTCTGGTAGGAATACTTACTCCTCCACGTAGGATTTAAGTTAGTACTCCACCAAGTCTACACTCTGACTCCTCTTCTGGTTCATTAGGTTCCCCTTCTACTTCTGCCCCCGGTTCTCTGCCTGTCACCTTCACCATGTTTGGTTCAGGACCTAATGCTGGTGGTAGCCCCGGCCCTAATGTTGGGAATAGTACTAGTGGGACCGCAACAGGAACTACCCCAGCTGCTCCCTTGCTCCCCTATATGGCAGGCCTCAGTCTTCCCAATTTTAACCAGTGGATCAATGAACCTATACGCCATGATGCTGGTTGGCCTGCTATGCCAACCAAGATCCCTTCCGACATCCCCAAGTTTGAAGGTCTTGCTGGTGAAGATCCTACAAATCATGTTCGATCTTTCCACATGTGGTGTTCATCTAATTCCATTACCAATGACTCTGTTTGTCTTTGATTGTTTCAACGTACGCTTAGTGGCGAAGCTTCTAAGTGGTATGTTGATAAAGCCTCATCCTCTCATACCACCTTTGCAACTCTTGCCCAGGCGTTTATGTCTTATTTCTAGTTTCCCCTCCGTTATGACACTGGTACCAAAATTTTGACTTCCTTCCATCAAGCGTCTGTGACCTGCCTATCTGATCATGTCTAGCAATGGCGGAGAAGAAAGAGCCTATGTTGAGTCCTTACCTTTGAAGACCATGTCTACATGGACTGGTTTCTTAGATCTCTTTTGCCTGCTATTAGCAAAGATGCCACATCGCATTTCCCTCAAACTGAAGAAGCTGCTCTCCAGATTGCGTTAAAATATGACCTAATCTACACTAAGTCGGGTTATGTTTATACCATTCTACCCGATCTTCCTAGACCTGATGGTGCCAATGCACCAGGGGCATCTCATGCTATCGACAGTATCATTGGAGCTCTTTCTCATCCACACGCTCAACCTCCTATGGGATATGGTTTCCCTCAGGGAGGGGCCAGCACCTCCCGCACTTTTCCCCCTTCAGGTAGCATGTATCCAGGATACAACATGCCTCCTCCTTTTTCATAGCATGTTTACCAAAATGTTACTCAACCTCCTTGTTATCCGTATCCACAGCCTGGTGCTCCAGCTCCTTAAGCATTAGCACCTCCGCCTCCCTTACCTTCTCAACCCCCGCAACAACAGCCACTTCCCCCTTAGGGGCAGGTGTATGCACAGCAGGGTGTGACTAATCCTCCTACTTCCAAAACGAAGAGGAAAGGTACTCAAAATCAATCTTCCCCTGGTAATCCTGGAACTAATCCTCAAAATAATGCACCTAACACTGCTAACCAACAACAAAGCACTCAACCCAAGAAGGACAGGCCTATTCGCATGAGTAAGCCTTATAATGTTGTGGTGTTTATGGTCATTACACACATGATTTTCCCCTTTTACCACAGATGTGACAGATGTGGGAGACTCAATAATCATCGCGAGGACAACAAGCCTCCCCTTATATCCCTCCCAATGTTGTGCCTAGGCAGCCAACTGTGTTTACTAATCCTTTCCCTCAACAAGGATTTGTGGTTACCCAACCACTTAAAGGTCAGGTGGCCACTCAACCTCCTCCATCTGGTACCTCCGATTACTAGATTCTCATGATGAACTCTGACCAACCCATTACCATTGACCTCAACCTTTAGACTCGGTCCCGTTAGTACAACAAGCCTCCCACTATGTCTGCCCCCGAGCCCCCTTCTTTAGGTTCTAAAGAGCCTCTTTCGACAAATAATGGTCCTTTGTAGATTCCTCAGCCTAAGGTAGAGGTTCATACCAAAATCCCTAAGGGACCTTTACGCTAAAATGCTACTTCTAGAAAACCTACCCATTCGTATAGTATAGTAGACAATTTGGTGCAATCTCCTGCTGCCATCTCAACCTTGGAACTCCTCCTATTGTGCCCTTCACAACGAAAATCTCTATTCTCTGCCATGGGCACTGTATATCCTTCAGATGATCGATTGAATGTCTTCTATGTTGACCGGTCAGAACATCCTCCTCTTCTTGCTTCCATCGCCTTCCAAATCCTAGTCAAGATCTAGAATGCCAACGTCTCCCGTTGCATCATTGATGAGGAGGCATCCAATCGTGTGATGTCTGCCTCGGTTTCGAAGCAACTTGGATCACCTGAGTTGGACCCTTCCATGATCACTCTCTGAGCGTGGGATGGCAACTCCTCCAAGCCCATTGGCGTGTTTCACAATTGTCCTATCACTCTTGCAGGCAAGACTATTTGCGTTGATGTAGAAGTCATTGATGCCCCCTTAGATTACAACATTTTATTGGGTCGTAGCTACACCTATGCGATGTTTGCTGTACCATTTTTGGTTCACCGTAAGATGTCCTTTCCCCCGAATGGAAATATAGTCACCATTGACCAGTTGACATATTACAAACCAAAATCTCAGACCTCCCTTGGGTCCATCATATCTTCTGTGGCCAATAAGCAAATCGTCGATCCCCTAACCAGCGTCTCACTCGGAGTCTAAAAAGACTCATCTTTACTTGGTACATTCCCTGGTCTTCCTCCTCCTGTCTCCAATCCCATCTCATCAAATGTTTGCATGATGCAATTGTCTTGAGCTTCCCTCAAGAGGCCTGCTTTAGCTAGTCAGCAGTCTCGCCCTCCACAAGCAGCTCCTAGCCCTTCGATTCAGCCTTCTGGACCTCCTCTTCCTGGCCCTTCACCTACAGCTGGTATCCATGAGCCTCTCTATCCTCTTGGAATGGTTCCTCCAGGCCTTAACCATCTCAGATCCATCTCGCCTGGCCATTACCCCTCCGGTCAGATACCGTTCTTAGCTCCCCCTCCTGGAGTGTTCTCGGTACCTGTCATGGCTACCCTATTCCTTCTTAACATGGCCCTGGGGATTCCTTTCTGGTACATCAATCCCCCAGGTGGCACCCCACCTGGTCAACCCAAACCTTATCTTTCTTTGACCTCGGTTCAACTGGTCCCCATGACTCCTCTCGATGCTACTGTGCCTCAGCCACCTCAACAGGAACCTTCTCCTATTGCGACAGCTTCGAGTAAAAAGGGAAAAGCTCACAAGAAGGCACCAAAAGACAAAGCTGCCCCGACTGACCCTATTCCTTCTTAGCCTTCAAAGCCTTGTGCTTTGTGTGATGTCTTCGGTCATGCCACCCATACTTGTCTTGATTTGCCTCATATCAAGCCCATGGTTACTGTTGCGTTCTCTTAGTCTATGGTCCCTGAAGCCTCTGTTTCTTCCTCTAATGTAGCCAAGAACCCTAATACTATTCACACCAACCAACCTTATGCTTCGTGTGATTTCCATGGCCATTATTCCCACCATTTTCCCTGCCTCATGCATTATTGTGCCTTTTTGGAGGTAGTTCGGGAGTATGAGATTGAACAGAACCAGTCTGCCTCTCCCGTTCTTGCGCAATATGCTTCAGGCCAGCTTGAGGATTTACCCACTCCCATTGAAATTCCCCCTCCTAATGTCAAGATGATGGAGCCTGTGGCCACCATCCTCTACCTATCATCATTCATGAGACCCTCGGTGGAAACTCCCTCTGAGACTTCCCCTTCTGTTTTTCTCAACCTCCCTTCAACAATCACCCTGGGCTCAACATCGGTGGATCCCTTATCTGCTTGTTCTTCCATCATCCCCCGTGATGATGTGCATGTGAAAATTTCTTCTCTTGATGATGATTCAGGTATCTTCGTTGTGTCATGTGGTCTCCCTTCCTCCAGTTACTCCATCTTCTATTGTGATGATGACATCATGGAAGCCTTGTCCACCCCTGACCTCATCTTTCTCGCCTATAAGCAGAATGACACCATCCATGTCTATGGTGACTTTCGTGGCCTAAGCACAAGCTGCCCACAAGGTAGCTCCCACACATCACCTTCCTGACAGTGTGCGGGTGGTAGACATCCTACCCAAAGCACTCCCTCTCGCAGTGTTTGTTTGATTTGTACTTTGCGCTTAGGTTTCCAGCATTTTTCATCATCCTCCCATTTGTTGTCTTGTGGCACCTTCAAGATGGACCTCCCATCCACACCTTATATCGATTTTTCCGATGGTGCTAGTCGCTACTCTCGGAATCTAGCCTTGGCAGGTTGGTCCATTTTCACCCCCATTCATTCGCTTGTTCTCTCGAATGGTGTATGCATTGGTACTGCCACCAATAATTAGGCCGAATACGATGCAGTGTGAGGTTTATTAGCCAATTCCCTTTCCCATCGCATCCTCCACCTTCATTTTCATTTAGATTCCCTGCTTCTTGTCATGCAAATTAATGGTGTATATCATGTGCATAATCCTATCCTTTTTAGAAGATATTTATGAGTGAAGCTTTTGATGCGTGAATTTGAAATCATTACATTCAATCATGTACCTAGAGAACAAAGTCACTATGTAGATAGCATTGCAAACAATATTCTAGATTTGCATTTAGCACATGTATTTAACACAAGACAATAACATAAAATCATGAAAGCGATGAATATCCATAATATGTGTCGTATAAAAAATTTTAGAGTTCATTAACTCTGATACATATGACATGCCCATAGCATGTTACAAAAAAATAAAAAATGGGGCCACCACCTGCCCCTCCACCTAATCACTATCTGGAGGATCCCAAGCCAATGGCTCTACTCCCGTAGCTCGTAGATCGTGCATCCCCTATCCATCCATTGCCATGCGCCGCATGACCCCTGGCCACTCTTAGGGTAGACCAATACATGGCTCTATGTACTGGTCATCTAAGTCTTTCCAGTCATGCTATGAGACAACGGTCAGAAGCCTCTCACATCTACGACGGATGTCCTCTAGGAGGGTTGTTGCATCCCCATTTTGTGGCGCTCTCGATCCACTAGGTCCTGCAGCTCCTGATGTTGCAGGTCGTCCCATATACCCGACCTGCTTTACCGGTGTTGTATATGCATACCAAAAGTGAAAGAATCAGTACCATATAAAATATTCTGAAACTTTACAATGCACAAAAAATATTAGCAACTTGTCACTTACCATCAGGTCCCCATACTTGACTAGGCGGTAGCGGTAAGTCTGGGTCCCCACGATAACTCATCCCACTATAAGGATAGTTGTCTATGTATAATGGCATCTGATCCCAATGAGCAAATAAATCAAGTCAAAACACCCGTCCAACTACCCCACCTCCTCCTCTGCATAGTAGTCGCCTCCATTGACGCATCCTGGGCTCCCTAGGGCCCCCATCTTGGAGCTGTATACGAGGTCGAAGTGTCGGGATCTTCTCAAAGAAGAGAAAGCACAGCACTGTACCATGTGAATAGTCACGGTTCACTTGCCACTTGCATAGCGACAACTGTCATTTCAACAATGACAAAATCATCTGGGCCCACTCATAGTAGGTCCCACTCAACACACTCTCCACAAGCATCATCTGCCCTCCAGTGATGTGGTGGAGTGTCTAGTTTCCCAGGATCTATAACACCACTGCTGCCATAGCACGGGTCTCTAACCTCTTTAGATCCCAGATGGGTATCCATGTACCATTGACATGGAGACCTAGTCGAAAATGGTGCTCTATAAACTCCATGATGTTCTACCCTCATGGTAACACTATCTGAGTATTCCCTACCATACCAAGTGGTGGGAGAACAGTCAGAAAATATATATCCTGGACCATCAACTCAATCTGGTGCCCCTGCACTATAAATACCTCATTGTTTGGATCCCAATAATTGACAATCTGGGCCAAAAATGACTCTCCAGCTCTCATAAGAGGGTTCTCCACAAACTTCAGAACCCCAAACCTGTCCAATTCACTATGGGCACCCTTATCCTCTCAAATCTCCAACCGTAATGTGTACAGGTCTCTCTCTCTCTCCAGTTGATCCGTAATTCTTCCATATCTGCACAAAACCATCATATTTGTCAGTGTACAGATAGGAAAGACTGTATCCAAAGATAAAAACCTTGTTCTCAGCCAAAAAATAGCACAGAAAAACCCCTCTCTGTCAGGTTGCATTTTTCAGGCCCAATCCTCAAACAGGCTGCAGTTTTCTGCCCAAAACCTGCTACCCAGGTTGTAGTTTTTGCCCTAAAAAGTGCGACCTAGTCATGAAGAGGAGCAGGGGTCTATTCCTGAGCTTTGGGAACCTAAACTGTACTTTCAATCCACTGAAATGAAAGAGTATGGTTAGGCCCCTTACCTTCAATTGATGGATCTCGATTCCAATGGTCGGTTTTCCCACTATGATTGCTGCAAGATTTAGGGCCTTCTCTTCTCTCTACATTCACCACAACTACACTTGCAAATGAGTGAATTTGGAGGGAAAATGCCTTATTAAAAGAGAAACCCCTAATTTTTCTTTCGTCTGTTGCAGCCAAACTATAGCTCAATTTGAAAAACCGTCCATACCATTGGAAAGCTCTCACTGAGCTCTCAAATGGGTATCTATTAGTTTTTTTCCATTTAATACTTCACCAAGACACATTTTTTCCAAAAAGCGTCACTTCACCGCTCCTCAAAATCAAATTTCTTCACTTGCAACACTTGTACTTGGGGCACCACTTTGCCTCTATACTTGTCCATGCTCATGTCGAAATTCGTTATGAGTAACCATCTTGTACTCATGTTTTTATGATCCCCACCGGACCTTTTCTGTGTGGCAGCATCATCAAGGTCACCCTTGTATAGAGCATCCAAGTTGAGTCATCATCGCATCCATGGAGTCTATCCTGAGTCCCTTTGTATCCCGCTATAGTCCTCCATCCTTCATTGCTTGGTTTCTCTCTCGTGTTACACATTATGGCCTTTAGGCCTACTGTCTCCTATCCCCTTTGATATTGTGTCAGTCGCTGCCAAGTCATCCATGCCCTTTATGCTCTAACAAGGGAAGTCCTCCGTCCGCTACTCAGTACCTTCCATTTCATCATCATCCCTGGTGTCAGTCTTTCAGTCGCTCTACTATTTTCTCTCATGCCTTAGTTGAGGATCCCTTATTTCCTCACCTATGGCAAACCTCCTTCTGTCGACATCAGATCATTCATTCCAGAAGATAGGTCTAGAGGGCGATGTACCTTGGTTCCAGCTTCCACTCTTGTTCAGTACCTTGGATCAGGCAAAGGGACTCCTTATTACCCTTTGACTTGATTGCTTCTCAGCTCCAACTCCTTACAACATGATTGAGATCCATATACTTGATGGTTCAGTGATGCAGCAGATGATACCAGTGATTCCTGGGTGTGTGTGAGATGTTTTCAGACCTCATGAGGGGGTGGCCCTTCAGGTAGCCCCCAACATGTCCAGATGACCTCTTCATCACAGCATTTGATGTAGCTCCATAGATTTGATGATGTCAGCCTCAGCTGCTTGCATCGCCTTTTTTTTTGCATGTATCAGTCAGATTTTTAGAGCCCTTTCCTGTTTACAGGGGCACTTTTCTTGTACTCATGTCTCATGTACTCAAATATTATTGTATAATCCCTGGCTGTTATCCCAGGTACAATATGTATGTGGGATTCATTATCATGCTTTTATCTAGCTCATGTTTATGCTAGCATGTACTATATAGTTCATTCCCTTGTTTACTGGACACATTATGCTTTGTACTTTGTCTCGGCAGGCATAGGTATGCCTCCCCCGCTGCCTATAGCACAGGTACTCACTTATAAAAGAGACTTGTCGCACTTGTAAGTCTCACCTTCTTAGGGTCTAGTCCTCTAGCGCTTTGGTCTACCTTATATTTCTCTCTCTCTGACTTCCCCTTTGGTGTCTAGTGATTGAGTTCTTACAACGTACTTCGGTCATATGACTAGCTCCTAACGTTCGCACACTAGGGGGCAATCTATTACACAATTTTTTGGTCATCTAACTTGTTACTATTATATGGACCCAAGTACACCATGTAAGACCAATTTTACCCTAAGAAAAATTGCCTTCACTATAAAAAATCACTTAGTAAACCACATTTATTAAGTTGTTTATGGTCTAAACAGGAAATCCCATGAGGAAATATTAAATAAATCCATATTTGTTTGATTTTCCTCAAGGAATAATTAGTTAAACAACATTTTAATTAATATTCTTTGTCATATTTAATCCAAAACAAGAAAATTAATTAGATAAATCATTATTTATCTTATTAATTTCTAGGAATAATTATTTAAACCTTATTTAAATAATATTCCTTGTTAAATTTGACTAAATCATTTATAAATAATTAAATAAATAAGTATTTATTTAATTATTACTCAACCACGTCCTCAAAATAATAAATAAATCATTTATTTATTTATTATTTACAAATAAAGAGATTTGACCCAAGTCAAATTCTTTTTCCCTCCAACAAATATAATAAAATATTCCATAAAAGTTGGATCTAGATTTGGTTAATAATATTTTAACTATGCACCAATATCTAGACTAACTCAATGTTTTGTTATAAATAGAAGGGTTTTTCCATTCACTCACTACCTTTTGTGGCCAAAAGATCACTCTGGATCTATACTTTTGGTATGACTTTGATCCTCCATCATTGTCATATTTTTCTATCTTTTTGTTTGTGAGCTCCCTTTCAGTTCCATTTTTGTTTGGGTTTTGTACACCATCAAGAGAGAGGGTTTTCAGATCTAAACTGATTATGACTTACAAGAACCCATCCCATTGAGGTGTCAAAAAATACAAAAAAAATCTTTAAACAAATCTTGTCTTGTCTATTGGATGCATGGAGCAACTCTTGCTTTTATTTACTGCTTAATGTCTTTTAATGCATAGGTCTAGATTTTGCAGCATTTATCTTGGTCAACTAATTGCAGATCTAAAGATATTAGAAGCCATCTTTGCTGTTAGGGTTGTTTTTTATGCACGGCTAAAGTGAGCCTTTTTCGTACGCTTGCGATTAAGATTCATACTAACAATTGCACTGTACACATGGTTTGTTGTGTCAACATCTAGATCCAATTTTTTCATAATGTCCCTTTTATAAAATATTTGGATCACCAATCTTATGGATTTTTGGACTTTTAGATACATATATAAGTGGGCCCACTCTTAGCTAACCGAAAACATTTAGATTCAATAATTAACAAAAGCACTTATTTCATTAAAAACACATTTCCACATCCCACACTCCATTTCATCCTTGCCATGTCACCTCCTTGTCAACTCCATGTCATATTCCTTGCATCCCCATATATCTATATATTTGGGTATCTTGGTTATCCAAATATATAGAAAAACTTTAAAATCCCATTTAAATAAAATTCTATATTGTGGAGTTATGGTCTCCATGTTATCATCCATGAGGGATGACACCTCAATCACCATATCAACACGACCATGCCCCATATGCCACATCAACATGCCATATTACTTGATATTGTACATATTTCCATCTTATTATGCCACATCACCAGTGATACAACAACAATTCGGTCAAATACCACATCACGTGCCCCACATCCATGCCTTGTTTTTTTCCTTGATAGCATCTAGATTTTGAATTTATTAAAAGGTGCATTTTCACAAAGTTATGGATTTTCATATTTTCAGATTAGATTTTGTCAAAGGATATGACAAACTCTAACATAAGTGAAAAGTACCTAATTTTGGATTCTTTGGATATCTATATTTTGTTAAGTGATGGGGAAATTCCACTTTCATATCTAGATTGTGTCAAAGGAAAGGAAAACTCTAACAAAAGTAGTAACTATCAAATTCCAAATATTTCAGATATCCATATTATGTTAGGTGATGCAAAAAGGTTTTGCTAATGAATGAAAATGTGACTTTGTTATGTTTTCATCAATACATTTGTTATTAACTATATATTTTTTGTCATTTGGATATTTGGATAACATGAACATCCACAATTCACTATAATTTCTCCCATTTATCCTCTTGTAGCTAGGCTCACGGTCACAACCCCCACTAGCCTATGTGACTAGGGGCTAGGGCTAAACTCATTTCCCTGAATTTCCAAAAGTTTTAGTACTATGACTTGATTTTCTAGTATTCCTTTAATGTGTTATCTTCAACTCCAACTGGAATATGCTTTCCCTGAAATTTATTTGAGGATTCCAAAACTAATAATCCTAAAAGGCATCATAGACTCTTAAGGAATTATTCATTACTTAAAAATTCATGTGAAGAAAGTAAGGCTATAGGCCACTCATTAATTTATGCTCCTCTAAGTGAATTCCTTCACTCAAACTTAATGGTGAGCACAAAGTTCTAAGCCCCTTACAAAATTAGCTAAGAAAATCATTATAACCTATCTCTGATAGGTCTTACCCTCATGGTATCTTCATACAACTCTTCAAGCATAATCGTTAGGGAGACAACGAGGTCTTCCTCTACACCATAACAAGATAAGCTCTAGATACTCAACTATTAATTCTCTGTGATGTATTAATATTTTCATTATATTGCAAGGTTATAAAAGCCTCTCATCATAATCCCCCCTCAATACCAATTCTTAAGGGGGTGTTCTGAAATTTCACAACTAAAGGTCACATGAGGAATCCTTCTATAATATTCACTCAAATTTAAGCTTTTATTCTATTTAGAGTGAATTATTGTCCTAATAGAACATATATGTTTATAAACAATACAATTTGGGGTGAAATATATTTGCACAAACATCCAAAGACTACAAAAACCATGTAATATTGTAACAACCCTGGGTTAAAAGTTCATGTAATAAGAGAAATAAAGGTAAAGTAATACCAAGCTCACGAGACACATATTACAAGATGAATGGTGGGAAAAACATCCTATTGGGTGTCACTTTTAGTTTATTATGGCTAAGGAAATTGGCAAAGGAATTGGAAAATGATTTCGAAAAGGATTTGGAAATGCAAAGAGGCATTAATTGACATTTATTTGGGAAAATAGGAGAAAATGAAGGTGAAAGGTCACAAAATTGCATGTGAGGAAAATTGAAGGAAAAATGAAGGAAAATGAATAAAATAGAGGCCTTAATGATAAAATGACTTATGAGGATCAGTTCATGGATTTTATCAGTGTTAGATTTTGTCAATTCAATTTTTGAGCTCTCATTCTATTCTCTCTCTCTCATACTCTTGCACACTTAGACTATTCTTGGAGCATGCTTGGAACACTCTAGCATTCACTTGGATTGGAAAATAAGGAAAAGGAAAGAAATAAAGCGAAATGGAACAGTTGGATCAGTGGCTACAACTGGATTTCTTTGCAATTATCGAGTTGCATGTATGGTTTCCTTGCTAGTTTTGGCATGCATGGTACATGCATGTGGTTTCTTAGTTATCAGATGTTATTGGCATGAAGTATTTCCTAGATTGAAAATCATTTTGCCTAGCCTTTCCATTCTTGGATAGCCATGGTTTTGTTGGTTTTCCATTTTATTTTCTGATTGGTGCTCATGTACTTATGACTGTGGGTTGAGTTATTATTTCTTGGAACCTTGGATGGGAAAACAATCTCTAATACCTAGAACAACTTGGGTTGAGTTACTAGTCCTGGAATCCTTGGTTGGGAAAATGCTTTGGAGCCCTTGGTGGGTTGAGTTACTAGTAATGGAGCCTTGGTTGGAAAAATTCTCTGGAGCCTTACAGAAATTGTGGATTGAGTTACTAGTCATGGATCTGGGTTGGAATAAATTCTCTAGATCCCTAGACAACTTGGTTATAGATCGATCTGGAGATGGTTAGTGATGTCCAACCATGAGGTGGAATCACTAGTTGAGGGCTGAGGTGGTTTCCCTATGGAATCCTTGGTTTGTTTTTTCTTGGTTTTTTCCATGATATTCCACATTCATGCTTGAAATATAGTGCGGGGGTGATTGGATGAAAGAAAGGTTTGATTCAGCCCAATATATGGTCGGGTGGTACGTGGAAGTCCCTGATTTGGTTGGTACTTTGCACACGCTAATATGGGTTATTCATTATTGATGATCAATGAGAATAATTGTTGATTTAATGTTGTTTTCATGATTTATTTTTCATGGCTTTATTTTTGGTTAAGTATATGTTGCATGAATAATGTATTTTTCATTATATGATGTTGTCTTGATCTAGATCTAATTCATGGTTTGACAGGTTATTGGTTATTTTATATGGATGCATGTGCTAATATGTGTTTGTTTCAATAAGTATGAGAGACCAACAAGCCTTCTTGATGAACATTTGATGAAACCAATGTAAAAAATGACCAAAATATGCATCCATGACTTACAAGTACTATGTATGCAATGTGTTTAGAAAAATGAATAGCATGTGTTGACAAGTTAGACCCCATTTCCATAACTTCACCTTGGAAGTTGGGTCATGCATAGTAACTCTCAGCTCATGTTTACCCTGTTAAGTATGTTAAGTTAGGTAAATGTGGGGTGGGTTTTTACAGGGTGGTATTAGAGCTTCCAGGTTCAAACACTTGGACTAGATGGGCTTTATCATAGATGAAATGAAGAGAAAAGGGCTCAATGAGTAAAATTGATTTCATTTTTGTTACAAATTTTCTTCTATGAAGTTTCTAAAGCTGAATTTTTTTCCACATTGAGGTAAAATACCAGTGATAATGTGGTTCAAATTTCAGATATTGGTTCACAATATTTTAGGAATTATGATATGAGGAATATGACCCTCCTAAATGCATATTTAAAAATGACAATTTGTTATTTATATAATAATGTATCGTCTATTAGGTTTGAGGAGCTGAAAAATTGTTCACATTGAGGGGACATCCCACTGATAATGTGGTAGAAATTCTAGATATTGGGTCACAAATTTTTAGGATATGTGAGCATAGGAAGTTGAGCTTTCTAAATGCTCCTAAAATAAGGCTTCAAACATGTCATGTTGAAATTTATGTTATAAATTTTTCTCTTGAAAGTATCAAGAGATGATTTTTTTTTGAAATGAAGGTAAATCCCACTGATATTGTGGTTAACATTTTAGACATTGAGTCACTATATTTTATGGGATATGACCAGTGTAAGTCGAGCTTCCTGAGTGCTCATCCAATTGTGCACCAAATAGGATTGTGTTGGTATTTTTGTTATAAATTTTCATCTATGAAAATTCAGAAGTTAAAATTTGAACCATAGTGAGGGAAACTCACACGTCTGATAATATGGTTGAACTTACATAACTTGTACTACAAAATTTTAGGATATATGAATTGAATCATTCACTATATAGGTTGCATGAAAAGTGTTTGATAAAATGCTTAAATGGTTCAACAATCCATTGCATACAAATTGTTTGATAAAATTTCCTAATGAGTATGTTGTTTGTGGTTGGGAATAGTATGTGTAATAGTAGTGATGTAGTTGATATATGATTACTTGTATGCAATGATTTTTTTATATATTAGCTTGCATGAAAGTGTTTGAGGAAATTATTACATGCAAATGTAATAGGAGAATAATTGTTTGAAGAAAATTTTATTTTTTTGGATGGGATAGTATTGTAGTATGATAATATGGATGTAGTTGATCTATGCCTATTTTCATGCAAGGTATTTGAAAAGTTGCATATAAGTATTTTGAAAAGTTACATGTAAAGAAATGGAAAAGTGGCATGTTTTTAGTTACTATGTTACAAGTGGAATAAGTGATTTTTTTAATGTAATCTAATATAAAATGCATGAGAAATGAAAATCAAGTTTTGGCAAGTTTGGTTGAATTTAGTAGAGCTTTGGAGATCCCATTTCCACAATTGTACATTGGAGATCGGGACATTATAGTACCTTCCTCCTTTACCTTAGTGTGGACAATAGATAGTAAGGGGGTATGTTTACAGGTTGTCTGAATGCTTGAATAAATGATTATAAGATTTTATGAAGGAATGCTATTGTTTTAAGATAGTTGTATTGACACAATACATGTTGATACAACCAATATGCACTTGAGTGCAAGTGAGTGCTAGTTGTAGCACTATGAATAATGACTATGAGTTTATTTTATACTATGAAATGAATATTAGAATTGGTAAAGGATGATTTTAACTTAATAGAAAAAATGGCTTGATCTTTGGAACATGTGACTGACATGTGTGAACAATTGCAAGGAAACATGCTTGGTATTAGCATGAAAAGGTAACCATTGATTTGTGTCTGTAAGTAACACTCAGGTGAATATGATAGCACATAATAAGACCCAATTTCAACAAGGTAAAAGGTAAAATAAATGAATTGGGTGATAAGTCCTTTGGCTACATTTGGAAACTGAAATTCCAAATGAAGTAGATCCTACATGAATACAAGGGGTTTTCTTAACCATGATTTTGTCTGACATTATGTGGATATGTGTTGTGTTATATTCATGAATATGTATTTGACAGGTTGTTATATTAAGGTTTATATTTGAGATAAGAGGCTAAGTTCTAATATTGTAAAGGCGTGAATAAAAATCATGAACTAATGATGTGTGATGCAAGGAATCACATGGAAAAAGAGACTACCATAAAATCTTAAATAAGACTCGTGTTGATATTTTATTTATGAACCCTTGAAAGCACTAGGAAAAAATGAGGGTTGAGTCATGGTGTTTGTTGAAAGTCTTGTTCTTTTGGTGTTTTGTGATTTTTTTGCACTTGATTTGCAGTTTTTATTATGTTTAATGCATGGCCATGCCACTTTTTTGTGGTGTCATATTGTTCTTGGTGTTTCTTCTTATTTTTTTCTTGTTATTTCCTTTTATGTTTTGAGGGTATTGGAAATTTTTTGGGAAATATGAAAGTTAATGGAGCTCGGGAAGAGCTGGATGAAACCCAAAAGGTAATGTAAGACTCAGATGAAGCTCGATTCATGTATAAAGGGCAGTTGAAGACAAGAACATGACAACTAATAGGGTTGGTTGGGTCCATTGGGGTAAATGGAAAATCACAGGACAGTCATGAGAAAGGTAATCAGGAAAGGTAAATTAAATGGGATTAAGATAACAAATGCCTTGGATAAGTTGGGAATTATTGTTATCAATGTTGTGCATGGATAAAGGGAGTTATCTTAACTTAGACCTTATGATATATGGTAATTATCTTGTGATCATGATTATGTTGATGTCTATATATGTATACATGTATGTATGTATGTCGTTTTCTGACATGGTCATCAAGGATCATTCTTGTGGAGGAATGATTGCTTATGTAGGTGAATGTAATGAAGATGTTCCTGTTTATGAGGAATCAAGTGGGAAGAGTAGCCATGACAGATCTATGAGGTTAGTATCATGTGGATATGATTTGATATTATGTGTTTATAATATGCCTATGTTTATGTTATGGATAGGATATGCTAAGGGATACAAAAATAAAATGAAAGCAATGTGATCTGTGGCATGTTGGAATAAGCATGGATAGTGGAATGACACTAGAAGCAAGGTTGCTTGGTAGCATCAGTGTGTGGTCTTTGGATGTGAAGTTCTATTGTTGTGTATATGTTGTGCATGTTGTACCTATAGTGTTGTCTGCATGTTGCATATGTGGTATTTTTTACATATAGTGTTGTGTACATGTTTTTTATGTAGTCCAATGTATAGATAGTGTTGTGTACATGTTTTTTATGCAATGTTGTGTACAGATGGTGCTATGCACATGTTAGATATGCGGTGTTGTGTACATATGGTGCTTTTTTCATGTTGCATATATGATGTTGTGTACATATGGTGTGGTGTGGATGTTGTACATATGGTAATATGTACATGTGGTGTTGTGTTCATGATTATACATGTGGCGTTGTATGCATGTGGTGCTATATGGATGTGATTTTGTGTAAATTTTGTACATGGGGTGTTGTGTATAGGCGGTGTTGTATATATGTCATGCAAGTGGTTATGTGTACATTTTTTTCTTTGTACGTGTCGTGCATGTGGTGTTGTGTACACATTGTGAAGGTGGTGTTGTGTACATGTGGTGTTGTGTACATGTTGTGTAGGTGGTGATGTTTACATGTGGTATTGTTTACACATTGTGAAAGAAGTGTTATGTACATGTGGTATTGTGTACATATTCTACACATTGTGTTGTATACATGTGTTACTATGTTATGTGTGTTGTGTAATCATTGTATCGTGACATGTGTATTCGTTGTGTTGTACTCTATGTAAGTATATGTACTGTGTTGTACACCAGGTGTTGGTCTATGTATGTGTTGTGTTGTACACCTAGTATAGATGTATGTTTTGTGGTGTACATGAGGTGTAGGGTTATGTGTTGTGATGTACACCAGGTGTAGGTATATGTGTTGTGTTCTACACGGAGTGTAGGTCTATGTATTGTGTTGTGTTGTACATCAGGTGTAGGTGTATGTATTTTGTGGTACACAGTGTGTGGGTGTATGTATGTGATGTAAATTATATGTATGTGTGCGTGATTAAAGAGAAGATAAGGTAGTGGGTGATTTTTTGGTTTCGAAATTGATCCGATGTGTGTACAAAAAGGACAAAGGATAAAGGCAAAAGAAAATAACCGATTGAAGGATAAGTATCAACATTTTTTTTCAATTTTTATTATACATGTGATCTATGATTCTGATTCATTATTATTACATGTGATATATGATTCTGGTTATGATGGTTATATGTGATCTATAATTCTGATTGTGATGGTTACATTTTGAGAAAATTTGATGTGATATATTTATACATTATGATTTGATCAAACAACTAGTTTGACTTGTTGTGACATGAAGTAAACAAAATTTCAAGTGTACCTTATTAATAGGCCAAAAATGAGGTATGATTTTAATTTATTTCAATTCATTTTGAATCTAATGGAAATTATGTGCTTGGTACAAGGAAGGATGGAAAATTCTTGGGTTGGGTTGTTGGAATTGACTACAAGAATGCTAGCAGCAATAGTGAAAGGAATTGGAACAAGAAATAGTATGATGGTAAAGAAAGCAGGAGCAGCGCCATTGTGGGACATCGGTACCCAATAATTTCCATTGATTTCCATGAGCATGCTATGACCAGTATGATGGTTTTGAGGTAGGTAATTCCTTTGTTTTTTAACCTTCTGATGCGAGGAAACCTTTCCAAGGGAGGGGTCGCTCGAGGGACTGTGTAGCATAGAAGAGGATGCCCACATAACTTGTAAGGTGTATGACTAGATGGAAGGGGGTGACCGGATTTCCTAAGGGACTATGTAGGAGATAAGGGAAGGTCGAGGAATACATTGATTTTGGTCATTAGCATTTCTAGATGGAATCAAAAGCACATTGGGAGTGCACCCTTGAAAAATGAGACTATAACTATTCACTGAGAGGAGAATTGGCACAAGATTGTAGTGATGGACATTGGATACAAGTTTTACTTTGGTAGTGGATTCTTGAATTCCTCGGAAGGAGGTGAATCATGGTACTACTTTTGAGGGTGGAGGTGTGGGCCTCTGGATTCCCTTGTTGTTGATACGGGTATTGTATCCTTTTATTTGTTGGTTATAGAAAATGTGCATACATGTATATGTGTATATTATTGTAAATATTGTATCATTTTTTTGTTATAAAGTTCCATGGATAGTATTACTATTTACTAGTTGAAGTGAATGTGCATGAGTGTACATGTGGTTTTTATTATAAATACTATAATGATTTTTGTTATAAATCTCTAGTAAACGATAAGATTGTCATATTTTTTGCAGGATGTCATTATAAATACTCCAACAAACTGAGTTATAAAGCTCCATGGTAAGTATGTTTTGTTTTTGGAAACTTGCTAGTTTATAGTCGTCATTGAACACCAAGGAAGATGATCCCGCAAGGGTTAGGGTTCTATTATGTCCCCAAGTTAAAATTTAATGTAATAAAGTTAATAAAGTAAAAATAATACCAAGTTCATGGGACATTTATTATAGGCTGAATGGTGGGAAAAAAATCCTAGTGGGTGTCACTTTCGATTTATTGTGGCTAAGGAAATTGGAAAAGGCATTGGAAAAGACTTTGGAAAGGCAAAGAGGCATTAATTGGCATTTATTTAAGAAAATAAAGGAAATAGGAGAAAAGGAAGGTGAAATGTCATTGAATTTCATGTGAGGAAAATTGAAGGAAAAATGAAGGAAAATGAAGAAAATAGAGGCCTCAATGATAAAAAAGGATTTTGATGATCAATTTATGGATTTTGTTAGTGTTATATTTTGTCAGTTCAGTTTTGGAGTTCTCATTCTATTCTCTCTCTCTCTCATACTCTTGCACACTTAGAGCATTATTGGAGCATGCTTGGAGGACTCTTGAATTCACTTGGATTGGAAAAGAAGTCAAAGGAAAGCAGGAAATCACAAGGGAACAATTGGATCAATGACTACAACTGGATTGATTTTCAGGAATCGAGTTGCATGTATGGTTTTTTTTCTATTTTTGGCATGCAAAATACATGCATGTGGTGTCTTGCTTATGAGCTATCATTGGCATCAAGGATTGTATGGATTGACAGTGGTTTTTCCTAGCCTTTCCATTCATAGATAGCCATGATGTTGTGGATTTTTCCTTCTTCTTTTTTTTGATTTTTTCTCATGTACTTATGGTTGTGGCTTGAGTTATCAGTTCCTGGAGCCTTGGCTGGACAAATTCTCTGGAAGCCTTGGAACAACTTGGGTTGAGTTACTAGTCCTAGAAGCCTTGGTTGGAAAAATTCTCTAGAGCCCTTGGTAGGTTGAGTTACTAGTCTTGGAACCTTAGTTGGACAAATGATCTAGAGCCTTGTGGAAAATGTGGGTTGAGTTACTACTCCTAGAGCCCTAGAAAACTTGGGTAGAGATCGATCTGGTGATGGTTAGTGATGTCCGACAATGAGATGGAATCACTCATTGAGAGTTGAGGTAGTTGGCCTCTAGAATACATGGTTTGGTTTGCTTGGTTTATTCCATGAGATCCCACATTCATGCTTGGAATATGGTGTGGCATGGGGGTGATTAGCTGAAAGAAATATTTGGTTAAACCCAATCTATAGTCGGGTGGTACATGGAAGTCCCTAACTTTGTTGCTACTTTGCACATGTTAATATGAGTTGTTCATTTTTAATGATCAATGAGAATAATTGTTGATTTAATGTTGTTTTCATGACTTTACTGCTAGTTAATTATATGCTACATGCATAGTTTATTTCACATTATATGATGTGCTCTTGATCTAGATCTAATTCCTGTTTTGATGGACTCTTGGTTATTTTATATGGATGCATGAGCTAATATTTGTTTGTTGTAGTAAGTATGAGAGGCCAAAAAGCCTTCTTAATGAAAATCTGATGAAACCAATGTAAACAGTGACCAAAATATGCATCCATGACTTACAGGTACTATGTACGCAAAGTGTTTGTAAAAATGAATAGCATGTGTTGACAAGTTAGACCCCATTTCCGTAATTGCATCTTGGAAGTTGGGTCATCCATAGTAATTCTTAGCTCATGTATACCCTAGTAAGTATGCTAGAGTAGGTAAATGTGGGCTGGGGTGTTATAAATATTCTCAATGGTTTCATAAAGGATTCTAAGACCAAATTCCCAAATTTGTCTCAACTGAAGGAATTCCTTCTATGCTATATAAATATTATAACCCTAAGGTTTTAAAACCCTTACCATTACAAATAGAGATGTCAACTCAATGGATTAATTCTTAGAGAAAACCCTTTCCTCAACATTATGAATATTTATTATTTCCTTTATGTGTAATTATATATAAAATAATTTTATACAATCTAAAGACTCTTTTTGACCTTACAGAGGGGTCTAGCCTAAGCTCCATGTTTGTTCCTAGCCAATACATTTACCCTAGCCATTCTCCAAGTCTTTTCATCCCGAAAGGACATAACATAATTTCTCAATTACATAGCCATTCCAATAGGATTCCTTAAAATTTTCATCTCTTTTCAATGCCATGTAGTCACATTCTCAAAGAAAACAACATTTCCATTATTATCACATGCAATTCACCTTATTATGTGTAATTTAGCATACTCATACTAGTTGTTACCAACAAGCATAAATAATAGATTTATATGATGACATGTCAACAAAAGAATGTAAATAATGTATTATGTGTTCACCATAATGATTACACATGATATATGTGCAGGAAAATCCCCTCTGCGGATAGAGGCGATCCCTCTAGAATTAGGGTGGGTCTAGCAACAAGAGAACATGTTGGTTTCTAAATTCCTAGTTTATAAACGAAATGCAGATTGGAATAGATGTCCTACCTCAATCCAACACTCTTAACGTAGTATGTTGCAGTGATGCCTCGATATTTTTTCTTCAAGCCTTGCTCTCCATTGGTAGCGATATTCACACACCTTCACAAATATCAAGCAAACACTAAAATCATACGAGCATACATATTCATCTACGACTATCTAACTATTCAAGGAGAGTCAGAAACTTTGAATATTAACCTAGACAAAGATGCAACTAGAAATAATTCATGTCATATTAATGTATAAAAGGGATTTTACAACCTGTGCCTTGACATTGTAGACCTCCTTTGACGGGTTTAGTCAGGCATGTCTCAAAGTATTCATTCGTATATTTGACTCAGAGAGGCGAAAGGCTCAAAATCTCTCTCACAACTATGCACTATTCTCTGCTATCAACTCTTGGTCTATTCTAGCTAGCAGAATCAATGGGATGAAGAGGAATTTATAGAGTGGAGGAAGATATTTGGGATCCAATTATCATTGAGGAAAGGTCTATCACTTTGGGAAGTTGTTATTTTGTAGGAACTATAAGGCCAAAGGGAGAAACTCAACCACATTTGGTCGAACAAACATCCATGATTCTGCTCACAAAGTTGTTATATATTAGAAGCTTCATTTTCATATTAAAAAACCTTCCAAAAGTAGCTTGACGTGGGGGTCTTTTAGAGACAAGGCGACCATGGCATGAGACCTAGTGCAAATCTAGCCATGGGCATGAGGACATAACCACACCACATCATTGACCCAAAATTACATGTTTTTAAGGGTCTACTTCAGGAATGGTCCACAGAGATTTTGTTCCTGGAATGTTAAGGGATGCAGTGACATTCATTCAGTACACAGGGTTGACTATGATGGTCCTCCAGTATTTGAAATAGGGAACCCAGGGACGGTGACAAAATGTTGTGTAACAGATTCCCCCTAAAGCATGAAGTCCAAGAGAGAGGGAGGGGTGAAATTCTTTATGAGAACATGCCCAAACCAAAACGCCACCATTGGAGGACTTGCAAGATCAAGTACGATTGATATATCTGATACATGAGTATGAGGTATGGGCAAAGCCACCCATAATAGAGAACATGTAATAAGATCCATGGTATAGACGCAGCCATCCAGTGAGAAGGACCATAAAATAGACTCAGGTATGGTTGCATCCATCCAATCAGAAAAGTCGTGCATACAGTCATGACACACCAAATTGTCTCGCAGCCTGGATTTCATCAAACAAAACCCAGGGTCTTGTGCTCCATCCCGACTCGAAAAAGTACAAGTTCAGGCATGTGAATGAATGAGTTGAAGTCAAACATGCAAGAAATTCTTCAGAATACCAGTCGATGATGGAAGCTGTTAACAGGCACGATAGAAACCACCAACAAGGAAAATGCTTCTCAAGGTAGTGCTAGTACAATCCATAGAATGTGAACAATAAACTAGAGTCGAACATCTGTGAAATCACCCAATCGAAGGGCAATGATGAGAGCCTATCGTCGAATGTGAAGAACTTGCCATTGAGGCATGCAAGCTCTAAGGTACCAAAAGGGAGTCTCTAGATCAACTTCCTGGATAATGAGCTGAAGTCAATAGGAAGTGATTGGTCGAAGGAGGGCCATAATGTTTCCCACATCATCGACACGAGACAAAGAAATAAGATGATAGTGAATCAAGACTGAACATAGGATCAGGGATTGAAAACTGCAAAAGGGACTTCTCTTGAACATATTGGTGACAGGACTCTAGAATATGGTAGTATTTGACATCAAGGGATCTGAGGTCATGGTGACAAGGAAAATAGCATATGAGAGGTCAAAACGGATAACCCAAACCCATGGAGGAAAAATGACGAATGTGGGATGTCCCCAACTCGACACGACCTATAGATAAGTGTCATGTTCAAGAGCGACATATTTCTGACACAACTGAGAACTAGCTCCATTTTCCCCCACCATTTATGGTGATTACCCCAATTATTTTTGGAAACAAGCTTGAAGGGGATAGCATATGCTTTTCATGTAATTTTTTCCTTTGAACAAATCCATCCTAGTACATTTTATGAGCCCTAGGAAGGAGGAAATCGGTGATCACATGATGACGGAGCCAATGTCGTTAAATTTTAATGAGCTCGACAAAGGTGAAGCTCGATGTCTTTTCATGTGTAGAGAGTTTGAAAATAGGCAAAAATAAAACTCCATATGGCCCTTTTCATAAATAGTCCCTCACACTCAAAAAGGTAGAAAACAAAATATGAGATAACCTATTAGTTGTGATTGGCTAAGGTATTCCTTTTTAATAAATAGTTTATCCCAGCCCAAAAAAGGGGTAAATGTATACTGGGTAAATGAACTTTCATAGCCTTTAATGAGTTTATAACGACAAGAGCTCAACAATATTTTCATTTTTTGAGAATCAGAAAAGAGATGAAAGTTGACTCCTCCTGGAGGAATGAGTGGCATTAAGGGTAGGAACTAGTTTCTACCCTTAATTCCACTCATTCCGATGATGGTGGAACTGCTTAGAAAAAGTAAATGTCAAGAGTTTGGCTAACAAGACCACTCATTTCAAATTTTCCTCAAGAATGGGTAAAAAAATCAAGTGAGGGCATATGATCGGTCGAGCAGATGGTAGTGATGGAATGAGAAAATCAATGCTCATATGGCAAAAAAAGCTGATAAAATGGCAATCACAAGAGGTAAAATAAGAATGGTTTCATTTTTACACAAGCTTGAAATCTGGAAACTCTGGTTGAAGTTGGTTTCATTTTTACACAGGCTTGAAACTTTTTAGAAAACTATGCTTGAAACCGGTTTCATTTTTACACAAGCTTGAAATGGAAACAAACTATGATTGAAATAAGTTTTCATGCCCCTAGCATGATGAATCAATTCGAGGTACATGCCCCCCATATTCATGGCATTCACTTGAGTAGACTACTGGTTACTAATAGGCGGATGGAATGAAGGTTCAATCATGAGATCAGGCGAAAGACTCGACTTGGATTTTACGAAATCTAACCAAAGACTCAAATTGAATAGGAAACTTGGTTCATGTTTTAACGAGGTTGACACAGTGAAAGAACTATCCTCATGACACTTGTTTCATGTTTTAAGGAGATTGACACAAGAAAACGAACTCTGCTCCAAAAACCTTGTTTCATTTTTTTAAGGAGCTTGACACAAGACAAGGAATGCTGCACTGAAAGAAGCTTGTTTCATGTTTTAGGAGCTTGACACAAGAAAACAAACTATGCTCTGAAAGATCTTGTTTCATTTTTTAAGGAGCTTGACATAAGAAAATGAACTATGCTCCAAAAGAAGCTGATCATCATGAATAAGAATTCATGGCTTCCAAGAGTTTCTCATCCGACAGGAGAACAAAACTCTGGAAACTAGGATACAATGCCCCCAGTACATGGTGTACTACCTCACAGACTGAATTATCAGTGGACATGGACATGGAACAAGTGGCCACATAATTGACCTGTGGTGGGGAATATACCACCAGAACATATGAGCCAGTGAGGGATGATGGTGGACCAGGAGCCAAATTAGGACCAATTAATGAAAGCTAATCAATGGTCACGATTCGACCTTCATGTGGAAAATAGATCACATGAAAGAGAGAAGAGACAAGCGCTCCCATGACATAAGTATATTCACGCCCCAAGAGTAAGTTAAAATCCAAGTGGCCTTGGAAAACCATCATGTCTATATAGAAGGTTCCCCCCCCCCTAAAGTAATAAGCAACATAGAAAGAATCCCTCTAGCGGACGATTGACGACTGGGATCAAATAGGGGAAAAGGAGACAGGAAGTAATGAAAATGCGATGACTGATTGAGCACAGACTGTCTGATCGGGTGTGATCAATGGCGGAGATTAATTCGGGGAATCGACCATCGGTGAGAACAGAAACGGGAAGTGGAACCGGGGAAAGAGAGATTTGCGATCCGCTGATGGGCTTGGCATTTGGTCATAGGGGCGGGTTATATGGTGGGAAAAAGACTAGGATTTAAGCCTGTGGGGGCTTAATGCGGTTTATATGAAATGGTCGGATTTTAAAGGCCAAAATGGGTTTTTTAAGGTTTTTTTAGGGTTCTGATAGGTATAAAAGGAGGGTTTAAAACCAAATGAATAGGATTTATAAGGTTTTAAGGGAATTTCAAAGGAAAATAAAGGATAAATGAGGTGAAAATGAAGGACACATTTTGAAATGGAGAAATGATGAGGATTATGAGTTTGAAGGCAGTTTTCTTTGTGAATCAGCAGGGCTATTTGAATGAAGATATCAGTGAGATGTATCCTTGGACAAGAGACACAACAAGGCTTCAAGAACTCACAGATTTGCTCCAAATTTGTTTCTTGAAGACTAATAGACTTGTTTTAGCCATCATTAGTTATGACAAAATTTATAGATGGCTAACCATGGCTCCACTTGGGGAGGGCATCTTTCTCTTTTTAGGTGTCCAGAACCTCATTTTATCAATCTCTGGCTTTTAGCAGACCAGTGCCTCATCCATTGGGCAAAATATCTTTGTTTTCTTGCTAAAGTTCTGTGCATTTTGATAATTCTTCCAATGAACTGCAGCATGAAATTTCTTTAAACCACATCTCTACCTACCCATAACTACTTGTCCCAACATTTTTTATTCTCTTGAGTGCACTTGGACTGGCATCTCTTTTACATATTATTTTTTGAAAACAGAAGGATAAAACTAACCAATGCTACCCTTATTTCTTCCAAGAGTCCATATTAAACAGTTGGACTCTAAAGCTTCTCTACCTAATCTACTATCTTTCAAGAATAAGCTGTTTGACAGATCTGCATTCTCTACATTCTAGAACAGAAATTCAAACACAGACAAACCTGGATTAAACAATCTGATTTTCTGTAGTGTATATGGCATTATAATCCAGCTGCACATAGACTTTTATTTTGCAGAAAATTAAAACAAAACTCTGAAGGCTTAAGATCTGAAAATAAAAGACACCCATCTTTCTTCTTGGCTCAAGTTTTGATCTATTTAGAGCCATGTTTTTCTTTCTTTTCTTTGGCTCAGATTTTGAGCATGTTTGAACCATTATTTCTTCTATCCTAATCTATTCTACTGATAATCCAAGATTAAACAATTTGGAAAATCTTCTTCACTAACCTATCAGTAGTAAATTGAAATCTATCTAGTCATGATTAGATTGTATGAATAAATAGCAGTGTTTTCTTTTAGTAGTGGCATTTAGGCTTGCACACTTTCAGATTCTTCTTTTCTTTTTTTAGTATGGGGTTGTACCTTTCTTCTTTTAATCTGCCCTCTTTTTCTTTTTCTATTTTTCATTTTTTTTCAAAGCAAAAACAAAAACTAACTAAATGCTCACAGGCTGAGCTTATTTGATTTCCTATCTAACCTAATCTAACCTGGAAAATTTACATATTTATTTGATCAACTCCATTTTCCAATATAGCCAATCAAGTAAATGGTTCCATGATTGGTCTTTGCTCATCTCCTTGAGCATGTTGGACAAACAGGGCCACTCCCATTTCCCTTGTACTTTAGCAGCAGTGCTAAAAAATCTTCTTGCTTTTGGTAATACACTGCTTCTAACAACCTTTATCCCTTCTTCAAATGTCTTCAAGAAATGAGCATAGGGATCTTCAAATAATGCCTGGTTATGAATATTTGGAAGATATGTTTCAACCAGGCTTACTTTTCTCTCCACTGGATCAAGCTTAAGATTATTTTGAGAAAGAACATCTTCCTCATATTCATTATCATCTAAACTGGAGGACTTATCATATATTGCAGTGTTGTCATCTTGTAGTCCTGGTATGATTTGATTCAGTGGACTGTAATTTGTCAAGAGATCATCATATTCTTGAGCAGGGGTATATTTTATCACCTCAACCCTCTCAGGAGAAGGCTCCTTATCTTCAGCTTGCTCAAGAAATTCCTCTTTCTTCTCAACCTCATCATCACAACTGATAGATTACTAACTCCCAATTATGTGAAAGCTATTTCTAATGGATTGGATTGGTTGATTGCTACTTTCAAGCTGATGATAGTGAAGTTCATGACACCAATCAACTGTTGGTTGCCATGCATGATTAGTTTCTTCTTGAAGCTCATCATCATCATCAGACTGATCAAAAATTGGAAAATCATTAGTATAAACAATCTCACCAATCAAAAATATTGGGTTATCAGTTTGTTTTTCTTTAAGATGATCTACAAGTTTATTTTCTGGTTCAAGACAACAAGGTTCAGTAGGTAGATGAGCAGAAGTGTTTTGTTCAAATGAAGTTTTGAGGGCTGATTGTTTGTTTAATATTTGATCAATCTCTTCTTCTATCAAAAGAGGAGGAATTTTTATTTTGCTTTGGACAGAAGTACAACAGTCATCTTTCTCTTGTGTTGACTGATTTTGAGGTTGGATATCTTCTTGAGCCTCTCCTAGTGAATCTTTACTCGTGTTTTCAGGAAGACCTTGAGGACTTTCTTCTTTTTCCTGATCTTTCTCGCCCTCAAACAACTCTTCTTGATCTCTGTGATAGTCAATTTGAGGCTCATGTTTTGTTTATATTATGTTGTTTGGATGCCACTCTCCTTTGAAAATATGAAATGAGTTATAACATAGAGGGAGAGTCCCTATATGTGTTGATTTTTCTTCTATTTCAGGTTCCATGTTTCCTAGGAGGCTTATTGTTTCCTCAAAGCCCTGCTCTCTTTTTGTATTTGAATTTTGGTCGTAAAGTTCCCTTAACAGCGCAATACAAGATAAAGGTAGGCTGTCAGGACTTTCTTGACAACCTTCATCATTGTTTTCTCTGTAATCTTGCTCATCATACATATTTTGGTTGTTGTATATGTCTTGTAGTGGTTGAGTTTGTGTTTGATCAGAGAAAGGCATAGGTTGTTCTGGATAATCAACATGTGTATCAACCTCATGCCTTTCCAGTTTCTCATCAAGTATGTACACTATTTTTCCAATTAGGTCCAATAATGTGTTTATTTTAGCTTCTTTGTCTATACCTGATTCCATTTTTGTTATTTATAAAGAGGTCACTTCATCTTTTTAACCAGTTCAGAGTCTTCTTCCAATGGAATCATTAGGTCTTTTGGGATTGTGGAGTCACCAGGTGAAAGATTTTTAACTTTTTTTTCCACCATCAGCATGATTGGGATTGCTCAATGCATTCCCAGGGGAGTTTACAAGGAATAGTAAAGTAATAGGCCTACTAGAGGCCAATGGAGTCGCCAGGTGGAAATTTTTTAGCTTTTCTGAAGGTAAAATGTTTTATGGTCCACCACCAGTTTATTATAAAAACCAATATGAAATGTTTTGGGCTTTCTGAGTTCCTATGGTTATTGAAGGACTTAGTGAGTCTACAAGAGTTTTCTAGGCTATTATATACTCAGAAGTCCCACCGTGATCGCCAAAATGTTTGGGTCCTGTGATTTGGCTGATTGGCAAACCAAATGACAAGGCAACATTCAAACCAAGCTTTAGAGCTCTAGGATCTAGCCCTTCTAGTCTCAGAGAGGGATCTCTCAATATGTTTGTAAGGATATAGCTTGATGCTTTTAAGAGGTTTATTTTAGGCTAGTTATTAATTACAAGTTTGTTTGTTTGGGTTTGGTTGGTTGGACATGAATGATCTAGGAAGCATAGATAGAAAGGGGAAATATCAGAGCCATTGGGAAAAGGAGTCAAGAAGAATTTATAACAAGCTAAATCAATGGATATGGGATATCAAGGGGAAAATCTAACTTGGCTAGTGGATCTTGGGTTTGGTGGATGAAATGAAATGGACATTAAGGATTTAGAAGGAGAAGTATAACTAAGGGCAATTAAGAATCCTTAATTATATGTACTTCTTAACAAAGGGACTTAAAACATCATTTGAACATGAAGAGGCATTCCATAAACAGAGCTAACCATAAATTCTAGAAACCACACTTCAACAAATAACCATTTCAAGACAAAATTTTCAAATGAAATCTAGGAGTCAAGGAACGCTCTATTTCATCCAAATATTTCACCTTCAAGGAATTTAGAAAACATATAATATTCACAAATAACTGCATTCATAGAAGAGGGAACTCCTAGACATCTTTGATTACAGCTATAAAGACGTTCAAGACAATTATCTCAGCAAGAACAGAGGGTATGATCAAAACAGACCTCTCTGGCAGACTGTAAACAATGGTACTTTAAAGGGAGACTTCAGAAACAATTTTCAAGTGGCAACAAGTAAGCAGGGAAAACCATAAATCATTCTTGAGACCAAATGTTTGAACTATTTTTGAAATAAGCAAGCTTAAGGATTGAAAAGCAGTCAAACTACTCAATAAAACCTTCAACAGATGAAACCATAAAGGCAGTGAAGAGTAAATAGGTCTAAGGTGCTTCTAGTAGAAATTTCTTAGCCTAAGCCTTTTACTCTACTGCAAGAAAGAAATGATGAAACAGAATGGAAAACAGGAAAAAAAATTAACATATTAGAATACATCACCAATAGCCATGCTCAAGGATCCAATGATAGAGCCTTCTCATTAACAAAACATGTCAAAACACAATCAATCTTTCAATACTTCAATTTCTTCTTAATCTTCAGCCAAACTATATACAACTTCAAAGAGTTTGAATGCCAGCAACCAACCCCTAACAAAGAGCTCCTCATAGAGTATTTATAAAAGAATGAGGAGGTGGAACTCTTTTTAGGGTTAAAAATGTTATTAATTATAGAGTAAATGCATTCCTAGCCTTGAAAACTACGCAAGGTCTAAGGTAGGAATGAGTTGTACTACTTATCTATTTAATAACTCTATCTTTACTTCCTAAGGATAAATTAGGTGAAAAGAGTGGGTTTTAAGGCTTTCCCATGTCTTAAAATAACTGTTCTGATAGTCAAAAGATGTTTTGTCAGTGTGATAACTTTTAAAGTGTCTTTGTAGGTGAAAAGCAAGCTACAGTGGCTTCAGATATTTTGATGAATTAACTGCTCTGTCATGATGTGCTCGGGGCTCCCTGCCTTGTTGATCTGTCCTTTAATCATCTTCAGCTTCATTCTTTGAACTGCAGGTTAAGTCTTTGGATCCTTTGGATTTGATTGTAACCTTTAACCTTTATCTTAAACTCTGATACTCTTCATTGTTTCTTCATTTAATCTTCATTTTTTGCTGACAGGTACTTTCTTTGCATTGGAGGGTTTGATTTAATAGTCAATATCATGATTTATTGACTAACACTTAGAATTTAACCCTTCATTCCTTTCTGCAATTGAATAGGCCACAGGATTGTCACCCTGAGCTCTATGCCACCTTTAGTGACTGTGGGATGCTTTGAATAGCTCAAACCGCCATAAAACCTTCAAAAACCAATAAAATTGTTAAACAAAACCTGCTCGAGGGTTTGAACTGCTTCAGAGGCTCGGGCGGAAGCGGAGGAGTGTTGCAGAGGGGGGAAAATTCATTGAGGAAGGTTTCCAGAGATGGAAATAGGCGAAAGGAGGAAAAGATTTAAATTATGGCACGAAGAATAAATGAGTGGATTTGTAGAAAACCGGAGGTGTTTTTCACATGGCCAGAAGGTGGTAAGCAGTAATGGGCTGGGGGAACGCGATACGGGTTGGAGGACGACACGTGTTGTTTGGTCTCAATCTAGTCTCCTAAATTGAGTTCATTAATTGTCAACCAGGGTCAGTAAACTGCTGAAGTGTGGTGCACTATATGTGCCTAGGTATCTATTTCCCACTACGTTGTGTTTAGTGTTTTCTGATGTTTTTGGTTTTATGGTTTTATTTTGAAAAGGAAAAGAACTAAGTGCTAAATGAAGGGAAACTATTGGTCAAAACAGAGTGAAGCCTAAAATATGATGGTAAACAAATGCAAATGCTGAAACAAAACAGATTCTAACTATGACTAGCAACCAACAAATACAAAGCTTGATAATGACTCTATTGTAAACTCACAACATGAAATTGAAATGAACCTGATAAATGAACAAGCTAAGTGTAAATGAAGTTTTCTCCTAAATCACTAATCAAACAGATAACTTACAATGTACAACATCTTAGCCATGAATAAAGATTTGTTGGAAAATATGTGGAAAAGAATATTTGTAACAAGGTAAAGTTTCTACTCTAAACTAGTTTCTACTTCTATTTTGCAACTCAATTTAACACCATTAAACATTTCTCAAAAGTTATAGATTTCCTTTCAAAAATAGTCTTTGAGAAAGAGGCTTGTTTGTGAAATGATAAAGAAGCTGCAAAATACTCCAGACCTTATAATAATACTATCTTTTGTCCAGATAATTGTGTATGAGTATGAATTTTGAACAAAATAATTTTTGTAAATAATTAAGCCTGTGAGATTGAATTTATCAACTACGACAAAGTAAGCTACAATGGACAACAGCTAAACTTGAAGTGTTAAAGCAATGAGTTAAAACTAAACTAAGATGTTATTAATCTACAATGAACAGTATTAAACTAAAGAGCCATTTTCATACTTGAAAAGAAAGGACAAAGCTGAACCACATGCATTCTACCTCCGGAGTATTCTATTGAAATTGACATGCCATTACTCTATGAAATTACACAGTCCATCTTGTTCATCATGAATAATATGTTGGAAAAGTTTATTAGAACAATTCTGGTTGTATAACTCAATGCAATTGAAACATAAACATAAGACTGAAAGTAAATACTCATCTAAACTGTGAAAACAGAGCTAAAATACTTATCTAAATTATAAAAACAGAGCTGCACAGGAGGTAGGGGCCCTCCACCACCTGGTAGCATGCAATCTAGCTCAAAATTGACTCATCTCATGCAGCAAAATGATGCTTCTTTCATTAAAGGAGAAAATGACTGAAAACAGAGTATTCACGGTTCTGAAATCTAGCAGAAATAGCCAAAAAAACTAACCAGCGTTGCTTGGTCTCCCAAGTCATATTTATAATTAAATTACATAACAGAACTTGAGATAATGCAGGGATTACTGTCTTTCCCATTCCTATTCGAATTAAAACTCTTATTGAAGGCTGCGTACTTTGCTGCAGACAACTGTAGAGTTTGTGTCTCGGTAGAACTCTACCTCTTGGTTTTGGTTTCCCACGTGCATAACCACATGTAGAATTGTGTTCAGACTTTGTAGGGAGCAAGGAATGATGTGGATGAAGTCTGGAATTTGCCCATATGCGCCTTTCTTTGAGACGACACCTGTAACCCACTCAAACTGTAAAACAGCTGCGGAATGCGGGATCAGCTACGGAATGCGCGGTCAGCTACGAAATGCCTGTTTTCTGTAGCTATTTTGCAGAAAATTGTTAAAATAGCAAAAATCATGAAAATACAATATGTTAATCAATTTCATGTAACCTTTAAGAAATCCTAATCATTCTTCATTGATTTTAGGCTTATGAAGTGATAAAATAATGATGAAATGAAGTGAAGGTTTGTAAAAGAGAAGGCAATTCTAAGGCTCAACACGTGTCCTATCAAAACAACCCATTTCGCGTGCAATATGCATGGTGGGAAGGTTTTATGAGGATGGGCGCGAAAATAGTTCTGGACCATCATATCTGGGAGATCGACAGCTAAGATCAAACGCGAAGGGAGAAAATATGTGTGGCGGATGAATTGTGGGACCCAGTGATGACGTCAGCTCCTTTATCATGTAGCGGGATGCTATTGCACAGCGTTAAAATGTGAAGATCAAATGGGAGTCATTGGATCATGAGGATCAACGATCAAGATCTGTTGATGGGGATGAATGGAGGATGAATGGGCGAGAGGATGGATGATGGGGAAAGGATCGAAGAAGCCCCACTGGCCATTGGATCGTTGGACGATCAATGACCAAGATTTAATCGAAGGAT
Source organism: Pinus albicaulis (assembly GCA_034641835.2). Lineage (NCBI taxonomy): Eukaryota > Viridiplantae > Streptophyta > Pinopsida > Pinales > Pinaceae > Pinus > Pinus albicaulis. The sequence goes on from CM076570.1 coordinate 87,173,222, forward strand.
CGGCCATCAGCAGAGAGAAAGGTTTAGGAACGAGGAAATGGGAATCGTCGAAATGCGATAGCCGATGGAGCGAGGAGTGAAGTGCGATGGTCGTCCGATCTGGGAGAGATCGATGGTTAGGAGTCCATCGGCGAGAAGAACCATCGGAGAAAGGAGACGGGAAGTAACAAATGCAATGGTTGATGGGGGGAGGCGAAGTGCGATGGCCGTCCGATCTGGGAGAGATTGACAGTTAGGAATCCATCGGAGGATCAGCCTTCAATGGAGAAAAGGGTTTGGGAACTTTGGATGATGCAAAGTACAATGGCCGATGGAGCGCAGGCCGTTGGATCTGGCGGACGATTAATGGTTGGGATCAAATCGGGGAAAAGGAGATGGGAAGTAACGAAAATACGATGGTTGATTGAGCGCGGACCGTCCAATCAGGTGCAATCAATGGCAGAGATTAAGTCAAGGAATCAGCCATCGGTGAGAACAGAAATGGGAAGTGGAACCGGGGAAAGAGCGATTTGCGATCTGCCGATGGGCTTGGCGTTTGGTCACCGGGCCGGGTTATATGGCAGGAAAAAGGCTAGGATTTAAGCCCGCGGGGACTTAAGGCAATTTATATGAAATGGTCAGTTTTTAAAGGCCGAAATGGGTTTTTTGAGGTTTTTTTAGTGTTCTGATAGGTATAAAAGGAGGTTTAAAACTAGATGAATAGGATTTATAAGGTTTTAAGGGAATTTCAAAGGAAAATAAAGGATAAATGAGGGGAAAATGAGGGAAAATGAAGGACACATCTTGAAATGGAGAAATGATGAGGATTATGAGTTTGAAGGCAGTTTTCTTCGTGAATCAGCAGGGCTATTTGAATGAAAATATCAGTGAGATGGATCCTTGGATAGGAGACACAGCAAGGCTTCAAGAACTCACAGATTTTCCCCAAATTTGTTTCTTGAAGACTAATAGACTTGTTTTATCCATCATTAGTTATGAAAATTTTTATAGATGGCTAACATAAGGCATATAGCAACTGAAATGATAGGGGATGATAGACCCTATTCATTGTTTTTGGGGATGATGTCCAGTTAAATCATGTCATTGGGAATGGTGCCCAAATTGACCTATAACACTAAATATGAGCCTCAACTATCTAGATATAATTGTATTATATGAGAATTTGAAGTGTAATAGTGATGAGATACTTTGTCATTAAACTAATAATGGTCCTAAATATGAACATCAACACATGAGCTCAAAACATGAACACTAGTCCAAATCACAGTAAATATATAAAATAATGAAATATTACACTTCAAAGTCTGTCTAGATATTGAATCCAAACCTTGAAAGTAATAAGGAAATTCAAGAATCTAAGATGTACTAAAATTAAGAAGTTCACTCATTTATCTCTTAAATCATTACAAGAATAATGAAATAAGTATTCTAGAAAATAATGAAATATTATTCCTCAAAGTCTCATATAATGTAATTATATCTAGATATAGAGTAGAAGCCTTGAAAGAAATAAGAAAATTCAAGAATATGAGATGTACTAAAAGCAAGAAGTTAGGCTGAGATTTATTCTCATAAGAAACAAGATAAAAATCATATGTGTTAATTTGACTGAATTGGATCATAAATTACCAAAATTATATATCAAATTAGCTAATATATTCGACTGCGACGTGTAGTGGGTGTTTGATGGCATCTCTCCCTCAAAATAAGATGCAATATTTCATAAAGTGTTTTCTAATTATCATAAGTTTCAATTTATTTTGGAAGGACAAACAACCACACTTTTCTAGAGTAAAGGTAACAAGAACATCGTGACTAAAAGTAAGAGAAAACTAATCATTAATTTCTCTAATGGAAATTTGGATGAATCATTCAAAAAATTTCTTGAGAAGGGTTAAAACTTCATTATGGGTTCCAAAGAAAACCCCTTATAAATGTTTTACTTCAGAATTGAAGAAGGAATTAAAATATTTCTAGAGGATGACCCTAAAAGAATGAGATAGGATTGTGTGTTATCCGTGAGAAAAAAATATATTTTAAAACAGGAAAGTAAAGTTCGAAAAAAATTAAATTATAATGATCAAATTGTCATTTTGAAAGTTATCAAATGCAAAGAAACACTAGTCATTAAAAAATTTGACTATGTTCAAAATATGAAACACCACTTGACCAATAGTGGTTGCTACAAAAATCTATATAAGAATGTGTGAATTGATTAATAAAATAGGTTTCAAAGGTTATTAAGGAATCATCATTGGATGTTTTTGTTTTCTTTGGTGAACTTGCAGAATTGAAAACTAGGGAAATATCATACTAATGTGACATGGGATCAATTCTTTCCACTAAAATAATAACCTCCAAGTGTTCTCATGAGGCCCCAATCGTGGCACATAGGGCTAGTTGGGATGTCAACTAATGACGTCACAAGGAGTGCCATAACCATTCACTCTATCATGAATTGATCAACACCTTGGGGGAAATTGTAATTGGATGTTAATATACAAGAGGATTTAAATAGAAGTAAGCCAACAATTATTATATTATATGGGCTACCAAAGATCCACAAAGAAAATGTTTTGTTGAAACCTTGTGTACATGTTCCTCCCAAAATATAAGTTAGTGAAGTTCTTGGCCAATAAATAGTTTCCTTTGTTTGGAAATACTTACTCCTATATTAAAGATTCAATGTTATTTATCAAGAAAATCAATATTAAAATAGTGTAAGGAAATGAGTTATGTTTATTTTCAATGTTGTTTCACCTTTCCTTGTGATTCAAACAAATGAAGCCATAAAATTAGCTAAAACCCCAGATATAGAGAAACATAAAATTTTGTTTCAACATATTACTAAAATCCATGTTATTAAGGTTTCAAGAAACTATTTGAGAAAAAATTGTGAGTTGGCACTTGCTTCTATTTTTTTCATTGTCACTAATTTATTCATGGAGAGCTTTGAGCAAAAATCCTTGGAATCCTTCCTCTTAAAACCCATATGGAAAAGTAAGATTCATGGATGACAAAAATTCAAATTGACCACATGGAAAAAGGAACTTAACAACTTCAAATATAAGTTGACTAATAAATCATATCAAATTAAGTTCACCATGTAAATTTAGAAAGGGTACTCTTTCATTTATGTATATTATCATCGCTTAAAACCCTTATGGCACCATTGCTGATAAAGTATATAGAAATAAAAAGCATATGGATCAATAACTAGATGTGGAATTTAAACTCTACTTGGTCCAAAATATGGGTTTCCTTAATACATTGATAACCTAAGAAAAACGGATTTTTGATGGCGATCATCTAGATCAAGAAAACTAGCATTTGTGAAAAGTATGTGAAAAAAAAGTTATACTAACTAAAAAATAAAATTCCTTCAAAAGATCAAAGAGAGAATCAATGAATCAAGAGAATTCAATTAGAAATCGGCAAGAGCATAAGGTCCTCCTTCCATAATAAGCCCAATGCATATAAAATTTCCAAGATCTTGAAATATAAAAATAATTTACACGAAAACTCGTTAAATCTATTAAATCTCATGTCAACACTTATTTACAAAAATGATTTTGTCAAATCTCATATGCATGTGGAATGACACACATCGATGAAATTGGAAAATCCTTCCAAATTAAAATTTAAGAGGATAGTGTTGAAATTAATCATTGTAGAACTAAAAACTTAGCCCTTGTTGAACATTCCATTAAAATAAATCTTCCCATAAAAATTTAATACACAATAAATATGGCAAAAATTCAAAAACTACTCAAAATGAAGAATTAAAGAGGCCATTGAAATAGAAAAGAATCCAAATTGCCTTAATCATGATGACACATTGTAGATGAGTTGAAGTTTTCTAATAGTTTTAAGAAACAATGGAACACAAATAATAACTCGAGGTACCTAGAGTAGATGCTCTCATCAACATTCCTTAAATAGGAGAAATATGTTGTTTTATGATATTATTAAAGTTGAAGTTAGTTGGGTTTTTATCTTATCTCATAAGTTGGTTAGTTCCTTCTGAAACACTAAATCATTCATTTTGTACATATAAATAAGAAGAATGGTGATTGAACTTCAACATTGAACTCTCTTGAAGATGAGACTCAACACATGGGCTCAAAATGATAACAACACAACGGTAAAAATCACACACTAGAAGATAATGAAACAAACTATTTTTTTCAAAAATATGTGAGGGCATTTCATTCTTCAAAATGCCATGAAGGTTTAATATTTATTATAAATTATTCCCCACTAATGTTTCAATTATAGTTAACCTTAATAAATGTTTAAAACAAAACAAAAAATAATAATAGACACATTGAAAATTTATATGAATATGTAAAATTATATTGAACTATTATTATTACCATTATAGACCATTTACACCGATAAATGGTGTAGTGGTGTATTAGAGTATAGATGGGAAAAGTGTCATGTAAATCAACACAAACAACACAATGGTCAAAATCACACACTGGAAGATAATGAAACAAACACTTTTTTTCAAAAATATGTGAGGGCATTTCATTCTTCAAAATACCATAAAGCTTTAATATTTATTATAAATTATTTCTCGCTTAATGTTTCAATTATAGTTAACCTTAATGCATGTTTAAAACAAAACAAAAAATAATAAACCCATTGAAAAATTATATGAATAAATAAAATTATATTGAACTATTATTATTACCGGTAAATGGTGTAGTGGTGTATTAGAGTATAGATGGGAAAAGTGTCGTGTGCATCAACCTTATGCCACCTCACATCCTGTAGGAGAGGAATGATGCACTCAATTGGCACTCCATTTCAAAAACTAAAATAAAAATTTGTATGGTTTTTAACTGATTTCACTATTGTCATTATTTGGATTTGTGTAAAATATTCACAATAAATATTGAATATGTATTCGTGTTGTGCACTAGCGCTCTCTCTGTTAATATTGGCACACTCAACTCAACTTTAGAGCATCAACGATATAACAAAGAACATTTTTAAAAACATTCATAAAAACCTTTGTACGTATAAAAGATCCATACATGTTTTTTTTAATGTGTTTTCTCCTCTTTAAGTTCATCATTCACATAATTAGGGCATCAAATGCACCATTTAAAATAGTTATTCACGAATTTTTATTATCTTTCTTCATGATGTCTTTGATTTCATGGGTTGGGGTGTTGGTGATTTCATTGATTAATATATAAAATATGTGCAAACGATTTTTTTTTAACATTTTGGTATGTAATGCTTAAATATTTCAAATTTTATATTTTCCATGAAAAATGATTACATATTTATTCATTATGGACAAAATTACATGTTCCGTAAAGCATTCAAAAAACATTAACAACGATAACCCAAGTCATCATAAATGTACTCAAAGAAACAGATTTATAAAATGAAGCCAAAAACTAACAAGGAACATTTTCCTCAATCTAGCATTCATTTCCCTTTCTATTTTTTATTATTGACTTATCATTCGTCCCTTTAAAGGAGGAACCTAGAGAGCTATTATAAATCAAATTATAAATAAGGTTGTGCTCCTTATCAAAATTAGAAGATTAATATTCATGATCTCTTTTTATTCTTCCACATGGAATTTGGTTGAAAACTTGGAAAATTTGAAAATGTTGATATCTTGGTGAATTTTACTCAAGGTTAAAATATAACCATAAAAATTTTGGTGATCTTTTTGTAAAAATGTTGAAATTTATAAGAAATTTATATAGTTTTTAGAAGTTTTTGCCAATTTTTATAGTAAAATGTCGAAGGAACTTAGCACAATTATTTGGGTTCAATTCTCTCGAGACATGTTTTTAAGCTAGACCTTGTGGCATTTATGAAATTGTTATTCTACTTGCTGAAATAGTGGCAGCCATCTGTAAGAAGTTACTGATTCCATCAAGTCAAAATGTTCTCATTCCAATATCAATATATATATATATATATATATATATATATATAGTAAAATACCTTTATGCTATAGTATTTAGGTGAACCAATTTAGAGAAAAATGGAAATTGAAGAATCTTTTTTTGGGAAAAAAATGGAAATTAGGCCCTAAAAAATTCTTTATTGGAAATTATCTCCCTTGGTGTAGGAATCCCTTAATTCACTACCTCTTCTTAACAACCCATGCATGTTGTTATATCTTCATTCTAGCTTTATATCCTCCATTTGTATGCTTCTCTATCTCGATAGAGGATAAATATGTTGTTTCACAATCATCTTCATTGCCCAAATGCATGGGCTCATATGGTTGATAGTTTTTGGATTTAAGAGAATAACCTTTCAGATTTTTCGAATGAACTCTTGAATAGGGACAAGACTCTTGAAGGTGTATACTTTGGTGGCATATCCTACACTGAAAAATTATGTTCTCATAATCTAAAACGTAAATCCAATGCATACCCCCCTTTTTATATCAAATTATTTAAGATATATTTACTTGGATCTATCTCCATGCATACTCTGGCGCAAGTGAACAACCTCAATTTTTCCCACTCCATATCTATCAGTAAATATATACCCATAACATTCCTAATCATTTGACATAATAAATTATGCCAAAAATGAAGCAATAATTAGAAAGCCTCAAATTGGCATTCTAGATACAACCATATAGGATGGATCGGCCTTAGGAAGCCATGGGGTCATAAAAAGACCTACTCTGCCCCAAAAATTGGGTCTCCCATTAATAATTGTTTGATAATAATCCTCATTTGTAATTTAAACACAAAAAAAAAACTTGAAATGTAAATGTACTTCACATATATTGGTCTAGTTTGAAAAAACCCAATGATAGATTTGTTATGAAAGGCCAAAAAAAAATTGGTACAACATGCAACTGCAAATTTTTCATATTAAGAACTATTTTCAAGGATTGGGATTGGCTTTAATTACTTCCAAGTATGAAACTAATTTTAAATATGACCCTTCCCCCAGGCCCTCTTGCACCTATTTACAAACATGTTGACAATACAATAGTTGGTTCCTTGCAGACATTATAATAAAATGATTTACAAAGGTCATACAATTTATTACTCTTATAAAGGCATCATAATAAAACCACTAGAAGCCATTGATTATAATCCATTTGACACTTAGTTATTTCCACATAATATTGTGCAACAACCCACAAGAGATATGTTTTCTTATAGAGGACTTTGAACATGATCTCAAATATACCTAAGGAAAGTAAAATCCTTCAATAAACCAACTTTTAATCTAATTCAAATCAAATAAGCATATCTACAAGCAATTGGTGAGCAAACATTTCTACAAACAATTGGCAATCATCCAGAAGCTAATTGAGATTCAAAGCGAGATAATACCATGAACAAATAAAGTGAAATAGTGCATAGATCCTCTATTGTACTTCCTCTTTACTCCCACTACCTTGATTAGGGATATTAGGTTTCCCTCAGAGGTGGTTTGAGTATTAGAGGAACCCCTACTAATAAACTAGACCTCTTCATCACCACCATCAAAATGAAATGGCACAACCCCTCATTCATTGTTTGAAATTGTTGGAGAGTAGTCTGGTTTAGAGGTAGAAACCTATCGTGATCGATCAAACTTTTCAAAGATGATGAAGGAAAGCCAATTGGGTGGCATTGTACACAAAAATATATTAGGACCAATTTGAGAGCATAATACTAGGCTTAGTACAACATATATGATCAGAAATGGATCATGGACTAGAGTGATAGCTCAAAATTCAAAGTGTTCAGACATGTGTCGAACCTAAGCGACCGAATAGATCTCGCCTTCTTGATTCTAGCGCCGTGAACGGTTCGAAAAACCAACACTGTATGAAGAAGTTATTGTAGTTTGAAAAGTCCAGTAAACTGCAAAAATTGGACTTTGACCAAGTTTGACTTGGATTGGGAAAAATTCTAAAGAGAATATTCCAGGGAATATTCTTGGAATATTCCTTGAAATATTCCCCGAAATATTCCATTTGGACCAATCGGCATTTTACAAATGGCATGGTCGCATTGGTCAGAGGGTCGACTTTGTTTGAAATTGGTCAATGAATAGGTGACACATGGCAATGGTTTGCCCCTACACGTCAACAATAAAGCGTTTTTCTACGGATAAACATTAAAAACCCGACAGTCATGGTTTGAAGACCGAAAATTGTGTGGCATGTGCCCAACTGTCCTGGAATTTAATATTGCAATTAGCACTGGCGGTAAAAGTTGGAGCGCACCCCTAAAATTGGGGGATTTGGCCGAATTTGACTGTAGTTAATTGCAGTGCTCCAAATTTAGTGGAGCTGATTTAGGAGACACTGGAAAAATCTTCTTTTGGCTCTATCTTGAGGGAGATTCACCTAATTTTGGAGTACCAATAGTCAATTTCGACTATATCCAACATTCCAGACTCAATGGAGTAGGTTTCAAAGCCATCAGAGAGCTTCTAAGTAGTTTTTTACTTCAGTGAAGTTCAAGGGGCCACTAGGGCCACCAGGGGGTAGCAATAGTTTGAGCCCTAGCCATGGGAGCTAGAGGTATTTTTCAACAATCCAATAGTTAATTTTAGATATTTAAGATGTTCTGAAACAAATGAGATGGTTTTCAGAGCCTGTAGAGGAATTTAGAAAGCCAAGAAGCTTCAGTAAAGTTCTAGTGGCCATAAGTGCCAACTTTTTCCAGTAGCAGTTCAGGGCCTAGCCAGGGCAGCTAGAGACCATATGTAACAAACTAATAGTCATTTATGACTGCAATCAGCATTATGAATCATTTTATGGAGGGTTCAAAATCGTTTGAGGACTTATAGAGGTTGAGAACCCATCAGAGAATTTTTCAGTGACCTTAGTGCTAAGGGGTGCCGACAAGTGTTGGAAGCGAAACCGGAGTAGCCGGAGGCCATTTTCAGTGGAAAAATAGCCTATCCTAACTAATTTTGTCATTTTAAATCCAAAAAATGGATTTTAAGTGCTATTTGAATAATTCCAGAGCTTGAGAAGCTGAAGGGAAGTTTTTGGCATCCCAGGCAAAACCGTGGAGGAAGGCCTAGTTTGGGGATGCAGTGCTTGTTTTGAGAAAATGATCAGTCAATATTTGGTGTTTGATATGTTCTAGAGACACTAGGTGTGGTTTCAAGGACAAAAAAATAATTCTGAAGGAGATAGTGCCATATTTTAGCTTAGTGTATCTTTGAGCACTGACAGAAGGAATTGAGTCTAAGGGAGCCTATATCTGTTTGTAGAGTGATGACAGCCATGATAGGAATATAGATGGTATTCTAAGCCCTTTTTTCAGTTTATTAACCATTGGAGTTAAGTGTGAAACTTTTAAAAGAAACTTTACCATAATCCCAAAGAGCCTAGTTAAGATGACAAAAGCTCAAGGAGACGTAGCCCACGATATTTGGGTGAAATCCTAGATTAATATTGTTGTTATGTGTGGATGTTTTATTGTTGCATTATATTGCTGGTATACATGTTTAATTTCAGTAAGAAAAAATGGACTTAAGACACTTAAATAGTTAAAAATAATACACCTCTTTCAAGCATAAATTCCGCAAATTGTCAAGTATAAGCTAGATATTTTATTTGTTTAACTGAGTGGGAGGTTCTTGAAAAACATAACGAGTTGTCCAACCCATTTACAGATTAGTTTGGTATTAAATCACTTTTTTTCTTGATTGACAGAGAAATATATTGCTTGTTTGACTTGAAAGGTGTTTAAACAGTGCAAAGAATTTGACTGTTTGACTATTTGCAAACTGAATGTTGCTTGAGTTTGCTAGAGGTGAAGGGATAGCTACTGTTAGCTAAGTCCAGAAGAGGAAAAGAAGGAAGAAAGGGCTGAAGGCATCTTCCTTACCCAAACGACCTCAAGGCCACCCTTGAAGAACAAACCCTTTTGTCAGATGCTTGTTGTTGTTTGGCTGCTTGAATAAGAGCTTGTCTCTACAGCCTTTTTGTTCAAAAGCTTTGTCAATTGTTTTGAAATATTTTTTAACTTTGTTGAAGTTATTTTTTTCATTTTCATTATGAAAACTTCATCAAGTGAGGTTTCAAAATCCTCCTCCTTCACAAGATCCTTCGATGAAGACATGAAGCGAGACTTCTACATCTTGAAGGACATGGTGCAGATTTTGTTTGAAGATAGAAGAGAAAGCACTGAACTTCGTGAGAAATTGTTTGCTGTGAAGCAAGAGAAGGAATAAATTCTTCAAATAATGCATGAGATGGAGATGCAGCTCCATCAAGCCCAAGAGGCTTTAACCAAGAACATGCATGAAGCAAAGGTAATTCACTCTAATTTGTCTTCAAATTGCTCTTCAGAAATATGTGTTGGTTCATTTGAAAAGCACACAAGAGGTATAGGGTCCAAGTTAGTGTTTAAAATTGGCCATGAAGGCAAGGATTTAGGCAAGCATGCACAAGGCATGGATGATCCTATTTTGGTTGAGGCGAGACCTAAGAATTTTAGTCTTGGTTAGGTGCAATTTAATGGCGAAGACTCCAAAGCCATGAAGGCATGTGAGGCAACTTCAAAGAGAATTTTTGTTCCAAGTTCTAATACACAAACATGTCAAGTTTGTTTTCAAGTTGATTTCCATTGCTTTAAGCCTTTGTTGCAGCAATAATATTGTAGACATGCAGCTTATGGCGAGCATGCGAGTTCAGAAAATTTTCAAGACAAGAACGATGATGTTAGTCTACAAGATAAAGTTGGAACCTCTACTAGTTCATCTCCTCAAGAAGGCAAAAAGGATGGACATGAAAAGAAACACATGAGGTATAATTCTTCCCATAGTCAAGTTGATTATGTTTTTGCAAGGCATGAAAATTATGCATGCTTAAATGGGATAAAGATTTTTTGTGCATATTGTGGTCGGTTTAGCCATGATGTTTCGAGATGATGGATGAGGAAGAAGGCATACAGGAAGCAGATGAAGCAAAGGAAACTTTCAAAGAAGGTGCATAAGACTTGCACATATTGCCAGAAGAGGGGACATGTTGTTTTCCAATGTTGGACATTGCATCCAACTAATTTTCCCAAGCACATGAGGCAAGACGACAGAAATACCGGCGAAAGTGGAATCAAGGATTCCATCATTGATGTGAGAATGGATGTTTCACATGAAGAAGATTTGTAGTAGCAAAATTCGTCGTGGAAGTGGCTTGGTAAGAAGTGGTTGGACTTCTTGACACAGTGAGACATACACTCATTTGTATATATGAAAATTTCAGTTATGAATGCATGTTTATATGTTGTAATCTCACATTTGTTTGAGCCACCTTGGATCGATGATCAAGGCAACGATGCTCAGCTACCTTCTACAAATTTCTCGCCAGAAATTTCTTAGTGAGTGAAAGGAAGGCAATTCTTAACAGGAGGGCAAGTGCATCCAGGAAGGGAAGTGTCGACTACCTTCAAGTTGTGGTTCAAAGGCACTAGCCATGCAAGGAAAGTGTTTGGAGGCTGGAAATAAGAGGGCGTTGTACTCTCATCTACTATACAAATCAATATATCAGTATTTTGGGGTCCAAAAAATTCATAATGGGGAGGTGTGATCATAAATGGATCATGGACCATAGTAATAGCTCAAAATTTGAAGTGTTCGGAAGTGTGTTGAACCTAAGCGACCAGATAGATATCATCTTCCTAATTCCAGTGTCGTGAACGGTTCAAAAAATTGACACTGTATGAATAAGTTATCGCAGTTTGAAAAGTCCAGTAAATTGCAAAAATTGGACTTTGACCAAGTTTGACTTGGATTGGGAAAAATTTAAAAGAGAATATTCTACGTAATATTCTTGGAATGTTCCTCAAAATATTCCCTAGAATATTCCATTTGGACCAATCGGCATTTAACAAGTGGCATGGTCACATTGGTCAGAGGGTTGACTTTGTTTGAAATTGGCTAATAAATGGGCGACATGTGGCCAGCCTTGAGGCCGCCACATGTCCCCGAGATGGTGGTATAAAATTGGTTTTGGAATCCATCGGAGTCGAACACAGGACCTCCCTTCCTGCAAGGCCTAACCTTACCAACCCGCCTATGGCTTGTGACTTAACAATAATGTGTTGCATGTTTGTGTTAATGTTTAACCACTTGATGTTTGGGGGAGTAGAGGGGCCAACCGCTCGAGCCAACACCTCCCCATATGATCAACACTCATGATCTAAGGCCTAACCACCGGGCGTAGTTTTTAAAACTCGTCAGCTAAACGGTTATGAGATGTGCCCACATGCGATGGTTTAGGTAACAGTTTTCCCCTACCTGTCAATGGTAAAGCGTTTTTCCACGGATAAACATTAAAAACCCGATGGTCATGGTTTGAAGACCGAAAATTGTGTGCCATGTGCCCAACCGTCCTAGAATTTAATATTGCAGCTAGCACTAGAAGTAAAAGTTGGATCGTTCCCTAAAATTGGGGTATTTGGCCGAATTTGACTGCAGTTAACTGCAGTGCTCCAAATTTAGTGGAGCTGATTTAGGAGACACTAGACAAAACTTCTTTTGGCTCTATCTTGAGTGAGATTCACCCAATTTCGGAGTGCCAATAGTAAATTTAGACTATCTCCAACATTCCAAACTCAATTGACTAGGTTTTAGAGCCATCAGAGAGCTTCTAAGCAGGTTTTTTCATCAGTGAAGTTCAAGGGGCCACCAGGGGCACCAGGGGGCAACAATGGTTTAAGGCCTAACCATGGGAGCTAGAGGTCTTTTTCAACAATAACATAGTCAAATTTGGATATTTTAGATGTTATGAAACCAATGAGATGGTTTTTAGAGCTTGTAGAGGACTTTAGAAAGCCTAGAAGCTTCAGTAAAGTTCCAGGGGCCATTAGTGCTAGCTTTTGACAGCAGCAGTTCAGGGCCTAGCCAAGGCAGCTAGAGACCATATGTAGTGAAACAATAGTTATTTATGAATGTAATCAACATTTTGAATCCATTGATGGAGTTTTCATAATCTTTTTATGACTTCTAGAGGTCGAGAACCCATAATATAAGTTTTTAGTGACCTTAGTGCCAAGGGGTGCCGACAAGTGTTGGAGGCGAAACCGGAGCAGCCGGAGGCCATTTTCAGTGAAAAAATAGTCTATCATAAATAATTTTGGCATTCTGAATCCAATGAAGGGATTTTTAGATCTATTTGAAGACTTCTAGAGCTCAAGAAGCTGAAGGGAATTTTTGGGCAGCCTAGGGCAAATCGTGGAGGAAGGCCTAGTTTTGTGATGCAGTGCTTGTTTTGAGCAAATGATAAATCGATATTTTGTGTCTGATATGTGCTGGAGATAGTAAGTGTGGTTTTTAGGACAAAAAAAAAATTCTGAAGGAGTTAGTGCCATATTTTAGCTCAATGTAGCTCTGAGCACCGATAGAAGGAATCGAGTCTAAGGGAGCCTATATCTATTTGCAGAGTGATTACAGCCATGACGGGGATATAGATGGTATTATAAGCCCTTTGGTTCAATTTAGTAACCATTGGAGTTAAGTGTGGAACTTTTAAAAGAAACTTTATCATAATCCCAAAGAGCCCAGTCAAGATGACAAAAGCTCAAGGAGACGTAGCCCACGATATTCAGTTGAACTCCTAGGTTAATATTGTTGTTATGTGTGGATGTTTTCTTGCTGCATTATATTGTTGTTATACATGTTTAATTTAATAAAGAACAAATGGAATTAACATACTTAAACGGTTAAAAATCATACACCTCTTTCAAGCATAAATTCTGCAAATTGTCAAGTATAATCTAGATCTTTTATTTGTTTAACTGAGTGGGAGGTTATTGAAAAACATAACAAGTTATACAACCCATTTAAAGATCAATATATATGGAAAAGGCCCTTATCAGGGATACACCATAATTAATATGAACTACTAGAAGCATGAATAGAGTTGTCACAATTCCCTATATAAGAGCTCAAACCCAAAATGGCTAGCATTTATCCATTTTTACAAAGGTTGGTGCTTCAACTTCACGTAGGTGCATTGATTCATATATAAATTATGGGGAAACATGATTTGAAAATAAGGTTTCATTTTTATTTTCCATGAGTGAATTGTTAGTACTTGTTTTCCTCCAAGGAATTGATATAGCCTCGTACACCAAGTCTACTGTATTTTTTGGTCTTTTATTTTTTGTGCATCCACTTTCCTTGGTTGCTACCACACCACTAATTTGTTGTTCATTTTTCATCTTTATTCTTTGTTTTATGGATTAGGGTCTTTGAATTTCCGATTTAAAAACACTAGTTTCTTAATATTCAAATATTTTATGAATGGAGCCTCTAAAAGCAAGCACAACACCATGTAATTTTTATCTATCTTTTAATTTTTTTTTATTCATATTTGTCTTCCGATGTGATGTTTTGTCTTGTTATTTTCATTTTTTTCAAAACCTCTATAGTGAATTTGGTTTACTATCAATTCCCTAGCCTTTTATGGTGTGTCTATGGTAACCATGTGCAACGATGATCCAATGTACTATAAACAATCATAGAGCGTATCTTCATCATTAGATCATTTATATATTAAAGATAAATCATAGTGCGTTAATGATTTAATAATTAAATTCTTTTATGTTCTAATGAATTTGTTTTATCAATGAAACTCTGTAGTTATACTACCACACGGAGAGGAGATGGAACTCATGCAAGATGGCATGAGAGAATATTCTGCACCCTCTATGTTAGGACATTACTTTTCTCCTTCATGATTATGGGCTCCTCAAGTTTCAAGAATTCCTTTAATATGCAAGTGAAAGAAATATTTGTAATGGATAGTTTTATGTTGTTTTCCTTTAATATTCAAGTGAAAGAGATATTTTCAATGGTGGCTTTTGTGTTGATTGCATAGTTGCTTGACCAACAATAAATTTAGGATTCAAAGAAAAACCAAATAAGGGCCTAACTAGGTTTATAATAGGGTTTTATAATACTAATTGGAAGAATTTTGAAGTTAATAAATAAAAATTATATTCTTGATGATGATTCTTAATTGTCTAAATGTCATATTTCTAAGCTTTCATGCTAATCTAGATGTTTCTCTTGACTCACTTTGTTGATATAAAACCTTCATGCGAATTTACCTTAGGTAAAGGAAATATTTTCAACGAGAAAATTTCTTTTACAAAAAAGGGTGAACTTACATGTAAAGACATACATAATTTCTATTTAGGGATAACCTATGTTTATTTTTAGAACTAACCTAAGATGGTAATTTAAGGATCAATCTAAGTTAAGGTGTTACAATTGTTGGGATAATTGATTTTTGTACTAATGGTTGTTGTTGAAACATACAAGTACATGTAAGAGTGGAGGGGAGTGAAGTGAAGCGCTGGAATGGAAAGTAAGAGAAAGTCGTGGGAATGGAACAATAAGCAGGAGAAGCTATTAAGTGGAATAATAATAAGCATGAGGAGTAAGTGCATTAAAATATATCACAATCACAATCACAGAGTGGAGAGGAGTGAATACATTATTGGGGTGGAATTGCACTACGATATATTGCAATCGTAAGACGGAGGGGTTATCACAAATCTGGGATTGGACTTATCACATATCGGGGATCGGAGGATTATCGCATTTTGAAATCATAGGATTATCGCATTTCGCAATCAGAGGATTATTTCATTTCGCAATTGGAGGGGGAAACATGGATAGTTAGCAATAGCATTTGAGATATGCGATAAGTGAAGTGACGTGGCGGTAAGGTGGGTCCTACCAATTGCATCGGGGGTTTTTAGGAGCGAGCAAACTAAGGTGGTAACAAAGTGGCGGAATTGCAATACGATATATCATATTGTGGTATCACAATCACAGGACGGAGTAGGCAACATGGATGGTTAGTAATAGCATTTGCGATATGCGATAAGCGAAGTGACGTGGCAGGGAAATGGGTCCTAGTGTTATCACAATCAGGGTTTTTTGGAAGCGTCAACAGATGATAACAAATGGATTGCAAAATGGCGATTGCGAAATAAGTTAAGGTGGGTCCACAAAGAAATACGATAATGCGGTATGACGTGGCAGTAAGCGGGTCCCACTTTTATCGCAATCGAGGATTTAAGGAGGCAAGAGTAAGTGAACGCACCGAGAATTTGTGATTTGCGAGGAAGTAGGTCCCATTAATGGTTTTAAAGAGGAAAATCGATAGATAAATAAAGTGTCCCAAAGTGTAACAAAGGAGTTTTGAAGTGTTTAAACGGTGTAGGAGTGCAAAAAAGGAACCCGATTGTGAGATAACAAAGAGTAACATAATTGAATTTGGAGGGTTTAAAGTGGATTTAAATGGAATTTGAGCGCTAAACTTTCGATTTTAGGAAAAATGAAGGGTATAAAGGCTCCCCATATACATGAAAGGGTAAATAACAAATAAATTAAAGTTGGTTTTTCCTTTGATAAGTTGAATATGACCTTTCTATATTTTATAAACTTTGAAATTCTCCTTTATCACTTTTAAATGACAATTAAATGATATGTCCTTGAAAGTGATGATAGCCATGGATGGGATGAGGAAACAACAAATCTAACCTAGAATCCTTCAGTGACCAAAATTTATTTTGAAAACTTGTTTGAAAAGACCAAATTTTTACCTATGACTTCTAGGAAAACAACTAAAAGAGCTAATTTTTATCACTAACATACCTGGGATAACAGGGCCAAGCAGTCACTAGCAGCTGAGCTGAAGGCTTCTCAATCAGATGTGTGTTCTGAATCTGAGTCAGAAACTGATAAGGTTAATAACAAAGGGAAGAAAATTATTGATGCAGAGCCTAGTGCCACAGTTGCCACCACCAAGATCGAGAAGGATGAGCCCGAAGATCCAGAAGAGGGGGAGCGCCTCTTCCAGTCACAGATTTGGGTGAAGGGTTCTCCACTGTAGTTCAATGTCGACAACGGGAGCCAAAAGAACCTCATTTCAGAAGAGGTCATGAAGTGGCTAGGCATACCAACCACAATAGACCTGCAACTATTCACCATCGGGATGATTCACCAAGGATGATATATCCACGTCAACCAATAAGGCCTCCTTCCCTACAACATCAAGCCCTTAAAATATGAGGTATTGTGTAATGTTGCTCCTCTTGAATTTTGTGATGTATTATAAGGCCATCCTCACTTGTGGAAGCGACATGTTGTGTATGATTCTAGGAATTGCATTGTTATTATTACTTTGGGAAATAAGTTATATATGATACCAAAGGTAGCACTGCATACTGCCATCTCTTTTATCACTGCGAAGATATGCAGTAAGATCATTTCCTGGACCAGGAATTTTTTTTTCCTTATGATTCACCCTCAGGGGAAGAAAAATATTGTTTGTGCTCAACCTAGTCTCCTAAATTGAGTTCATTAATTGTCAACCAGGGTTGGTAAACTGCTGAAGTGTGGTGCACTATATGTGCCTAGGTAATTGTTTCTCACTACGTCGTGTCTAGTGTTTTATGATGTTTTTGGGTTTTTATGGTTTTATGTTCACAAAGGAAAGAACTAAATGCTGGTGGAAAGAAGCTACTGGTTAAAAACAGAGTGAAGCCTAAATTATGGATGACAAATGACAAATGAAAATACTGAAACAAAACAAAGCCTAAACTATGACTAGCAAAATACAAAGCTTGATAATGACTTCAAGGAAATAAATCACAACATGAGCTTAACTTGTCCAATTCATTCATTAAATATGTTTTGGAAGAGCTTGAGAAATGGGCAGTTAAGTGTAAATGAAGTTCTCCTAACTAAACAATCAAACAATCAACTTACAATGTTACAACATCTCATCCATGATTCAAGGTCTATTGGAATATATATTTGGAAAAGAACATTTGTAGCACCATAAGACTTCTATTCTAAACTAGCTTCTAATTCTATTCTGCAACTCAATTTAACGCCACTAGGCCTCATTCCAAAAGTTATAGATTTCCTTTTTAGAATGGTCTTTTGAGAAAAGGCTTGTTTGTGAAATGGTAAAAAGGTTGCAAAATACTCTAGGTCTTATACTGATACTAACTCCTGTCCAAATGATTTTGTATTAATATAAGGTTGGAACAAAATAAGTTTTGTAAATAATGAAGACCGTGGTATTTGAATTTAACAACTAATATAATTTAAAAATGCAATGGATGACAACTAGACTGGAATGCTAATACAGTGAGCTAAAACTGAACTAGAGTGCCACTAGTCTATTTGAAGTACAGTGAACAATGTTAGACTGAAAAGCCATTATCAAACTGAAAATGAAATGACAGAGCTAAATCACATGCATTCTACCTCCGGAGTGCTATAACTAAGTTAACATGCAACTAACCTAAGGAATTATACAGTCCATCTCGTTCAGTATGAATGATGTTTTGGAAGAGTTTGTGAGAACAAGTATGACTGTATCATTCAAAGCAATTGAACATAAACACAAGACTGAAAGCAAATACAACTAAAATCCAAGACACCACAGCTACTTCTTACTCATTATTATGATATTTTGGAAGAGCTTTGTAAGAGTAAGATTGGCTATACCACTTGGTGTAAACTAGCAACTAAAACCTACAATACCACAGTTATGCCTTATTCATCATAATGATATTTTGGAAAAGTTTATTAGAGTAAGTTTTAACTGTGATAACTAACGAAAGTAAATGCAACTAAAACCTACACTATCATAGTTGTGCCTTATTCTTCATAATGATATTTTGGAAGAGTTGATTAGAGTAAGTTTGGCTGTGATAGTAAATATAAACAAATATGAACATAAGCTTCAGAAATCTACTTAAGCTAGAAATAAAAGCGAGATTAAAAAACTTATCTACTGTATAAAAAAGGCCGCTCAGGAGGCAGGGGCCCTCTACCACCAGAGTAGCACGAAATCTAGCTCAAAATCGACTCAACGCATTCAAGGAAATACTGCTTCTTTCATTAAAGAGGAATCACCTCAAAACAGAGTATTCTCGGACTTCAAAGATCTAGCAGTCAACCATAAAATCTAACCAAAATCTAACCTTTGTCTCTCGGTTTCCCGAGCATATTTATAGCAAATTTACATAACAGAACTTGAGATAATACAAGGATTACTGTCTTTCCATATTAAAATCGAACTAGAACTCTAAAGGTGGCATCGTAATATGACAAAGGACATCTGGACTATCCTTGTCCTATTAGGAGTCTATCTCCTAGCTTGAGTTCTCACGTGCATAACCACGTACAGAATTCCGTTCGATCTTCATGGAGAGCAAAAAATGTTGAGGGCATGACGTGGAATATGACCATGTATGGCTTTCCCTGAGACGACATCTGGAACCTGCTTAAACATGAAGATGGCTGCAGAATTGGAAACTAGCTACAGAATGTCTGCATTCTGTAGCTAGTTTCAGTTCAAAAAGTACTACAATGACACAATCATAAAAACATAGCAATTTAGCCACGATATTCATTCTTAAAGCAATTTTAACTAATTTCATTGATCATTTGAGCCTAGGATTAATAATGGATAAAATAAACAAAGTGGAATGTGGTAGAAGAAAGAACATTTTTGGAGCTCAACAAATATTATGGCCACAACCTCCAGAAAGGGATCCTTCGCACATAAGTAGTAAATATATAAGGTCATGGAGGAGTAAAAGGATATCTTCACCTCACCCACAAGGGTACCTCTATGCAATGGACTCTAGGAGTGCCACTACCCAATGAGAGGATCTATCAATGCTCTATTTTGGAGAATGATGAACTCAAGAGGTAGATTTTGGAGTTGTTGTAGAAAGGGCACATCAGGGCAAGTTCATGACCTTGTGGGAGCTCGATCATGTCGGTAAAAAGAAGGATGAGACCTGGAGAATTTGTATTGAATATCAGACGTTGAACAAGATCAATGTCCAGAGTAGGTATCCAATCCCATGGATTGATGACCTTATAGACTAGATCAAGGGGGCCACATATTTCAACAATATTGACTTGAAGTCTGGTTATCACTAGGTACCAATCAAACCCTTTGATGTATGGAAGTCTACCTTAAAATCTAAGGAGATATTTTTGAATGGATGATCATGCCTTTTAGGTTAAAGAATGCCCCTGAAACCTTCATGAAGCTGATGGACGAGATATTGTGACCCTTCACCAACTCATTCGTGGTGGTGCATTTGGATGACATCCTGATCTTCAACTAGAGTTGGGAAGAACACCTCCACCATATTCGACATGTCCTCCAAACACCATGACAACACAAGTTGTGTGCCAATTTGGATAAATACACTTTTGGTATGACCTAGGTTCAATATTTCGGGTGCATCATTGATGAGCGGGTTGTGAATGTGGACCCAACCAATATACAAGTGATTCAGTATTGGTCAGCCCCAACCACTCTAACAGAGCTCTGCAGCTTTCTATGTCATTTAAACTTCTACCACAGGTTCGTGTTGGGGTTCTCTCATATCACTTGGCCTTTTAGTCAAGTCACCAAGGGAGAAGAGAAAGAAAAGTTATTTGTGTTTGAATCCCAATAGAAGGAATTTTCCGAGTTGAATCATTTCCTCTACTCTGCACCAATGCTCACATTACCAGACCTCTAACATACATTAGAGATTGAGACAAATTCATCCAATTATTTTATTGGTGCAACTCTTACTTAGAAGGGGCATCCAGTGAAATATCATAGTGAGACACTTTCAGACACAGTCTGGAAGTATCCCACATATGAAAAAGAGATGTATTGCATTTTGTAGACCTAACGAAAATGGAATAATTACATTTTGCGGAAGGAAACAATAATCCACACAAACCACCAACCCCTACAGTTCATATAGACATAAGGCAAGTTGCAGAATGATCACCACAAAAAATGGTCCACATACCTGCAAAAGTTCCATTTGAAAATTAAGTACAAGAAGGGAAACAATAATAATATTGCAGACTGCCTCAATCGACCGCTGGTCATGGCTTTGACCACTGTGCTCAAATCTTGTAGGCACGAGACTTTGGGGTGGCCGCATATTTACAAGAGAAATCTAGAATTCAACAACACATACCAGACGCTCCTAGAAGGAAAGTAAGTTCCAAAATTTCATTTCCACGATGCACTATTATGCCACCTGGGACACCTTTTTTTTCCTTCAAGTGAGCGTGCCAAGATGATTTTGGAGGCGCACTACAGTTAGGTCAGTGAAAATTTTCGGGGAGAGAAAATAGTGGTCGTATTGCAGAAGTATTTTTATTGGCTGAAACTTCGACATGATGTTTGGAAGTACATCAGATATTTCACTGCTGACACCATTTCTAAACCGACCATCAAGAAGCGATGCCTATATAATCATCTACCTACTCCTTGTCGACCTTGGGAATCCATCTCCATGGATTACATGCCGGACCTTCCTTCTACTAAGCATGAAAGTGATTTCATTTTCATGGTCTTCGACAGATTCTCTAAGATGGTCATTTGGGTGGCCTGCAAGAAGAGTATCATAATAGAATCCACTGCTAAGCTCTTCTTTGAATGATTCTGGGTACACTTTAGGATCCCATAGTCCATTATCTGAGATCAGGACAATATGTTCCTAAGTACAATTTGGTCAAGCATCTAGTTGATGTTGGATACCAAGCTGACTAAGTCCACGACCTTACACCCCCAACTGATGGTCATAAAAAGGTCGTCAACATGATGATCTTACAATTTTTTCACATGTACAACTCGAAGCATCCACACACATGGGATGAAAGCCTCCTCTATGTCTAGTACAACTACAACAGATCTCTCCATAGCTTAACTGGCCAAAACCCCTTTCAGGTGGGGTTGGTATTCCAGCCACTATGTCCCATTGATGTGATCATACAATTTACAACTACTAAATCAGATGCGACTCATGTCCAATCCGAAGCTGACCAGGCCAATAAATTCATTAAGCACATTCAAAAAATCCTCCAATAGGTCCATGACATATTGGAAAGAGCCAATGCTAAGTACAATCAACGTCTTGATCAACATTTTTATGAAACCATCTCACAAAATAGAAGAAAAGATAGATCAACGACTTAGAAATTAGCCTCTTCGAAGGGGAAACCTACTTTACATTACATAAATGAAAAATTCTTGGATGACCAAATGAAAAAACCTCCTTTCTATATATAGGAGTCCATGGGGTCACAATAAATCCTAGCCAACCTAACAATAATAATTTAAGGGAAAAATAATAACAATATGGGGACTACAGGGGTACAACAATAATAATAAGTGGGCTACACTAACAACAATAAGGGACTACACTAGTAATTTAGGGCCCTAACATGCCCCCTCCTTCAAAAAAGTGTTATCCTCAATTCTTGAGTAGTTCTAGATGCTTTTGTATAAAATTGTCATCCTCACATGTGGAATCTTCAGTCGGTAAGTTCTTCCACTTGATGAGATACTTTGAAATTGTTCTATTTCGTAGTTGTCGATTTCTTGTTTCTATGACTCCTTCAGGTTCCAATATGATTTTTACTTCCTCATCAAGTTCTGGAAATATTGTTTGAACTAGAAGCATGAAACATGGAAAACTAGGTGCACTCAGGAAGATGCAAGAAGCTCCAATTTGTATGGCATAGTACCAATCTTTTCCAACACCTTGTAAGGACCATAATACTTTGCAATAATTTATTATCCTTATTAGATTGTTTTAGGGGCATTTGTTTGTATGGTTGTAGCTGTAAAAATACCCATTCTCCTACATCAAAACTTCTCTCACTGCGATGTTGATTTTCCTGTTGTTTCATTCGATTTTGTGCCAAATTTAGGTTATCCTTTAAGAGTTGGAGAACTTGTTGTTGATGCTCGATGTGATCTTCCACTGCTTGAACCTAAGAATTTTCTCTTAAATATGATGTGATGGATGGTGGATGATATCCATAAAGTGCCATAAATGGGTTCATTTTTGCTGCAGTGTTAATGGAAGTGTTATACCACCATTCAACCAAAGGTAACCAATTGACCCATTGTGTTTATTTATCAGATACAAAGCAATGGAGATATCCTTCCAAAAAAAATTCACTATCTCATTTTTCCCATCGGATTGTGGATGATAAGATGATCTATGAGCTAGTTGAGTACCCAAACAAGAAAATAATTCCGTCGAAACATTTCCAGTGAAAATGGGATCTCTATCACTTACAATAAACTTTGGGTTTCCATGTAGCTTTTGAATTGTTTCCATAAATGCAGTAGCAATTGTACTCAATTTTAATGGATGAGATAAAAGTGTGCATACTTGGTAAGACTATCAACTACCACCATTATGACACTCTTTCCTTCGGAATTAGGCAAACCTGCGATAAAATCCATTGAAACCTCCTCCAAAAGTTGATTTGGAATGGATAAAGGCTATAGGAGACCCAGGGTCTTAATTGTCTCAACTTTATTCTTCTAGCAAACCAAACATTCCACCACAAAATTTTGAATATAAGATTTAAGGCCATCCCAAAAAAAAAATTCTTCACCCTATGGTAAGTTTTTAAAAATATAGAGTGTCCTCCTAAGAGAGAGGTGTGAAATTACAAAAAAATATTTTGTTTTAGTTGGGAATTATTACAAAGATATAAGCGACCTTTGTACCATAAGGAATAATTTTTTCAACTTAATGTATCAGATGTACTAGGATCTTACTGCAAATATTGAATGTGTGTCCATACTTCTTCATCATTCTTCCATTCCTCCCTTTCTTCAGTTATCCAAACTATTTGGATAATAGAAATGACACAAATCAATGCTTCCACATCCTCATCCTTTCTTGAGAGTGCATCTGCAACAACATTTAGCTGCCCTTTTTTGTATATGATTTCAAAGTCATAACCCAACATATTTGTGACCCATTTTTGTTGCTCTTCTAAAGATAATATTTTTTCCAAAAAGTATTTAAGACTATCATTGTCATTTTTTACCTTGAAGTGTTTTCCCATTAGGTAAGATCACCATTTCTTTAGTGCATGTAGTATCGCCAACATTTACTTCTCATAAATAGCTTTTTGTAAATACTTTCCTTTGATTGGATGGCTTTCAAAAGAAATGGGTCTTCCTTCTTGCATTAAAACAAAACCAATTCCATTTCCTGAGGTATCACATTCCACAATAAATGTTTTTGTGAAGTCTAGCGTAGCTAGGACCAGTGCTTGGCACATTGCCTCTTTAAGATGTTCAAAGGCCTTAGTTGCTTCAAGAGTCCATGAAAATACATATTTCTTTAATAATGTTGTTATAGGTGTTGAGATTTTCCCATAATTCTTAACAAACTTGCGATAATACCCTGTTAACCCAAGAAATCCTCATAATTTCCTTATGGTTGTGGGGAATTTCCATTCCTTAATGGCTTTAATTTTTTTAGGGTCTACCTTTACACCCTCCCGAGTTACAGTATGACCCAGATATTCCACCTCTTGTACTCCAAAGAAAAATTTGGAGGTTTTTGCATATAATTGTTTCTCCTCCAATATTTTGAGCACCCTGTCAACATGTTTAACATGATCCTTCCAAGACCTGATGTATATTAGTATATCATCAAAAAATACTAGCAAAAATTTTCTAAGGAAGGGTTTGAAAATGGAATTCATCAACCCTTGAAATGTAGAAGGTGCATTGCTAAGGAAAAAATGCATGATCAAAAATTCATAATGACCCTCATGAGCTTGATTTTTGTTTTTCAAAATGTCTTCAATATTCATTCTAATATGATGATATCTTGAACAGAGATCCAACTTGGTGAAATAAATTGCTACATGTAATTAATCTAATAATTCATCAATCACAGGATTGGGAAATTTATCTTTAATAGTGAGCTTATTGAGCTCTCTATAATCCGAACACATGCGCCATGATCCATCCTTTTTGTGCACAAATACTACTGGAGTAGAGAAATAACTTTAAATAGGTTGACTTATACCTGCCTCTAGCATTTCTGCAATCATACGTTCAATTTCGCTCTTTTTGACATAAGGATATTCGTAAGACCTGATGTTTGGAGGAACACTTCTTGGAATCAAATGAATAGCATGATCATGATCACGAATAGGTGGGAGTCTTTTGGGAGTTTCAAACACCTTGATATGATTTTCCAAGAATTTTTGGAGATCTGGAGAAATAGATGATGTTGATGTTGGAACTTCTAGTGAGCATAATTGTGAAATGACGTCTCGTTTTCTTTCTTCAGAAATTTTTTCATGAGATTATAGCTTATTATATTTCCCATATTTCTTGAGATACCCTCTAATTTAACTTCCTTTCCTTCCGAAAAAAAATTCAAGAAACTTTCTTGAAAATTAAACTCTGTTGTCCCTAAATATTGTAACCATTGTACTCCTAGTACAACATCAGGACCACCCATTGGAACGGAAAGAATTGGATTATTTAATGCATATTCCCCCATGGTTAACTTGATATTATGACACTTTCAAGAAAAACTTATAGTTCCTCCATTTTCCACCATCACTTGACACTCTGGCGCTGGGTATAGGAAGAAATTCAATTCCTTGGCTACCTTACAATGAAAACAATTTGGGTGCTACCCGAACCAATAAGCACTATTACATTTATATTCTTGATATTTCCTTATATATTGATAGTTTGAGGAGTGTTAATTCCTTCCAATGTGTTACAGGATATAGTCGGATTCATTTATTCTTCCTCTAGGGTTGGTTCCTGGTGTATATCCTCTTCTTTTGAAGTTTCTGGTTCTTTTTCATCCTCCTCTTCAAAACTATATACAAGCCATTTTGCTCTTTTTTCTTCCAATTTTTGTGGTGTCAACCATGTAGGTTGTGGAATTATAAGAGTAGCAACACTTCCATCTTTATAGTTATGATTGGTAGGCTTCCTTGTCGCCATAATTTTTCTTTCAATTTTTCTTGCCAACCTAAATTCCTTCTCGAATGTATCAGGTTCCCAAAATCAAACCTCATGTTGGATGTTATCCTTTAGAGTCCCTATGAAGGCATCAATACTATGTTCCACTGGAATATTATTTACCCTTATATTCAATTTTTGGAAGTCCTCAATGTGCTCCATCATTGAACCCTTTTGTGTGAGATTTATCAATAGTATAAAGAAGGTGTTTCTCTTTGTATCCTCATAATGTGCTATAATTTCCTCCATAAAAAATGACCAAGTGACCAGTGGTTTACAAGAACAAAGCCATCGATACCATACAAACTAATTTTTTTCTAAATATAAAGTTGCGATATCTACCTTTTTTGTGTTTTGCATATTATGGAGCTTAAAATATTGCTCCATTTGTAGTATCCAAGTTATCATATCCTTTCCATAAAACTTCCTCATATCTATATTTTCAATATGGTGGGCCTTAAATCCAACATTAGAGTCTATGAAATCATGATTAACATTTCTTTTGTTCTCATCATGAGTTTCCTCTATTACCTTTTCACCATTAGGAAGATTTTATTGTAGCAAATTTTCCAAACCTTCCTTCAAACCTTCCATGTACTTCTTAAAATCTTCCTTGTTGCCTTCTATACCATCCATAATAGCTTCCACACCATCCATTTTAGCTTCCACACCATTCTTCAAACCATCCATCCTAGCTTCCACACCTTTCTTCAAACCATCCATGTTGCCTTCTATACCATCCATCTTAGCTTCCACGCCATCCATATTAGCTTCCATGTCATTCTCCAAACCATCCATCTTAGCTTCCACACCTTTTTTCAAACCAGCCATCTTAGCTTCTATTTCATTTTTTATTACTCTTTGCGAGAGTGAAATTTGTTGCACTTGTTCCTGTAATTTTGATATATCATGTTGCACTTATTCCTCTTCATGAGTCATAGTAGAGCCTTCTGAGGGCTTAATGGGTGCTGAATTATTTTTAGGGGGAGTTTTAGAACCCAATATTGAAATCTATGCTTCAATATTCCCTTGGAATCACTTCAAAATAATTTTTCAAACAAGGCTTATCAATTTTTAAACAAAATACACACCTTTTTCTTGATTTTTAGGAGCTCGATATTGAAACTAATGTATATATGTAATTTTAGATCCGCAATATTTTATCTTTGTTCCTTCAGTAGCCCTCTAAATCTTCTTTCCAATGCCATAGGTCAAACTTGATTTGGATTCTTCAAGACAAAATTATGCCCAATATCCACAATGGACTGGTTAGGTAGAGCACACTTGTACGAAATTCCACGTGTCACTGTTTCCTCCTTCATCTCTAAAATTTATACACAGGAAACTAAAGTTTGTGTACATTCGGCTACATTTTATAGAATTCCAATTTGATCCTCAGAGAGAGCATTATGACGATTTCCCAAGGTCACATTTTTGAGATGAAATTTGAGAGCCTACAACAACCTTAATTTACACAGATCATATCTCTGAGAATATTGTGAACCAAGATCTGAAATTTTTACACGAAGTCCCTTAGGATGTCTTCACAAATTGGTTTTTGTTTTAGCCTCTGAACCTTCCTAGAAAAAAATTTATAGAGAAAATTCCACGATGACCTGTTTGAAGCAGGGAAACCCTAGAATCCAAAGCTCTGATACCAGATGTTATGAAAACAAATTACAAAATAGAAGAAAATATATATCAATGACTTAGAAATCAGATTCTTTGAAGGGGAAAAATCCTTTAAATTACATAAATGAATAGTTCTTGGATGACCAAATGACAAAACCTCCTTTCTATATATAGGAGTCCATGGGGTCACAATATAATCCTAGCTAACCTAACAATAATAATGTAAGGGCACAATAATAACAATGTGGGGACTACAGGGGTACAAAAATAGGGGGCTATGCTAACAACAATAAGGGACTACACTATTAATATAGGTCCCTAACAAACATCGAGTGCCACAAAGGCTCCAGGTGGGCAACAAAGTTTGGTTACATTTGAAGGAGCATCTTGTTGGACCCCACTGTAAGCTTCGCTTGCTATGATATGGGCCATACACCATCACCAAGGATGTGGCAGGAAATTCCTTCGAGCTCACCATTCCTTGATATGCACCCAATATTCAATGTGGATTGGTCGCAACTATAATTCTCTCCTTTGTTGGACACATCTGATGTTGCTAAGCAGCTAACACTAATAGTGGTCAACCCAAGTTGCATCAAGTAGGCCACAACTAACGGGATCATGGAAACATAGAGAAAGAACACTTTCCAACATAAGGTAAAAATATATTGAGTTGTCAAAGCTAGATAACTCCTTCACCAAGGAAAGTGGTTCACCAAGGACTAGGTTCAACAAAAAATTCCTCACCTCATGGAGCCTTGCACGCAATGGGGACCATTTATTCCTAAGGGGGGAGGACTGATCCAGGTGGATATTGGTGGCCACCCTCCTATTCCAGCTAGACCTCCAGTTGGTTTCGCTTTTTTTCTTGATTATTGTAGCATTTACTATTTCTAGTAATTTTTTGGGTCATGAACTTCTAGAGCTATTTTTAACCCCTAAACGACGTTTTTTTGAGGTCCGCAACAGGCATATACCCATGCGGAAAATCTTGTATTAATCTATGATATATTTCAAATGAGCTACCATACGCACCAAGCGAAGAAAATATGACCAAGTTACGACCCTGGGAAGTTGGATGCCCAACTAACCCCAACGGAACCTACAAAATCTTGGTGTTTCATCTCCTGGGATCAGGGTTTTGGTTGCTTAGGGTTTTCCTTTGATGTTCAATAATAAAAAGGCCCTTGAGCCTCATTGTAACATATTTGAGAGGCATGTAACCACCACATTTATTCTCAAATATAAGCTAACATCACCCGAGCTAGTTTATTTTGATTCTGTATGTAAGCATATTTCAGTTCTTTGATATTAATGAAATGAAGTGTTATTTATGTTGCATCTCTTTATTTATGGTTATATTTGTATTCTGTTGCATTCATGTTTAATTTCGGATCAGATATCCAAGGAGTATTGGATTCGATAAGCAAGCTACTAAGAGAGGTGATATAGAGGCTACAAAGGAGGTAATCACGTGGTACATTGTAGAGCTCATGAAGTTTCACACAAAGCTCACAATGACATTTAACCGAGTGCAAGATAAAAAATGAACCTTGCCACCTAATGCATTAAAATGACTCACAAGATATGAAGATGAACTGCAACATAAGATCAAGGTGATCGCCTTTGAATACAAAGAATAATAAGCATATTTAGAAAGATATCTACAAGAAGAAGCGCTTGATATATCCATCATTCATTTGGCTCAATGACAACATTTTGTTTCTTTATTTTCATTATAGTTTGCATTTTATTAAAATGTAAAGTAGAATTTATATTAGAGAGTCATGTGGAATGTGAAGAGTCACAAGGGTAGGTGAAAGGTCATGGTAGGTGAAAGGTCATGGTAAGTGAAAAGTCACCTCACTTTTTATAAATATACCCTCGTGGCTAGATGTAAAGGACCTTTATTTTTGGACTTCATTTGAGCATATTGTTTTGAGAGCTTACAAATTATTTTGAGAATTCAAGTGGTAGCTTTTCATTTCCACTAAAGGATTTCATGGGTACTTCATGTGATGGTGCTATTTCCATTTTTGGTTAATTTTGGGTAGTCCTTTGAGCCCAAACAAGAAATTATATATAGGTGTTCTTGAGCATTATGAGAACAATATCTTGGTGATTTATATGTTTTCACTTTTGTGTGTTCAGTTAACGAACTATTTTATTGATTTAGGCCCATATTATACTTGGGATTGTATGCATTTCTTTCTTTCAAGATTTTTATTGATTAGGAAATAATTTATGATCGATAAACAAATATTTCTTTTAAATACATGCTTTTAATTGAATTTTTCTAACAATCTTCTTTAATATTCATGTCACATTATTTAGTTGTTGTTATGTTTGTAACACCTTACATGTGAAGTTTTCTATAAAGCTACTTTATCTTGTATTTTTAAAAGATTTATTTTTTTTCTAATGCTTTTGCATCATTCCATCCAAAACATAACATAAATAAAAATGGTGGAATTCAGACCCACATATCGGATGGGACTCCTATCCAAAATGGTGTAGAGACTATTTAGGATTTTTCTCTGGGGAGATCACCTAACTATTGGTAGTAAGATTTTCCCATCAATAGATCTGGTGCTAGAAGGATGACATTCATTGTATGACTAGTAGAACTCCTCATTATTTCCCCAAGACCTCTGAGGAAGAAAGTAATCAATCACATTCCCATTCACGAACTCCTCTTATGTGGGAAACTCCTGAAATTGAAGGAACCCCCTCCAAACAATCCTGAATTGGTATATGAATTCCCTTATGATCAGTTAGGATCTGTTTACCTTATTACCCCTGAAAATTCCAAAAGGATTGGACTCCTTTCTCTCATGTTAGGGTCCCGTGATTTGGCCGATTGGCTAGCCAAATGACGATGTAACATCAAACCAAGCTTTGGAGCCCAAGGACCTAGCCTTCCTGGACTCAGAGAGGGCTCTCTCTATAAGTGTAAAAGATGTCAGTGTGTTTACTTGCGATGTTCTGATATTAGGCTAGTTATGAAGTGTGTTTTTGGTTTTTTAGTTTTTAAGTTTGTGAGGGATAAAACTGATCAAATACATAAACTGGATAACAAGATGTAGATAAATTGGGCTATGGGGTCAAACAGGTCAAGGAAGCTGTGAAGTGATGATGTAAAGCTGCTGTAGGGCCGATTTGATTCACGGTAGAAGGGATCTCTGGGAAAAATGGATTAAGTGGACAACAAGTTGGTGAAAGAGAAGGGATTTCAAGTGTAACTAGTTAATAGCAGACATAAACATGTAATAGCAAGCCATTAATCATGCTAAGTATAACTATAAGCTAATTAATACATAGAAATCAAACATTCCAGCCATACATAGAGGTATAAGACCCTCTAACTTCGGGAAATGGCTATCGGACTTTGGGGAAAACACATGAGACAAACTAACAACTCATAAACTATGCCGGAATGCCTAAACATAGTCTCTAAGTCATTGGGCACTTGGACAAATAAGTTTTCATAGTTTTAGGCAAAGGGCTAGATCGGGACTAGGCCTCCTTGGTTCAACAAGATGATCAACAAATTAGTCAAAGAGAAAGTTTTATGGACAGAACTATGGGCAGCTGATAGGTAGGTAGGGAAAACCATACATCCTACTCAACATACATAGAACTTATGAATAAAACTTAGCAACAATACCTTAAGTTACTAAAGAGCAGCTAAGAATTCTTTAGCATAACTAAGGGAGGAGAAAACATCAAGCTATGAAGAATCAGGGATTTTGAGGTGCCTCCATGGGCGTATCTCAAAATCAATCTCTACTGATCTATAGCAGCAAGAAATATGGATTATGAATGAACACTAGAAAGACAAAACACATTAAGAAGCACTATACCATTCTACCATGTCAAGGAATCCATCAACAATCCTTCATCATTCCTCAAAAGCATCCAAGAGGCAGTCCAAAAATCATAACTCAAGTGTATTATTCAAAGCTCATATGACCAATGTATTAATTCTTCTCTCAAGTTCAGCCTCCGATTTACAATGAGAACCATGGAATAAATAGGCTTGAGGGAGGAAAACCTCATGGAGCAACTAGCTATCCCATTGGCCAAGTCAAAATATCTAAACTTGTCCTTGAGGCTTTGCAAAGCCCAAGGCACAAAATATCCCATAAAATATCTAAAAAGCTGCTAAAAACGGAAATTATATTGACTTTACATGATTTCCCAATGATAAAAATAGCTTAACGCACATTTGGGAAAAGCAGATTTTTGGAGTTCAAAAATTACAAAAATACTTCATATTTATGCCTGAAAAAGGTCCCCTGACTTGCTGAAGGCAAATGGCAGCCTTACCGGTGTCGAAATGAGGCTCATGATGGCTCGTTGGAAAGCTCTCTGTGTCTGCTTTCCGACGCAAGTGAAATCACCTCAATCTGATCTCTGAAAGTCCCTCAAAACTGTACCTGTGTGCAAAAACCCAGAAAATAGCAGGCTGCTGATATGGCGGGCATAATGTGCAAAAAGAGGGTGTTTTTCGCCAATTTGAGGGGGCGGATGAGCTTCAAATGCCCTGAAAATTGCTGGAGACCTGCTCATGGAATTATGGCATCCATCGGTATCATTCTCTTCCCTTGACGACTCATCAAACTGAAATGGCGAATTTATGAGTTTTTTGGCCAAAAACCCAAAAATGCCAAAAAACAAAAAGTTGCCGAAACAGGCCCAAAATTGGCATGCATGACCCTCAAGGGTCCATAGAAACATGCTCCGAAGCTGAGGCCAAAATATCAAGGGCTGATATGCTTTTCCCTCCCTTCCGTGCTAGGCGCCTCTCCTTCAACTTCTTCAATTTCTCTTGTGCTACCTTTAATTTTCGCCTGGCAAACTGATTTAGCTTCTGAAAGTGAAGAGTCCACTTTCTCTGTAGCTCAAGATCCCTATTCGCCTTCTCAAGCTTGGTTTCCAAATGCTGGTTAGCTCTCTCAAGCCATGCTTCTTTGTTTTCTTCAATTTCTTGCTCAAAGAGGGCAGTGAGAGGAAAGGCTTCGAAATGAGCTTTTTCTTCTGCTCTCTGTTTCTCTAAGGCTCTTCTAAGCCCTATGGTCCTAGGCCTCTTTCACCTAGGCTGGTCTTCCTCCTCTTCATCATCAAACTCGCCAATGAGCTCTTCAATTCTTACTTGCGCCTTTTCTGCCTCTTTCTTATACTTTATCGCCCTTGCCTCATGGATAGCTGCATGAAACTTCATTTGTTTGTTTTCAACCTCCAAGAAATGGTTGAAATTCCTCGCCCTTTGAAGATCTTCTTGTAACACCTCAATTTTCCCCTCTTTGTGAATGAGGAGGTTTTCAAGGATGCGGGCCTCGTTATCACTGTCATCGCTTGGGATAGGGATGACAGCTGATTTACCTCTATGTTTGGCACTTTCCCCAACTATGCTTTTGCCTTTGAAAGCTAATCTGGCGCTTTTTCTCCTTGGCAAGCTAGAAGTTGTCCTTTTGGTCAATTTCCTCTTTTTAGGAACAGTTTTGATCATTGTCAAGGAGGCAGCTTCAGCTTGTTGTCCTTCCTTAACATCCTGTCCAGTTTGTGGCTCAAAAGGTGCTTCAATTGTTTGCTCAACTTGCTTCTCTTCAATTTCTGTCTGTTGTTGTCCCTCTTCTTGTACCTGCTGCTGTTCACCAACCTGTAGCTGCTGTTGTTCACTAATCTCCAACTGCTGCTGTCCCTCAAAATCTGGCTGCTGCTGTTCACTGCCTTCTTTTTCTCCTTGTGGTTCACTGCCCTCTCCTTCTCCCTTTTGACTTGGCTGCCCAGTGGTCATCTTGAGTTTTTTAGGGGTAGGCCTACGAGACAAAGGCACTGGGCGATGGACAGGCTGAGTAGGAGACACATGAACAGGAGGGACAGTGGCGAAATCTGCATGGCTAATGAATGAATCCCATGAAACCCATTTTTTCTCCAGCTGGTGTAAGAAGATAATCTTGATCAAGGAATGATGAAAGAGAGAAGGGATTTGCTGAGGTGGAGCCTTCTTTTGGACAGTAGCTGCCATTTTCTCTATGCTTTTGGACAAAAAGTATGGAAGGTTTAATTGCCTGCTTCTGGTAAAATGCATCAACAAGCGGACATGATAGGCATAAATTTGGTTAAACATCCCTTCACAAGTGAAATATCTCATTATGGCTTTCATCAGCGGAGCATAACTGTCAAGAAGATAGGAAAAAGGGAAAATAGCAGTGATGGTTTCCCTATGTCCAGGCTTGATGAAAGGTTTATAATCCTCTAGATCAAGATGCGCTTGTTTAAACCACTTTTCACCATGATACGGGATCTTGGTAGCCTTGGATACATACCTTGGGGAGATTTTGAAATCAAGACCCGCTAACTGGAAGTGTTTGTCCTTGAATCTCAAAGCGCACAAATGTGTAAGTGGCGAAAAACTCTTGACTTCTTCTATCCTATGGCAGAAATCAAGACAGCCTACTTCATGGAAATTGAAAAGTACTGATGGGTGAGCATTGATTTCTTCTATGGAGGTAGGCTCATATCTCTTATGTGGACCGCTCCTGTGATCTCGCTTTGGAGGCATTCTGACTTTGACCAAACTTTGGAAAAGGCAAACTGCCTTCACTGTATGAAAAATGTTCTGCTGGATTGAAACTAGTCACTAGACTGTTTGGACAGTTTAGACAATGTGGTTTGGATGAAATGCAACAATTTTTCTTTGAATAAACCACCTCTGCACTCTTTAAAAAACAACCCTTCACCTCTGGATGCACTTCATCCAGGAAAACTTTCTAATATGGTACCCTGTGTGAAGATGGGACAAAATCCTGTGTCAATTTCCTGTATAGAGTGTTAAGCAATCATAGCCACATCTCTGTCTTCAATGTAAAACTGCAATCATCAACCACCTGTCCTTTAGAAGTGGCCCTATTCACCTCTAGAGTATCTCTGTCAACAATTTCTCTGCCTTATAAAATATGGTTTCTAGAAAAGGCGGACATCCAAGTTAGGTGTAAAAACAATGCACAGTGCTTTAGGAAACACACCCTTTCACTTGTGAAGTTTAAGAAATCAAACACCACTTTTGTATCTCTGCCTCCAAAGTTAAATTCCCATCAACGAACTCTGCCCTTCAGTATACTGTTCATCCTTAGAATCTCTTTGTCAATCAACTTTTCAAAATGATACAATATGGTGAAAAAGAGGGCAGACCTAGGTTAGATGAAAAATCAATACACAGTGCTTTATGAAGGACACTTTTTCTTGTGAAGTTAAATGATCAACCATCACCTGTGTACCTCTGCCTCCAATGTTTAAATTTAACCACCAACAACTCTGTCCTTCAATATGCTGTTCACCTTTGGAAACTCTTTGCCAACAAACTTACAGTAGTGAAAAATACAGTGAAATAGGGGCAGATTGCTAGAAGGGGCTTGTTGTGATAAATGTTTTGATAACCCTGTTCTTCAGAAATGACCTTCCTCTTGAAAAATATTACAAACAACAGCTCTTCAAAATGACACCATATAGTGAAAGAAAGGCAGAACTAGGTTGGGTGACATATCAGTGCACCATGCTTTTTAGGAAACACACCCTTTGCTTGTGAGTTCAAGAGATCTATCAATGCATCTATACCTCTGTCTCCAATGTTAGAGTTCAACCATCAACAACCTCTGCCCCTCAGTGTTCTGTTCACTTTTGAAAATCTCTGTCAACAACTCTTCACAGTAGTGACAAAATACAGTGAAAAAGGGGGCAGTTTGCTGAAGGTGTGTTTGTGAGAAATTGCCAACAATCACTCTGTTCTTGAAATCTGTGATGTCAACCAACACACCTAGCTCCTAGGAGGCTTATAATCATTTAACAATTCTGTCCTGTACAGGTGTGCCCACTTTCCACTGTTTTGCATCTCAAGCAAACTACCCCACATATGATTAGACTGTTTACACAGTATTGGAGCAAAAACTGACAGAGTTTTTAGAAGACTGTAGAGCTTTAAGACAGGGGTTATATGAGTTTTCTCTTTTAAAACAATAAATGGTCCTCTATGAATGTGCAGCCTGGAGCTAGTTATGAAAACCTTTTGTTTGAATGGATGGTAACTTTGTCAAATAAGTTTCTAACAATATAAGGCAAGCCAATCACCGCTTTCCTCGTAGCCTTGAGGTGGCTTTGAATAACATGGTAAAATGTGAGAAAACCTCTAAGAGTGATGGACAACCCTAAAGGTGGGGCCTCCAGCACCAGGATCTTCTAAGCAGCCGTTGGCCACTTTTATGTCAAAGACGTTGCGAAAAATTCGATCGTGGGTGCCTGCTCTGCCGACTGTCAAAGTGGCTCGCGGCTCTTGGTGCATCGTCGCGCCAACGCATGTGCATCGCCACGCCTCAGTGCTGTGGCCTTGTAAATTTCCGCCAGCACGTCGTTGCAGTAAAACCCAGTGCATCGCGC
The DNA here is from genome assembly GCA_034641835.2 of Pinus albicaulis. NCBI lineage: Eukaryota > Viridiplantae > Streptophyta > Pinopsida > Pinales > Pinaceae > Pinus > Pinus albicaulis. The sequence continues at coordinate 87,209,115 of CM076570.1, forward strand.
TTCTGTAAAACGTGTGACCGTGTTATTTCGACCAGAATCGCCTTGTTTTGGTGCTAGGGAGGCACGGGGTCTGGTTTCAGCTTTGAAATTGACAATATTTCCCTCACACTTACTATTTGATGTCAATTTAAAACAAATTTCCAACGGTCATTTACTTGGAAAAAGAATGTTGGTTTTCAACTCTGTTTGTTTTAAAACAGTGGGTTTGTCATTTTGAATATGTAAACCCGAAACATGACTCTGACCCCGAGCTTTAAACCTTGGCAAACAACTTCAATGATTTCTACATTACCTCGGCCATTGTTTTTAACAATGTTGATGCTGTTTCTGATGTAAGGCAACCCACCTTACCACTGTAAAGATAATGCTAAAAAACTGTTATGTTTCTGAAGGACAGGGCTTGCCTTGTTAATGTATTTTGACTGGTGCATTGGTCTTTTGTAAGAGAGACATTCCAAAACCTCAACTCTGTCCCCTGTTTTGACAATTTAGGTGAAATGTTAACAAAGAAAAGTCATCTAAAATCTGTCAAAATGCATTCGAAAACTGCTTTATCACTTAACAAGAGATTGCATGTGCCCTTCCAACTTGTTTAATAATTTCTGCTCTTAGGTGATTTATAAGCTTTTCCCTGGACTGTAGCGCCTTCTTTAGGTTGCATTCTTTCACACTATACTTCACTGTTTACTTAAAAGGATCTCCTTCAAACTTCTGGGCAAGGGATAGTGGAGTACTGTTTTAACCATTTCCTTTAAAGAAACTGCTCCATGTGGTATAAATGCGTGCATATGTTCAATATTTTCTCTTTTCCTCTACAGGTATTGTCTGACAGACAGCTCTTTGAAAAGGGAAAACGATACCTTTGCCTCATAAACAGTAACACTTACCTGTGCAATGACTCCTATTCAGTTTTTGGTATCCTTCCACTGCTTTCTTATATCAATCAGTTTCAGCAATCTGCAAATAGCTTTGGCCATCTGCTCATACATGGAGGAGGCTCTTCATCAGGTAAGGTGTCTGAAGGCTTTTTGACCACTAAGTTTGACACAGCCTTTCTCTGAATGTGATGGTAAGTAAAACACTTGAAAAACATCAATCTTAGCATCTTTACTTGCAAGCATCACTGTATTTCAGAAGAAGCCCTAGCCATAGTGACACTGTTCCTCTGTACTGCTCTAAGGGTGACTAAAATATCATCATGTGTTTTGGTCATCTCATGACAAACCATTTGAAGGATAATCTCTGTAATTATGGAGGTCAGTGTCTTATGAGAAAACAAGAACTTTCCTTCTGCCTGGGTAATGGCATTTGTTGTCAGCATCTGTTCTATTTGATCTCGTGGATAAGCAAGGTACTTATGATTGGAATTTTCACCAATGACATGCCTTTCTTCATTTCAACAATTCACATGATTTGAAAGCTTCAGATGACCTCCTTTATCAGACCAGACTCTTTTTCTTAGCATATTCCAAACTCTGTTCCTGTTATGACCATCACTCAAATTCATAAAACCTGGAGATATTATTTCACTGTTCAATACAAAGCAAACCTGGACCTTTGCAATCTTCCAAGTCAATATTGGCTAGCGCCCTCTGCTTGTGGATGAAGGAGGCGCCCTAACCCTCTGCTTGTAAATGAAGGAGGTTCTGGGCCTTGATAATTTACCAGTTTGCTGAGACAGTGGTGTCCCTTTCTTACTGTGATTTTCATGCTGGAAAGAGCTGTAAAGTCCAGATGAGTAGCTTTCTGTTTTGCAGACATATCTCAGGCTCAAGTTACATTTAGAAGCAGTTTTTCCTCTAACTGTAAAATTAAAAATTTACTCCATGAGATGAAATTATCTTTCCTGCCTTTGTAGAAACCATAGAACACTGTGAAAAACCTAATAGTCAACTTGAGATTGGGTTTTATGCAGTGTTGAGATCTAGGGGTGTGAGTGGCGCGACTTAGGGCTGTTTGTCAAACTAATTTGCAAAGTAGGAGGTCAGTCATGTTTGGTCTGTAGCAGATGGAGGCTTTTTGGCTTTTTGATGATTGCCAAGGGTGAAATGTCTTAAAGCGCCACTTCCTAACATAGGGGAGACTTTTGAAACAAATGTGGATTTGCCTCTTAAAGCTGATGGGCAGACCAATAAGGCTGAAGCTAGATAGGATTGTGATATGAGGTTTTGATTTCGACATGGGCGAAGTGAAAAGGTAGAAGGGTGAAAAAAGTTTTAGGAGGGTTTTCTGGATGACATATTGACATAAGGAAATCAGTTTCTAGAAAACTCAGCTGTAGATATAGTCATCACTAACATGTAAAAAATATTGATGGCTAACAGTGGCTCCATTTGGGGAGGGCATCTCCTCGTCAGGAGGTGTCTAGAATTCAGATCTTTGGCTTATGAAGACCAGTGCCTTATCCATTGGCGCAAAATTTTACCCTTCTCTTGATGTTATTTCTGAGAAGTGACAGCATGGTTAACATCAATGATACTTCTACCTACCCACTATCTTTCCTAACATTTTCTCTTCTCTTTGGTGCATTTGAACTAGCAGCCTTTTGACAATGCATATTTTTCTTTTCGCAAAATGAAACTATCTATTTCTACTCTTATATCTGCCGGGAGTTCAGATTAAGCTGATGAACTCCTTCATTTCTCTACCTAAACTAGATCGACTGTCAAGATTAAGCAGTTTGACAGGATTTCATTCTCTAATCTACAACATGAAATTCAAAAATGATCAAATCAGGATTAGGCAGTCTGATTTGTCATGCATTTGCGGCATAAAAGACAAGCTACACACAAATGTTATTCTGCAACAAAAGGGAAATTAGACAAGCGGGGCTAAGATGTACAATGTGTTTTTTATCCCTCGCTTCTCTCTTTGGTTCTGTTTTAGGCATGTGGAACCAGAATCTCTCCCTAATCTAAGCTCTGTGATAAGTCAATCTTACACAATGTTGACTATCTTGATACTCACTAACTTATCAGCAAATAAATTTAAACATGCTCAGCTATGATTAGGCTAGATAGCTGAACAAGACATTGAAGTACTAGTAGCGGCATTTAGACTTGCTCGCTTTCCGAAAGACTATTTTTTGGAACATGGGACCTTTGTTCTATCTTCGCTTGCCCTCTTTTCTGCTTTTTACTGTTTTTGACTTTTCTATTTTTTTTTTTTTGAATATTTCAAACAATGGTATGCACAATGACTGAAAGTGTTTCTAACTCAAAAATGGAGCTCCTGACAAAAATAATGTTTCAATGTCCTGCCATTCACAGGACCCCCAAAAATTTCAGTTCCATCAGGTTCTTGCAAGAAGAAAGCATTATTTCCACTGACTGAACTGATGATGTAAGGCCCTTTCCATAAATTTTCAAACTTGCCATGTTTACCTTTATCTTATCTTCTAGAATCCCATTTTAAAACTTTATCTCCAATCTGAAAATCATTTTCCTTAGTTCTCCTGTCAAAAATCTGTTTTATTTTGTCTTGTGCTAACTGAGCCCTTTGGTAAACTTCTTCTCTGGTTTGTTCTAAATGGATAGTCTGATTTACTCTCCTTTGCATGTCATTTTCTTCTATTTGGACTTCTTGTAATAGTTTCATTACTGGAACTCCTAGAGAGGTTGGGAAAATAGCGTCTAGACCATAAACTAGCTGGTAAGGAGACATACCTATGGATTTTTTGGTTGTTAATCGATCAGCCCATAAGGCGTGTACTAATTTCCCATGCCATGCTTTTTGATTTTGTTCAAGAAGTTTTTTGATAATGTTGACTAGGCTTTTGTTAGAAGACTCGGCTAAACCATTACCTTGAGGGTAATAGGCTGTGGAATGTCCTAACGAAATATGATATTTGTGACAGAAGTCTATCATTTTCTTGGAGGAGAAGGCGGTGGCGTTATCCGTAATGATCTTCCTGGGACAGCCAAATCTAGATAGGATATTGTTTTCTAGGAATGAAATGATGACTGAATCAGTAGCATTCCGGGAAGGTATGGCTTCTATCCATTTGGTAAAGTAATCAGTGGCTGTGAGAATCCATTTATGTTGGGCAGATGAGGAGGGATGAATTTCTCCAATGAAATCTAAACCCCATTGCTGGAAGGGTCCTTCTACTATAATGGGATGTAAGGGCAAAGGTAAAAGTTTTTTCTTGCCATCAAAAATTTGACATTTATGGCATGTCATAACTAGTTTGTGAGTGTCAGGGAACAAGGTAGGCCAATAATAACCGGCTCTAAGAATTTTTTTTGCAGTGGTTTTCCAGTAGAGATGGCCTCCACATTCACCTTCGTGCATTTCGTGCATAATTTTATCTGCATCAGACTCAAGCAGACATTTAAGCAGCATACCAGTGGGATTTTTCCAATACAGAAAACTATCTATAATGCAAAACTTTAAAGATTTTTGTTTGAGGAATCTTGCTTTTGTTTTTGATAAAGTCGGAGGAGCATTCATATAAGTTAATACATAAAGAATGTCTGCATACCAAGGTGAATCCAAAAATATTTGACTGATAGGGGGAAGTGTGCACTCTTCCTGTTCTTCTAAGGTATCGACAAAATTTATATCTAAAGCTTGGAGGTTGGTTTCAGCCATTAGTCTTGCAAGTCCTTGTCCTTTAACTAATTTGGTAGGCCGGATTTCTAATTCATATTCTAGGATGATAGCAATCCACTTTCCCCTTTTACCATCAGGATCTTGGTTAAGAATGTCCTTGACAACAGTATTAGGAACAAAAGCTATGACATGAGAATGCAAGATGTAAACTCGGAAATCCTTTAGTGCTTTTACCAATGCGAATGCCTGTTTCTCCATGATGTTATATTTCAAGGGAGCATATCTTAGGGACTTGCTAAAAAAGGCAATGGGTTGCTCTCGCCCAGCTTCATTCTTTTGCAACAACACCGCAGCTATTGTATGTTCTGAGGCAAATGAAAAAAATGTAAAAATCTTTGGTAAAGTCAGGGCTTATTAATACAGGTGTTTCAGTTAAGGCCCTTTTAATTAGTTCAAAAGATTTTTTGGCTTCTAAAGTCCATTTAACCCCGACCTCCTTTCTTAACATATTTGTGATCTCTTTCAAGAGCTCAGCAAGGTTTGGGATGAATCTTCTCAAGAAATTTATCTTGCCGATAAAGGACTGTAACTCCTTAATGTTTCTGGGGTGACTTATCTGTAGGATTCCTTCGATTCTTTGGGGGTCTATTTTGATTCCTTCTTCCGAAATAATGTGACCTAGGAGTTTCCCTTCTTCTAGACCGAAGAGTGTTTTCTTGGGGTTTAGGGATAACCCATACTTTCTGCATTTGTTGAAAACTTTTCTCAAGTGTACTAAGTGTTCTTCATCTGATTTAGAATATATTGTTATATTGTCAAGATATATGACTATAAAAACACCTATGTCTTCTGAGAAAGCTATATCCATGGCTCTTTGAAATGTAGCGCCAGCATTCATCAGTCCGAAAGGCATTTTAACGTACATGAAAGTGCCCCAAGGGGTGGTGAAAGCTGTCTTATGTTGATCGGTAGGATAAACCAATACTTGGTTATAACCCGAAAAACCATCAAGCAACGAGATTCTTTTGGCGCCTACGACCTTCTAAAGTATGTGGTCCATTTTGGGCAGAGGGTAGTTATCTTTCAGACATGCCCTATTCAGGTTTCGGAAATCTATGCAAAGTCTGATTTCACCAGTCTTTTTCCTCACTGATACTAAATTTGAGACCCACTCGGAATATCGGAGAGATACTATTATCCCGGCATCATACATTTTTTTAATTTCCTTTTCAACCAATGGGAGTAATACTGGGTTTATCCTTCTTAACTTCTGTTTAAAAGGTTTTTGGTTTTCTTTAAGGGGAATTTTATGTTGGATTATGCTGGTATCATATGATTTCAAATCTTGGTACCCCCAGGCAAACACATCTTTAAATTCTTTGAATAGATTTATGTACCTATGTTTTATGTTAGGTGGGAGGGTTTTGGATAGTTTAATGTTTTTTGGCTCTTCTGGGCTTCCTATGTTGTACTCCTCTATGTCATCTTCTGTAGTTTCCATTTTAGGCTTTTTGGCCACATCATTAAAGTCAAACAATTCTTCTAAAGGTGCGAGCCCTCTGGGTATGGTGTCATTCTCACAGTGTAAGACTTCGAGTTCTCTTTGGTCAATGTCTTCTTCTATCTCTCTATCACATGAATGGTCTACCAGGTTTAGATTTGTCCACAAAGGTAGATTTAATTCTTGATCTTGACTTAGGCTGGGTTTCCTTTCTTCATCTCCTGGGTCTGTTTTGGTTATTTCAAACTCATTCCTAGATTGGAGGAAATCATCAATTTGATCATCATCTTGGAACACTTGCCAATGGTCAAGATTATCTGGTATAGTAGGGCGGTGCTTCACTTGGATGTCATATTGCTCACTCATACATGGTATTTGGCTAGTGCTTGCAGCAAAGGCGAGCTCATTTTCCAGACTATTTTGAATCCTAGGGATATAGGTGAGTTCATATTTTTCAAAAGTTTTAAGGATATCTAAAGCTGCATTCCTATATTCTCTCAGTCTTGGTTTCTTGGCTGAATATTCACCTTTGATTTGCCTGATTACAAGCTCTGAGTCTCCTTGAGCTGTTATTCTATTGGCGCCTAAGTCTCTAAGCATGTGTAGACCAATGAGAAGAGCTTCATATTCCGCAATGTTATTTGTACATTGGAATTCTAATCTGAAAGAATGACCTTCTTTAGTATTGTGTATCCAGATGCCTGCTCCTGAACCTGTCTTGCCACAAGAACCATCAAAGCTTATACTCCAAAGAGTTTCTTTTTCATACATGATACTAAGCTGTTTCTCAGGTTTCTTGGGACTTTGATCATCAATTTCTTCATTCAGTAATGGTTTGGACATGTCTTTATTTTCTTTTATCTGCTTGTTTATATCATCTTCATTGTATAAGATAAAAGAATCTAAATTGGAATGAATGGAATAGATGGGGGTATTGTTTGGCTTATCTCTGTTGCTAACCATGTATTTCATGCGAGTTTCTCGGTATAACCTCCTATTTTGGTTGAAAACTGGGATAGTAGCGAATGACATATCCATTTGAAGGCTACCTTGTATTTTGGCAGCCCATGCTCTTGATAATAGCATTCCATACTTGGGTGTGATGTCGGCCACTACTACATCCATGACTAAGTTTTTGGCCGGTAATTGTGTTAGGGCAAAATCTAGATTTTTTATCAGACCTAAACATTTTACCTGACTTGAGTCGAAAGAATACAGGTTTTTGTAAGGTTGAGTCACTTCTAGTCCTAGGTTTTCCATGACTTCTTTAGGCATGAGGTTATGAGAAGCACCTGAATCCAACATGGCATTATGTAATATTTTGTCCCGTATGTTTAAGCTTAAATAGAAAGGAGAGATAGTTCCTTCTTGATATTCACCTTCTACTTTAGGGCCAAATAAAAGCTCGGGTTTGTCGTCGGTTAGATTCAAGGTATCTGCCCTACTCTCTAGGTCAAAGACTTTGAAGATTTGAGATCTATACCTATCTATAGTTATCAACTCTGTAAGGGGTATGGTAACTTTTATTTTGGAAATTTCCCCTTCGAAGCTAAAAGGAGTAGGTAGCTTGGGCATATTTGTCTCAGCTTTTTCAGACATAACCTTTTCTATGTTCTTAATTTGCTGACTTTGGCTTGGGACTTCTTTTGATATAGTCACCCTTGGGATTTCTTTAGAGGTACTAGGAGTGTCTGAGCTAGTACTTATCTAAATGGCCTTACCTTTGTTTTGGTCAGTCTTCTCAACCTTGATTTTGTCACTGCTTGATGCTTTTTTGAGGATTGTATTTGGAGCTTTAGCAGTATCAGAGTTACCTTTCTTGACATTATCTTGGTTTCTTTTGCTTCTAAGGTCATATCGCCTGTGGGCTTCTACAATAGCATTTTGAAACTCTATGGCAGGGTCATCAAGATCTTCATAATTGGTCTCATCTTGATCATGCGAAAAGAAGGCTTGTTCTGCTTCGGTGAGGTACACCTCACTCTCATTGTCAGACCCTATGAGGTTTAAATGATGTTCATCAAGAGGTTCTGAGTCCCTATCATCTTCTTCCACATAGTTTTCATTGAATGGTGGCTTGATCTGTTGGTCATTATCCCTTGGTCTGTTTTGGGGCTGCTCCCTCCTAAAGTTTTGGTTTCGGTTTCTGATTGGAGGGTTTGGCTGGTTGTCCCTAATAGGAGCTTTTTCATTGATCTTTTCCCACATTTTAGCCATGGATTTGACTAAGTCATCTATTCTGGGATCTAGGGAAGGTGACGAAGTGGAGACCTCATCTCTATATGTGACTTTTCTTTCTGATCTAGTTCTAGCTCTTTTTTCAGCTAAGTTGGCATCTGCTTTTATAGCTATTTGTTGCATTTCCTCCAAGGTAGGGGGATCCTTGTCTCTCAAATGATATGTCATGTCCGGATCAAAACCCTCAGGAAATTTTGCCAAAGCTAAACCAAGTGGAGGTTTGAAATGAGGTGGGAGGGAGTTATATACACTGTTGAACCTAGTACAGTAAGCTTGGACACTTTCCCCATTTTCACGTTTTAGATTGTTATATTCTGACAGGATTTGAATGGGGTTTCTTCGGATTTCCCACCTATTTTTGAAAACTTGATGTAGTTCTGGGATATCATGGATACTGTTTGGAGCTAAGCTTTTGAACCATGCTTTGGGTTCACCACCAAGACTTTGGGCGAATATTCTCATTCTGACAGTCTCATCTTGTACCTCTAGGTATTCATAAGCATCAATCATCCTACTTATATGCTGTTGAGGTGTGGTGGTGTCTTCTCCAGTAAAGTGTGGGATTTTGTCTTGATATTTGTTTGGGAGAGGAGCTAAAGGCGGTGGCAACACCAAAGGTGCGTACTAGGCTGCCATGACTGGAGCTAATGGGTGATGTACAAGATGAGGACTAGTAGGCTGAAATGAAGTGGTTTGAACAGTGGTGGTTTGACTAGGTGTGGCGGATGAACTTGGACTAGTGATCTGGTTTTGAGCAGATCTGGGATGATAGGAGCCAAACTGATAAAGAAGCTGGAAATCAGGAGGAGTGGTAGGTGAAGCTTCTCTACTAGGACTCTGTGGGATGTCTAGGGGTTCAAGATCGTCAAAGTCTATCCTACTATATGATTTGCTTCTGGGAAGAGTTTGTGATGACTCTAGTTCCAAAGGTGAATCTAGTAGGCTAGTGCGATGTTTAGGTACAGATCTTGTTCTACGAGTGAATCTACCAGAAGTTAGATGATCAGTTTCAGAAGCTTGCCACAGAATCTTCTCTAGGTCATCTACTATGATAGGGGGATTTGGGTCTGGATGAGATCTGGTATTGATTCTTCGTGAAGCCAGATTTTAGATCCAGAGTTTAGAGAGAATGGTATTGGTGAATGTTCTGGATGAATGGTTTTTCTAAAGTTTTACTAAGGTGAAGGATGGTCAAAAGTAAAGGGATGGATTAGTGGAGTCGCCAGGTGAAAAATGGGTTGTTCTTATGAAGATAGCTATGGTCCACCAACAATAACTATTCTGAGAATGTGTTTGGATTTTCTGAGTTTTATGTGCAGCCTATGGTTTGTTAAAGTATCCTAGACTTGTTTCAACACTTTGCTAGGGTGATGAGAACAAAAAGAGTTTACTCTAAAAATGAGTCTATGGACTGCTTGCTTGTTTATGGTACCTAAAGGACCAAAGAGTCTATAAGAGTTTGCTGGACTATTATGTACTCAGTGTCTTACCATCTCCCGCTATGTTAGTGAGTGATGGGAAAGGTCTATCGGATAGTAGCCTAGAGTTTTGAAAAGTAGTAAGGCTTACTAGAAGTTTAGTGGAGTCGCCAGGTGGATTTTCAGTTTGTTTTGAGGTATACTTGTATGGTCCACCACCAATATTGTCAAAGCCAATCTAAGGGAGTGTTTTTTTGGGGTTTTTTGAGTTTTATGTGCCTACAAGGTTTGGAAGAGGTTTCTATAACTGACTCATCATTTTGCTAAGATGGTGAAAGAGCTATTTTCTACTCTTCAAACAATCTCTAAGTTTACTAAGCTTGATTGAGACTTCGGGAGTTACTAAGTTGTACTTAGATTGCCACTAACTCGGAAGGTCCTACTGTGAGTGTCACTATGTTAGTGAGCAGTGGGATAAGTCAATCAGATAGTATTCTTAAAGGCTTCTAAAGATGAGGGAAACTAAGCTTTGTTACTCAGAGTCCCACCGTGATCGCCATTATGTTAGAGTCCCGTGATTTGGTCGATTGGCTAGCCAAATGACGATGTAACATCAAACCAAGCTTTGGAGCCCAAGGACCTAGCCTTCCTGGACTCAGAGAGGGCTCTCTCTATAAGTGTAAAAGATGTCGGTGTGTTTACTTGCGGTGTTCTGATATTAGGCTAGTTATGAAGTGTGTTTTTTGGTTTTTTAGTTTTTAAGTTTGTGAGGGATGAAACTGATCAAATACATAAACTGGATAACAAGATGTAGATAAATTGGGCTATGGGGTCAAACAGGTCAAGGAAGCTATGAAGTGATGATGTAAAGCTGCTGTAGGGCCGATTTGATTCACGGTAGAAGGGATATTTGGGCAAAATGGATTGAATGGACAACAAGTTGGTGAGAGACAAGGGATTTCAAGTGTAACTAGTTAATAGCAGACAATAAACATGTAATAGCAAGCCATTAATCATGCTAAGTATAACTATAAGCTAATTAACACATAGAAATCAAACATTCCAGCCATACATAGAGGTATAAGACCCTCTAACTTCGGGAAAAGGCTATCAGACTTTGGGGAAAACACACAAGACAAACTAACAACTCATCAACTACGCCGGAACGCCTAAAAATAGTCTCTAAGTCATTGGGCACTTGGACAAATAAGTTTTCATAGTTTTAGGCAAAGGGCTAGATCGGGACTAGGCCTCCTTGGTTCAACAAGATGATCAACAAATTAGTCAAAGAGAAAGTTTTATGGACAGAACTATGGGCAGCTGATAGGTAGGTAGGGAAAACCATACATCCTACTCAACATACATAGAACTTATGAATAAAACTTAGCAACAATACCTTAAGTTACTAAAGAGCAACTAAGAATTCTTTAGCATAACTAAGGGAGAAGAAAACATCAAGCTATGAAGAATCAGGGATTTTGAGGTGCCTCCATGGGCATATCTCAAAATCAATCTCTACTGATCTATAGCAGCAAGAAATATGGATTATGAATGAACACTAGAAAGACAAAACACATTAAGAAGCACTATACCATTCTACCATGTCAAGGAATCCATCAACAATCCTTCATCATTCCTCAAAAGCATCCAAGAGGCAGTCCAAAAATCATAACTCAAGTGTATTCTTCAAAGTTCATATGACCAATGTATTAATTCTTCTCTCAAGTTCAGCCTCTGATTTACAATAAAACCCATGGAATAAATAGGCTTGAGGGAGGAAAACCTCATGGAGCAACTAGCTATCCCATTGGCCAAGTCAAAATATCTAAACTTGTCCTTGAGGCTTTGCAAAGCCCAAGGCACAAAATATCCCATAAAATATCTAAAAAACCGCTAAAAACGGAAATTATATTGACTTTACATGATTTCCCAATGATAAAAATAGCTTAACGCACATTTGGGAAAAGCAGATTTTTGGAGTTCAAAAATTACAAAAATACTTCATATTTATGCCTGAAAAAGGTCCCCTGACTTGCTGAAGGCAAATGGCAGCCTTCCCGGTGTCGAAATGAGGCTCATGATGGCTTGTTGGAAAGCTCTCTGTGTCTTCTTTCCGACGCAAGTGAAATCACCTCAATATGATCTCTGAAAGTCCCTCAAAACTGTACCTGTGTGCAAAAACCCAGAAAATAGCAGACTGCTGATATGGCGGGCAGAATGTGCAAAATGAGGTTGTTTTTCGCCAATTTGAGGGGGCGAATGATCTTCAAATGCCCTAAAAATCGCTAGAGACCTGCTCATGGAATTATGACATCCATCGGTATCATCCTCCTCCCTTGACAACTCATCAAACTGAAATGGCAAATTTATGAGTTTTTGGCCAAAAACCCAAAAAATTCCAAAAAACAAAAAGTTTCCGAAACAGGCCCAAAATTGGCATGCATGACCCTCAAGGGTCCATAGAAACATGCTCCGAAGCTGAAGCCAAAATATCAAGGGCTGATATGCTTTTCCCTCTCTTCCGTGCTAGGCGCCTCTCCTTCAACTTCTTCAATTTCTCTTGTGCTACCTTTAATTTTCGCCTGGCAAACTGATTTAGCTTCTGAAAGTGAAGAGTCCTCTTTCTCTGTAGCTCAAGATCCCTGTTCGCCTTCTCAAGCTTGGTTTCCAAATGCTGGTTAGCTCTCTCAAGCCATGCTTCTTTGTTTTCTTCAATTTCTTGCTCAAAGAGGGCAGTGAGAGGAAAGGCTTCGAAATGAGCTTTTTCTTCTGCTCTCTGTTTCTCTAAGGCTCTTCTAAGCCCTATGGTCCTAGGCCTCTTTCACCTAGGCTGGTCTTCCTCCTCTTCATCATCAAACTCGCCAATGAGCTCTTCAATTCTTACTTGCGCCTTTTCTGCCTCTTTCTTATACTTTATCGCCCTTGCCTCATGGATAGCTGCATGAAACTTCATTTGTTTGTTTTCAACCTCCAAGAAATGGTTGAAATTCCTCGCCCTTTGAAGATCTTCTTGTAACACCTCAATTTGCCCCTCTTTGTGAATGAGGAGATTTTCAAGGATGCGGGCCTCGTTATCACTGTCATCGCTTGGGATAGGGATGACAGCTGATTTACCTCTATGCTTGGTACTTTCTCCAACTATGCTTTTGCCTTTGAAGGCTAATCTGGCGCTTTTTCTCCTTGGCAAGCTAGAAGTTGTCTTTTTGGGCAATTTCCTCTTTCTAGGAACAGTTTTGGTCACTGTCAAGGTGGCAGCTTCAGCTTGCTGTCCTTCCTCAACATCCTGTCCAGTTTGTGGCTCAAAAGGCGCTTCAATTGTTTGCCCAACTTGCTGCTCCTCAACTACTGTCTGCTGCTGTTCCTCTTCCTGTACTTGCTGTTGTTCATCAACCTCTAGCTGCTGCTGTCCCTCAATCTCTAGCTGCTGCTGTCCACTGATTTCCAACTGCTGTTGTCCCTCAAAATCTGGCTGCTGCTGTTCACTACCTTCTTTTCCTCCCTGTGGTTCACTGCCCTCTCCTTCTCCCTGTGGTTCACTGCCCTCTCCTTCTCCCTGTTGACTTGGCTGCCCAGTGGTCATCTTGAGTTTTTTAGGGGTGGGCCTACTAGACAAAGGCACTGGGCGATGGACAGGCTGAGTAGGAGACACATGAACAGGAGGGACAGTGGCGAAATCTGCATGGCTAATGAATGAATCCCATGAAACCCCTTTCTTCTCCAGCTGGTGTAAGAAGATAATCTTGATCAAGGAATGATGAAAGAGAGAAGGAATTTGCTGAGGTGGAGCCTTCTTTTGGACAGTAGATGCCATTTTCTCTATGCTCTTGGACAAAAAGTATGGAAGGTTTAGTTGCCTGCTTCTGGTAAAATGCATCAACAAGCGGACATGATAGGCATAAATTCGGTTAAACCTCCCTTCACAAGTGAAATATCTCATTATGGCTTTCATCAGCGGAGCATAACTGTCAAGAAGATAGGAGAAAGGGAAAATAGCAGTGATGGTTTCTCTATGTTCCGGCTTGATGAAAAGTTTATAATCCTCCAGATCAAGATGCGCTTGTTTAAACCACTTTTCACCATGATACGGGATCTTGGTAGCCTTGGATACATACCTTGGGGAGATTTTGAAATCAAGACCTGCTAACTGGAAGTGTTTGTCCTTGAATCTCAAAGCGCACAAATGTGTAAGTGGCAAAAAACTCTTGACTTCTTCTATCCTCTGGCAGAAATCAAGACAGCCTACTTCATGGAAATTGAAAAGCACTGATGGGTGAGCATTGATTTCTTCTATGGAGGTAGGCTCATATCTCTTATGTGGACCGCTCCTGTGATCTCGCTTTGGAGGCATTCTGACTTTGACCAAACTTTGGAAGAGGCAAACTGCCTTCACTGTATGAAAAATGTTATGCTGGATTGAAACTAGTCACTAGACTGTTTGGACAGTTTAGACAATGTGGTTTGGATGAAATGCAACAATTTTTCTTTGAATAAACCACCTCTGCACTCCTTAAAAAACAGCCCTTCACCTCTGGATGCACTTCAGCCAGGCAAACTTTCTAATATGGTACCCTGTGTGAAGATGGGACAAACTCCTGTGTCAATTTCCTGTATAGAGTGTTAAGCAATCATAGCCACATCTCTGTCTTCAATGTAAACTTGCAATCATCAACCACCTGTTCTTTAGAAGTGGCCCTATTCATCTTTAGAGTATCTCTGTCAACAATTTCTCTGCCTGATAAAATATGGTTTCTAGAAAAGGCAGACCCAAGTTAGGTGTAAAAACAATGCACAGTGCTTTAGGAAACACACCCTTTCACTTGTGAAGTTTAAGAAATCAAACACCACTTTTGTATCTCTGCCTCCAAAGTTAAATTCCCATCAACGAACCCTGCCCTTTCAGTGCACTATTCATCCTTAGAATCTCTTTGTCAATCAACTTTTCAAAATGATACAATATGGTGAAAAAGAGGGCAGACCTAGGTTAGATGAAAAATCAATACACAGTGCTTTATGAAGGGCACTTTTTCTTGTGAAGTTAAAGGATCAACCATCACCTGTGTACCTCTGCCGCCAATGTTTACATTTAACCACCAACAACTCTGTCTTTCAATATGCTGTTCACCTTTGGAAACTCTTTGCCAACAAACTTACATTAATGAAAAATACAGTGAAATAGGGGCAGATTGCTAGAAGGGGCTTGTTGTGATAAGCGTTTTGATAACCCTGTTCTTCAGAAATGACCTTCCTCTTGAAAAATATCACAAACAACAGCTCTTCAAAATGACACCATATAGTGAAAGAAAGGCAGAACTAGGTTAAGTGACATATCAGTGCACCATGCTTTTTAGGAAACACACCCTTTGCTTGTGAGTTCAAGAGATCTACCAATACATCTATACCTCTGTCTCCAATGTTAGAATTTCAACCATCAACAACCTCTGCCCTTCTTTTGTCCTGTAGAAAGTGGCCCTGCACCTTTGGAAAATCTCTGTTCAACAACTCTTCACAGTAGTGACAAAATACAGTGAAACAGGGGGGAAGTTTGCTAAAAGGTGTGCTTGTGAGAAAATGCCAACAATCACTCTGTTTTCTGAAGTCTTATATGTCAACCAACACATCTCGCTCCTTGCTCAAGAAGGCTTATAGTCATTTAATAGTTCTGTCTTGTACAGGTGTGCCCACTTTCCACTGTTTTGCATCTCAAGCAAACTACCCCACATATGATTAGACTGTTAATACACAGTATTGGAGCAAAAACTGACAGAGTTTTTAGAAGACTGTAGAGCTTTAAGACAGGGGTTATATGATTTTTCTCTTTTAAAACAATAAATGGTCCTCTATGAATGCAGCCCTCTGGAGCTATTATGAAAACCTTTGTTTGAATGGATGGCAACTTTGTCAAATAAGTTTCGAACAATATAAGGCAGTCAATCAACAGTTTTCCCCTGTAGCCTTGAGGTGGCTTTGAATAACATGGTAAAATGTGTGAGAAATACCTCTAAGAGTGATGGACAACCCTAGTGTGGGGCCGGAGTAGCACCAGGGATCTTCACAAGCTGCGCGACACTCTTTTGCAGTCAGCACGTCGTGCAAAATTCACCGTGGGTGGCCTGTCGGGTCGACCTGTCGGGTGGTCGGGCGGCCTTGTACAGGCACGTCGCGCCAACGTACAGGCACGTCGCACAGAAAACCAGGCACGTCACTCGGTGTAAAAACGTGCAGAATGTGTTATTTCGACCAGAATACTTCTTGTTTGATGCTATGGAGGCGCGGGCTCTAGCTTCAGTTTTGAAATAGACAGTATTTCTCTCACACTTACTATTTGATGTAAATTCAAAACAAAAATCCAACGGTCATTTACTTGGAAAAAGAACGCTGGTTTTTCAACTCTGTTTGTTTTAAAACAGTGGGTTTGTCGTTTTTGAATATGTAAAACCCGAAACATGATTCTGACCCCGAGTTTTAAACTTTGACAAAAACTCAACAAACTTCATCGTCTCTGCCATTGTTTTTAACAATGTTGGTGCTATTTCTGATGTAAAGCAACCCACCTTACCACTGTAAAGATAATGTTAAAAAACTGTTATGTTTCTGAAGGACAGGGCTTGCCTTGTTAATGTATTTTGACTGGTGCATTGGTCTTTTGTAAGAGAGACATTTCAAAACCTCAACTCTGTCCCCTGTTTTGACAATTTAGGTGAAATGTTAACAAAGAAAAGTCATCTAAAATCTGTCAAAATGCATTCGAAAACTGCTTTATCACTTTAACAGGAGATTGCATGTACCCTTCCAACTTGTTTAATAATTTCTGCTCTTAGGTGATTTATAAGCTTTTCCCTGGACTGTAGCGCCTTCTTTAGGTTGCATTTCTTTCACACTATACTTCACTGTTTACTTAAAAGGATCTCCTTCAGACTTCTGGGCAAGGGATAGTGGAGTACTGTTTTAACCATTTCCTTTAAAGAAACTGCTCCATGTGGTATAAATGCATGCATATGTTCAATATTTTCTCTTTTCCTCTACAGGTATTGTCTGACAGACAGCTCTTTGAAAAGGGAAAACGATACCTTTGCCTCATAAACAGTAACACTTACCTGTGCAATGACTCATATTCAGTTTTTGGTATCCTTCCACTGCTTTCTTATATCAATCAGTTTCAGCAATATGCAAATAGCTTTGGCCATCTGCTCATACATGGAGGAGGCTCTTCATCAGGTAAGGTGTCTGAAGGCTTTTTGACCACTATGTTTGACACAGCCTTTCTCTGAATGTGATGGTAAGTAAAACACTTGAAAAACATCAATCTTAGCATCTTTACTTGCAAGCATCATTGTATTTCAGAAGAAGCCCTAGCCACAGTGACACTATTCCTCTGTACTGCTCTAAGGGTGACTAAAATATCATCATGTGTTTTGGTCATCTCATGAAAAACCATTTGAAGGATAATCTCTGTAATTATGGAGGTCAGTGTCTTATGAGAAAACAAGAACTTTCCTTCTGCCTGGGTAATGGCATTTTTTGTCAGCATCTGTTCTATTTGATCTTGTGGATAAGCAGAGTACTTATGATTGGAATTTTCACCAATGACATGCCTTTCTTCATTTCAACAATTCACATGATTTGAAAGCTTCAGATGACCTCCTTTATCAGACCAGACTCTTTTTCTTAGAATATTCCAAACTATGTTCCTGTTATGACCATCACTCAAATTCATAAAACCTGGAGATATTATTTCACTGTTCAATACAAAGCAAACCTGGACCTTTGCAATCTTCTAAGTCAATATTGGCCAGCGCTCTCTGCTTGTGGATGAAGGAGGCGCCCTAACCCTCTGCTTGTAAATGAAGGAGGTTCTGGGCCTTGATAATTTACCAGTTTGATGAGACAGTGGTGTCCCTTTCTTACTGTGATTTTCATGCTGGAAAGAGCTGTAAAGTCCAGATGAGTAGCTTTCTGTTTTGCAGACATATCTCAGGCTCAAGTTACATTTAGAAGCAGCTATTCCTCTAACTGTAAACTCAAACATTTACTCCATGAGATGAAATTATCTTTCCTGCCTTTGTAGAAACCATAGAACACTGTGAAAAACCTAATAGTCAGCTTGAGATTGGGTTTTATGTAGTGCTGAGATCTAGGGGTGTGAGTGGCGCGACTTAGGGCTGTTTGTCAAACTAATTTGAAAAGTAGGAGGTCAGTCATGGTTGGTCTGTAGCAGATGGAGGCTTTTTGGCTTTTTGATGATTGCCAAGGGTGAAATGTCTTAAAGCGCCACTTCCTAACATAGGGGAGACTTTTGAAACATATGTGGATTTGCCTCTTAAAGCTGATGGGCAGACCAATAAGGCTGAAGCTAGATAGGATTGTGATATGAGGTTTTGATTTCGACATGGGCGAAGTGAAAAGGTAGAAGGGTGAAAAAAGTTTTAGGAGGGTTTTCTGGATGACATATTGACATAAGGAAATCAGTTTCTAGAAAACTCAGCTGTAGATATAGTCATCACTAACATGTAAAAAATACTGATGGCTAACATCTCACACCCATATTTCCCCATATGTGTTAAATATGATCTCAAACAACCTCTGACATAGTATTAGTTACTATAGTATAAGAATTGATTAACATTTCTTTGGATGATTTAGTAGATTCCATAGAGAAAAACTCAGAAGAGGGTAATTAAGGTCCAAATGATTTTGAGAATCTGGAAAGGGAGACTCAAGAAGGTGACAACTAGGAAGCAACATAAAATGGTGAAAATTTTGAGATACCAAGGAACGAAGAGAATTTTCAGAACAACAAAAAAAGGTCAAACTTAGATTCAAAGAGCAATTAAGGAAACAATATGGATGAGAATCAACCCCAACCTTTTTCATGGATGGCCACAATCCTCTCTTGATATCCATGGGATTATTCATGAAATACCTCACTATCCTGTAAACAACGTCACCAAGTATGACCTAGAAAAGTCGATTTTCGTAGAATATCATATCAATAATTTCTATCTATCACTAAGAATGATGAATGTGAAACATGAAGAAATAAATTTTAGATTATTCTCATACATGTTAGAGAACAAATCCACTACATGATATCATACTCTTCCTATGGGATCTATCAGGACTTGGGAAAGTTCGTTGAAGAAAAGGCACTTGTTATGCTACTGAAAGAGCCAAACACACTGTAATATGGAGAAGAAATAAAATATCAAAAACTTAAACCAATGTTTCATGACTATATTGAAAAAGTTTCCTAGTTATGTTCCACCTCATGACTCGATAACGATCAACTTCTACACTACAACAAGCCCTATTACATTTCTATGTTTGTTAAGAAGGAAACAAAGACTACAATGGTTGAGAATTTTGTTGAAGCTATTGACGTTGTTGATAGAGACATGATCGCTATAGGAGCACATAATACATACAATGATTCAAAGATTTCCGGTAAGAAATATCAAAATTATTTTAGTAAATATAATGATAAATACACTTTTGATTTCTATATCTTAAAAAAATCTCTCAAACATTTGACTAATGCAGTGTCTGATCTTAAGAGAAAGACTAGTGAAAGTTCTTCTGCTAGAAAATAATTTAAGAATTTATTCAAGAAGACCAATAACCAACTGGCTAAGTCAAAACAAAGCTCAAATATGAATCTAAATGTATAAAAGTTCAGCATGGATAATTTTTGTACTTTTCATCAAGAGGCCCATTCTAAGAAAACATGCCCCCAATGGCTGCATAACATGGCCATAATCATCAATAAAGTACTTGTTGATTAGACTATTGAAGATAAATTGACCAGTCAAAAGAAGAAGAACATGCCTTTACACCTAAATAAAATTCTAATACCAAGTTGTCCATATGGACACTAAAGGTTATTAGGGAAAATTAATCCCAATTCATTGGTGAAGCTTTATCCAGGGAATCTCCACCTGACAACCCTCCTAAGATGTACAATTTGAGTAATAAGGGACCATTGGTTGAACCTGATTTAGATGATTAAAAGAAGGTTTTTTTAAGAATAAAACTACCCTCAAAGGATCCTTCTCATAATTCAACTCCACGATATTCAACTTTTCACGATTCGAAAGGTACGTAAGGAAATGTTAAAATTAATTCCAACACACATGAGATAACTGAGAAGCCTTCTCAACCAACATCCTTGGCCCAGTAATCTAAATATGAGAGTGTATCTTGTGATATGGATTACAAAATCATCAAATATTTGAAGAAAATGTAAGCTAATATATCACTCTTTTAATTAACTAAGTTTCCTTGAAAAAGATAGATAATTGTTAAGACTTTTGCATCAATAAATTCAATAATAAAAGCCACTTCTTCTTCCAAGAATATTCCTTCTGGTCAATATAAATCCATGGTAATCCTTGAAGCTATTGAGAATTTGGCTAATGTTAATTTGAGATAATTAGTGCCTCCGTTTTTGTTGACCTTTGAGCTATTTAATTATAATTTTCACAATTGTTTAGTTGAATCTAGTGCATCAACCATTGTCATGTCTTTATTTGTATGTAAGAATATTAATGTTAACCCAAAGAAGGCATACACAAATATTATTCAACTTGACAGATCTAAAGTAAAAATAGTAGGAGAACTTAACAATGTGTTGATTATATTTTATTTTGACTTTACACAGGTACACTGGTTTATTGATATTGTGGTCATTGACATTCTCGAAACTTATGGTTCACTTTTGAGTAGAGACTATTCCAATGAGTTTCAACGATACTTTTCCATGGAATAATCATATTTGTGGCTCCCACATAAAGTGAAAAATAATAAAATCAGAGTTAATAGCAAACCACACATGAATTACATTATTACTAAGCTGGAGGCACCCAATTAGGATAAGTTGGGGAATTATTTTCTAGAATAAGATATTTGTTTCTATGAAGCCCAACCATCCCTGTTTCACCAGATACACAACTGGAAATCCTTCCCTATCCTCTAGCTGATGAAAACCAATCTTAAATTATATTTGTAAATAACTTTAATTTAGATACTGACCATATAAATACTGACTTTTCAACTCTTTATTACAATGGGTCGAAGACACAGGATGGAGCTGGTGCAAGTTGCATCCTTATAATGGATCCTCAAAATAACAAGTTCCTGATTTCTTATCATATAGAGTTTCAATGCACTAACAACATCATAGAGTATGAGGCATTGCTTCTTGGCTTGAAGTAATCTATAGACCTACGGGTATAATTTTTTAAGGTAATTAGTGAATTTAAAATGATCATGAGGCAGGCGCATAACACTATTCATTGCATATCACCTCATATTAAAAACTACCAACATGAGGTATGTCGTTTGATTTCTACTTTTAAATATTTAAATAATAAGTTAGTGACAAGAATTGATAATTCCAAAACTGATACTTTAGCTAACACAACTGCTAGATTTAAGCCTCTTAGGGATGTAATTTCTATAGAAATAAATTACAAACCCATCGTCCATGATAATGTGACTCATTTGCACATCTTCAATGATGACCAAAAAATTTTGGAATTTCTTTATAACACATATGTATTCAAATATGTGGTTGTAGGTGAGGATGAAGATAATAAATATTTTAAAAAAAGATCTAATGTATGAAAGGGAAATCCAATTCCCAAAGGTTTTATATCACAAGAAACATTGTTTTATTTCTGGAATCTATGTAAAGGACCACCTAACGAAAATACCTAGAGTTCAACATTGTTAGATGAAAAAATTGATTTAGGGATGGAAGAAGACTCTAAGTTTGTTAATCTTGATTCTTGTTGTTCTCCCAAGGAAATACGAGTATTCATTATTCTATCAGAAAATATCAATATGCTTTTGATTGGAACTATGAGGACGTTAAAACATATGATACACATAATATTCAACATGTGATTCCAATCAAGGGTGGGGTCAAACCATTTCAGTAGAATATAAGGAAGGTACATTCGACACTCGAGTCCCTATACAAAAGGAATTAAAGAAGTTGTTGGATGCACGGATTATTTTTGAAGTCAAGAATTCTACATGGGTCTCAAACCTAGTCCATATGAGGAAGAAATATGGGGATATTCATTTATATGTTGATTTTTTGTTTGGTCTTAATAAAAGGAAACCTATATAGTCCCCTCAATGGAGAAGATTCTCCAAATAGTCTTGTGTTCTGAGATGTTTTCGTTATTAGATGGATTTTCTGTCTACAACCAAGTATTGGTAGTTGATCCAAACAAACTTAAGACAATGTTTAGAATCAAGCGAGGAACCTTTTCCTTTAGATGAATTCCCCTTGGATTAATTAATGTTTGAGCTAAATTTTACAATGTTCTCAAAGAAAATATATAACCATTTACGTCATTTGGAACAAATCTTTGAGATTTGTAAGAAGTATGGTATATCACTCAACCCAAAGAAAAGAATTTTTGTCATGTCTGAAGGAAATACTGTAGGGCATATCATTGCAAAGAGCGGTATGACGGTATATCCTAAATGAGTGAAATCCATCACTTAGATTCTATATACCAATGGTAAGAAGGGAATGCAATCCATTTTGGGAAAATTTAATTTTATTTGTAATTGTATTTATAATTATGCCCAAATTGTTAAGTCGTTGCAAGATATGTTAAAGATTAAGGATGCTATTTATAAATAGAATCAAAATTAGAAGGAAGCTTTCACCCAAATCGAACAATCTATAGCCGATGCTCCTAATGTCTTTAGTCCTAATTTTAAAATTGACTTCATGCTCTACATTTTTGCTTCAGACTCATTAGTATTTGTTCTCACTCAAAAGTATGATCAAGGAAATGAAAAACCCATATCCTTTATGATTATGGGTATGCAAGGGTGAACTAAAATATCTAGACATAGATAAGCAAGCTTATGCAGTCTACAAAGATATTAGACATTTTAGGCCATATATCCTTAAAAATCATGTTATAGTATTCATTCCTCGTCCCACATTTAGACCTTTGTTTTTCTAATAGGAACTAGGGGAATGAAGGGAGAAGTGATTGACCTTCCTACAAGAATATGACCTGGAATTTAAACCTTATCATATAGTTAAAGGTCATGTCCTATGCAAGCTTTTCGCTAAAACCGCATATCCCCACGAAGAAGAGATGTTAGAATGGGTGTAAGAAATTGAAATGTACAATAATGATTCTACATCCTCACTAATTTCATCATCATCCTGGTATTCAAGGATAAGGAAATGTCTAGAAAAAGGAACTTTTCCATCTCACTTATCAGCAAAGAAAAAAAGGGTCATCTTATTAAAAGCCTCTTCACATTAGTTATTCTATGGATTTTTACTCCAAAAACATCATAACGGAGTTTTTCTGGATGTTTAATTCCTCCCATTTTGAGAATATTTTGAAAGAACTTCATGATGGTCCAACACGAGGTCGTTATGTTGGAAATACTATGACACACAAGTTTATGAAAGTGAGATATTATTGGCCCAAAATATTAAAGGATGCCCATGCATATGCATGTAAATGCCCCATTTTTCAAAAAAGTGGTAGTAAGGAAAGACGATCAACTACCCCACTTAAACCCGTTACAGCAAAAGAACCATTTCAATAGCGGGGCTTAGATGTCATTAGTGAAATCACTCTGCATTCATTAAAACAACACAAGTATATTCTCACATCCATAGCTTATTTCACAAGTTGGGTTGAAGTTGTACCTTTGAGGCAAGTGAATGACCAAGAGGTGATCCAATTTCTCAATCAAAATATTACCACCAGTTTTGGCATACAAAATTGTCTTTGATAGTGCTAACTATTTCTCATCTTTAAGGTTATATGATTTTGCCTTGGAAAATGACACAGTATTGAAACACTCTACAAAATTATACCCAAAAGGACATGGCTTGGTTTAATCCACTAACAATATAGACCTGATTCATGTCATAAATAATTTAGTGCTATCCAAATAGATAAGTTGACATAATTCTTTAATAAATTCTCTCTAGGTTGATTGTGTTACACCTGAACCTTCTCTTGAAACCTCGCCATACTTCCTCATATATGGAAAGGAAGAAATCCTCCCCTCTAACATTTACCTATTAGCTCTATAATTATCTCAAGAATCACATTGTAGGCCTTATCCAATCACGTAAAATAGGATTGAAACTATCTTGAAATTAGAGTAAGAAAGGTAAAAGGACCATGAGAAAATTTTCTCCCATTAAAAGATTATCAAAATATGGGTCGACAAGAAATATGCAAGTGATAGGGAGTTTAGTGTGGGATTAGTCATCTTGAAGTGGGATGAATCCCACAAATAAAAGGGAAATAATAGCAAGTTCCACTCCTTGTGGATCGTTCCTTATCAAATCCAGTAGAAAATTAGCCTACATACTTATCGATTGCAAACCTTAGATGGGAAGATTCAGTCCCTTCTCGTGAATGACCAATATTTGAAATTTTATTTCCATTAGGAGCTCTTGCAATTTTTATCCTCTTTGTAAATATTACTTCATTCAGTTTTTCATTTTATGCCTTTTTTATTTATTGTCATGCATTTATTTTTTTAATGCATTTACTTTGCAGTTTCACCAATAGGCTTCTATACATAAATAAAGGCCTTGAATATAAACAAAATTCCTTGGGAAAATGTTAATAAGTAAATTTTTTTGAAGAGACTATAGTAACTAATCAACTATTGATTGTCATATATCTCTTTCCATTGCTTAGTCTTGAATATATTTTTTAAGTAAATGATATCCATAAGGAAAATATGAATTAGACGATGAGGAGAAATCTAGCCAACTAGAATACCCCACATCCTTAATAGGCTCTCTGTTACTCAAATTGGCTTTAAAAAATAAAATAATTTCCTAATTAAGTTGACCTACTGGTTAGAGTAGGTTTTTAGATTCAACAAGATGATGAGCTTAGTGAAAAGTAAGCACCTTCACTAAGTGGGGCCTGTAGGTTATTTTTAGGTGTATGTCTATTTTTAGACATGGTGAGCATATTCTATAAGTTGCAGGATGCTATTTGTAGATGGTTTTTCAAATGTGAAAAATAGATGAAATTATATTTTTAGAATATTGGGCGAAGTATATTTATAGATCGTCAATCTAAAAATAGATGCATGTTGATTATTATTAGCTCTTAATAATAATCCAACAATAAAAATCAACTTATTCTCTTGGAGCACTTTATTTCAGTGAACAGATTTGGAAAATCAGTGGGATTAAGGAGTTACGTAATTCCTAGGGTTATTGGTGACTCATGCATGGAGGACTCAGTTAGAACTTAAGTGGCAAAGTTATGACAGAGTTGGAAGAGTATTTTATGGAGTTGTTATTTAGTTTAACTCAGTTAAGTGAGTTAAACTCAGTTGAGATAATTGTATCTAGTCTAACTGAAAGATACACTAGTGAGAGTTAAGTGAACTAATTAGTTAATTTATTCACAACAAATAACTCACTAACAACTGAAAAAATACAGTATTTAACTACTTTCATGTCAGTTCCAATGGAGACCCAGTGGAGAGATAGGTGAAAGGGTGAGATGGACTATTTGTTGTGACTATAGTGATGCATTCAATGCATATGACACACATTGGAGTTGCCAATGAGGATTGTGTAGTCAAGGAAAGTTCAATTCGAATTCATTCAGGAGTCTTCTTCAACAGTGATTGCGTAGTGGAGGCAGGCTGTCAGGAGGCAAGAAATTGGTGCATAGATATGCAAATTTCTGCATGACAGTGTGTAATGATTGTTGATTGTGCTGAGAGATTGATGTACTAAGATTTGTATGAGATTACTACATGATTCCATTGATATACATAATATACGATAGTTGGGGCTTTTAGCTTTAATATTTCATGTTAAACAACTATGTTATGTGCGATTGAATTTATTCACATGTGTTTGCAATTGAGTTTTAAATTTCCGCAAGTTTAACAGTGGACAGATTTTGTATTTAGCAAGAAGATAAATATTGTTAGATCAGGATAATCTGGTAATAAATTAGTATTAATAACTTTCTACATGGTATCAGAGTAGTATTGATCACTGGGGATTGCAATTGTGAAGAGGTGTTGAGTTTTGTGCTGGTGGACAATTCGAATTTGCTGCAGAAAATTCTTAGTGTGACAGTTGAGTATTCATTGAAATGTATTTCAATGGGTTGCGATTGGAGTATGCCCTTGAAGGTAGCTCGAATTACATATTCTGTAAGGATATGATGGAGGTGGTGCTTGAAGATAGTGGACTGAAGGAGTTCATCGATAGCGATGTTTCTAAGCCGACTTCTAGCGATGTTTCAGGACTTGATGCATGGCAAAAGAAGGTAGAAAAAATAATAATAATTCTGTTGGAAGGTGTGAAGGACCATATTGTGTCAATCCTTCATGGGAAAGCCACTGCCTTTTCAATTTGGAAGGCTTTTACAGATCTTTTCCAAAGCAGCAGCAACCAGAGGAAGTTGGCGCTGAAAGATAAGCTCAGAAAAATAAAAATGGTGAAGGGTGACAGTATTACAAAATATCTCACAAAGTTTGTCCACTGTAGGGATGAAATGGGAAGTGTGGGGATTACATTTGATGATGATGACTTGGTGAGCTTCGCTCTCCTTGGGCTTCTAAAGATTTGGCATAGCTACTTAGACTCTGTCAATGGATGGGAGAAACTGTCGGGTTGGGAGTGACTTTGGTCAGATCTTGTGCAGGAGGAGATAAGGCGAAGTACCAGGGATGGATCTTCATTGAAGAATGATGATGAAGATAATTTCACTTTGGCTGCCAAAGCAAGGAAAGGGAAGGGGAATAAATCCCATCCAAAATCCCTGGCTAAAGGAAAGAAGCTGGATTTATCCAAAGTGAAGTGTTTTCACTGTCACGAACATGGGCATCTCACCACTAACTGCCCACAGAAAAAGAAAAAAAAGAAGGTTGCTAGATTTACAGCGAGAGAGGCATTAGCCTTGCAATTTGAACTTCATTTCTCTTTGATCACATGCTTGGTTTCAAGCTCAATGGGATCGGTGTGGTATCTTGATAGTGGTGCGTCTTTCCATATGATGGGAGACAAGGAGTTATTTAGTGACTTGGAGGAGAAGGATCTCCAAATGCATATAGAGATGGGTGACGATGGCAGATACAGTGCGACCAACATTTGAACCATTACCTTTGAGAGGGAGTCAGGTAAACCATTTTTGTTGAAAGATGTTATGCATGTTCTAGGTATGAAGAAGAACTTGGTCTCAGTCGCAATGTTGGAAGACAGAGGTTATGATGTTGTTTTCAGCGAGGGAAAAGCTTTCCTACGACATAAAAAAATGGTTCAAACCAAGAGGATAGGGATTCGAGTTAAGAATCTCTACAAGCTGGAGGTAGATGGTTGCGCTGCAATGTTGGGAAAAACAGAAGAAGTGGTGAGCAGGGATGAGGGTGAATTATGGCACAGGATATTGGGCCATCTTCACCATGGCACCTTGAAGATTTTGCAGCAGATTTCTACTATAATTCCCAAGGGTACTCTTGCGCAATTAGATTATTGAAAGGGATGTACTATGGATAATTTTATAAAGACCATCTTTCATGAGAAGGAGCACTGTGCTTCGGTGATCCTGGAGAGAATTTACACAGACATGTGTGGACCTTTCTCAGTTGCTTCAACAGAAAAACACAGGTATTATGTTATATTTGTTGATGACTATTATCATATATGATGGATCTTATTCATGTAGAAGAAGAGCAAAACATTCTCAAAGTTCTGTGAGTTTAAAGAATTGTTGGAGAAGGAGTCGCGGAAGCAAGTGAAGGCTCTGCGAAGCAATAATGGTGGTGAATATATCTCAAACGAATTCAAATAATTTTGTAGAAAAGAAGGAATTCGAATAGAACTCATAGCACCTCATAACCCACAGTAGAATGGGGTCGTGGAGAGGAAGAATAGAACGATCGTGGGTGCTACACGAGCTATGCTGCATGATCAGGGCCTACCGATGCACTTGTGGGCGGAAGCATGCAACACTGTGGTTTATGTGCGAAACCGTTGTCATCATAGAGTACTTGGCATGATTACACCTGAAGAAGCTTTTACTATTAAGAAGCCTGATATTTCTCATTTGAAGATTTTTGGCTCATCTGTTTACATTCATGTGACAAAGGATGCTAGGAAGAAGCTGGAGCCGACTGCAGAAGTTGGGATATTTTTGGGGTACACAGAAACACCCCATAATTATCGTGTGTATTTTCTAAACAATCGAATGAATGTGGTGCGTCAGGATATAAAATTCAATGAGGTGAAAGCCATGAAGTTGTCACTTGAGAGGGAGCTACACTTGCATGTAGAGGAGGAACTTCTTGTTCCCAAAGATGAGTCTCTATATGTGGATCAACCACAGGAGGAGATTCATGGAGTGGAGGTGTCCACTCATACAGAACCAAACATCAGAATAGGTAGAAAGAGTACCACAGAAGCTGAGAGGTTGAAGCTTGATGCGGCAGAGAATGTAGGAGTCCCTACATCATAGCGCAGATAGAGACAGTCACCTGACCGATTTACTGGATACATGGATCTTATGAGCAAGTGTATCGTGACAGAGCCATATTATTTTGAAGAAGCAATGTAGGAGCCCACATGGGTAGATGCCATGGTGGAGGAGTATGACTCCATTGTTAGAAAAAATGTTTGGGAGATTTTTCCAAGGCCGGTGGGTAAATCAGTGGTAGATTCGAAATGGATCTACAAGGTAAAGCAAGCTATTAATGGGAGCGTCGAGAAGTATAAGGCAAGATTTTTTGCCCGAGGCTTCTCACAGATCGAGGGGATTGATTATGAAGAAATCTTTGCACCTGTCGCACGGTATTCTTCCATAAGGACCATCCTTGCTCTCTCAGCGCAAATGGGTTGGCACATTCATTAGATGGATGTGAAGACTTTGTTCCTTAATGGGATCATTGAGGAAGAGGTGTAAATCGATCAGCTTGAAGGATTTGAGATCTTCAGTAGCAAGTCACATGTGTGTAGACTCAAAAGAGCATTGTATGGGCCAAAGCAAGCACCACGTGCTTGGTACACATGGATCAACATTTATTTCACTGGAATCGCTTTTAATCATTTTTCTTTATACCAAATTGTGGTGGAGGGTAAGCTTTTAATCATTTTTCTTTATGTTAATGATTTAATACTAACACGTGATGAGTATTTGATACACTCATGCAAGGCAGATCTTGCAAAGGAGTTCAAGATGAAGGATTTGGGCCTCCTTCATTATTTCCTTGGATTGGAAATATAGCAGCGAGAAGGTGAACTGTTTGTGTCTCAACACAAGTATGCTCGGGAGATACTTGGTAAGTTTCACATGGAGGACTGTAAGCCCATGGATACTCCTCTTCCAGGAAATTGGAGGAAAGGGGATGCTACATCGGTAGAGGTAGTGGATGCCACTATTTATCCACAGTTGGGGGGTTATCTCATGTATTTAGTTAATACAAGACCAGACATATGCTATGCGGTGAACCAACTTTCACAAGTGATGGTTAAGCCTACCAAGCTCTTTTGGAAGGCAGGGAAGCATGTCCTGAGGTATCTTAGGAGTACATCGGAGTATGGATTATGGTATAGACAGATGGATGAGGTGAAGTTGCATGGCTTCACGGATGCAGATTGGGCAGGCAGCCCAAAAAATAGAAAGAGCACATCAAGAGGGGGTTTTAGTATCAGATCTACAACGATTTCTTGGTACAGTAGGAAAAAAATATCTGTGGCACTTAGTTCAGCGGAAGAAGAATACATGGCAGCAAGTCAAGCTGCATGTGAGGCTATCTAGATGAGGAAGATCCTGGTTGGTTTGTTTGGTTCACATTTATATCATATAGTGATACATTGTGATAATCATAGTTGCATTAAACTCTCGATTAATCTTGTGTTTCATGATAGATCTAAACATATTGATATCTAGTATCATCATATCAGAGATTGTGTGCAAGGGAAGATCATGTTGCTTCAGTACATTCCTACGGAAGATTAGGATGTAGATATTCTAACGAAGGCGCTCGGTAGGAGAAAATTTGAATACCATAGAGGAAGGATCGGGGTGAAGGATAATCCCTATCTTGTTGAGAGGGGTGTTGAGATTCAACAAGATGATGAGCTTAGTGAAAAGTAAGCACCTTCACTAAGTGGGGCCCATAGGCTATTTTTAGGTGTATGTATATTTTTAGACATGGTGAGCATATTCTATAAGTTGCAAGATGCTATTTGTAGATGGTTGGTCAAATGTGAAAAATAGATGAAATTCTATTTTTATAATATTGGGCGAATTCTATTTATAGATCGTCGATCTAAAAATAGATGCATGTCGGTTATTATTAGCTCATAATAATAATCCGACAATAAACATCAACTTATTCTCTTGGAGCACTTTATTTTAGTGAATAGATTTGGAAAATCAGTGGGTTGAAGGAATTACACAATTATTAGGGTTACTGGTGACTCATGCATGGAGGACTCAGTTAGAACTGAAGTGGAAAAGTTATGACAGAGTTGGAAGAGTAGTTTATGGAGTTGTTATTTAGTTTAACTTAGTTAAGTGAGTTAAACTCAATTGAGCTAGTTGTATCTAGTCTAATTGAAAGATACACTAGTGAGAGTTAAGTGAATTAATTATTTAATTAATTCACAACAAATAACTCACTAACAACTGAACAAATACAACAGTTAAATACTTGCATGTCAGTTCCAATGGAGACCCAGTGGAGAGATAGGTGAAAGGGTGAGATGGACTATCTGTTATGCATTCAATTCATCTGACACACATTGGAGTTTCCAATGAGGATTCTGCAGTCAAGGCAAGGTGAATTCTAATTCATTCAGGGGTCTTCCTTAGCAGGGATTGCACAGTGGAGGCAGGCTGTCAGGAGGCAAGAAATTGGTGCATAGATATGAAAATTTCTACATGACAGTGTGTAATGATTGTTGATTGTACTGAGAGCTTGATGTAATAAGATTTGAATGAGATTATTACATGATTCCATTGATATACATAATATATGATAGTTGGGGTTTTTATCTTTAAGCTTTCCCGTTAAACAAATGTGTTATGTGCGATTGAATTTATTCACATGTGTTTGCAACTGAGTTTTAAATTTTTGCAAGTTTAACAGTGGAAGGATTATGTATTTAGCAAGAAGATAAATATTGTTAGATCAGGAGAATCTAGTAATACATCAGTATTAATAAATTTCTACAAAAGGGAAAATGAGATAATAGATAGTGAGAAAACCCATTTTGGAAAATCTTAGAGTCTCTAAAACAAAAGAAACAACTTCTCTAGTTGTAAAATAAGTTAGGATCCCTCATCCACCTTGGTGTAATGAACATCGAAAAGTATGAAATTTTTATGAAAAAATAAAAATAAAATTAAATTTTAAAGGAATGAGAAATTATTCTTACATATAGAGATGTTGCAATGAAATCCGTCGGGTTTATGGATGTTCACTGACAGTGAAGCGATGATTTTGATTTCTTCAGTGAGTCTGTCAGAGCTATGAACACTCACTGGTAGTGGAGAAACACCGAAGACTCACACTAAATTCCAAAAATTTTAATATTACATATTTACTATCCTAATCCGCTATCAAATCCATTAGTGTTTGATTCCTAGCTTTTAAAGTGTGTCAAAATAAAGCCAATTGAAGTGGCAGAGAAACTACATCTGCAACTGGGATGAAAAAATGATACTAGTGGGATCCATAAGTATAATATAATACATCCTAAATATTATACTTCATCATAAAATAGGGGTTAAATAAATATTTTTAGGTCCTTCCCGTAAATCACCAATTGTTGCAACTGCTACAACAACCCCAAATTTTGACACTTTCAAAATTTTGAGTCCTCCTAGCTTGAACCTCTAAGGTACATTTTCCTATGGTTATTCCAAGTCCTTTCACTACTTAGATAATTCCTCCTATGATTTTTATAATTCCATGCCTTGATCATACTTAAATATTTATCTTTTAGTTGCATCACTCACTGCTATCTAATTTTGTGACCAAGGATAAAAAGTCAACCACAAGTAGCAAATTGAAACTACAGTCTCTAGTAACTTTTCAACTGTCCTTTGAAATTATGATTTGCAATTTGAAATTTACTCTTCCCATCATCACACTTATGGATTATGACATAACCTTTATCACTGTGACCTATCCTCTTCACATTCTGAAAGTGTGAATTAATCTTGTCACAGTGACTAGATCTTGTCGTGATTTTCACTACGATTTTAGATCACACGTGTGACTTTGTTATATAAATAAATTGACCCTATTTCATTTAATTGTGTTATTAGCCTCTTATGAGAAGGCTATTATTCCAGCTAGAAATTAAAATTGCAACTGAATCTATAAGTAACATATTATGTTCCTCATCATTTCATTTTTATCTTATCCTTAGGGTTACCCAAATATTTTAACTACTCTATGCTCCAAAATGTTCATATTCTCATACACTCCTCTCCTCTATCCTTTCCCATCAAAAAATCATACCCTCCCTCCTCTCCATGCTCAGGTAATATATGAATTTCTTCACCTGCTTACTTAATCATTCTAACCTTTTGATTAATACCGCTAACGATCCCACCTAGGATTAGGTTTTTGTTTCCATATATACACAAGTTTAGCCTTGCATGTTGAATTTACTTTGACCTATACCTAACACTATGGATCTTCCTCCTTGATTCCCCAAAAATTCACATGCCATATTGCTTCGTGAGCTTAGGATTCCATGTATTGTTTGCAATAATTCAACCTTGAATTCAACCCCCATCGACTAGCATAATCTATGCACCTTTTTTGTGATCTAACCCTCTGATTGACTCCTTGGCCTTTCAGACTCAATATATAACCATTATTTCAAATTTACCCTTAACCAAAACCACCATTTATGTTATCCCTCAAAATTGCGACTAGTGATGCTATCGTACATCGCATATCGCAATCTCAACATACATGTCATATTCTGCTAATCGATGAATATGAAATTTGTGACTAAATAGATACCTTGTCATCCTGAGTCATAAATCACGATCCGAGTGAGCATAAAATCTCATAAATTTACAATATGTAATTTGTGATTAATGCACAAAGGCATCCCCATCATGAGTCACAAAACCCATTGAGATGTAAAGTTGTGATTTGTGACTAGCCTATAGTTTTTATTTGTGACTAGCCTAAATTTCTTGCAATTTTTTATTATACTAATTCTTAGCCTATCTCTGCAATTTATGACTAGCCTCTACTTCTGCAATTTTCGACTAGCCTTACTCTCTTGAATTGTGATTTAAGTCATCACATTACTTATTTTTCTATTTGTGATTTCAAATCAAACATGTAGTTAGCATCGAAGTTATCTAACATTTTATTTTCTAATGAATATTTTTTAGATGTCAGGTACTGTTGATTTATATTGTTTCAACATATCATCATATTCTAGTGAAATGGCCCCACCTACTATAAGAAGATCTGACAAAAGATATGTGAGAGTGAAAATTAGTATAAAAGGAGTTGTAGAGAGTCCTCCTAAGCTGCCAATATGTGTAGACACCTATTTATATATTGAAAATACAACAAAGCTTACTTGGGGTGATATATACATGAAATTATCTAGGAAATACATTCCATAGGATGAAGAATACTTCCAAGTCTTTATCAATGTGAAAAAATCATGGTTACATAAAGTTGGCACACATCATCCAGTCTTCCCTGGTGTAGAAATATTGGAGTGGATTCTTCAACACATTGATGAGGGACAATATATAATCAAAAGTGATCAAGGAGAACCAGTAGAACCATTCACAATAATCAACATAGAAGAATATTATAATTTTCCCAAACATCAAGTAACCGTCAATACGAGGTGGTTAAATAACTTTGATAAATTAGTAAAATATATTTTAAGGAATTTGTGGCTAGGCCTGAGAAAGTTCAAGAATAAATAAATGGAATATACAAGACTAAGTCACTGAGAAATGTGTATCAATTCTAACAACTATGTTATGCAGGCTTTACGGTAAACTAGAGACATTTTTTTCAGGAAAGTTTGGTCCCCTTGATTCATGCTTGTGCTACTAAAGGAATTATCTTTAACTAGTTGGTTTTATTAGCATCCTCCATCAAATCTAATGTCCAAGTGGCAAATAATCCACTAGAGAAGGAGAAGTCACAATTTTATATGGCCTCATACCTATTGGATTCCCTATGTGAAAAATGTGAGTTTGAAGGACTGCATTGGAAACGGAGTACATATTAATACTTTCCTATATATATCTATTCTAAGGATTTTTGGAATACATGGTATAGGGGATGAATGATAATATCATTTAATACTTCATATCGTCCATATATCATATACTTTTTGGCACAAAACCCCCATGCATGTCTAATAGAGCCATAAATTCTCTGCAAGACATCACTGATTGGTTCACTCCTAGAGAGGATACTTATCAGGGTGTATGGTGCCTATAAAACTTCAAATTCTCTACCAAAATTCATCTCTGACAAAGTAGTGCTGCAAGAAGTGCCTTATCAACTAAGTGACAGGTTTTCCAAAGACACTAGTCAAAGCTAAGAAATCCTCATGACCTATATTCCTATTAAATATCAGTGTGCACTTCATTAAGAGTTTCAAATATCCATAAGTTGAGGTCAAGGAGGTGAAACATTCTAGGTTCGATGAATTAAGCTTCCATGTATATTACCAAAGAGGCATTTCCATAAGACATTTCAAGGAAATCAAGTGCAATTATGTTTATACTTTAGTAACCGATGAAGACAAGGAAAAGGTAAAGAATTTTTATAATACTTCCAAGACATATTGTTGGCTTGAAGGGGTGTTAGTCATTAGTAATTTTTTGCTGATATCAAAATATGACTAAGTTATAATCCTAGCTTCCAAGAAAAAACATTTGAGAAATTTTGTGAGTTCTAGAAATCTTACTGCCTTCATCATCCTAAGTTTAACTATTTTTCACTATATTTTCCTCTCTGTCTCCTGAAAGCATACCCTTTTGCTGCAAATAAAAACATCATCATTTTAGACCTGTTTGCCTCATTTCATCACCTCATTTTCACTCTCATTCATAACCCTCTTCATCTGAAAATACCCACTTTTTCCCTTCCTCAAAACCCTCTTGAACTCCCTTCATTCATCATTTTTCGTCTAAAAACCTTAAAAAATGTAAAAATCTCCTTCTACATTGTTTAAGTCTAACTTTTAAGCCTATCGGACCTTCTCAAAACCTTATAGAAACCTTTTTTTATACTAAACCTGCCTTCTTATACAAATAGGGCTTAAGCCCCTTTTTTCTTAAATCCCTAGCCCCTTCTACCCATATAACCCTGACCTTCTGCTATTCTTAGCCCCTCCCCGTATTGACTATACCTTCGCCCTTTTCTCTTTATACACCTCCGCCTTTCATTACTTAAACCCCTTTAAAAATTTGAAAATATCAAAGCAGGCCTTCTTTCCCTCGCCTCACCTTAAATTTTCATCGGGCCACCTCCACTATCGATTTGGAGTCTTGGGCCCGATCTGGTGGCTGTTGCATCCCTGCCCCTTATCCCGCATTGATACAAACTCGCACTACCCGACAAAGCTTCGCCACATCATCATTCTCGGACCCACCTTCCACTAAAACCTCGCCAACCATTCATATCGCGTCACCTGTCCCCAGGTTCCACCCTCCAAACTTGCGCACTACTCCCCGGATAGTTCCACACCATCGATATCCCTCCCTTAGATCTGATGGTCTAGATTCCATATCACATAGAAAATTGCGATGGGTTTAATAACCCCAAACCTGCGTGAAATAGGCGGTTTTCTGCCGAACATGCGTCAATTTCCCAATGAAATCGTGTGCGTTTGGCCCTAAACCACTTACCGCCCTTTTCACGCGTGATAAACCACCTATGGTTTTCAAAACTTCTTTTCCTCTCCTTGCGCACAAAATTCAATTTCTTCCTGGTTCCACCTCTGGAACCCCACCTCCTGCACCATTCCTCCCTTTGTTAACACCTTTCGACCACCTGAAAACCATGAAAACGCAGTCATTCCTGCCCTACATGGTTTTAAACTAATAGTTTGTGTTTATGTAGGTTTTAATAGAAGATAATTCCAAATTTCATCTCACAGTCCAAGAACGATAAATGAAACCCCTGGATGACGATCCAGGGGTCTTAAATCCAAAATTATGGAGACTAGAGGCCCTCTCAAGGTTTGATCGATGATGAAAGCATGCTCATCACTTGATCATAAACCCTCCAGCACATAAACAACGCGTCCCTGCACAAAGGAAAAACACAGAAATTCAAAGAAGCAGTGAATAAATGAAGATCAGAAGGATTAAGAGCTAATCTTAATCAAAGGATAAAAATAGAAGATTAGCCAGGAAAACAGTGATTAAAGGGATAAAAGCAAAAGATCAAGAGAAACAAAGTAAATATAAAGACCAAACATAATTGAAGAAAAAGTGATAAAGAGTAGACAGTAAAGCATAAAGACAGATTTTAAGGCTTAAAACAGAGATTGAAGATAAATTAAAGGAAAGATTAACCTAAGACAAATTCGAATGACTCAGCTTGTAGTAGTTGTTCTTCTCAGAGATATTTTTAGCCACCTAAGTGTTTTGTTTCCTTCAAAAATAATTAGGTAGTTATTGAACTGAGTCAAAGATATTTTATCTGTCAAACAGTTATTATAAAAGTTATGAATAAACCTTAAAGTCAACCCATTCACCTATTTTTACTTAGAAGTTAAGATAAGAGTTATTAAAACAGAGAAGTAGCTGCAGATATTCCTACCTTGAGCCTTGCATGGTCTTCAAGGTTATAAATGCACTTACTCTATAATAAATGATACTCAAACCATATCTTAGGCTTCACCTCCTCATTTTCAGCATAAATTCTGCATCTGAAATCATTATCTTGTTGGCATTTGATGATTCTTTGAAGTAATACATAGTCTATTGGAACTTGAAAATAAATTGAAGTCTTGGAACTTGCGGATGTCTTGGTTTGTTTGTTGATGGAGGAGGCTAGATCACTGGATCCCTAAGCTTGGTTGTTGGTGAAGTGCTTCTAATCTATTATTGTTATTTCCTATTTTCATTATGTTTCCACCTTTCTGTGTTGCAGTAGAATAAAATTTTAGGCTAATAAATGTCTTTTTGAAAGCACCTTAGTTCTTTTTATTCTTCATTGTCTTAATGTTTTCTTCTGCTAGGACATTTTAGAGAATTCTTAATTTCTCTCTAGACCCCCTAAGCCTGTTTATTTCATGAATAGTTGAATACAATTGGTCTCAAGCATGACTTATGGTTTTTCATGCTTATTTTCTACCACTTAAACATTTTTTTTTGAAGTCTCTCTCTAAAGTACCATTCTTTAAAATCTGCCAAAGAGGTTTTGTTTCGATCATACCCTTTGTACTTGCTTAAATAATTGTTTTAGAGATCTTCATAAATATAATCAAGGATTTTTAGGAGTTACCTCTTCCCTGATTGCAGTTATATGTGTGTCTTAAGTGTTTTCTATCCTTGAAGGTGAAATCAATGGAAGTTAAATGAGTTTCTCGCCTTCTATATTTCGTTGTAAAATTTTTTCTTGAATTATTACTTGTTGAAGTGTGGATTGTATAATTTATGGTTTTCCTTGTCTATTGATTGCCTCTTCATGATTTTGTGATATTTAAGTCCCTTTGTTGAGAAGTACATATGATAAAGGATTCTTAATTCCCCTTTACCCTACTTTTCATTCTTACAATTGATGTCCATCTCATAAGCCCCCTTAAAACTTGAATATCTACTGGCCAAGTTAGATTTGCCCTATGATACTCCTCGATTCATTGATGAACTTATCATGACTTCCATTTGACTCCATTTCCCAATAACTTAGAGATTTCCTCATTCTATCTATGCTTTTTTATCATTATAACCAACCAAAACAAACAACAAAACCTCACACCTAATAACTAGCCTAAAATCAACCCTACAAAGCAAACAAGTTCATATCCTTTGCAAAAAAATAGAGAGATCCCTCTCTAAGTCCAGAAGGCTAGGCCCTAGGGCTCCAAAGGATGGTTCCATGTTTCCTTGTCATTTGGTATACCAATCTGCCAAATCATGGGACACCAAAATTCTAGCGATCACGATGGGACCTTCTGAGTAAATTCATGCTTAAACACCCTTAAAAGATTCAAAAACCCTTGACTGATAGTATCTGGTGATTTATCTACCACCTCATCCCTAGAACCAACATTCTGGTGATCATGGTGGGACCTTCTGAGTCAGTGACAAACTAAGCATACCTTAGGACTCCAGAAACCATTATTAATCATAGAAAACTCAACTGATAGCCAAAAGTATACTTTGTTTGTTTCACCATCTTAGCTAAATGATGATTCAGGTGTAGCATACTCTTACAAACCTTATAACTACATAAAGTAAAATCAGAAAACTCAAAAAATATCTCTAGATTGGTTTTTTGTCAATTATTGGTGGTGGACCATATACATTTACCTTCAAAACAGCTGTTGAGCCCTGAAATTGTCTTCTCTTTTGCCAAAAATTCACTTCATTTCATCATTCCTTTATCATTTCATAAACCCAAAACTCAATGAGAATGACTAAGATTACTTAAAGGTTGCATACAATGATTAACTTATTGTACTTTTGTGAGTTTTACTGTCTTAATGATTTTTAAACAGTTTAGCTACAGAATGCAGTCATTCTATAGCCAGTCAAGCGTTCCGTAGCTGTTTTGGTGTTTAAGTATGTTACAGGTGTCATTTGGAGAAAAGGCACGCATAGGTGGATTCCAAATCTTTCCTACATCATTTTTTCCCTTCCACAAAGACTGGATCGATAGATAGAGGTACCTATGCATGTGGTCAAAGAAAAAGTCAAGCAAGTTGTCTTCTACAGGAATCAGGACTCCTGATTTTGCTTTATAGTAAATCAGGAATCCTAAAAGAGTTTCAATTTGATTTTGACTTTAAAACTACACCTGTACCTACTTTTGTTCAATGTTAGTTATGTAATTGCATATAAATTTAGCTCGGTAAATTCCGAGAGAGACAAGTTGATAGATATTTTATCATTACTGTGCTACTCAGTTTTTCAAGAATTTTGATAATAAAAGGAGTATAAATTTGATGTTGTTTTGAATACAACCTTGAGGAGTTAAATATTTAATGCCGAATTGATA
Source organism: Pinus albicaulis (assembly GCA_034641835.2). NCBI lineage: Eukaryota > Viridiplantae > Streptophyta > Pinopsida > Pinales > Pinaceae > Pinus > Pinus albicaulis. The sequence goes on from CM076570.1 coordinate 87,248,055, forward strand.
GCAAAAGGCCCCTGCTATTCGAGGAGGTTTTACATGTTTTTTAGATAAGTCATTTTCAATTTTGTTCTGTCATATTTCCTTACTTAGACTGATTTCTGAAATTATATCTTTTAGCATTATGTTTCATGTCATTTGCGTAGATAAAATATACTCATTATCTTATAGCTATTCTCTTTCTCAAGTTCTTCCAATATATCACTACTATATGAATGAGATTTAGTTGTACTATTTTGAGTTATTAGCATTTTCTGTTCTTCAATTAGATAGAAGATCCTCATCTTATTTCAAACAGTCTCTTTCCAAATCTTTTCCAATAAACCTCTAATCCACGAATGAGACTGAGTTGTAATATTGTGAGTTATTGATTGTTTTGCTTCATAAAAATATCCTTATCACATTATGATTAATCTCTTCTAAAAATCCCTTCCAACAAACATCTAACTCATGAATGAGATTTAGCTGTGATGTTATAAGTTGTTTCAACATTTCATAGGAGATCATTATTACATTATAGTAATCTTTTTCTCAAACTCTTCCAATAAACCTCTGTCATATGAATGATATTTCACTGTGATGTTCTAAGTTATTGTTTGTTTCAACACTTTCTTTTATGTTTTAGGAGATCCTCATTGCATTAGAATTTAATCTCTTTCACAAGCTATTCCAACAAATCTCTAATTAAATGAATCAGATTCAGTTGTAGTGTTTTGAGTTACTTTTTATTTTCATGATTGTTCATTTAAAAGTTATAATATTCATGGATTAGGACTCTCTCTTTTCATCATTTTCCAGTTAGGAACAAAACTTGCAAATAAAATCTGTTTATTAAGATTTCATTTTTCTTCCTTTTTGACATAGATTCAACGTCATCTTCTTAGCATATAGTAGCATAATAAGAATCAAACACAAAAAACCCCAAAACATCAATAAAACACTGAAAACAATAAAGTAGGAAAAATAATACTTAGGCACATATAGTGCATTACACTTCATCAATTTACTAGCCCTGGTCGATAATTTATGCTATCAATTTAGGACATTAAATTGACTAAACATTTTAGCGCCGTTTCCGGGGAAGTGTAAATAGGTATCCTTATTTCCTATTTCCCAAAAACAATGATATGCATAGAGAAAGAGATTCTAGGGGTAGATTTATAAGAGGCAGAAGCTTAATTCCCACAGCTCCACTCACTCCACCAAGACCAAGAAGCAGCACACCACCAACTCAAACCCACATTCCATACTATACTGGTCATAGGCTTCCAAAAATCTCAAGATCAGATATCCCATCAGGAATATCTCCCACTTCATCCACTGAAGCAATTCTAGAGGAAGAAGATCCAAGGGCTCCTACAGAAGGGATAACCTTTTTCACTTCCACAGGGGAACATATCCCAACAGAAGCATTAAAAATCCCTAGTGAAGAGGAAGAAGAGGATTATTTCTTCAATATACCCTTGATAGAAGAACCAGTAGAACAACTAGCTCTTCCAACTGAACCCTATATCAGTTCAAAGGAATCTATCATGGTAGAAGAAGGGGAAGGAGAAGTCTTTAATGGAGAACATACACTATTTGGAGGAGGTAGAGGAAGAGGAGGAGATAGAGGAAGAGGTAGAGGTACAGAAGAAGGTAGAGGAAGAGGAAATGCAGAAGGAGGAAGAGGTAGAAGGGAAACTGGAAGTTATTTTGGATTCCATATAATAGATGAAGATACTAATGCAACTATGAAAAATACCTCACCCTCTGTTCTTCCAAACTTTCATGGACTAAAAAATGAAGATCCTGAGACCTTCTTATTTGAATTTGAAATTCTATGTAGAACCTATGATTACCTACAAGATTCTCAGAAACTTAAACTTTTCCCTTCAACATTAAAAGGAGCAACATTAAAATGGTTTATGATTTTAATCATTAGGTCTATTAGGACATGGGATGAAATGAGAAAATCATTTCTAGACAGATATTTGGATTACTGTATACCAGTCAACCATAAGGAAGAAGTGTTCAAGATGATGTAAAAAGAGGATGAAAATCTGGAAGATTTCTTGGAAAGATTTAACTATAACATCAAGAGGGAAAAAATGGAAAACTTAGACCAAGATACTTTGAAATATCTTTTGTTGAAGACAATTAGGGATGAGTGGATAGAAATCCTTAATATGATGGGGAAAGGAGACATATATCAACTTTCATTACCTGATATAGCAGAACTATGTATTAATATTTCAAGAGGAAAATATAAGATTTTAAAAGGACCAAGAGACCCTGCTCTTGCAAGGGCAAGCAAATTTGCAGCTAGAACAGTAAGTAGAGTAGAAATAGGAAATATGCTTGATGAATTCAAACCTAACATTCTAGGGAGTCTTAGTGAGAAAATAGACACCCTTAAGTTACAAAACAAGCAGAAAGCTTAAACTGATGCCTTAGCAATCTTTTGTCCCAAATGTAGGAAGAAGCATGCCTTAAGAGAGTGTCATTTGGATGAAAAAGTAATAGAGACTTGTGCAATTTGTTCAGAAAAACATGAGACCAAGAATTGTCCCTCAATCCCTGGCCTTAAAGCTATATTTCCAGAAGAAACAACCACAAATTCCATAGAATCTCTTAATTTTGTCTCTAGAAGACCTTGGTAGGGACTTCAAACACAACGGTTTAGTAATCATATGTATAATCAACCCCCACCTAATTGGAATTCTTGGCAGCAACCCTGGCCCCAATTTCAAAATCAAGGAGCACAAAATCCTTATGAAAGGTTCTCCCGGTATTATCAATATCCACCCTCTTATCCATCATATCCATCACATTCAAACTTTCCTCCTCAACAAAATCCTCAGCAGAATCCACAACATCAAAATCAACATCAAAATCAAAATCAAAATCTACCACTTCCATTACCATTTCCTCAAAAAGAAAATCAGTTACCTACCCAGCCAATACCAAACCCCAACAATAAAAACCCTCAGAATACATATATGATAGAAGGTCAAAAATTTCCAACCTATTTGATTACTCCTTTAGACCTTAATGATGTTCAACTTAGGTCTGAAATAATACTTGAAAAGAAGAAACCTTCTGTAATTATACAAGAACAAAACAATTCTGATGAAGATTCTCTACGGGTAAATAAAATTCTTGAAGAGAGCACATCTTTTCAAGACCAAAATATTGAAAAATCAAAACAAAAATAACCAATCATAACAACTCCTATGTTAGAACAGCCATCAACATCTACTACTACACCTCCTTTTCCTAAAAGGTTACAAATTGATAGGGGTGTAGAGAAACAAATTATGATGCCTAACTATGATTTCTTAGATGAGTTAAGAAATGTTTGTATTAAGATTCCATTATTACAGGCCATCAAGGAAATCCCAATTCTAGCAAAGACAATAAAAGAGTTGAGTATGAAAAAAACAAGAAAAAGAATAAAAGAGATAAGGAAAATACAACTGGTAGGAAAAATAGCAAACATAATGATGGGAAAGATTTCCATTCCAAAATATCTAGATCCTGGAAATCCAGTTGTTAAGATACATATCAATGGAATTGAAATTCCAAACACACTTATTGATCTAGGAGCAACAATCAATATCATGAGTAGGAAAATCATGGAAAAACTAAAACTTCCTAATCTTCTTTTTACACCCACACTATTACAATTAGCAGATAGATCTGTAATAAAACCAGATGGGGTATTAGAAGACATTTCAGTGTCATTATATTCTTTGGAGTATCCTGTGGATTTCATGATCCTAACTCCTAAAAATGATCTAGGAGGACATCCTATTATATTAGGAAGACCTTGGTTAGCTACAGCTGATGCTTTCATTAGCTATAGATCTGGTGATATGTACATCTCTGCTGGAAGTTCAACCAAGAAATTCACCTTGTATCCTCCATCAAGAACAATCATAGAATTAGATGATACTCAATGGATTGATGATGAAGAAGATATACAACCTCTCTTCACTATTTCAGAAATTAGTGAAGATAGTCAGATTTTGAATACCTTAGAAAATCATGAATCTTCTTCAGGATAAAAATGTGAACAATTTCAAGAAGAATCCAATATTGAGTTTTTGTCATCAAGACAAATGTCTCTTTACTCCATGGAAGAATTTTCCAGCTCTACAATTGAAATATTCCCAGGAAAAACCTTAAACATAAACAAAAACCTAGAGAAATTTCAACAAGAAAAGCTAGTCAAAATATTACAGAGACACTCTTCTGCATATGCATGGGAGTACACTGATATGAAAGGGATAAACCCTAAGACTTGCAGTCATCATATCTACGTAAAATAAAATTTTAAACCAATCATACAACCTCAGAGAAGGATGAATCCAAACCTTGGGGAGATTGTTAAAGAAGAGTTGCAAAAATTGTTAAATGTGAACTTTATTTATCTCATTTCAGATAGCTAGTGGGTTTCTCCTTTGGTGATTGTACCTAAGAAGAATGGTAAATGGAGGGTATGCATTGACTACTAGGAATTAAACAAAGCTACTCTTAAAGATCATTTTCCTCTACCTTTCATAGATCAGGTGTTAGATACATTAGTAGGCAAAAAGTATTTTTCATTTTTGGATGGTTTCAGTGGTTATAATCAAATTCAAGTTGCACTTGAGGATCAAGATAAAACCACATTTACCTGTCCTTGGGGTACCTATTCCTATCGAGTATTACCTTTTGGATTGTGCAATGCACCTACAACATTCCAAAGGCAGTTTTAGGAATCTTTTCAGATCTAATACATGACTGTGTAGAGGTATACATGGATGACTTCACAGTCTATGGAAACACATTTGAAGAAGCCTTAGAAAATTTGGAAAAAGTTCTAAAAATATGTAAAGAAGAAAACCTTTTCTTAAGTCATGAAAAGTGTTTTATGATGTTTACTGAAGGGATTTTCCTAGGACATCACATTTCAGGAGATGGGATTAGAGTTGATGAGTCAAAAGTTGAAGTCATCTCTAGACTATTAATTCCAAGTTTCCAGAAATATGTTAGGAGTTTTCTAGGATTTACAGGATATTACAGAAGATTTATAGAAAACTTCACCAAGATATCATATACTCTTTTCAAACTACTTACCAAGGATTGTGAATTCAATTGGAATCCTGACTACCAGTTAGCCTTTGAAACCCTGAAAACAAAAATCTCTGAAGCACCTATTTTAAGGGGACCTAACTGGAAATTACCTTTTCAAATTTCGACAGATGTCTTAGATACATCTTTAGGAGCTGCGTTGGGACAAAAAGACCTAATTTCTTATGCCATCTACTATACAAGTAAAAATTTGACTCCTTCAGAGTTGAATTATACTGTAACTGAAAAAGAGTTCTTAGCTATTGTTCATGCCATAAATAAATTCAAACACTATATAATAGGCTATGAAACCTTTTTCCACACAGATCACCCTGCAATTAGGTATTTAATGAACAAATCAATTAGTAATGACAGAGTCATAAGATGGTTATTGCTTTTACAAGAATTTAACATCACCATTCTAGATAGGTCTGGAAAACAAAATACAGTAGCTGATTTCCTATCTAGACTCCAAAACATTAAAGATAATACTCCAGTTGAAGATCAATTCCCGGATGAATATCTCTTTGAAATTACTACTCAAACTCCCTGGTTTGCTGATATTTCCAATTATCTAGTTTCAGGAAAATTTCCTTCAATTATGAATGCAAGATACAAAAGGAAAATTATTTTTGACAGTGCAAAATATTCATGGATTGCTAATGAGTTATACAAAACAAGTCCAGACTTTATTATCATAATATGTGTTCAAGAAGACAAGATGCCTGAGATTCTCAAGGCATGTCATGATGAACCTTGTGGTGGAAGCTTTTCTGATAAGAGGACAGCTTATAAGATCCTTCACCTGCGATATTATTGGCAATCCCTCTTTAAAGATGCTAAAGAGTATGTCAAAAGGTGCGACAGTTGCCAAAGGGTAGGGAAACCTTCCCCTTCAGGTGAAATTCCATTGTAACCTCAGGTACATATTGAACCTTTTGAGAAATGGGCTTTGGATTTTGTAGGACCTATTAATCCTCCATGAAAGAAAAATAAATATATATTAGTTTGCACTGATTATGTTACCAAATGGGTAGAGGCCAAGCCATTACTTTATGCTACTGAAGCATTTGTAGTTAATTTTCTTTTTGAGGATATTTTTACTCGTTTTGGTGTCCCAAGAGAAATTGTTACAGATCAAGGAGCTCAATTCACATCAAAAATGGTGGAACAAATGGTAGAGAAGTACAAAATCAGACACAGGAAATACACTCCTTACCATCCACAAGAAAATGGTCAAGTAGAATCTACCAATAAGGTCATCGAAGGGATCCTGACAAAGACTGTTCATTTACATAGAAGAGATTGGGTAGAAAGGCTTCCTGAAGCCTTATGGGCCTATAGAACTACATGGAGAAACACAACAGGTCACACCCCTTATGAACTTGTTTATGGAAAGCAAGTTTTGTTTCTCATAGAGTTTCAGATCCAAAATTTCAAAATGGCAGTCCAGTTAGGAGTTGATCTAACAGAAGAACAATAGCACAGACTGGAGCAGATTAATGAATTGGATGAGATTAGACAAGATGCAGTCCAGAGAACAAGCATAGTCCAACAACAAAGGACTAGATGGCATGATAAGTACATCAAAGAAAAGAAATTTAAAGAAGGTGACAGGGCCCTCTTATTTGATTCAAAGTTCAAGATTTTCAAGGTAAATTCCAAACTCATTGGCTTGGGCCATATGAAATTGTGAATATCTTTGAAAATGGAGCAATAAAAATCAGGACAATAGATGAAGGAAAGGTGGCTTTTCTTGTAAATGGACACAGACTGAAATTGTATCATAAGCCACTTTCAAGAGAATAATTTGTCAAGAAATTCCAAGATAACATTGATATGAAGTTAGTGAAGAAGAATTCTTCTTCTTCACTTACTTAATTATATTTTTCTTCAATCATTTGAATAAAATAAAAATATAAAAATATAAAAAAATATAAAAAAAGGAGTATAAATATGAAAACCAATCATTGATTGGCATGTTTATACAGAAAGTATAAGGTGAAAATCAAAATTCTTCTGACACTTTAGACTTTCAAAATTGATTCTTTTTTTGCAATTAAGTATCATAAAATCATAAGTTGCAAATTCACTTTTCATACTTCACTTCATACTTCATTCCATTCCATATTTCACTTCATGCATATTTCATTCCATTCCATACTCATAATCCATTTCATTCCATTCCATATCCATATTTCATAATTTTTAACAGGTACATTCTGCAGTTGCCTGTTCTGTAGCCAATCTTGTTTTGCAGCCAATTTGACCCTGCAAGCCTACTCCAATACACAAAGGATGATAGTCAAAGAAGATTATGGAGCTTAGAAGATCAACATTCTTCAAAATGAAAGACAAATACAACAAGCAGTAAAATCAAAAGGGATGAGGTAAACTGTATGAAATTATTTTGATAGCAAAACATAAAAGATATAGTATAGTTAAATCATGTGTTTCCTAAAGTTAATCTATCATTCGAATTGATCTTTGCCTATCATAAGAACATTTCAACTATATCCCTTACCATCCGCTCCATAATGGTTCATCATTAAATGAATAAACGGTCAAAATTTAGATGTGACCTATTAGGTCACGTCTTTAGATCATATCATTTATTGATGATTTTTGAAAATCATCATAAGATCTCTTCACGGTATTCCATTCCATATCAAACTCTTAACCCAATCATTTTCATCATTTACCATTACCTTGTTCATTCATCCGTATCCATTCATTGCCATTACATTCTGTAGACAGTTTCATCTGCAGAGAAGTCATTTTAAGGGAAAAAAAACCTTCCACAGCTACTCTTTCTTCAGACAGAAGATCAGAAACAGAGCAGTGGATATAAGCCAAAGAAAGGAAGCAATTTGTATCAAGGAGAAATTGGGCTTATTGTGAGATCAGGGCCAATTGAGACCAAATATTTAGAAGGATACCCTCAGGTTAAGAGGTTATTACAATATATTGGATGGCTGAGCTTTATAGATAAGTTCAATGAATTCCACAAAGAAATCATGAAGTCATTTGCTAGGCCATTCGATGGATCAGAGGTAGAAATTGGGAATATCAAGTTCACCATCACATAATCATTCAAAGCAGAAGCAACAGAATTGCCAAGACAGGGAGAATGTTGGTTTAAAAACAAAGAGTTTCATAATGAAACCTGGAAACAAATGGTAAAAAACCCAGGTATGGACATTTCAGTGTTTAGAAGAGGTATTCCTAGTACAACTTTGAAAAATAAATGGAGGAATGTGTTGTTGATTTTACAAAAATTCATAACCTATGAGGGTAGATTTGGCACTTTGTATGTCTATCATATTAGACCAATGATGAATTTCTTATATGATGAAATAAATCTACCCTTCTTCCTGCTTAATAGTTTTAAAAGGATGGCCTCTAATGTTTAGAAAATACTTCAGTTCCTAGAAACTACTTTGTATCATCATGACCTAATTAAAATATTAATTGAGTTTCATTTGAAGAAAGTAAGAGATAGCTGGGATGAATTACTCCTAAGAAACCATTTTGAAGAACTAGAAGAAACACTATCTAAAGAAGAACCTGTAAGAAGTAGTAGGAGGGGGGAAATTGTTAAATCTGTTGAGATCAAACCTGATACATCAACACAGGAAGATACTGAAGAAGTAATCTCTGAAAAAATGGTAAAGATCAGGAAACAACTCAGGAATAAAAGAAAGGAGAAATTAACAAGTGAATGTGTTGAGGAAAAAGATAAAATCCACCCGAACTGAGGAGAAGCTCTAGATTAAAAGGCATAATGAAAAATACAGGGACTAAGGAGATAGGAGTTATAAATTTTGAAGAAGAAGAAACTCCAATCCAATCACCAATTGATAGATCTCCTTTACACTAGTATGAAAAAGACTCTAACAGAAGAACCTCAGATATAGATCCAGCTCAACAACATATTTATGACTATGTGGAATCACTAGAAAAAAGGGTCTCAGAAAATCGAGAAAGATCTCTCAGTCCACAAGAACCTCCAATAGAAATTCTGAGAAGAGACAATTATGAATTGAAGATACCGAATAACCATATCAAGAATGAAAATGAAATCTTAAGAGAGCAGGTCAAATTGAAGAGTAGCATGAACAACACTCTCTCTCAGTAAATGAAAACATTATATAAAGCAAACAGTAAGCTAAAGAAGAGAAACAAGAAACTCAATAGGACACTCATTGATCTTAGGTTCAAATCATTCATGAGGAAACCCAGAATGGCATTGACCACCAGAAGAAGCAAAAAAAAGAGGCTGGATGTTCTTGCAGAAGTATCAATGCAAATAGAATAAATTTCTGATGAAATTGCATGAGGACATGCAAGAGTTTTGCAGTGGGGGTATGTTGAGCCCATAAATTGTCTTCTCTTTTGCCAAAACTTCACTTCATTTCATCATTCCTTTATCATTTCATAAAACTAAAACTCAATGAGAATGACTAAGATTACTTAAAGGTTGCATACAATGATTAACTTATTTTAATTTTGTGATTTTTGTTGTCTTAATGATTTTTGAACAGTTTAGCTACAGAATGCAGTCATTCTGTAGCCAGTCAAGCATTCCGTGGTTGTTTTAGTGTTTAAGTATGTTACAGGTGTCATATGGAGAAAAGGCACACATAGGTGGATTCCAAATCTTTCCTACATCATTCGTTCCCTTCCACAAAGACTGGATCGATAGCTGGAAGTACCTATGCACGTGGTCAAAGAAAAATTCAAGCAAGTTGTCTTCTATAGGAATCAGGACTCCTGATTTTGCTTTACAGCAAATCAGGAATCCTAAAAGAGTTTCAATTTGATTTTGACTTTAAAAATACACATGTACCTACTTTGTTCAATGTTAATTATGTAATTGCATATAAATTCAGCTCGGTAAATTCCGAGAGAGACAAGTTGATACATATTTTATCATTACTGTGATATTTTGTTTTTCAAGCATTTTGATAATAAAAGGAGTATAACTTTGATGCTGTTCTGAATACAACCTTGAGGAGTTAAAGATTTAATGCCGAATTGATAGCAGAGGGCCCTTGATATTCAAGGAGGTTTTACATGTTTTCTAGATAAGTCATTTTCAATTTTGTTCTATCATATTTCCTTACTTAGACTGCTTTCTGAAAATATATCTTTTAGCATTATGTTTCATGTCATTTGCTTAGATGAAATATCCTCATTATCTTACAGCTATTCTCTTTCTCAAGCTCTTCCAATATATCACTACTATATGAATGAGATTTAGTTGTACTATTTTGAGTTATTAGCATTTTCTGTTCTTCAATTAGATAGAAGATCCTCATCTTATTGCAAACAGTCTCTTTCCAAAGCTTTTCCAACAAACCTCTAATCTAAAAATGAGACTGAGTTGTAATATTGTGAGTTATTGATTGTTTTTCTTCAAAAAAAGATCCTTATCACATTATGATTAATCTCTTCTAAAAAGCTCTTCCAAAAAACCTCTAACTCATGAATGAGATTTAGTTGTGATGTTATAAGTTGTTTCAACATTTCATAGGAGATCCTTACTACATTATAGTAATATTTTTCTCAAACTCTTCCAATAAACCTCTATCATATGAATGAGATTTCACTGTGATGTTCTAATTTATTGTTTGTTTCAGCACTTTCTTTTATGTTTTAGGAGATCCTCATTGCATTAGAATTTAATCTCTTTCACAAGTTATTCCAACAAATCTCTAACTAAATGAATCAAATTGAGTTGTAGTGTTTTGAGTTACTTTTTATTTTCATGAATATTCATTTAAAAGTTATAATATCCATGGATTAGGACTCTCTGTTTTCATAATTTTCCAGTTGGGAACATAACTTGCAAATAGACTCTGTTTATTAAGATTTCTTTTTCTTCCTTTTTGACATAGACTCAACTTCATCTTCTTAGAATAGAGTAGCATACTAAGAATCAAACACAAAAAACCCCAAAACATCAATAAAACATTGAAAACAATGAAGTAGGAAAAAGAATACTTAGGCACATATAGTGCATTACACTTCATCAATTTACTAGCCCTGGTCGATAATTTATGCTATCAATTTAGGACACTAAATTGACTAAAAAACAGCTAAAAATTTCCACCTGGTGACTCCACTAGCCCCAGTAGGCCTATTACTTCAATAGTTATTTTATATTCCCTTAAGATTGTATCAAATCAATCCTAAAGAAGTTTAGAAGCGTAGTCCCATACTTTAGAAATTTATTTAACACTATGAGAGGTTAACCTTTCGAAAACAGTCCCAAAAAATTTCATCCTCTCGAAATTTTGAGTTTGAAATCTGGCTTCACATAGGATCAATACCAGATCTCATCTAGACCCTAATCCTCCTACAATAGTTGATGATCCAGAAAATATTTTGTGGCAAACTTCTAGAGCTAGAAATTTAACTACTATTAGTACCATCCAAAGAACAAGATTTGTCCCAGAAAACCTTATAGTCTTGAAAGATCCTCACTTTGACTGTACCATTCAAAGAACCTATTTAGAACCAAGTCACATAGTGATATTGACCAATCTGACCTTGATCCCATAGATTTGCAGCAGAATTTTAGCAGAGAAGCATCTCCTTCCACTCCTCTTGACTTTCAGCTTCTCCACCACTTCAGTTCTTTCCATAGAAAATTTTCTCATAATCAGCTTGCTGGTCCAAGTATTTCTAGCACACCCATCCATACTTCCACTATTAAAAACACTCCATTTCATCCCACTTTCACTTCCACAAATCCACCTCTTGTAAATCCCCTATTTTCTCCCACCATGGTAGCATGGTATGCCCCATTAGTGTTACCACAACCTCTAGTTCCTTTGCCAAATGATTATCAATCAAGAATTCCATATTTCGTTGGAACTGAATCTACTACTTCCCAACAACATGTAGATAAAATGGATGATGCTTTTGATTACATGGAAATAGAATAAGAGACCATTAAGATGAGAATATTTGCCCAAAGTTTAGGAGGAGAAGCCAAAAAATGGTTTAAAATATTAACTCCTAATAGCATAAATGATCTCCCTTCTTTATACCAAACGTTCATAAACAAATGGGAAATTAAAAAGAACCCTCTCCAAATCCTTTCGGAATATAAAAACCTTAAAATAAATTCTGGGGAAAGTTTCCAAGATTATTGCACTAGATTTAATAGTGTCTACAATGCACTTCCTCCAAACATGAAACCTCCACTAGCCTTGGCCTTAGCAAAATTTCCTGAAGGATTTGACCCAGACATGGACTACCAGCTAAGAGAAAGAGATCCCTTGAACTGAGAAGATATGCAGAGGGGAGATATAAGTGTAGAAGAAAATCTGATTGAGAAAAGAGCTAGGTTGAAATAATAAAAAAGAGTTACATATAAAGAAGAAACAATGGCATCAACCTCATCATCTGATGCCAAAATTGATAACTTAGTGAGGGTAATGAAAATAATGTTGGAAAAGATCAACTTAAATGATAGAGTGCCTCCTAGAGAGAACCGAATCAATCCCCAAAACAGAAATAGAAACCCCAATTTTAGAAGGGACCCTATTCAAAATAGACAAAGACATAATGACCAACAAATTAGGCATCCATTTCAGGGAAACTATGTAGATCAAGAAGAAGAAAGAAAGACAGAAAGGTTGGAAGAAAATCATGTGAATTTAATAGGATCTGACAATGTGAGTGATGCTTTCCTCAATGAAGAAGAACAAGGATTCTTCTCCTCATAACAAATTGAAAACAATCATGAGGATTCTGAAGACTACCAATTGGGGTTTGAAAATGCTATAATGGAGGTTCACAAAAAATATGATCTTAGAAGAAAAAGGAACCAAGAGACCTCCAATAATAAAAACACAGAAACTGTTGTTAGGAATACCTCAGAAAATATTCCTAAAAAGAAAGCAAAAAATTCTAACACTCTGGCTAAGAAAACTGATTTAAACAAAGACAAAACAAGCCAGCCAAGTGTTGACGCAAGCTGCCCTAGTACTTTTGCTAGTGGCCTTGAGAAATATTTCCAAAATAACAGTCCCAATAAAACTTAGCAAATCAAAATTGTTGAAAAGACTATGGTTGACAAAACAGATGTAAATATGTCAAAAACATTAGTCCCTTTCAGTCTTGAGGGAGAAATTTCCAAAATCAAAATTAGCTTACCTTTAGCTGAACTAGTAACTTGGAATGTATATAAAAATCAAGTTTTGAAAGCTTTGAATATAGGAAAATATACTGATACTTTAAACTTGACAGATGATAAACCATAATTGTTGTTTGGTCCTGAAGTAGAAGGAAAATACCAAGAAGGAACCATCCCACCATTCTATGTCAGCTTAAATATACATGATAAGATCTTACACAATGCCATGCTAGTCTCTGGTGCCTCTCACAATCTCATGCCAGAAGTAGTGATGGAGAGATAAGGCCTAGAAATTACTAAACCTTACAAAGAACTGTATTCCTTTGATTCAAGCAGTGTCAAATGTTTAGGCCTAATCAAGGATTTATGTGTCAACCTGGCACAAATTCCTGCTAAGGGCCTAGTTATGGACATAATTGTTGCTGACATTCCCCCAAAGTATGGCATGCTTTTATCCAGATCGTGGGGAGCCAAACTTCAGGGGAACCTTCAAATGGACATGTCTTATGCTACCATTCAAGTCTTTAACCAGACAAGGAGGTTATATAGGGAATCTCATATGAAATATATGGTAAGAAACATAGATAGGCCAAAAAACACTCTTGTTTATTTCATTCATTCAGATCTTGATTCATTTATCTTGTTTAATGAAGAGGAAATCAGCACACAAGAAAATGAAAATGAAAAAGATTTAAGGCCACTTAAACAGCCAAATCTTCCCTCAAATGAAAAACATAATAGCTCAAACTTTAGCAGCCTTGAACAACAAAATGATAGTGAGCAGGAGATAGAAACGCTTTGGAAAATGAGCTTTGATGGCTCTTGTAGCAAAGTAGGTTCTGGAGCTGGTGTATGGATACATAATATAAACAAAGTATATTCCTACAAACTTGTTTTCCCATGCACCAATGACATTGCAGAATATGAAGCTCTCCTCCTTGGCCTACACTTGCTCAAAGATATAGGAGCCAAGAAAATATCAGTCCAAGGAGATTCAGAGCTGATTATTAGACAAACAAAAGGGGTGTATTCAGCCAAAAAACCAAGATTAAGAGAATATAGGAATGCTTCCCAAGATCTCCTGAATTTTTTTGAAAAATATGAACTCACTTTCATCCCTAGAGCTCAAAATAACCTTGCAAATGAGCTTGTCTTTGCTGCCAACAATTGTCAAATACCTTTAGTAAATGAAATGTTCACTGTTAAAGTAAAAAATAGGCCTACAGTCCCTGACAATGAAAACTATTGGCAAGTGTTTGAGGGAGATAAACACATTGATGATTTCCTGCAATCTGAAAATGATTTTTCTATACCAACACTTAGATTAAGCCACGAAGAAGAATGTTTTGATGAAAAACAAACCCATAAAACAAAGTTGTCCTCTATTGCTGATATAAAACAATTTGAACATCTTTATAAGGCATAATTATTTAACAAACCAGATCAAAAGGACCTTGAAATTTTATAGTGCAAAAATGATTCAATACCAAGGGGTCTTACACCATTAGAAGAGCTTTTTGACTTCAATGATGTAGCTAAAAAACCAAAGATGGAGCCTACAGAAGCTAACGTAGAAGAACATAACATAGGCAACATAAATGAACCCAAAATGATCAAGCTATCTAGCACTCTTCTTGCTCATATTAAACAAGAATACATTGAACTTTTCAAAGAGTTTGGAGATGTGTTTGCATGGGGATACAAAGATCTGAAATCATATGATACTAGCATTATTCAAAACAAAATTCCTCTTAAGGAAAATCAAAAACCTTTCAAACAAAAACTAAGAAGGATAGAACTTGTTTTATTACCTTTAGTTGAGAAAGAGATCAAAAATATGTATGATGTTGGGATAATAGTTCCCCTTAGATGTTTGCAGTGGGTTTCCAGCCTTGTATCTGTTAGGAAGAAGATTGGGTAAATTAGGCTTTTCATTGACTTTCGAAATATGAAAAAAGCCTCCCTAAAAGATAACTACCCCTTGCCTAAAACGGATCACATACTCCAAAAGGTGGTTGGATCTAAGAGAATCTCACTCTTGGATGGTTTTTCAGGCTACAACCAAGTGCTAGTACTCCCAAGTGATCAACACAAAACAATTTTCACCACACCTTGGGGTACATTCATGTATGTTAACATGCCATTTGGTTTGATGAATGCAGGGGCCACATTCGAAAGGGCCATGGAAATAGCTTTCTCAGAAGACATAGGTTATTTCATAATCAATTACCTTGATGACATCATTGTTTTCTCCAAAACTGACAAAGAACACTTAGTCCATTTAAGAAACGTTTTTCAGAAATGTAGGAAATATGGCTTATCTTTGAATCCCAAGAAAACACTCTTTCGACTACATGAAGGAAAGCTCCTCGGCCACATAATCTCTAAAGAAGGAATCAAATTAGATCCCAAAATGATTGAAGGCATATTGAAAATAAGACATCCTAGAAACCTCAAAGAATTGTAATCTTTCATTGGGAAGATAATTTTTTTGAGAAGGTTCATCCCTAACCTTGCTGAACTTTTGAGGAATATCACAAACATGCTCAAAAAACAAACAGGATTTAAATGGACCTTAGAATCCAAATAGTCATTTGAACTAGTAAAACAAGCTCTTACTCAAACACCAGTTCTTATCAGTCCTGCTTTCACCAAGGATTTCTACATTTTTTCATTTGCATCTGAACACACCATTGTTGCAGTGTTGTTGCAAAATAATAACATGGGCCAAGAACAACCAATATCCTTCTTCAGTAGAGCCTTAAGATATTCTCCACTCAAATATAATATCATGGAGAAACAAGCCTTAGCCTTGATAAAAGCATTGAAAGATTTCTGAGTCTACATTTTACACTCACGTATCATTACTTTTGTCCCACATACAGTTGTCAAGGACATTCTAAATCAAAACCCTGATGGTAAAAGGGGAAAATGGATTGCTATTATTTTAGAATATGATTTAAAAATTAGGCCTACCACGTTGATTAAAGGACAGGGATTAGCAAAACTCATGGCAGAATCACATTTCCAAGCATTAGACATAAATATGGTTGATGTTTTAGAGGAACAAGAAGAATTCACAGCCCCATACATTGAAGAAAATTTTCTGAATTCATCTTGGTATGCTGATATCATTTATGTGCTTCTTTATCTTAATACTCCCCCTCCTTTATCAAAAACTAAAGCTAGATTCTTGAAACAAAAAGCTTTAAATTATTGCATTTTAGATGGAGTATTATATTGGAAAAATGTTGTAGGCATATTGCTTAAATGTTTGCTTGATAATGATGCAGGAAAAATCATGCATGAGCTACATGAGGGAGAGTGTGGAGGCCACCTTTACTATAAAGCAACAACAAACAATATTCTTAGAGCTGGCTACTACTGACCCACCCTTTTCCCGGATACTAAAAAACTAGTCATGACTTTCCATAAGTGTCAAATTTTTTATGGCAAGATAAAACTCCTACCTTTACCATTGCATCCCATCAGTGTTGAGGCTCCCTTTCAGCAATGGGGTTTATAATTTATTGGATAAATTCACCCAACCTCATCTGCCCAACATAAGTGGATCCTTACTGCCACTGATTATTTTACCAAATGGATAGAAGTTATCCCTTCTAGGAATGTTACTGACTCTATCATTATCAAATTCCTTGAAACCAACATAATGTCCCAATTTGGTTGTCCTAGAAATATCATTACAGACAATGCTACTGCCTTCAAATCCAAAATAATGGTTGACTTTTGCTATAAATACCATATCACCTTAGGACACTCCACAAATTACTACCCTCAAGGAAATGGAATTGCTAAATCTTCCAACAAAAGCCTGATCAACATTATCAAAAGACTGTTGGATCAAAATCAGAAATCATGGCATAGTAAGCTAGTTCATGATTTATGGGCTAATAGATTAACCGCAAAGAAATCCATAAATATGTCTCCCTATCAGTTGGTATATAGCATGGATGTAGTCTTCCCAACTTCCTTGGGAGTTCTAGTCATGAAGCTTCTCCAAGAAGTACAATCAGAAGAAAATGACATGCAGAGAAGGTTGAATCAGACCATCCATTTGTAGCAGACAAGAGAGGAAGTGTACAAAAGGACACAAATAGTTCAAGAGAGCATAAAAAGGATCTTTGAAAAAAGGACTAAAGAAAACAATTTAAAAATTGGAAATGTAGTTTTGAAATGGGATTCTAGAAGGGAAGACAAAGGTAAACATGGAAAATTTGAAAATTTGTGGAAAAGGCCTTATATCATTAATTCAATTAGGGGTCATAATGCTTTATTTTTACAAGGGTTGAATGAAGAATAATTATTTGGAGGTCTTGTCAATGGCAAGATGCTCAAATACTATTTCTGTCAAGAGTCTTAGCTTCAAAGCTTTCATTCATTGTATATAAACATTGCATGAGAAAATATTGAGAATAAAAATACAAAACCGATGAAAGAAAAAGAAAAGAGGGAAAATTCAAAAGAGGTACAGCCCCATACCCAAAAAACAGTACCACTGAAAGTGTGCAAGCCAAAATGCCACTACTAATTCCAAATGATATCTTGTTCAGTCATCTAGCCTAATCACGACTGAACATACTTTAAATTTATGTTGATAAGTTAGTGAAAACAATTATTGTCAAGATTATTTCACAACTTGAATTATCAAGAAAGATAGAATAGGGAATATAGGATACTGGTTCCACACGCTCAAAACAGAACCAAAGAGGAAGATAAGGATGCATTACAAATGATAGATCACAACCTTATCTTTCTAAGTTACTTTTCATGCAAAATAATGCTTGTGTGCAACTTGTTCTAATGACACAACCATGGCAAGTCAGACTGCTTAATCCTGATTTGAACCATGCTTTAAATTTTTGTCAATAATTTAGAGAATCAAGGCTGCCAAACAACTTAGCCTTGGCAGTCAAATAGTTTTAGGTAGAGAATAAAAAGAGTTCATCAGTTTAATCTGAACTCTTGGAAGAAATAAGGATTGAAGTAGATAGTTTATTTCTGTTTTCAAAAAATAAAATTTCAAGAGTTTTCCAGTTCAAGTGAACTCAAAAAAGAGAAAATGTTAGGAAAAGTAGGTGGGTAAGTAGAAATGTTGTTAAAAGGAATCACATGTTGCATATTATTGAGATTCTCACTTCAAAGAAATATTAGCAAGTGAAAAGAAGGAAAAATCTGCCCAGTGGAAAAGACACTGGTCTGTTGAAACTCAGAGATTTGATAAACTGGAGTTCTGGACACCTTGAAAGGAAAGCTTCCCTCCCCAAGTGGAGCCACTGTTAGTCATCAGTAATTTTTTGCTGATATCAAAAGATGACTAAGTTATAATCCTAGCTTCCAATAGACAACATTTGGGAAATGTTGTGAGTGCTAGAAATCTCACTGCCTTCATCATCCTAAGTTTAACTATTTTTCACTATATTTTCCTCTCTGTCTCCTAAAAGTATACCCTTCTGCTGCAAAGAAAGACTTCATCATTTTAGACCTGTTTACCTCATTTTCACTCTCATTCATAACCCTCTTCCTCTGAAAGGACCCATTTTTTCCCTTCCTCAAAACCCTCTTGAACACCCATAATTCATAATTTTTACTCTAAAAACCTTAAAAAATGTAAAAATCTCTTTTTACATTGTTTAAATCTAACTTTTAAGCCTATCGGACCTTCTCAAAACCTTATAGAAACCCTATTTTTATACTAAACCTGCCTTTTTATACAAATAGGGCTTAAGCCCCTTTTTCTTAAAGCCCTAGCCCCTTCTACCCATATAACCCTGACCTTCCACTATTCTTAGCCCCTCCCCTATATTGAATATACCTTCACCCTTTTCTCTTTATAAACCTCAACCTTTCATTATTTAAACCTTTAAAAATATCAAGGCAGGCCCGCTTTCCCTCGCCCCACCTTACCTTTTCATCAAGCCACCTCCACCGTTGATCTGGAGTCCTGGGCCTGATCCGACGGCTGTCGCATCCCTGCCCCTTATTCCGCATTGATACAAGCCCATGCTACCCAAAAAATCTTTGCCACATCATCACGCCTAGGCCCACCTTCCACTAAAACCTTGCCAACCATTCATATCGTGCCACCTGTCCCCGGGCTCCACCCTCCAAACTTGTGCGCCGCTCCCCTGATCATTCTGCAACTTTGATCTCCCTCCCTGAGATCTGACAGTCCAGATTCCATATCACATAGAAAATGTGATGGGTTTAATAACCCCAAACCTTCGTGAAATAGGCGGTTTCCTGCCGGACACGCGTCAATCGCCCAATGGAATCACGTGCGTTCGGCCCTAAACCACTTACCACCCTTTTCGCGCGTGATAAACCACTTGTGGTTTTCAAAACCGCTTTTCCTCTCCTTGTGCCAAAATTAAATTTCTTCCTGGTTCCACCTCTGTAACCCCACCTCCTGCTCCATTCCTCCCTTTGTTAACGCCTTCCGACCACCTGAAACCCATGAAAATGCAGCCAAGCCCTCCCTGCATGGTTTTAAACTAATGGCTTGTGGTTATGCAGGTTTTAATGGAAAATAATTCCAAATGCCATCCAACAGTCCGAGAACGATAAATGAAACCGCTGGATGACGATCCAGGGGTATTAAATCCAAAATTAAGGATATCAAGGCCCTCTCAGGTTTTGATCAATGATGAAAGCATGCTCCTCAATGGATCATAAACCCTCCAACATGTAAACAATGCATCCCTGCACAAAGGAAAAACATAGACAGTCAATGAAGCAGTGAAGAAATTAAGATCAGAAGGATTAAGATCTAATCTTAATCAAAGGATAAAAACAAAAGATTAGCTAGGCAGACAGTGATTAACAGGATAAAGGCAAAAGATCAAGGGAAACAAAATAAATAGAAAGACCAAACAGAATTGAAGAAAAAGTGATAAAGAGAAGACAGTAGAGCATAAAGACAAAGTTTAAGGCTTAAAACGGAGATTAAAGATAAATTAAAGGATAGATTAACCTAAGACAAATTCGAATGACTCAGCTCACAGTAATGATTCTTCTCAGAGATATTTTTAGCCACCTAAGTGTTTTGTTTCCTTCAAAAAGCATTAGGCAGTTATTGAACTCAGTCAGAGATATTTTATCTGTAAAAAAGTTATTATAAAAGTTACGAATAAACCTTAAAGTCAACACATTCACCTATTTTTCCTTAGAAGTTAAGATAGGAGTTATTAAAATAAAGAAGTAGCTGCGGATATTCCTGCCTTGAGCCTTGCATGGTCTTCAAGGTTAGAAATTCACTTACTCTGTAATAAATGATACTCAAACCCTATCTTAGGCTTCACCTCCTCATTTTCAGCATAAATACTGCATCTAAAATCATTATCTTATTGGCATTTGATGACTCTTTGAAGTAATACATAGTCTCTTGGAACTTGAAAAGGAATTGAAGTCTTGGAACTTGTGGATGTCTTGGTTTGTTTGTTGATGGAGGAGGCTAGATCACTGGATCCCTGAGCTTGGTTGTTGGTGAAGTGCTTCTAATCTGTTATTTTTGTTTCCTATTTTCATTATGTTTCCACCTTTCTGTGTTGCAGTAGAATAAAAGTTTTAGGCTAAGAAATGTCTTTTTAAAAGCACCTTAGTTCTGGTTATTCTTCACTGTCTTAATGTTTTCTTCTTCTAGGACATTTCAGAGAATTCTTAATTGCTCTCTGGAACCCCTAAGCCTATTTATTTCAAGAATACTTGAATACATTTTGTCTCAAGCATGATTTATGGTTTTCCCTGATTTATGATTTATGATTTATGGTTTTTCCCTGCTTTTTTTGAAGTCTCTCTCTAAAGTACCATTATTTAAAGTTTGCCAAAGAGGTTTTGTTTCGATCATATCCTTTGTACTTTCTTAACTAATTTTTTTAGAGATCTTCATAACTATAATCAAGGATGTTTAGGAGTTCCCTCTTCCCTGATTGCAGTTATATGTGTGTCTTAAGTTTTTTCTGTCCTTGAAGGTGAAATCACTGGAAGTTAAATGAGTTTCTCGCCTTCTATATTTCATTGTAAAATTTTGTCTTGAATTATTACTTGTTGAAGTGTGGATTGTAGAATTTATGGTTTGCCATGTTTATTGATTGCCTCTTCATGATTTTGTGATATTTAAGTCCCTTTGTTGATAAGTACATATGATAAAGGATTCTTAATTTCCCTTTACCCTACGTTTCATTCTTACAATTGATGTCCATCTCATAAACCCCCTTAAAACTTGAAGATCCACTGGCCAAGTTAGATTTTCCCTATGATACTCCCTGATTCATTGATGAACTTATCATGACTTCCATTTGAATCCATTACCCTATAACTTAGATATTTCCTCATTCTATCTATTTTTTTTATTGTTATACCCAACCAAAACAAGCAACAAAACCTCACACCTAATAACTAGCCTAAAATCAACCCTACAAAGCAAACAAGTTCATATACTTTGCAAACAAATAGAGATATCCCTCTTTGAGTCTAGTAAGGCTAGGTCCTAGGGCTCCAAATATTGGTTCCATGTTGCCTTGTCATTTGGTATACCAATCTTCCGAGTCACGGGACACCAACAAGAGGTCCTAACCCAGGTTCAAAGTTAAGCTTAACTAACAAACCCCTCTTACTACTGGCCCTTTTGGCAGTGACCTACTTGCACAGGTCAAAGTCTCACCCGAAGCAGTATGGGGGGGTGCTGGAACTAGGTTTCCACACCCTAAGAGAGAATTAAATGATGTCGGTGTCTTTAGATTTATACTACCAATAGACAACTCTTCACAACAGAAACCCTAACAAGGCAGATCAAGATCAATTTATGTAGGCTACCCTGCGCACACACAGATAAAGGCTTTGCAATCCCTTCAACAATTTTAGTACTGTGAAATTCAGGTCTTACAGTAATAGATATATGCATTCAATTTGCATATAAGATAGGTAACGGGTACGCAACTGATCCAACACAGGCAATATACTCGATGCAGTAAACATAAATAATACACATAAACAAATCATGAAACGAAACATTGATGCATTTGATACTCGGAATTATCCCAAAACACTTCTTTATTCATTCAAAAGTTGTAATATCCTTACAATACTTCAGTTCCACATGCACACACTCCCAACGGGGTCCGCACACAGTAGGACTAAGGTCTCCATGCAAATATCCAATAGGAGCCTTCTATACCCAGAAAAATTCGCTTCACAGCTCAAAACATCATAATCTTATCAAAA
This sequence comes from Pinus albicaulis, assembly GCA_034641835.2. NCBI lineage: Eukaryota > Viridiplantae > Streptophyta > Pinopsida > Pinales > Pinaceae > Pinus > Pinus albicaulis. The sequence goes on from CM076570.1 coordinate 87,270,535, forward strand.
CTTACTTAGAACTGTCCTATCCGACTTGATCTAGACTTCTATTTATATCTTTAGCCTACTCTCATATAAGGTCCACAAACTGTGGCTTACGACCCCTAGTTCTACCCTTTTTCCCATTACAACTCATGAAGGGGATTTGACCTGCGATAAAGCCCCTTTACCTGTGCATTTTTTAGCACGCATGACTCAAATCTACAAAAATACTATATTTTTATCAAAATTGTGGTCCTAAGGGACCTTGCTCCAACAGGCCCCCAACACAATCTTGTGAATCATCTTGATTCATAGAGGTCTTGTGGTATTCATCTTTGTGTGCAGCTCCTCGATGGTAGTAATGAAGGGCACTAGGACGACTGCACTCTGATCAGCTGCACTCTGTGCTGTGTCCACCAATTTTTGTGAATTCATCCCTTCTACAGTGAGATTTATGCTCTGATATGTTTGGTTCAAATTATTCATGACGACATCTAGATCATGTGACATATTTATCGCTTCATTGGCCCATGGCTTCATATGGTCCGTCACGATGAGCTTCTTTTTGCGTAGCTTCTCAACTTCATCCCACAAGATCTGACTTGTCTACAACCGGGCCATGCACTGAGAAAGTACAAAGGTAGGTAGTGCCTCTTGAAGGTCATCAAACACCTGCTCCTTGGCACACAATTCCTGTGAAATATTTCTGGCTAGTGGATTTGTCTGCATGTATGTCCACAGTCCCATCGCTATTTCTAGCAGCACAGTTCCCTTATCGACTGTGGCAGAAATAGCCGCCGAGGCTTCTTTGAATAGGTATTTCAAAGAAGAATGGTCAATGAACATCTAAAAGTGCCCTCTTATTAGATAGTGCCTATATTTTTGCAAAGAATAGGCCATGGCCAATCCTTCCCTTTCTGTGGTTGAGTAGTTGCGCTCTGCACTGGAGAGATTCCTACTGGAAAAAGAAATGGGGTGATCAATGTCTCCTTCTCCTGGCTGTGCTAAAAAAACTCCAAGTACTATACCGGACGCATCAACATGTACATGGAAGACCTTGGACCAGTTTGGGAATATTAGAATGGGTGCAGTAACCATATTTTCCTTTAGAAACTCAAAGATATTTTGACATTCCTCATCCAAAAAAATTGACACATCCTTTTTAAACAATTTTTCCATAGGCACAATGATCAAAGCATAGCCTTGAATGATTTTTCTGTAATATCTGGTGTGTTCCAGAATGGAGCGCAACTATTTTTCATTAGTGGGGAATTCTAGGTCGATGATAACTACAACCTTGGTCGGATCTACCATCAACCCTTGTTGACACACAATATGGCCCAACAAGATTCTGAAAGGAATACATAGTACACATTTCTTCAAGTTAAGATAAATCGGATGCTTCCTACAAGTGTCAACCATCATGCACAGGTTGGACACATGCTTCTTTACCAGCCCAAATGCAGTCCAATCATCAAAATACACCTCCAAGAAATTTTGCATGAATTCTTTGAACACAACTACTACTACGCGTGAGAATATAGTAGGTTCATTCTTTAATCTGAAAGGCATGATTGTGTATTGTAAAGACCCCCATTATGTTGCAAATTTGGTCTTTCTTCGGTCTTCTAGTGCAATTCTAATTTGATAATACCCCAAAAATACATCAATAAAAGAATAAGACTCTTTACCTCCCACATTATCCAAGATATCATCTTAAAATGGAGTAGGGAAAGGGTCATGCACACATGCATTATTCAACTTGCGCATATCTATACAAATCCTTATCTCTCCCTTGGTCTTCTTTTCTTGAACAACCATGGAGCTCACCCAATTAGAGTGCTCCACAGGCTCGATGATTCCAGTGACAACCATATTCTCTAGTTACTCTTTCACTTTTTGCTTATACTTAGGATTTAATCGGTATGGTCGCTACTTGACATGGTGCACAACTGGTTTCAGAGTGATCTTCATAATGCCTAAATATCCTACAATTCCTTTAAGCTCAGATAACTTTGTGGGAAACAGGTCCTGATATTCTGTCAGCAACTCCACAACCTTTCCCACTGTGTCATCATCCCAATATTCTTTGATTTTGGACAACTTGGGTTGTTCTTCTGTCCCAATGTTGACTTCCTTCAACTTCAGGGGCTTAGTTACATCTACCATTCCCAATGAGGGCCCTGCAACTGCGTGATCCCCCTCAGACTGATGGACGTTGATATTTCTTGGGTCCTCTTCATTATCTTCTACTGAAAGGCTCCTGTAGTTGACAATATCTTGCATCTCCGCTTTCCATGCTGGTGCAGCACATTCTATCCGAGACCACGAATCATCAAAGATAGGTACTTCTATATCCTGCAGTGCTTCGTCCAATCCCTCCAATCCCCCGAACAAGACATGGTTGACAGAAACGTGTCAGTCATTGTGATCCAATGGCAAGTCCCTCAACGCAACTCCATTTCCAAATACCATGTAGTAGGTATTGGTCCTAATGAATGGAAAAACATACGAACCCATTTGTTCCAGGTCTTCTCATTCCAAACCTCCATCCACGTGGTCAGGTGTTTGCACAGATCACCTTGGCCATAGAAAATATCAGTTATTGGGGTAGCGGGCTACTCAAAGAGCAACCTTATCATCCTACTGCATTCATCCCAATCCTTAAATATTCCTTTATGTGTATCCCACCATTGTGCTAGAGTTGCGCGCATGGCCAGATAAAGCACCCAGAACCTTCGTTCTTCTAGGACAAACTTTTCCAACTTTTCCAAAAATAATACAACACTATCAGAACCATCAAAATAGGGTAATTCTCTTACCTCTAAGGAGATGCATCAGAAATTTTTAGTGGCCTTTAATAATCACAACATAGAAACATCATGCAACTGATTCTGCCAATTCTCCATTTCCCCATCTGAATCTAAGAAACACAAGCTATCCTTTTCCAAATTCAACATTCCATCAGCTGTAGGGTTGACTCAATCCTCATCCCACACATTCATCTTGTAGATATGGTCAACATAATCTCCTTTGGGCACTGGTTCTGTATATTTTTCTCCTTCTACCGGATCTAAAGGTACTATCACCCGAGTACCATCATTTTCAAATATCATGCTTCCGCGCTTCAATTTGATTATACCTCCAATATCGATGGCCCAATCAAGCCCCAACAGCATGGGGTAAGGTTCTACATCATCCAAAATTTATATTACTTCAAATTATGCATGTAAATTTACTCCATAAATGTCTGTTGATCAGCGGTTGTCATTGATGTCAACCCAAGCAGCACCATGGGCTAACCCAATATTGCATGGGAATTTTGACCTACCAAATTAATATATTCTGGGTCAATAATTATTTTTATGGTTTCTAATTGTCAAGATGTTTTCGTTGATATATGGCATGCCATGTAATTCTTCATGGTTTGAGAGATATTCATGTTTGAAGTTTGTACTCTCAGTTAGTGGGCTAAAACCCCATGGGGTTGGGGCATGGGTCATTGAAAAGTCATAATTAATATTTTTTAAGCTCCTAAAATCCCTCCCACATTCACTTGTTGAAGCCCCTATCAACTTAAGAATTTATATAAATTGTGATCTTCATTTCCTCAAGCAAGGGATTCGGCCATTTGAAACAGGTCATCGTGGAATTTTCTCTCTAAATTTTTTTCTACGAAGGTTCAGAAGCTGAAATTTGTATGAGGTGAAGCCGAAATCTTGAGGAAGATGCTATAAAATTTTTAGATCAAGGTGCGTAACATTTTTGGAGATGTGATCTGTGGAAGTCAGGGTTTTTGCAGGCTCCCCAAATTCATCTCAAATAAGTGACCTTGGTAAATTAGTCATAATTCTCTCTATGAGTATCAGATTGGAATTCCGTAAAAATTAGTAGATAGTGCACAATATGCAATATTTTCTCTATCAATTTCAAAGCCAAATGAAGAAACAATGACACATGGCACACCATACAAGTGCGCTCTACTGAAACAGCCCATAATTAGGGAATTGTGAGAGATTGGGTATAAATCTCTCTTGAAGAATCCAAATTGGATCATACCTGTGGCATTGGAAATATGTCTCAGAGGAATATTATAGGACCAAAAATAAGATATTGAGGATCTGAAATAGCATAGATTCACCAGATTCAATATCGAGCTCCTAGAAGGCAAGAAAACGCTAGAACATGTGTTGTCAAGGGTTGCAAAGGACCATAATTTCTATGGTAGAAAAGCAAGGCAAGGTGCAGCAGAGGGTAGTATGAAAAGAGCATCAACCAAGGTGCATAACAGCAGCAATAAGTTCATCATATGAAGTCTTCAAGTGGGCAGCACTGCATACAATCATTGTAAAGGTATCTTTGTACTAATTCATTGTAAATACATTATTGTAAAAATTGTACTAGTGTCTATCTGCCAAGGGTTGAAGAGGCAGTGTTGGGAGGTCTAGGATCATCATTAGATGGTTGTGTCAAAGTTTGGGTTATGGTCTAGTATATATTCTTCTTCTACATCATTCTATATCATTGTAATGTGGACCATTTTCCCTGGTACAGTAGTCCATTCTTCTTTTATTCTTCTATAGGGTGGTAGGGTGGTGCTAGGGTGAGTTGTAGCTCATTGGGTGTTGGGGCATCCGTTTAGTTGACTACTGAAAAATATCTAGCATTGGAGCATCCATCCAGTGGGAGCTGGAGAAGAATGTTTTTCTAGATTATAGGAAGTTGGAGCTGTATTTTCAATTGGAGTTGAATATTAAAGAATTATTAGAAAAGAATTAGGTGGTTTTTGTCCCGAAGTGAGTTTCCACCTTAAAAACTGTGTGCATTTGTGTTCCTCTTTTTTGTTGCTATCATTGTACAAACATTGATAATAATTGGAGATTAACTAATGCTCTAATTGAAAGGAATATTGATCTAAAGTTCTCCTCGCATTTCCAACACAATTGGTATCGTAGCTTGGTTCCTTCAATAGCAGCTTTTAATGGAATGAATTTGAAGGAGGTCACTGAGCATACCAAGAATGGTGTACCTCTATTCAATGAAAATAATTATGCACTCTGAAAGGAAGAATGGAGGTATATCTCTTGGCGCAAGGTTACGAAGTATGGGACACTGCTCAAAATGGATTTACATCAACTGCAGATGAACAAGGTAAGAAGAATTTGGTAAATGATGCAAAAGAAAAGAATATTATTATCAGTGGACTTATTGAATCTGCTTATCATAAGGTTTTCGGTTGTAAAACCGCCAAAAATGTATGGGACAAGCTTTAGAATATATATGCAGGTGACTCAAATGTCAAATAAGCAAAGCTTTAAATCTATAGAGCAAATTTGAGCAAACTCGGTATCAAAAGAAGATTGCAACCTTGTTGCATACTTCCAATACATTGATGAAATAACCAATACTCTGGAAGGATTGGGAGAGCCAGTTGTCGAGAAGACTATTATACTGAAGATTCTTAGAACATTACTAGGGAGATTCAAACTAAAGGTATCGGTCTTAGAATACAGTGAAAATCTGGACAAACTCAGCAAGGAAGAATTACATGGAGTTCTCATAACATATGAAATGAGACTTGATGAAGAAAAGGGTACTTAAAATCTAGAAACTGCATTCGTTGCATCTAAGAAAACTAATAGGGACAAACAACCTTCAATTGAAATGACATGCACTTGCAAGTGTGAAGAAAAGGGAGATGATGGAGAAGCACTTTTAGATGAAGAATAGGTTACTTTATGAGAAAACTAAAACCCGGTAAGGGAAAATCTAAAGGTAAACTTCCATTGATATAAGCCTCATTAGAAGAGGTATACAAGGTTAGGCATTTCATAGCAAAATATGTCCGAACAAAAGTGATGGCTACTTCAAAGGAAAGAAAGGCTTTAAGAAATACAAGCAACAAGCAAGGCAAAAATAAAGGATCCAAAAGGAACTTTCCCAAAGAAGATAGCTCATCATCTCAAGGAAGAAAGTGAGAGCAAAGAAGAATCCAATGAGAAAGTATTGTTTATGGCCAAGCACAATAAAAAAGAAGTATCAAACAATGAAGAAGAAGGGTTGACCATAGAATAATTTTATGAGGAGGCAATCAAGCTTATAAAAGAGCTCAATGCTGAGAAGATTTGTTCCAATACTCTTGAAGAACAGGTTCAAGGTCTCAAAATTGAGGTTGAAGAACACAAATGTATTGAAGAGTCACTTTAAAAAAAGTTGGAAGAAAGCAACCAAGAAAGGGAAGCATTAGAAGCCGAAGTAGTCTTGCTGCGTAAGGAAGTGAAGAAGGGAAAAAATTTCCAAAAATATGCCAACAGCTCAAGGGTATTGGAAGAACTCATCAACAATCAACGATCTTACAACGACATAACTAGCCTCGGTTACAAAGAAGAAGAAACAGGACCTTCTACAACAAAATACAATGAACCTATGAGATCTTACGTACATGAAGACTTCATTGGACAAGATTCGCAAGCACATCCTTGGAAGACGATTCCTCGACGAAGATTTTCATCTAGGTACCAACATATTTTTCATGGCTATAGTTATTCATGTGGAAAATTTGGTCATAAAGTTGTAGAATGTCACACGTACCCTAGGAACCAATACAATTCCAAGAGATTCTTCAAATATGAACCTCCAAGGGCTCAACGAAACATCAATAGATTTGAACATTTAAGAAATAATATGGAATGTTACAAATTTCAGAACTTTGGACACATAGCTAGAGACTACAGACTTGAAAATCCTCTTGGGGCACTTCGAAGCCAAAGGACGAACGAACATGGAAGAAGAAGAAGACCGATAATTGTGCTCTCGCTCTCAAGGCTCAAAACAACAAAGATCTATGGTATGTTGACATCAGTTTCTCAACGCATATGACTGGAGATAGAAGGAAATTTGTATCTCTAAATGAGCAGAAGGATGGAACCGTATCCTTTGGAAATGATGGATCTTCAAATGTTATAGGATCAATACTGTCACTCTTGGAAGCAAAGATGTTATACCCAAGAATGTTATATTAGTTGAAAACATGAATCACAATCTTCTCAGTGTTGGACAAATGTGTGATCAAGGATACACAATGCTATTCAACTCCACAAAATGCGAAATCAGGAAAGGCAGGTATGGTAAAATTGTGGCTACATAAAGTCAAGCTCCGAACGACATATATGTTCTGCATGAAGCAACTAAAGCATGTCTACTAGCTGAAGAAGATGAAATCTAGTTATGGCACAAAATAATGGGTCACATAAACTTTGACAATCTTGTCAGTATAAGAAAAAAGGAAGCAATACGAGAATTTCCAAAAATCTCAAAACCTTCCAACACACTATGTGATAAAGGCTCTCCCCCGCATGGAAAGCGTAAAAAAACCATTTTAAAACAAAGAACACGTTGCATCACATCCATTGGAATTGATACATAATTCCCATTCATGTGGTCCCGTAGAACAAAAGGCTTAGACAGAGAATTATATTTCATGTTAATGATAGATGACTATACCAGGATGAGAGCCATTAGTTTCCCAAAGAAACAATCAAGAATTTATGCTTTAAGATCTACAATGAGTTAAGGAAATGAACCGATTTGAAAATAAAGTGTTTAATATCGTATTGGGGTAGACCTACTCAAATTATTTCAGCAATACCTGACGAAATGGAATAAAAATGCAATTTTTCAATAAAGATGAACACCTCAAAGAAATGAGTGTCACGAAAGAAAGTAACAGAGCTATACAAAAAAGGAATGGGTAGAAAAATGTTGAAGGACTCAAAATTGGATGAAAATTTTGGGTTCAAGAAATTGATACGGCAGTCTTCATTACAAACCAAAGTATTCTCATAAATAATTGCAACAAGACTCCATATGAATTATGGAAAGGAAAATTAGCTAATTTAAAATATTTCAGAATCTTCGGAAGTAAATGTTATGTCAAAAGAGAATATTAAAATTTGGGTAAGTTTGAATCACATGTTGATGAAGGTATCTTTGCTGGTTACTCACGCAAAAGAAAGGCCTATAAATGCTATAATCTAAGACGAAAACGGATAGTGGAAAGAATAAATGTTACATTTGACGAAGATGGTGTTCTAGCGAGTAATTATGAGGATCTAGAATCTTTGAAACTTGAGACAGAGGCTGAAAAACACACAGATAAAATTGTGGAACAAGAAGCAACTATCAACGAGGAAGAATTAAACAATGATCATGAAGATATACCAGAACAACAACAAGAAGCTCCTCCAAGGAGAAAAAAAGAGTGGATTCAAAAGAACCATCCATCAAATCAAATCATTGGTGACATAAATGAAGGTCGATAGCTTCGTTCACCACAACAACCACACATTGATTTTATAACAACCTTTGAGCCTAGTATTTTTGAGGAAACCATCCATAATGAACATTGGGTAGCAGCTATGAATGAAGAATTGGATCAAATCGAGAAGAATAACACCAAATTAGTTCCACGACCAAAAGATAAAAATGTCATTGGGACTAAATGGGTGTCTGCAGAAATTGCACTGAATGAATATGGAAGGTGTTAACAACAAAGCAAGATTCGTTTGCAAAGGCTATGTACAAGTGGAAGGAATTGATTTCGATGAAACATTTGCACCAGTTGCCATAATGGAAGCCATCCGAATGTTTCTCGCCTATGCATGTTCAAGAAAAATCAAAGTCTACCAAATGGATGTTAAGTCAACATTTCGAATGGAGAATTAGAAGAAGAATTTTTACATCAACAATCCGTTTTCTACTATCATAAAAAGAAGACTATGTTTGCAGGTTAAATAAGGCTCTATATGGTCTCAAGCAGGCTCCCAGAGCATTGTATGCATGTCTTGATGGATATCTATGTCAACAAGAATTCAAGAAATGTACTGTTGATAGCAATGTTTATGTACAAATAGATTAACATAATTTAACAATCGTTGAGGTATATATGGATGATATAATATTTGGTAGCAATGATGATCGACTAAGTAAGAACTTTTCTACAAAGATGCAAAGTGAGTTTGAGATGTCTTTACTTGGTGAGCTGACATACTTCTTAGGGCTTCAAATATCTCAGCAAGAGAAAGGAATATTTATACGTCAAGCCAAGTACATCAAGGAAATTCTCAAGAAATTCAAAATGGAAGATTGCAAACCTGTCCTTACTCCAACGGTAACAGGTTGAAAATTGAGCATAGACGACTCATCTAAGGATGTGTATCAGAGGTTGTACAAATCTATGATTGGTAGTATTCTATATGTAATAGCCTCTCAGCCAGATGTTATGCAAGCAGTTGGACAAGTAGCAAGATTCCAAGCAGCACCAAAAGAATCACATATTATTGTTGTCAAAATAATTATTCGATATCTAAAGGACACAGAAGAATATGGCTTGTGGTATCCCAAGGGTAAAAATCTCATTATTCAAGCCTTTACAGATGTAGATTGGGCAGGAAGTGTTGACGATCATAAGAGTACTAGTGGAGCAGCATTCTATCTAGGTGGTTGTCTCGTATCATGGTTGAGCAAAAAGAAAACTTCAATCTCGTTATCTACAGTGGAAGCAGAATACATTGCAGTAGCATCATGTTGTACTCAAGTCCTTTGGATGAAACAAAATTTGCAAGATATTCAAGTACAATTCAATGAGCCTATTCCCATATTCTGTGGCAACACTAGTGCCATCAACATCTCCAAGAATCATGTCATGCATTCAAAAACAAAATACATTCCGATCAAATATCATTTTGTTAGAGAACAAGTTGCTGAAAAGAATATCAAACTTGAGTATGTTTGTACAAAAGAACAAATTGCTGATATCTTCACTAAACCTTTACCTCGTGAAGCATTTGAATAGCTTCATCAAAATCTTTGGATTCTCCCAAGTTCTCATTAGATTACAGGTCTGCAGGATGGTTGTGTGTCAGGGGGAGCGGAAGTGTGTACAGGTCCGTAGGATGGTTGTGTTTTAGGGGGAGTTACCCTTTTCCGTTGATGTCAAAGGGGGAGAGAATGTTGTAGGAAGAGGTGTTATGATCGCAGGGGGATTACTTGTGTTGCCATCAATGCCAAAGGGGGAGATTATTGATCAGCGGTTGTCATTGATGTCAACCCAAGCAGCACCAGGGGCTAACCCAATATTGCATGGGAATTTTAACCTACAAAATTAATATATTCTGGGTCAATAATTCTTTTGATGGTTTCTACTTGTCGATATGTTTCTGTTTATATATGGCACACCATGTAATTCTTCACAGTTTGAGAGATATTCATGTTTGAAGTTTGTACCCCCAGTTAGTGGGCTAAAACCCCATGGAGTTGGGGAATGGGTCATTGAAAAGTCATAATTAATATTTCTTAAGCTCCTAAAACCCCTCCCACGTTCACTTGTTGAAGCCCCTCTCAACTTAAGCATCTATATAAATTGTGATCTTCATTTCCTCCTTAGGCAAGGGATTCGGCCATCTGAAACAAGTCATCGTGGAATTTTCACTCTAAATTTTTTTCTACAAAGGTTCAGAAGCTGAATTTTTTATGAAAAAAATTCAAAATCCTAAGGAAGCTTCTCTAAAAAATTTAGATCAAGCTGCACAACATTTTTGGAGATATGATCTGTGGAAGTCAAGGTTTTTGCAGGCTCCTGAAATTCATCTCAAAGAAGTGACCTTGGTAATTTCGTCATAACTCTCTTTTTGAGTATCAGATTGGAATTTCGTAAAAATTGGCAGATAGTGCACAACTTTTAATTTTTTCTCTAGTAGTTTCAGAGCCAAATGAAGAAAAAAGTGACATGTGGCACATCGTACAAGTGCGCTCTACTGAAACATTCCATAATCAGGGCATTGTGAGAGATTGGATATAACTCTCTCTTGAAGAATCCAAATTGGGTCAGACCTATGGCATTGGAAAGATGACTCAGAGGAATATTATAGGGCTGAAAATTAGATATTGAGGATCTGAAATAACAAAGATACACTAGATTCAATATCGAGATCCTAGAAGGCAAGAAAAAGCTAGATCATGTGTTGTCAAGGTTTGCAAAGGACCAGACTTTCTACGACAGAAAATCAAAGCAAGGTGGAGCAGAGGGTAGCATGACAAGAGAAGCAACCAAGGTGCATAACAGCATCAAGAAGTTCATCATATAAAGTATTCAAGTGGGCAGCACTGCATATAATCATTGTAAATGTATCTTTGTACTAAGTCATTGTAAATACATTATTGTAAAAATTGTACTAGTGTCTATCTCCCAAGGGTTGAAGAGGCAGTGTTGGGAGGTCTAGGATCATCATTAGGTGGTTGTGTCAAATTTTGGGTTATGGTCTAGTATATATTATTCTTATACATCATTCTATATCATTGTAATGTGGACCATTTTCCCTGGTACGAGATTCCATTCTTCTTTTATTCTTCTATAGGGTGGTAGGCTGGTGCTAGTTTGAGTTATAGCTCATTGGGTGTTGGGGCATCCGTTCAGTTGACTACTGAAGAATCTAGGGTGTTGGAGCATCCATCCAGTGGGTGCTGGAGAAGAATGCTTTTCTAGATTCTAGGAAGTTGGAGCTTTATTTTCAATTGGAGTTGAATATCAAAGAATTATTAGAAAAGCATTAGGTGGTTTTTGTCCCGAAGTGGGTTTCCACCCTAAAAATTGTGTGAATTTTTGTTCCTCTTGTTTGTTGCTATCATTGTACAAACAATGATAATAATTGAAGATTAAATAATGCTCTAATTGAAAGGAATACTAATTCACCCCCCCTCTCAGTATTTCCAACAATGTCTACCAAAACCTGTGGGATCCTTCCAAGTGGAATGATCTTCTACTGATTAGCCATGTGCAGCTGAATGGTGGACCATTCTAGCTCTGGTGGCCCATATTTTTCTAAGTCTTCTTAGGTAGAACATTTTCATCAGACCCCAAGTCCAATATGACCTGATCCATCTCATACTCTCCAATTTTCATAGTCATGCACATATCCCGACCAATTCTCTTCTTGTTCCTATAAATATTGTTCATAGCCTTACTCTCAGTTCAAGGAAACTCCTTGTCTGTGTAGCTATCTATCAGGGACTAGAGATTATCTACTTCCTTTTGATTGTGAAATTGCTTAATGCAGGCTTGTAGTAAATTTTTGACTTCATCATTAATCTTTGATTCCATGATCGAATTGGATGTGGACGCGCCTGCAGTAGAAAAATCCTTCTTAGCTTTGATAAAAGTCTCCTTTTCCTCTACAGGTTGAATCCTTCCTTCTTTTCAAAGTCATTTTAGATCAATGGCTCTATATCAGCCTTCTTTCCCTCATCTCCTCTGGTGGCAGTACCACTCCGTGTAATTATATTTACTCTTGGATTGTCATCGCGTGACTCAAATTTAACCATTTGTATGTTCTGCGTAGGTGTTTTTTGTTGCATTTCTTGCATTGTAGCAATTAAAACAAGACAATCTTCAATAACATGATCAAATTTTGTACAATACCTGCAAGATTGTCACACAGGGTTTGGAAAATTGCACGCATAGTGTCCAGCGTCTCTACAGTTATAGAAAATTAATTTTCCTCTTCCATGACCTACGCCTCCACCTCTCCCTTCTCCCCTTCCTCTTATTGTAGATCCTCCACACCCAGAGGGAGATGCTAATGAAGATGGGTCAAACTACACCCTATAGAGGTTGGCACTATCCATCATTAACTCGAATGTGAGGCAGTGGTGCACATCATGATCAACTGAATAACAAAAAATGTACCATTGCTGCTTCAGTTCTGGCACATAACCTCCTAATAGAGGGAAATGGTTCGTGCCATGTCATTTGGCTACCTTACAGTCAGTGCACCATAGCTAGGGAGAACCATTTGGTCCTGCAGCATCCCTGGGGTGCAATGGGTTGGGCCCTCCCGCTTGCATGTAATATTGAAACAAGGTACACTAATATTTTGTGTAGATAGAACCCTTACAACGCATACACCATACATCTGCGCCAACTTCCTTTCCTCTGTCTCTGTGCAGGTTCTATATCTCCAAGTGCATTTCCTCCAACTGATTTTGGATTTTCAATGTTCCAAATGGGTCATCAACTCTAGGTGAAACTTCCAATTTCATAGCAACTTCAATGGCTTCGGCCTGATATTCAATCTTTTGTTGGTTCATAGGCCTGAGAAGATGTGGTAAGAGAATTGCAATAAACCATTCCTTATGTTGTTTATCGTCATAGATAAATCCTCCCTTGCTGATGGTGTGCTACAATTGTTGATCTGCCTCCCAAAAAGATTCATTTGGCTTTTGTTGTTATCTTTTAACTCTGTTACACACTGTCAGTAGGACTTTGGATTTCTGAACTGCTGCTTCAAAGCATCATTGATCTCATCAACAATAGGATTAACATGTTGAGCTAGATATCCCATAAAACAGTCCAACGCATGACCTTCAAACGCCATAGCTATCTGCACTCTATTGGCAACATCAATGTTAACATTTTTCATAGTCCATACTGCATTGGCAACACACCAAAACCTATCCATGTCCTCATATTCGACACCCTTGAAGGTGGGTAGCTTCATATGCGCAGCCATATCTCCTTCTGGTGCCAGTGGTGGTGGGGTAGGAGAAGTCTTACCCCTGTGCGAGTTAGACTGTGGAGTAGCAGAAGGGATAGCTCCAGCGCGTGTAGCCTCACCATTGGTTATATCATTGTCATGTGATTTTATTAGAGGGTTTTATACAAATCTGTTTAATCTCTGATTAACCCAGTAATAATTTTGATTGTGTGTAGTGCTTTCTAGATTTTTTGGGGTCATTCACTCAGTGTGACTGCACAAAACTCCATTTTCACACAATAGCATCTTAATCAACAAAGGCAGAGAGCATATGAATTTACCTCTCAGTCCTTTGAAGAACATTATTTCAGCTTCAAAATATGACACAAACTGTTCTACTGCAAACTCTATTACAAACCCATCCAAAATGTTGTCAAGCCAATGATCTATAATACAGGTGATGGAATTATGAGTCTCCTCTAACTGTTGGATCAGCTCAGGTGTCCACTGAGTGATCTTATCATCTTTCTAGCAGGTTTGGAACTTGGTTAATCTTAACAACCACTCCTACAATTCTTGTGGAAAGGTTACAAATAAAATATCGTGAACCTCTATGAAAATATACCTCTGTTTCCAATCTTCAGTAGACAACTTCTTACTTTTGTTGTCCTTAAGGCAAAATTCTTGAATTTTCTTTTCAAACCAGTCTTCTAACTCAGGCTTTAATGGCTTCCACATCACCCAATATCTCTCAAAATTATCCCAGTCCCAGCAACGGAACCATTTGTTGGCTTGAGGGGGTCCTGACCAAGGTTCAAAGTTAAGCTTAACCAACAAAATCCTCTTACTACTCTTCCTTTTGGAAGTGACCTACTTGAGCAGGTCAAAGTCTCACCCGAAGCAGTATGGGGGGTTGATGGAACTAGGTTTCCACACCCTGAGAGAGAATTAAATGATGTGGGTGTCTTCATATTTATACTACCAATGGAAAACCCTTCACAACAGAAACCCTAACCAAAAATCCTAGCCAGGCAAATCTAGGTCAATTTACGTAGGCTACCCTGTGTGCACACAGATAAAGGTTTCACAATCCCTTAAATAGTTTTAGTACCATGACATTCATGTCTTATAGTAATAGATCTATGCATTCAACATTCATATAAGACAGAGAATAGGTACACAACCGATCCAACATAGACAATATACTTGATGTAGTAAATGGAAATAATACACATAAACATATCATGAAATGAAACATTGATGCATTCGACACACAGAATTATCCCAAAACACTTCTTTATTCATTCACAGTTCATAATATTCTTACAATACTTTAGTTCCACCCACACACACAGCTAGCGGGGTCAGCACACAGAAGGACTAAGGTCTCCGCACATATAGCCAGCAGGAGCCTTATATACCTAAACAAATTCGCTTCACAGCTTAGAACATCATAATCTTATCAAAACATACTTAGAACTGTCTTATCCTACTTGATGTACACTTATATTTATATCTTTATCTTGTGCTCATCTAAGGTCCAAAAACTGTGGTTTGCGACCCCTAGTTCTACCCTTTTTCCAACTCATGAAGGCGCTTTGACCCACCCCAAATCCCCTTGACTTGTGCATTTATTAGCGCACATGACTCAAAACTACAAAAATATAATGTTTTTATCAAACTTGAGGTCCTAAGGGACCCTGATCCAACAAATATGAATCATCCCTTCAATTTGATAAAGAATAACATGATACACAAGAAAGCATGAGCTTGGAAGAAAGTAAGTATGCCCTCAAGAGAAAACAAGGACAAGAAGCTAGAAAAGAAAAGCGAATGAAACACAAGGCTAATAAGGAAACTGAGAAGAACCAACAAGAGGAATAGGCCAAGAAGAAGCAACAAGCAGAAGAGGCCCAAAAAAAGCAGCAAGAGGAAGAAGCTAGGAAAAAAGCAAGAGGAGGAAGAGAAAACAAGAGGAAGAAGAAAACCTAAGGAAAGAAGAAGAAGAAATGGAGAAATGAGAAGCCATTAAGAAGAGGAATTAAAAGGCCACAAAGAAAATAAAAGAAGAAGAAGAATGGAAAGGGAAAGAGGAAGAAAAACAAAAGAAGAAAGAATAAGGGAAAGGGAAAGAGGAAGAAGAACAAAAGAAGAAAGAAGAAAATGAACAAAACAGGAAAGAAGAGGAAGAGAGGAAAAGAAGTGAAGATGAAGAAGCCAAAATTAAAGAATAATAATTATCTAAGAAACTTGAATAAAATTTAATTGACAGAGAGCTTAAAGACAAGGAAACAAAAGAAAACATATTGAAATATTCAGAGACAATGATAGAAATGCCCAAATTGAGTGTCCTGCCTCCCACGCCTGTCACTTGTGGACATTTTCTGTCCTAGGAATTAGGCATCATTGAAGAAGAGTAAGAGGTCGTGATAGATCTCTCTAGACTCACATTTGACCAAGTAGGTTAATATTATACAAGAAAGGTGTAGATGTTGGGCCAAGAATCCAGGAACACACATATTAGTGACCATGGAAAGGGAAATAATGGTACATACTATAGTCAATCCCATAGTAATAACTTATGCAAAAAATACCTTCACAGCTACCACATAAAAGAACATATATCGATTATCCAAATAGGTTGATGATTTGAAAGAAAATTTGGCCATTATAGAGAATAAGCATCTCCACCTACAAATATAGAACAAAACTTTGTTGATCACACAGTATTGGGGAGAAGATTTACAGCTACCAATTCTTAAAGAAGTTAAAGTGTTGGATGAAGTTATGGGTCGAGTCTACAATGAAATTATGACCCTGCATCATGAAATGGATCCATTTCCCTGCATGTTGAGTGAATTAAAAGGAAGATGAATGCTAATTAAATTAGCATCATCAAAGAATGATCTCATATATAAATAAAGCATGAAATACTTTGAGGCACCCAAAGAAGCCCATAAAATATTGGACGACTACGAAGAAAGAGAAAGTATACATTAGGATAAAAATGTAGTCGCATGAGAAGTTGAGCAGAGACATGGACAAGGAAATGGCCACTTATCATACATTTAACAATGGGATTTAATCTCTTGTCAAGGTGCATAAAATACCTTCCATCGGTAGAGAAATAATATCATATGAAGAGGTCAATCAAGAGATCCAAGGAGTATTGGATCCGATAAAGTAATTTGCTGAGAGAGGTGATCTAGAGGCTACAAAGGAGGTAATCACACAATACGTGGTAGAGCTTGTGAAGTTTTACACAAAGCTCATAATGCTATTGAACCAAGTGAAAGATGAAAAATGAACCTTGTTACCTGATGCATTAAAATTCCTCACAAGGTATGAATATGAAATTTAACAAAAGATCCAGGTGATATCATCAGAATACAAAGCATAGAAAACATATTTAGTCATATATCTACAAGTGGAAGTTCTTGATTTATCCAACATTCATTTGGATCAATGAGAACATTTCGTTTCTGTATTTTCATCATAATTTGTATTTTATTAAAAATTAAAATAGAATTTATATTAGAGGGTCACGTGGAAGGTGAAGAATCACGAAGTTAGGTGAAAGGTAATGGTAAGTGAAAATTCAATTAATTTTTTATGAATATACCCTCATGGCTAGGTGTAAAAGACCTTTAGTTTTGGACTTAATTTGAGCATATTATTTTGAGAGCTTATAAATTCCTTTGAGAATTAGAGTGGTAGCTTTGCAACTTAGCTAATGGATTTCATGGGTACTTCATGTGATGGTTTTATTGACATTTTAGGTTAATTTTTGGAAACTATTTGAGCCCGAGAAAGCAATTCCATACATGGGTCATTGATCATTGTGAGACTAATATCTTCATGATTCAATGGTATATGTTTGTGCTTTCATGTGTTTGATTAACGAGCTATTTTTTATGTAAGCACATATTATTCTTGGTATTGTATGCATTTATTTCTTTCATTATTATTGTTGATTAGAAACTAACTCGTGATATATATTTACATCTTCCTTTTAAATACACGCGTTTTAATTGAAGTTTTCTAACACTCTTATTTAAGATTCATGTCACATTATTTCATTGCTATTATGTTTATAATATCTTATATGTAATGTTTTTCTTAAATTTTCTTTAACTTGTATTTGTCAAAAGTTTTGTTTATTTTCTAACACTTTTTTCTCGTTCTGTCCAAAAAAAACCATAAAGATGTTGGAAAATCAGGAGACTTGTAGATTATAGATGATTTTCCTTAACTTGATAATTACTTGTGATGTTAGTTGGCCATTTATTACTTATTTAGTTCTTCTTCAAGAATAAAATATCAAAACAATGAAGATCACAAAGAGACAAAGTACACAATATATAGGCTCCAAGTCAAGGAAAAATCCCTCCAAGGGGAAAATCTAGAAAGAAATATTCTCTTATTATATAATCTTCTTAAAATGAGACTTCCAAGACCCAATGACCAAAGCCCAAAATACTGTAATATTCCTAAATTAGCATGAAACTAATTGGAATATTAAATTTTGATTTTTCTTCTTAGTTAGAAGAATAAGAGGGTAGGGAGACCCATAAAACTCTTAAGTAGGAATAAATCACTCCAAATGTGAATGGAGGACATCAAAAGAGATGAATAAATCACCCTTATGTGTGAACAAGGGATGGAGCATGTGGAATGGGTCAACTTTGACCAAATCAACAACGCTTGTATGGAGGTGGTGGACATTCAAGGAGGGACAACACAGTTTTGGAGGGAAATCCTTTGCATGGAAGTAGTGGCTTTAATGAGTGGGGCCCAAGGTGAGGAAGCTCACAAAGAATATAAGGAATGGGATGATAGCCATTGAGAGTATGTTTTGGATTATTATTTGTTTATGGTCTGTTATGACTTGTGGCTCTCTTCAACTATTTAGCTAAGATTGTAGTGTTGTTTAGCACAAGGGTGTTCCCGAGCGGGGATCCAAACTTCATCCTAGGGGGACTTTGAGTGCCCACTCAAGAGAATTTCTTGAGAATTATTTCCACATTTCGACATTTGGCCAAGCTACAACTTTCTTCTACAGTGTAGATTCTATTTAGATATGTGTTGAGTTGCAGGGTGCAGCAGTGGAGGGTTTTTTTGGGCCATTTCTGAACTTATCTTCAGTGGAGGAAACTTTCTTCCCATTAGGATATCAGTAAGGAAGGTCCTTGTGCTTCATAACATATTTTGGCATCAGGCCAAGTCATCATAATCTCCTACAGTGCAGTATTACTTCCAAATTGTGTTATTTTATTGAGCAGATCCAAAGGAGGGTTCAATGCCACATTTGGGAGGTTATATCTTCATTGGAGGGATCAACCCTTCATTGAAAGAGTTATTTGAGGAGTATTGCCATTCCTATCTACATTAGTTTCAACCACCTCCTTCTATGTGCTTCAGTTGCAGTGATTCTTTAGCTCTAGGGCTTTGTACCACCATTATATATTTTGTGTATTTCCAAAAACCCTTCCTGGGTTATCTAGGAAAGGTGTTGAGGAGCATAGATCTCCATTTTTGGTCTCATTTGAGCATTGTATTAATATATCCATATATTTATATTTCCAAGTTGTAGTATTAGCCACTAAAATTTCGTTGTATGAGCTTCAATTTTTTGTGTAGCAGTGTATCACATGTTTGGGTGATTTTAGGCATTGGAGGCTTCTCTTGCCTATCTTGAGGGACTTAATCCCCAAGATATTGTACTTATTTATTGATGTTATACATAATACCATGGATCTATATTTGGCTCATATGTAATGTGTTGAAATTTGTTTCTATTTCCATCATTGAGTGATATATTGATGCTTCCCCTATTTGAGAATATTATAGTGGTATCAGAGCATAATCTTGGCTCAGCCTGTGAAGACATTGTATCTATGTTATCAGAAGAAGAAGTAGTTTATCACAGAAAGGAGAAGGCTTATAGAAGAGACAAGGGCAAGAATCCATTATTTGGATAAATGGAGGGAAGGAAGTTTAAAACTTCTTCTCCAAACTATGCATGATATTAATAGAGAAATCAAGGGAGTGAGGAGGGAAAGATATCAATATTCCTCTAAAAGGGTTGCACATGAAGAAAGGTCTATTTCCTCATATTATGGGTGTGAGAATTCAACCACACAATAAGATCCACATCACTCTACCATGCCTACATTCATAGCAAGAGATATGGAGGAAGGAGATGCATCAAAGGAGGAGACTCTTGGTGATTATTTGCAAGAGTATGAATCTCAATATCAGAGGTTAAAATATCATCTAAACTTCCAAGGGTATTGTAAGATCAAGGAGAATAGAAGACCTAGAAATCACAATAGAATTAAAAGGTGCAAACAACATGCTTTGGGTAGATTATTTCTGCCTATTTTTGATGGGTCACGTAAATGTACAACTAGGGCTTGGGTGAAGGAGTTAGACACATATTTGCAACAACACCAAGCTTCAGAAGATGAACCATTAGAGTAGTAGTGTTTCATCTTGAAGTTAAGTCTTATGCTTGGTGGTTTTATGAAACTTCTTCCTTGAATCATGTAAATGTATCTACTTATGAAAAGTTCACTAGGAGGTTAGTGAAAATATTTGATGTAAAACATTCTGAAACATCCTTCGTTGAGCTAGCCAAGCCCAAACAAACAAAACCTTTGCATGAGTTGGAAGGATCCAAAAACCCAATTCCATTCCAGAATGCTATTGAAGGGTTTAGAAACTTGCAGAATACCTTGCTAAAGGAAAGATCCACACTTCAATAATAGCTCTCTTCTCAAAAGGAAGACATGGAGATCTCTTTTTCAAAAGAGGATCGAGACAAAGAGACTCTTAATGATGATGAGGTAACCTCCATTAATGATGAAGGGGAAGAGTGGGCAAGAGGTAACAATGCTGTCACATCAGGGGTAGATCTATTACCTCAAGAAGATGGATATGTAGTAATTCTCAAATTAGAGGAGACTTTGTATCCTTGCAAGGAGTTCCAAATAATCTCACATGTGGAGATCAGGGCACAATATATGAGCAGCATGTGCCATCATTGATGGATTGTGAGATCTTACAGATGGAAGGAGAAGATAGGGAGGATGGCGAACATCAAGTGATTAGGAGTACACACCCCTATTTATTTTAGGAGTTTGATGCACAAAATATGCATATTGATTTGTGCAGTGAGAGCAGGGACCAAGCAGTCCACTCATATATGCATTCTACTCTTGAAATTGATGTCTCATTACATGGAGGCATTCCACCTGGGAGACCACTAGATCAGGAGTTGATGAGAGATGTCTCACAACAGGTTACACCACTCATAGATCACGGAGGGGTGAGAACCTTGGGAGGACTTGAAACAACGCAGAGATTCTTGGGTAGGCTCAAAAAGGAGGGAGTTATTCTCCCAATATCAGTATTACCCACTCTCACCAAACATCTTGCATTGAGAGAAGATTTTTCAGGGATGGATGGCACCATCATGGTGCAAGGAGACCACTCCATGGCTTTGGAGAATTAGAATATACTTCCACATAGAGAGGAGACTTCCATATTTGGTAGAGGTTGGGGGTCACTCATGCTTACATTGGCTAAACTCATAAATTTTTTGATGGGTGATAGCTTCTCATGGAAGGCTAGCCTCCAAAAACTTCAACCTTCACTAGAGCATGAGCAGCTATAGGAGGAGTAGCAGAGGCAAGATTGTAGCATCTCAGTGTATGAATTTGGCATGGGAGATGTCAAAGAAGAAGGTAGAAACATGACAGGTGCTTTACATGATAGATCAGCAGTGTTGTCATTATTGAGTTTTGACCCTTATTGGAGATCCCAGCTATTGGTGGAATACTCCAAGGATCTCTTTTCATGCAGATTGCTTGATGGCCAGTTATCAGTTGGGAGATATGTAGTGAGAGATGGGGTCATCTATTTTCAGAGTAGAATATTCTTGACTAGAACCTCTAAGCTCAAGGAGAAGCTACTACATGTAGCATATGAGGGTTTTCTCTCCAACCCCACTAGTTTATAAGAGCAAACCGTACTATCCTGGAGGTATTCATTTGGGAAGGCTTCAAAAAAGAGATGCACCATCATATGAGGAGATGCATGGATTGTTTGGAGGATGAGGAGAGACATAACTCTTTGGTAGAGTTAGTACAACCACTTCCTTCCTCATTGGGAGTGACAAGAGGCCCATCTATGAGCCACCTTACTAGATTGAACCAAGTACATGGTAAAGTTTTTATTTTTGTACATCATGATTTAATTTCTATATTTGTATTTCCTTACTATTCATGTGCATGCCATTGCTCTAAAAGGTGGCACTCTTTCTTATAGACTTCATGATCTACTTTGGGCCATAAGTAGTGATGATTATGGCCACTCCCTAGGAGATTTTGGGGAGATGATATCTTATTCAGGGTGTGCTCAATTTGCACCACACATCATAAACCTTCTCCAAGCATGTGAGAATATTGGGGAAGAAAACAAGTGGTTGGGAAACCACTCATCCTGCCATATTCTGATGCATTTAGGGGAAAAACTACACTAGTTTCACTTGAGGGACCATTGTACTTCTCCATTACTACACATGGTAGCTAGCATGACATTGATTGTGATCCCCTTATGTTGATGATGTTCTCATCATTGTTAGGGACAATATTGGAGGGATGTCACACAGGTTGGATGTGTCCATTGGGAATGAGACTTCCCACATTTTTTCATGCTTTAGGGGGAGCATGGGACATTATATGGTTGCTGCAATATATCACATGTTTCCTTATGAGGTGATCCATATGGTTAACTTGAGCCATTGGGATATGCCTCTCATGAGCATGTGGGAGGATTTTTTTATGAATTACCATTCTAGAAGGTGATTCATTTTGTATGGATGATAGCTTGGAGATTGGAGCTTCACATGGGAATGAAGGTTCCCTACATTTTTCAGATCTATCTTTGCAGTTTCTTGAGGACAAGCAACATTTGGGAGGGGAGGATTGTAATATTCATAAATTAGCATGCAACTAATTGGAATATTAATTTTGATTTTGCTTCTTAGCTAGAAGAATAATAGGATAGGGAGACCCATAAATCTCTTTAGTAGGAATAAATCACTCCAAATGTGAATGGAGGACACCAAAAGAGTTGAATAAAGCACCCTTATGTGTGAACAAGAGATGGAGAATGTGGTCTGGGTCAACTTTGACCAAATCAACAATGATGGTATGGAGGTAGTGGACATTCAATGAGGGACATCGCAGTTTTGGAGGGAGATCCTTTGCATGGAAGTAGTGGCTTTAATGAGTGTGGCCCAAGGTGAGGAAGCTCACCAATAATATAAGGAAGGGGATGGCATCCATTGAGAGTATGTTTTGGATTATTATTTCTTTATGGTCTGTTATGACTTGTGGCTCTCTTTAGCTGTTTAGCTAAGATTGCATTGCTGTTTAGCAGAAGGGTGTTCCCGAGTGGGGATCCCACCTTCATCCTCGGGGGAATTCGAGTGCCCACTCAGGAGAAGTTCTTGAGAATTATTTCCACATTCCATTATTTGGCCAAGCTACAAATTTCTTCTACAACGCAGATTCTGTTTAGATATGTGCTGAGTTGTAGGGTGCAACATTGGAGGGTTTCTTTGGGCCATTTATGAAATTATCTTCAGTGGAGGAAGTTTTCTTCCCATTGGGAGATCATTAAGGAAGGTCACTGTGCTTCATAACATGTTTTGGCATTAGGCCAAGTCATCATCATCTCCTACAATGCAGTATTATTCCCAAACTGTGTTATTTTATTGAGCAGATCCAAAGGAGGGTTCAGTGCCACATTTGGGAGGTTAGATTTCATTGGAGGGATTATACCTTCATTGAAAGAGTCTATTGGAGGAGTTCCATTCAGATCTACATCAGTTTCAACCATCTCCTTCTATGTTCTTCAGTTGCAGTGATTCTTCAGCTCTAGGGCTTTAGATCACCATTATATATTTTGTGTATTTCCAGAAACCCTTCCTGGGTTATCTAGGAAAAGTGTTGAGGAGCATAGATCGCCATTTTTAGCCTTGTTTGAGCATTGTATTAATAGATCCATATATTGATATTTCCCAGCTACAGTATTAGTCACTAAAATTGCATTGTGTGAACTTCAGTGTTTTTTGTAGTAGTGTATCACATGTTTGGGTGCTTTTAGGCATTGGAGGCTTCTCTTGCCTATCTTGA
This sequence comes from Pinus albicaulis, assembly GCA_034641835.2. Lineage (NCBI taxonomy): Eukaryota > Viridiplantae > Streptophyta > Pinopsida > Pinales > Pinaceae > Pinus > Pinus albicaulis. The sequence goes on from CM076570.1 coordinate 87,294,242, forward strand.
GGGACTTGATCCCCAAGATCTTGTACTTATTTATTGCTGTTATACATAATACCATGGATATATCTTTGTCTCATATGTAATGCGTTGACATTTGCTGGTATTTCCATCTTTGTGTGCTATATTGTTGCTCCCCCTATTTGGGAATATTACAAATACTCACAGGCACCAAGTCAGCCCCCCTACAAGATATTTTTCAAGAAAGCTTCATGAATTTTACCTTTTGCAACTTCACTCTATAATTTTGGCTCTCCAACTTCTTCTCATAATTTTCACCCTGCAATTTCGGCCTCCTGCAACTGGAAACTTCACAGAAACCCTCGTTGCTTCACATGTGTTTTTACAAAGAGAAATAATCCCAAGAAAACTTTGATTTATTCCTTCCTTTGTCCTTTTATCCCTTTATTCTCCTTCTCTATTCTATATTTAACTTATGTTGGATGGGTGTCTCAAAAGAGACGAGAGCCTTCTTATTTATAGCCTTCTTGAAGGGTCAAATATCCCTCCTTTAGGTTGACTTGTCCTTGAATAGGGTTGACTTGGTCTTGGAGGAATAAATACATTTTTATTAACAATTTTTTTTTCTTTGTTACAAATAGTCCAAATGGGACTATAATACATGACATAAATTCTTCTTTATCTTAGAAAAACCTAGAAAGACCTAGAAGAAAGAAGAACATGATTTTGACCTAGAATTGAGCATGAAACCCATGCCTTAAATAAAATAAAATTGTTTTTCTTTCTTTATAAAAAATATATAATTTCATGTTTATAAAATTCCATTATGAATACCAAACCTAGTTACAATTTCCAACACTCCCTCTTAATTAGGGAGGTATTCATAATTTCATCATAAAGTACAAGGAATATCATCCTTGAAGCATTCTCATAAGAAGAGTTGGATTGATAATCCATATTTTTCAAGCATCTATATCATAACCAACATTGTCATTGAAGGCCTTAACTAGACATCATACTGAGCGGCTTTATGTGAGATTCCACACTACCTCTAAGGATGTACCCCATCAAGATGTTCACAGAGTATGTCATTTTAGGATTATTCTTATCTTGGATTTCTAATCCTGAATTGTCAAAAAACATTAATCCTCCTTGGCTACTCTTATCTTGGATTCCCTAACTCATCCTCAAAGAGTATCGCTCTACAACTTATTTTTCTTAGATTCTATAATGCATAAGAAATTCCAATCTTAGATGCTTATATAATCCTCCATATTCCATTATTTCTTTATTTCCTTCACTAAGACTTATGATTGTTAGTCCTGGCCTAGTGCATGATTGATAAGGACAAGAACTATCCAACATCACTCCCTCTTAATTACGGAGATGTCTAACAAATGAAACTTACCTCTTAGATACTCAAGTTTCCTATTTGGTAATGCCTTAGTCATAATATTTTTTACCTGTTCATTTGTAGGTAGATAGTGCAGCTCCATGGCCCCATCTCGTACCAAACTTTTGATGTAGTGATACTTATTATTTATATGCTTCGCCATAGCATGGGACATACCGTATTCATTCAATATTATGTTGTAATATTCCTTTTTTTGGTATCACCTATGACATGGTTAGGATGGAATTCCATAGTTGGGAGCAGACAGGTCAAAGATACAGGTTGGTGTCATTAGCGGGTCCATGGGGCTTTTTGGAGGAGTTTTTAGGAGTTTGTAAGAGGACCGATGGCATTCGCTTGATATATTCCATCATCCACACCGTTTGCCTTTCATTCAGGCACATTCCGACAACTTTCAGAAAATTGAGTTATTTTTCGACTTAACTCAATTAATTACACTCAAGGTGGAATTCCAGGAGGAATACTTGATAGAACACCTTAGTGTAATAGCTCGTTGGAACGAGAATGAGGAGATATTCAGAATGATATGTTGAGAAGTGACTTGTAGTGGCCAAAGATAGTACCATGAGCGATATACTATTTTCCTTAATTAAAAATTACTTTAATTAGTCATTTAATTAAAGGAAAAATAATATTTAGAGGAAAGGGGGCCAAGAGTGACTTAAGTGAAATATAATTAAGTTAAAGTCACTTTGATAGAGTCAATGGAGGATCTTCTAGAATAATAATAAAATACTAAAATAAGATGCTTCTAAAGGATTGGAGATCTATCCATCAGATCTATAAAAGGAGAAGCGAAGGTAATTTGGAGATATCTTGGATGGGATCATTGCTTGTGAGAGAGGTTTGAGAACTTGGATTCTCTACTTCAGTAGTAGCCCCAGGACGGAAACCCTCAGGTGATTTAGTGAGAGTGGGCGAGCACCCATCTCTTCCCTTGGTGGATCCATTCAGGATTCACAGGTTGCAGTTTATTTCTAGTTTGTTTTGGAGGCAAGTTGTGGCATTGTTGCAGATCTACTTGGGCCATTATTTTAGCCATTTCTAGTTTTTGTACCAACAGTTTTACAAGAATAAAATAAGGCTGAGATCTTCTGCATAATTATATTGTCTATTATTTAGTTGCAGATTATATTTCCATTTTTCCCGTAAATATTGTGGTTGATGTTATGAAAATTGTTTATAATGTTAATGGCTTAAATTTCTGAAGTTATTTTACATGGAAATATTCTGGTGATTTTATGGTTGAATAATTTCCACCAAAAATTCAATAAAAGGCCCCATTTGGGATATTACAGTGGTATCAGAGCTGGTGATCTTACCAGCCTAAGGTTTTACTTTCCAATTACCGAAAAAGCCAAGCTCAAGGGTTTTACTACACATCAACTTTGGAATAAGATTGAAGATTTATTACTTTTGCATGCATTATTGCACCATTGATTCTGATCTCAGTTGCTCGAGCTGTTTATCTTCAACTTCGGCATTTGGTTACCTCAGTTTGGAGTGCGTATTTCTGGAGGACACAGATAGGTTCTTTTGTTTGTTATTGGTTGCAAGGTCCATTACTTTTTTAGCTATAGGTGAACCTCCAAGGGCTGAGATTGATATTATATTTCTAGAGCAACATGGTAGTCTCTAGGCCATCACAGAGGAGGAGAGTTGAGCCTAGTTGCGGAGAAAGGTCTCAACCATTTGAGCCTTTTTTTGTTGAGGAAGATAGAGGAAAGAGGGATTATTTGTTTCACATTTGGAGGGTTGATGATTATTTCACTGATAATTTTGTAGTTAATGTATTTAGTAGCTACTAGGAGAACGTAGGGCTTATTGGGGTTAATTTTGGAGGATCATGATTTTCCAAACCATTTATGGGTTTTGGTCGGATTGGCTTGAGGATTCCGAGAGTAATTTTTGAGAATTTTGTGAGCACCATATGTGGGTGTTTTTGCCAATCCATTGCAGCAGCTAATGCAGAATTGCTGTCAGAGAGCATTTAGCTGGGCCAAAATTATATTGGAGGGCCAAAATTATTCAACTAGAATTTGCCCAATATTTTTCTGATTTTTTCTGGGATTTTTTAGTATAGTTTGTGATTAAAATCCTGAAATTTTATGAGTAGCAGATCAGCCCATTTATCCAGTCCCTACTCAGCCAGCGGTTATAGGAGCTAGGCAAAAAAGGAAAAACTTTGAAAGTTGGAATTAGAGAAAACCACTTTTGGGTTTTTCTGGGTCTTGTGAGTAGAGTCCATGGTTAAAATCCTAGAATTTTCTGAATAGTATATCAGCTCATTTCTATAGTCCCTACTTAGCCAAAAATTGTAGGAGCTAGGAGAAAAAGGGTTAGATTTTGAAGGTTGGAATTCGAGGAAACCATTTCTGGGTTTTTCTGAGTTTTGAGCAAGGATCACCTTCCCAAATTCTTAGAATTTTTTGAGCAATAGAAGCAGCCCAACCAACAATCTGAAGTCAATAAACAACAACATTTCCAACAGTTGTAGATTTTTCAGAGTCAGCACAGAGCTGAGGAGAGATCATTTCCTTGCATCTGGTGTAACATTTTTTATCTTGCTTTGCTAGGATGAATTCGTCTTATTGTGCAAAAATGATTTTACTAGAGCCCAATTTATTTTCTAGATTCTAAATTATTTGTTGGAGCTAGATTTAACTATTGGGGTAGGGTATTGAAATGAGAAATGTAACAATATGCTAATAATGCATCATTGTTTTTGTCATTAGTTTCATTTCTGATTGATGCTTGGACAATGTATTAATGTGTCTAGGGAATTTTTGAGGTACCTTTCATTGTTATCATAACTTTGTATTGTTTCCATAAACACAGGGTTCTTAAAATACCTCCTAAACCACATGGCAACACAACCGTTGAAGTCTTGAACCACAATGTTTCTATGGACCAAGAAACCAAGAAGATTGATAGACCTTTCTAAAAGGGGGTCTATGTTATTCTTCAAAAGGGGAAATCCAATGATCTACAGAAAGAACCATAAATAGGGAACAAAATCCTTGCGCTTGGGACAGATTTGAAACACATGAAGATCACATGGAGAATTATTTCCAAAATTGAGGAACTTGATGAACTCCTTTCCAAAGTAAAACAGTCAGGTGGGATAAAATTAATTTGGGTCTTAAAACCATGTATGCTTTCTCTCATAAAACCCAAGTTATTGGAGGAAACTTGTGGAGGGGTCACACTTCCAGTTGCAGCTTGTCTCAACAACATCATGAGACTAACCGCCCCTACAACAGGATTAAAATGATGAAATTATGAGGAGAGTTTTCAGACTGATGGTAGGGACCTTTCAGGATTTGGACAATAGTGCAGGCTCTACCTTTGTGAGGAAGCTTGAGGTTTTAGGAGGTATGGCCACATTCAGAACATATTGCATCATGTTTGATCTTGAATGTGATGGCTTGATTCTACAGATGTTTCAGTGCTTCTTCAACATTAGGATACATCATTTTGACACAGTCATAGCACACATGTAGTCCATCCTATCGTCATGTATGAGAGACTGTGAGGCCCTTTTCTGAGAGTTGCAGAATAGGGTGTTAAGCATTTGGAGGAGAGAGCAGTTGGTCTCACTTACTTCTTATGAGCTAGCCCAAGGGTTGGTTGAGAAGAATATTGGGTTATTCATGAGACAGTTGACCAGGGAGAAGATGCTCCAATTTGGTGGATCAGGCAGTAGAAATGAGCTGAGGAGGAAGGGACTTTGCTTCATCTGCAAAGAACCTTGGGGGCCTGATCACTCATGCTTGAGTGATGCAAATGCTATGGAAGAGGCAGAACAAAAGGAAACTCCTTCTGTATGCCAGGATGAGGACTCTTCATTAGATGAGTCCATGGGATCATATGAGGATGATTCTAGGAAGCGAGAGAAGTCATGCAGAGTTGAAGACAGTAGGCCAGAGCTGTATTCCAGTGTGAAGGGTGAGAATTCAAGGGACTCTACAAGAGATACTCTAGGTGATGAGTCACTTGTGACGATTTAGTCAGAGTAGCATATCATGGAGCATGAGTCAGTAGAGGAGGAGGCTATGCACATCATGAATGATAGTCCTTTGGGGGAGAGCTAGATGGAGGCTCACGTTGAGTCTGTGATGGATGTACGGCTACCCTTAGGGTCAACCATAGGTGAGGAGCAGACGGATGTATGGGCATCTAGCAGGGAGGAATTAGTTGTAGATACTTACCCTCATGAGATGTTGAGGTTGATGTGATAGTTCTATGGGAGGCTAGTATACAGTAGGAGCATGAAATTCCTGATCAAGAGAGGGATGAGCTGTTGGAGATGGTACAACATCCATTATTGGGCTGATACAGAGATGAGGTTCAGATAGATGCATGTCCAGTCAATAGAGATACAGTGCTTTCAGGGAGTAGCACTCTCCAAGAGTACATCGATGGTGCTTACAGCATATCTCACCCACTTTGGCCCTTTATAGATAGAGGGGCCTTCCTCTATAGGTAGATCTCATCGGCAGATGGGACAGAGCAGTGTGATTTGAGTATGGGTTAGCGAAAACACTGTGGAAGAGTTCCGTTTGAAGATGTCACTACATTGGATCCTTCTTCCAGGTTAGATTAGCGAGAGATCATGAGTTGGTACCCTCTTGATGGTACGATCTTCTTCGTAGGGAGCATAGCGGAGCAAGGGCTCTTAGACATGAAAGATGCTATAGATTCCCGTTGGTAGCGGGGCACAAGCCGATAGTTCTTCAACTTTCCATCCCAAATTCAGGAGAGCAGGGTTAGCATCAGATCGAGGTTGGAGTTGGATTGGAGAGAGGTGATGAGTTGGTATTCTATTGATAGAGTATCATTCTTAGTCCTGGGTACATTTTGTTAGGAGCACTTGGACGGGAGGGATGTTACATGTTTCATTGGGCTATGGATTGTGGACCGACAATCCATCAGTATTTCAGTAGCACTAGCTCGACATCCACAAATCAGGATTGACCTTGGCCTAGACTGGGAGTTGGACTGGAGAGAGGTGATGAGTTGGTACCCAGTTGGTGGGGCAACTTATACAGTTAGAGGTACAACATGGTAGGAGCCCTGGAGCATTGATTCTCGCTGGCAGACTTCGCTTCATGGGGCAGCAACTATAGCTAGAGGCGGTACGCGGTCTGAGCTGTGGGACTTGGGCAATGATTGGCCATGGTGGCATTCAGATCTAGGAGGATTGTTTGATGATAGGTACAGTGAGAGATCAGTTTGGGATCCCGACATTGAGGGGTCTATTACGGGTGGCTTGACATAGGTGCATAGCAGCACCCAAGGGTTTGTATGGGATTCAGGCATTGGGTCTCAGTTGCATCGGGCTAGTAGGGTGGTCTAGATATTTAGATTGCTTGAGGGAAAGCAACCTTGGGGCAGAAGGGTTGTAATATTCCTCTTTTTGGTATCACCTATGACAGGGTTAGGATGGACTTCTAGAGTTGGGAGCAGACAGGTCACAAATACAGGTTGGTGTTATCAGCGGGCCCAAGGGATTTTTGGAGGAGTTTTGAGGTGTTTCTATGAGGACCGATGGAATTTGTTTGATAAATTCCATCATCCACATAGTTTTCCTTTTGTTCCCGCACATTCCAACAAATTTCAGAAAACTGAGTTATTTTTGGGCCTAACTCAATTAATTGCGCTCAAGGTGGAATTCCGAGAGGAATACATGATAGAACACCTTAGTGTAATAGCTCATTGGAACCAAAATGAGGAGATATTCAGGATGGGATGCTGAGAAGTGAATTATAATGGCCATAGATAGTACCATGGGTGATATACTATTTTCTTTAATTAAAAATGACTTTAATTAGTCATTTAATTAAAGGAAAACTAATATTTAGAGGAAAAGGGGACAAAAGTGACTTAAGTGAAATATAATTAAATTAGTCACTTTGATAGAGTCAATGGAGGATCTTATAGAATAATAATAAAATAATAAAATATGATCCTTCTAGAGGATTGAAGATCTACCAATCAAATCTATAAAAGGAGAAGCGAAGGTCATTTGGAGATATCTTGGATGGGATCATTGTTTGTGAGAGAGGTTTGGAACTTGGATTCTCTACTTCAGTAGTAGCCCCAGGACGGAAACCCTTGGGTAATTTAGTGAGAGTGGACGAGCACCCATATCTTCCCTTGGCGGATCCATTCAGGATTCACTGGTTGCATTTTATTTCCAGTTTTTTTTGGAGGCCAGTTGCGGCATTGTTGTAGATCTATTTGGGCCATTATTTCAGCCATTTCTAGTTTTTGTACCAGTAGTTTTATATTAATAAAATAAGTATGAGATCTTCCGCATAGTTATATTGTCTATTATTCAGTTGCGGATTATATTTCAGTTTTTGCCGTAAATATTGTGGTTAATGTTATGCAAATTATTTATAATGTTAACAACTTAAATTTCTAAAGTTATTTTACATGGAAATCTTATGGTGATTTTATGGTTGAATAATTTCTAGAAAAAATTCATAAAATATCATATTTGGGATATTACATATGCAACTTTCATTATTTTAATGTATATGTGTAGGGCTAAGTTGTCCTTCAAACATGTAATTTTTGACCCTGTTGTTGTAGAGGTAAATCCCCTCTGCGGACAGAGGCGATCCCTACTAGCCCAGATCGGGTCTAGCAACAATTGTATCATGCTAAGGTGCAGGTTCCTAATTGCAATAAACCAAATCGCGAAGAAGGCCTACCTCAAGTCCAACGCTGTCGTTTGTAGAGAAGATGACGCTCCCATTTCCTTGCTCCAGCAGATCACAATCCTCTCGCTCACCGCGATCGAACACCTGCACACACAAGAAACATGACAAACACAAGCGTAAAACCCAATATATGCAATTATGTATCAGTCATAGAAGACACAACTCAAGATCATAATGAAAAATACGAGTGGAACCATAACCAATAGTTGCTTATCATTAATTCATACAAAGGAAAATACAACCTGGCTCTGACGCTGAATCTTCCTTTGGCAGGTCATCAATAGAATATGTCTCGGTAAAGCTCGTCGTGGATGGGACAAGCCTCTCTCTTCGATTGTCAATCTCCTTGCTACTGATTTGGCTCTATGAGGACTATCAAGGCTCCTGCAGCATTCTTTAGGCTATGAAGGCTCTTGGAGACTCTTGGAGACTCTTGGAGATTATGGAGACTAGCTTGCAAAGGGAAATGGCAAGCTTATATAGATGGTGGAAGGGGAGTTGGAATCCCTACAATCATGGGATTGGCCCTATCCTCAAGGAAGCTTCCATGAGAGGTGGAAAACTACTTTCTCTACATGGAAATCCGGAGCCAAATGTCCCAACTCAATTTAGAGACCATTTTAGGAGTTGGTTGGAGTCAATATTCCGCCATTTATTTAAAAAAAAAACCCTTTATTAAGCCTGGCGCGAGTGTGACTCTGAGACAGAGCGCCAATTGGCGCGCCCTCTTTGGAAGATTTTCCCCATTGGCGCGGGTATAACATTGGCTAGTCGCGCCAAGGATGAAAAGGCTATTTTTAGAGTTTTTCATAAGGAGTTGTCTTCAGGGAAATGAAAGTCCATGTTTAGGGGAATGCCACGAAATTATTTTCAGATCATGTCACTTCTCACAAGTCACGGAATAAACCCTCCAATGTGTGAGAGGGGGATTGCAGGGATGGTGAAAAATTGTTGTGTAACAGATGCCCCCTAAAGCATGAGGCTCTAAAGAGAGAGAGGGGTGAAATGCTTTACGAGAACGTGTCCAACTGAAAACACTTCTGTCGGAAAACCTGCGTGGAGAAGTACAACTGATATCTCAAATACATGATATATGTGGTATGGGCACAACCATCCATAATAGAGTATACAACAATCCAGATCCAAGGTATGGATGCAGCCATCCAGTGAGGATCGATAAATAGACTCAGGTATGGTCGCAGCCATCCAATGAATGAGTCATGTAACTAATCATAATAATCCACAAAATCACAGCCTGGATTCCAAACAGACAAAATCCAGGGTCTTGCACTCCATCTCGACCCGAACAAAGTACAATTTCAAGCATGCGAGTAAGTGAGTTGAAGTCGAACATGCGAGAACATCGCCTAATTACCAGCCAATGATGAAAGCTGTTAACAGACGCGAGAGGTACCACCAATAATGACAATGGCCCTCAAGGTACTATAGGTACAATCTACGGCATGTGAATTAGTGAGTTGGCATCAAACACCTGTATAATCAATCGATCGGAGGCCAATGATGAAAACCTCACGTCGAACACGAAGAACCTGCCATTGAGGCATGCAGGCTCCAAGGTACCAGAAGGGAGTCTCTAGATCAACTTCCTGGCTAATGAGCTGAAGTCGATAGGAAGTGACCTTGATCGAAGGTGGGCCATAGTGTTTCCCACATCATCGACACGAGACAGAGGAACATAATGTCTTTGTGAATCAAGATCATATGAGAATTAGAGGAAGGTTGAGATTTTCAGAGGTCAACTTCTCTTGAACATATCGGCGGCATGATAGTGGACTTGGAAGTATTTGACATCAAAAGATTAGAGGTCATGATGACGAGGCAAAGAGAAAATGAGAGGTCAAAAGGGATCACCCAAACCCACAGAGGCAAGTGGAAAATGAGATGAGATGTCCCCAACCTGACACGAATGCAGACAAGTGCCATGTTCAAGAGCGACATACTGCTGACACGAAAACAATTTTGGTTCCATTTTTCCCCACCATTTCTGGTGAGTACCTCTTTATTTTTACATAAGCTTGAAGAGGATACCATATGCTTGTTATATAAGTTCGTCCTAGTACATTTAACGAGCCCTAGGAAGGAGGAACTCGAATATCGTCATTACGACTGAATCCGATGTCATCAGGGTTTAACGAGTCTGACAAAAGAAGAAATCAGCATCTTTTCATATTTAGAGAGTTTGAAAAGAAAGCGGAAAAGTAAACTCCAATGGTCCCTTTTCATAAATAGTTCGTCAGACCTGAAAAGGTAGAAAACTATGTCTGAGAAAACCTCCTAGTTGCGATAGGCTAGGGTATTCCTTTTTCGTAAATAATCTATCCTAGCCCGAAAAAGGGGTAAACGTATACTGGGTAGATGTCATTTCGTGGTCACTTTAATGATATCGAAACAACAAGGGACTCGGCAATCTTTTCATGTTTAGAGAGTCAGAAAAGAGCTAAAATTTGACTCCTCCTGGAGGAACGAGTGGCATCAAGGGGTAGCTACTGGTTCCGGTGATGGTGGAACTGCTCAGAACATGATAAAGGTCAAGAGGCTAGCTAACAAGACCACTCATCGCAGCGGTTCCTTAGGAATGGGTAAAACAACCAAGTGAAGGCATATGATTGGCCAAGCAAATGGGGACGATGGAAAGAGAAAACCAAGGCTCATCTGGCAAAAACAAGCTGATAAAATGGCAATCACAAGAGGTAAAATGGGAATGGTTTCATTTTTACACAAGCTTGAAATTAGGAAACTTTGCTTGAAGTTGGTTTCATTTTTACACAAGCTTGAAACAAAGATAAACTATGCTTGAAACCAGTTTCATTTTTACACAAGCTTGAAATGGAAACAAACTATGCTTGAAAAAAGTAAGCATGCCCCCAGCATGGTGAATCAATTCGAGGCGCATGCCCCCCAAGCTTTAGTCGATATGAAAGGTAGATGGAGTGAAGGTTCAAGTTACGAGATCAAGAGGAAGACTCGACTGGGATTTTACGAGATCTCATCAAAGACTCGAATTGAACGGGAATGTGTTTCATTGTTTTAACGAAGTTGGCACATTAAAAGAACTATCCTCTGGACACCTTGTTTCATGGTTTAAGGAGCTTGAAACAAGACAAGGAACTTTGCTCCGACAACCTTGTTTCATTTTTTAAGGAGCTTGACACAAGACAAGGAACTCTGCTCTGACCAGCTTGTTTCATTTTTTAAGGAGCTTGACACAAGAAAATGAACTCTGCTCCGATAGACCTTGTTTCATTTTTTAAGGAGCTTGGCATAGGAAAAGAACCATGCTCTGGTGACCTCATCATAATGAAAAAAAAGTCATCGCTTCCAAGAGTTCCACTCTCGATGGAAGGAAAACATCTTCGAAGTTAGGACCCAATGCCCCCAGCACCTAATGCACAACAACACTATCACTGAGTACGGGCATGAGGTAGGTAGCCACATAGTTGACCTGCGGTGGGGCAGATACAACGGGTGGATAAAAACCAAGAAGGGATTATGGTGGGCCAGCTGCCATATCAGGACCAAAGAACGAAAGCTGATCAATAGTCACGATCTGACCTTCATGTGGAAAACAGACCACACAAAAAAGGGAGGATACAAGCACTCCCATGGCATAGATGTAATCGTGCCCCAAAAGCAGATTAAAATCCAAGGGGCCTCGAACAACAATCATGTCCATATGAATAGTTTTACCTCCCAAAGTAACAAGTAACCTTGGAAGGATCCCTAATGGTTGACTCGTTCTTCTGTTAAATGCCAACAGATTCTGCGTAACAGGCGCAAGCGACGGCGAGCCAAAATCTTGCCAAGTAGTTGAGGATAGAACACTAACAGACGCGCCTTCGTCTATAATGGTGCTGGGTACGACCAGACCAAAAGCCTGTACTGTGATCTTGAAAGGCACATAAGACAAAAGGTGGTATCCTGTAAATCGACTCCAATCAAAGGAAGCGACCAAACTACTTGGAGGGGCCACCATCGAATTGAGATGGTCTTCCCCTGGTGTTACGGAAGAAGAAGGAGCATCCTCCATGACCTCCATCTCAAAGGCAGGAGGAGTATCCTCTGGGACCTCTATCATGGGTGGCAGAGGAGCAGCTTCTTGAGATATAGGGACAGGAGAATCTTTCTCCATGTCCAAGGAATCTGAAAAAACAAGAAGAACCTGAGGGGTGTGAGGTCCACTCTCAACGAAAAAGACCTGGTGCACCACAGATGGGGCCAGTTCAACCGATCCCACGACCAATGGTTGGTCGGGAATGGATTCCTGAATTTGAATTTCCGGGGGAGCAGGATTGACCAAGGATAAATCTTGATCAATCATAGGATCAGCTAGTGGAGGACTCAAAGAAAACTGCTTATAACTAGCCAGGAGGCATGGTGTAGAAACGGTTGTGTTTTCCAAGACTCTTTTGGCTTCATCTATATATGGACAAAGGTGAATGGCATGGTGCCCTTCACAGAACTTACAGGGATCGGTAATCTTACCTTGCTTCTTAGGAGTTTTACCGGCACTAGCTGAAGACGTGCCCCCAACCTGACTCCCGGAAGCCAAAGGCAATGGCGGGCGATCGTTGGACCATGCTTCAAGAATCTTGGGAATGCCAGGGCAGTCTCGAAGAAGATGGTCTCCCGTGCACAACATGCCAGGGAAATTGAATTTTCGTGGAGGGTTGGAAGGTTTGTCAAGGAGATATGTTTCAGAAGTAGTAGCTGCACTCTTAGTCTCTCGCTTATCAGACTTCTTCTTCTTTGTCTTCTTCTTCTTCTTCTTAGCCACCCAGTTACTCGCATCCAGACTTTGACTAGGCGAAGTAGGAGAGGAGGACGTAGAAACAGGCGAAGAAGGGGAGAGCTCCACCTTAGAATCAACATGATGTTTTTCAGGCGGAGGAACTGATTGAACAGTAGCTGAGACATACTGGACCACAGAGGTTGAGAACAACCAAACAGGCAATCCAACAGTTAACCCAGGAAGGGACAACGTTGCCATATAAGGAGCACCAACATTTCCAAAAGGAGGAAAATGACCAGGATTCCCATCAGAGGGGATTCCTTGGTTGGTGAACTTTGGAAAAGTTTCCATCAACAACTCAAAACCACACACAGGTTGAAAACCAAGGCACACAATCAAACGACCAACAAGCAAACTCTAAAAGGGCATATGATCGCGGGTGATTTATTTTACCACATTGAAACTTAGAAACTTCACCATTTCATGTTTTAAGAGTCGAGAAATGGATGAAATATGACTTTATCTCTTTCAATTTTGAAGTAAGTGTGAAAGGACAAGCGCTTGGTGATCTTTTCAAATTTAAGGAGTCAGATAAGATCAAAAATGACTGCTCAGGAATACTAGGCAAAGGGTGTACCAAATAACCATGAACTGCAATATATAGCTTGGTTTCAAAATTAAAGAGAAATCAACCAAGGACTTGACGTACGTGCAAGCAATCTCCTCGAATGCTGTGTCTGGTGTATCACAGGTATAGGGTGGCAGACTCAGCTTCCTATAGATGAAGGATAGAAACCTAGTGGGGTCTCCCTTTATATACGCGATGGTACAGGGAGCACAAGTCCATACTAGTGCTGTCTAAAGCCAAGAGGCGAACGACAACTACTAGGTTTAAAGACGTCCGAACACATCTCTAGCCTAGACCTCTAAATATTTCGTTAATGTTTCAATGCTGCCTTAGTGTAATTTGAATGAATTTTAATGTTTATCTTCAATCATGTTTCATTTTTTAGGCCCTAGTGAGTGTTATGTCTCAAAATCTCCTAAATGCACACTACATGCCACAGTATATCATTTCATTCGATGAAAGCTAATTACGAGAGAGTTAAGAGCTTTTCACACAATAACAAAATGATCAGACAACAACCAGTGATATCTCTAATGTAGCTAATGGAAACTAAAAGCTTTTCTTTCAAAGTTATTAATCACTAATAACGCCGAAAATATTTAATTCACACTAACTAATCCAAAGAAAAAGAGATTTTTTTTGTATTTTCAATGTTTAAGAGAAAAATTCACTAAATAAAATGAAAACTAATGAGACAAGCAATTTGAGAAGCGATAACAAAGAGAAAAACAATCGAATTTCACTCAATGCAAGCACACAATCAGACCTCAAATTGACAAAAAGTCCCTCAAATCAAAAGACACCCAAAAACTCAATTGAACCATGTAATCTAGGCCCAAAATGAGACAAGGCAGAATTGGAATGAAGAAGAAGACAATCACTCAAATAACGCAATAAAATGATAGACAACCACCAAAAAAGTGCAAAGAATCAATCACAAAGCTGACTGAACAAACAGAAACCAAAAACTCCCAAGGGAGGCTCGACGCATAATAGCACCTAGATGCCCTAGGGCTAGAATGTAAAATCGATAGAAACGGGCAAACAACCAAAGGATGAAGGTGACGATCAGTCAAACAAGGCTCCAGAACACTTAAGCAGTCGGAAAAATGAAGCCAAAATCACAGATCAAGCTCAGAAGGCTCAAAACCAAGCAAACCCTAGGACCTTACAGCATTGGCGCGACTGTTAGGCTGAAACTAGAGCCATAACAGGATTAGCGTGGGTAGTAAACTGGAAACTAGCGTCAATTGGCGTGACTGTCAGGCTATTAAGCACGCCAGTCAAGTTTGCTATGAAAAAATAAAAATAAGCAATCCAAGAAGTAGATCCGTGATGTTGAAGCTTAAACCAAAAGCCAAAGACACGAAAAGAGCCAGCCAAAAGAGCCGATCAAGCAAGCAAAGTCAAGAATCGACCGAGAGACAAGACAATAATCCAAGTGTTTAGTTCATAAAATAGACTGGAGATTGACTGAAGCAGCATTCATCTACTTTTGCTAATGCAGAGCAAGAGCGTTTCGAAGGCTATCTGGCTAACTTCAGGCTCCATCTGTAGTTTATAAAGCAAACAACAAGCTAATTCCCCAGCGGAGTCGCAAATTTGTTGTAGAGGTAAATCCCCTCTGCGGACAGAGGTGATCCCTACTAGCCCAGATCGGGTCTAGCAACAATCGTATCATGCTAAGGCCCAGGTTCCTAATTGCAATAAACCAAATCGTGAAGAATGCCTACCTCAAATCCAACGTTGTCATTTGTAGAGAAGATGACGCTCCTGTTTCCTTGCTCCAGCAGATCACAATCCTCTCGCTCACCGCGATCGAACACCTGCACACACAAGAAACATGACAAACACAAGCGTAAAACCCGATATATGAAATTATGTATCAGTTAGAGAAGACACAACTCAATATCATAATGAACAATACGAGTGGAACCATAACCAATAGTCGCTTATCATTAATTCATACAAAGGAAAATACAACCTGGCTCTGATGTTGAATCTTCCTTCGGTGGGTCGTCAGCGGAATACGTCTCGGTAAAGCTCGTCGGGGATGGGACAAGCCTCTCTCTTCGATCATCAATCTCCTTGATACTGATTTGGCTCTATGAGGACTATCAAGGCTCTTGCAGCATTCTTTAGGCTATGAAGGCACTTGGAGACTCTTGGAGACTCTTGGAGATTATGGAGACTAGCTTGCAAAGGGAAATGGCAAGCTTATATAGATGGTGGAAGGGGAGTTGGGATCCCTACAATCATGGGATTGGCCCTATCCTCAAGGAAGCTTCCATGAGAGGTGGCAAACTACTTCCTTCTGATGGAAATCTGGAGCCAAATGTCCCAACTCAATTTAGAGACCAGTTCAGGAGTTGGTTGGAGTCAATCTTCTGCCATTTATTTTTTAAAAACACCCTTTATTAAGCCTGGCACGAGTGCGACTCTGAGACAGAGTGCCAATTGGCGCGCCCTCTTTGGAATATTTCCCCCATTGGCGTGGGTATAACATTGGCTAGTCGCACCAAGGATGAAAAGGCTATTTTTAGGGTTTTTCACAAGGAGTTGTCTTCAGGGAAATGAAAGTCCATGTTTAGGGGAATGCCACGAAAGTGTTTTCAGATCATGTCACTGCTCACAGGTCATGGAATAAACCCTCCAATGTGCGAGACGTGGGATTGCAGGGACGGTGACAAATTGCTGTGTAACACCTGTACATAAATAATCTGCAAACGAATTCTTAAAAAATAGAAAATAAACAATAGCAAGAGCATAAAACATAAAACAGATATACACAAATATTTTTCCCCTGGATCCCAAATCGAGACTACCAGATATATTTTTCATTATTATTCCTTTTAGTGTTACAACACACACACACACACACACACACACACACACACACACACATATATATATACATGTCAAAACATTCATAAACCCCAATCCATTAACCCTGGATTAGAGCATAACCGTAGTTACCTTGACCAAATCTATAAAATACCAAGGGCCACAAACCATCATGCCCCAAAACCATGTGAAAACCCATGCAAAAAACCATAGGTGGGTCCACCCTCCTAAAATATTATCCAATTTTTTTTTCCCGGGGCGTTTCCCAAGACCCTGCGCAAGGGACTACCCATCCCTTATGAACCCTTGGAATGGGGGGCTGTCAACCCCCCTGTGACTCCCACAACGCAACGAACAAGGGGAACTATCACCCCCCTGTGACCCTCCCGTGCATGCGACTATTTATGGAAATAATATAACACACACCCAACATTCTCCCACTTGTTATTTTCTTTCCATAGCGGGCCACAAGTGAGCTTAGTCATTAGTCCAGCCCTACAACACCCATTGTTTCTCTACACCAAGAGAAATTCTGAATTCTCACAAACTTCGTCAATGCATCTACAACATTCTTCAAAGTGTCCACCTTTACCATCAACACTGTTTTATTCTCAAACATATCTCTCACAAAGTGATATTGAACATCAATGTGCTTTGTCTTTGAATGATAAGCAAGGTTCTTAGCCAAGAAAATTTCACTTTGGCTATCACATTTTATCCTTATAGCTCGCTACACCGAGCCCATACTTGAACACACTCTCTACAACCAAACTACTTCCTTGCTTTCATGAGTGGCTTCCATGTATTCTGCCTCTATAGTTGAAAGAGCCACTACAAACTGTCTTTTAATCATCCAACTGATTGCACCTCCAAATAGGCTAAACACATACCCACTTGTAGATCTTATTTGATCTAGATCTCCAGCCTATTCTGCATTAACAAAACCATGAATGTCCAAAAATCTGTCCAATCATGGTCTTTCGTGGTATCACAAACCATAGTCCCTAGTGCCATGAAAATATCTGAAAACCTGCTTCACTGTTGTCCAATTCTCCTTCCCTGGTTTTTACATAAACCTGATCAATACTCCCACTGCATGTGAAATGTCTGGTCTAGTACAAACCATTTCATACATTAGGCTACCCATTGCACTTGCATATGTAACACAGGACATATCCTCCTCTTCTTCTTTTGTCTTGGGATGTTGTTCAACAGATAGCTTTACACCTACAGAAATTGGAACCTTCACTGGTTTACTATCCTAGATATTGAACCTCTGCAATATTGTCTCCACATAATTCCTCTAGTTTAACCATAGCTTCCTCTTTTCCTGATCTTTCTTAATTTCCATGCCCAAAATATAGTTTGCATCACCAATATCCTTCATGTCGAATTCAAAGAACAATTGGGTCTTCAGATCCTGGATAATTTCTTTGTCATTTCAAATCAGCAACATATCATTCACATACAAGACCAAATAAATAACACGGTCACCAATTAATTTAAAATATACACAATGATCCTATTTTCTTCTGGTGAAGCTAAGTCCCTGTATATAGGTATAAAATTTATGGTACCACATCCTTGGTGATTATTTTAACCCATACAAAGATTTTTTTAACCTGCATACCAGTTCTTTCTCACCCTTCACCATAAAGACTTTAGGTTGCTTCATGTAGATCTACTCTTCCAGATCCCCATGAAGAAATGATGTCTTCACGTCCATATGTTCTACCTCAAAAGAAAATGCAACAACAACATATAAAAATAATCTAATAGAAGTAACCTTGGCAACAAGAGAAAAAATATCACCAAAAGTAATTCCCGACACTTGGGAATAACCTTTTGCTACCAATTGAGATTTTTATTTCTCCACCTTGTCTTCTACATTCATCTTCTTCTTAAACACCCATTTTCCCCTGATGGGATTCTTCTAGCCGACAACTCCACCAGATCCCATGCCTCATTTTTGTGCAAGGATTCCATTTCATCAACCATTGCCTCCTTCCAGATTTTTCCATCCTCTGAATCCATTGCCTCCCTGAAAGTTTTGTGATCATCATCAGTGATAGTTAAAGAAAAATTTAAATAGAAATTAGATGGACTATACCTTTTTGGTTTCCTTCTTTCTCGAACTAATCTTCTCACATCTGGAGTTTTTGGCTCTTCCTCTTCTAAATCTTGTTCTGTTGTAGAGTCTGATTCATCCTCCTTTAGCTCAAACTCTATCTTCTCAGGTTCCTTTGGTAGGAATTCATGTTTAACAATATATTTCACCTCTATAAACACAACATCTCGACTGTACACAACCTTCGTTGTTTCTGGGTTCCAAATCTTGCAACCTTTTAAACCATCCTTATACCTAATAAAGATGCACCTTTTAGATTTATTATCAAACTTGGTCCCTTTCTCCTTTGGAACATGTACATATGCATCACATCCAAATACCCTTATATGTGAAAGATAGGGTTTCTTACCAGTCCATACCTCATGCGGAGTCTTATCCTCCAACGTTGATGAAGGTGGTATGTTAACTAGGAAAAATTCAGTCTCCACTACCTTTGCCTAGAATTCATGTCCTAACTCGGCACCACTGAGCATGCTTCTTGCCTTTTCCATGAGCGTTCTGTTCATTCTTTCTGAAACTCCATTTTGTTGAGGTGTGTATGGAGTAGTCTTCTGTTGTGCTATACCACACTTCTTATATAACTCTTCAAATTCCTTCTTGCATAACTCTCCACCATTATCTGTTGTAAACACCTTTATCTTCTTCTTTGCCTGGTTTTCCACCAGAGCCTTAAATTCTTTAAATCTATCAAAGACTTAATATTTCTTCCTCAAGAAATATATCCATGTATTCCTTTAGAAGTCATATATGAATGAAACATAGTACACAGACTTACCCAGTGATGGAACTGACACATGTCCAAACACATAAATTTTCATAAGCTCTAATATCTTGTTTACCCTCTTAGCACCAGAAGGAAAACTCACCTGATTTTGCTTCCCATATACACAATGTTCACAGAAATAAAATTCTAGAGATAAATTAGACATACCTTCTACCATACCATTATCATGCAATTTCTAAAGGCCCTTCTCCCTTATATGTCCAATCTTTTGATGCCATAGCATGGTCTTTTCTACACAAACCGCTAATCTTTCTGCTCCACTTTTGAGAACCAAAACATTTTTGCACCCATCAATAATAGTGCTACCCTAAAGCTTGTACAAATGTGCAATCCAAACTCCCTACATTAATACCAGTGCTCCCTGAACCATCTTGCATGTATCTTTCTCGAACACTTTTTTTACACCTGCATCATCCATATTTCTTACATAAATCAAATTTATGGCCAATTCAAGAATATTCATAACACCAGGAAGTGTGCTAATCCTTCCACGTTGCAACTTCAACTTGAATTTTCCATGTCCAATGATTTTGGCCTTCCTATCATCCCCTAATAAGACATCACCACCATCATACTTCTCATACTTTCAAAACCACTCCCTATGGGGAGTGAAGTGAAAGGATGCATTTGAGTCAATAAACCATGCCTCATGATATACATGAGTATTTGAAGAAGAAGCCAAATACACATCCTCCCTTCATCTCAGGTGGTTTTTTCCTCTGCAGAAGGAGCATCATTAGATCCCTTTCCTTTCTCAGGAGCGTTAGATCTGTAGTCATTTTTGAAGTTCCCTTCCTTTCTGCATTTCTAGCAAAACTTTACAGGTTTTCCTAGAGATTTAGATCTCCCTCTAGATTTAGATTTCCCACTCGAAAAAATATTTTTTTTTAATGTTCTGGGACCTTCCTTATATAGATAAGGCATCTCCATTCTAGCCTTCCATATTTCTCTGTCTCATTCCTCCAACAGCAAGGCTGAGACAATTTCATCAGAATTCAAGGTAGTTATATTTCTACCTATTGCAATAACTAGACTGTCCCACGAATCTAGTAGAAAAAAAAACAAACTGATGCACTTATCTTCATCTGATATTTTAATATCAACAGATGACAACTGAATTACCACAGTATTGAAGGCATTCAGATGCTCTGTCACCAAGTCTCCATCCTTCATCCTCAGGTTATACATATTTTTTCACGGGAACAATTTATTCACCAGAGACTTAGATTGGTACAAAGTCCCTAACTTGATCCACAAAGTCTTCGACGTAGCTTCCCCGGATACATTCAACAATACCGAATCTGAGATACACAATTGTATTGTGCTCTTTGCCTTCCGATCCAACTTTTCCCAGTCTTCATCTGAAATTTTCGTTGGTTTAGTACCTAGATCTACCACGATCCACTGATATTTATCCACCAACAGAACTTCCATCTTGAGCTTCCACAACTCAAAACTCTGACTATTAAATTTTTTGATCTCTATCTTTCCACTACTCACCATCTTATTTCACCGCAAGAATCTATCTTATAGATCTCCTACTGAACAAGGTCTACCACAGGCCCGAGAAAAAAACCCCTTAGCAACAAAGGCGTCCCCTTGAGGCCGAAAAAACTCTGATACCAAATGTAGGTTTTAACCCTGTACACAAATTATCTGTAAATGATTTCTTAAAAAAAAGAAAAAAAAAAATAATAGCGAGAGCATAAAACATAAAAATATATATACACAAATATTTTTCCCTTGGATCCCAAATCGGGACTACCAGCTTGATTTTTCATTATTATTCCTTTTAGTGTTACAACACATATATATACATGTCAGAGCATTTATAAACTCCAATTCATTAACCCTGGATTATAAAATAATCGTAGTTCCCTTAACTGGATCTACAAAATACCAGGGGTCGAAAACCATCATGCCCCAAAACCATGTGAAAACCCATGCACAAAACCATAGGCGGGTCCACCCACCTAAAATAGGGTGCAAAAAAAATTTCCTAGGGCCTTGCCCTAGACCCCGCACAGGGGGCTACCCACCCCCTGCGAACCCCTGAACAGGGGGGGTTGTCGCCCCTCCTATGACTCCCCCGCATGTGTGCCTATTCATGGAAAGAATATAACACACATCCAAAAAAAAAATTGATAATAACTTCCTTAAGCCAAACAAATTCCCGACAAACTTTGCTTGCAACAACATACTTAACTTCAACACTACTCAGAGCAATTGTATCTTTCTTTCTACTAATTCATGAGACCATGGAATATCCCAAGATGAAACATCCACCTATTTTTCTCCCTCCATCAGTCTCACTACCACCCGAATCAGAATCTGTATATGCCTGAGTTGGATCTCATTACCATTGTACCAGAGGAAGTGATGAATAGTTACAAAAAAAGATCTTAGGATATTCTTGGCTGCAATCCAATGATCATGTTTTGGATCCATTTGAAATTGATCGAGGACATTTACTACAAAACAAATTTTTGGTCTCATCACTAGTAGAAAATGATGAAATTAGTGACTAGGTGACTACAAATGTTAGTCACCGCATTATTTCAAGTGAATTACTAATAAATTTGATAAATTTTAAGTGACCGAACTAAAAATGACTAACTTAAACGACTAATTTATTTTAGGGATAAAATATATGACTAGATAATCAATGACCAAACTAAAAGCAACTAGCTATAATGTCTAATTTAATCGAGGACTAAAATATATGACTAGATAATAAGTGACAAAATTAATAATGATTAATGTAAATGACTATTATAGTCTAGGAATAAAAATATGACCAAATAAAAAATACAACAAGTATATGAATTAGTCATTTCGCATGTTTACCAAATACATCAAGGACCTAATCAACTATTTGTAGTAAGTAGGAACCACCAATCTAGAATATGAACTCCTCAACTTCTTTAGATTAGTAATCATAGGATTCGTCATAAGCTTGCTACCCATCATGCCAATTTTTTGAAGAATCTTGATCACATATTTCCCTTAACCAAGATATATTTCACATAGCTTCTACCAAACTTCTAGTCCCAAGTAGTAATGCATAATCCCAAGATCCTTCATATCAAACTCGACTACTAAGGAATTCGATGCTCTACACCTGTAACAAAGTAGATAATCCACATACAATAGTATGATAAATTGTTTGAACTAGACCACCTTGATGTATAGGTTGGTATCCACATAAATCTTGGTATAACTACGCCTTAGTAGGTATGCATCCATTCTTGCATGCCAAGCTTTAGGTGCTTTTTTTAAGTCATATAGAGCTTTATTCAGTATGTAGACATGAGTTTCCTTCTGATTTATCTCAAATCCTTGAGGTTTCTCAATGTAAACCTCTTCATCAATATTCTCATTCAGAAAAGTTTTCTTAACAACCATTTGATGGACGTTCGGTCCCATATTAGCGACCAAAGAAAAAAGTGATCTAATTGTTGTATATCTAGACGTTGGAACAAAGGTTTCTTCGTAATTAATACCTTCTTTCTGTGAGAAGCCTCTTGCTACAAACCTTGATTTATATTTATCAATGCTCCCATACACAACATGATTTATCTTATATATTCATTTTGAAGTGACTATTTATTTGTCATTTGTCTTAGGAATGATTTCCTAGACATCATTCTTCATAATTGAATGGTACTCTTTCTATATTGCATTACTCAAATCTTGACTTTTATTTGCATATTCATAAGAGGATGATTCATCTTCAATGAGCTTCGTCATATATGTTGCATATCTAGAATATATTTTTGGTATTTTACTTTATCTAAAGATCCCATTTGTTGCGTGTCCTTCTGATTCTTGTAGAATAGCTCAACCAAGAAGGCCTCTTCTGATTTTCAGGAATAATCACTTATTGCACATGCTCACTATGACCTTCAACATATTGAGTCTGATATTCATCATCATGGTCCCTTGAGATATCCTCAAATATAGGTATATCATCTTCATCAGAATCGAATAGAACATATTTTGATTTCTTGTAGGCTATAATTTCATTAATGATGACATCCCTACTTACTTCGATCCGACGATCCTCCTTGATATATATTTTATAATATTTTGATGATGCATTGTTGGAGCAGGGTCCCCTGACTTCAATTTTGATATTTTTTTAATATTCTGTAATAGTTTAGTCTGGCGCAGGGGCTTTGGGGTGGGTCAAAGCCCCTAATGAATTATAATGGGTGAAAGGGTAGACCAAGGGGCCACAAACCAATGTTTATAGACCATAGAGTAGTGCATTCTAAGATAGTATAAATAGATGAATAGATCGAGTACAGAAGTAGGTTTTGGAATAATTTTGAATGAGAATATTGAATTGGTGATACTTTTGGGTGGACTTGTTTGGGTAAGGGCACCTGCTGGCTATGTTCGGGGAGACCCTAGTCCGACTGTGTGTGGACCCCGCTGGCTGTGTGAAAGGGTATGTAGAAGAGTCTGTAAGTGGAATTTGAATCATTAATGAATGAGAAGACATTTTGCTGATATTGGAATATCTCTGTGTTCTGTGATGTGTTGCGCTGCCTGTTAATTTCATCTTATTTTGATGTTATCTCTGCAATAGTAACTATTTATTATAGATTAAGTGCATACCTATAATAAATGATCAGAAGAACAATGGATGCATAGATCTGAGTTATATTGCTCATGTTAAGTAATTATCGTATGATTTACGGGATGTGCAAGTTATGTTGTTGCGAATATTGTTAAGGGTTTTTGGTTAGGGCTTCCTCAGCGCATGCCTATTTAGATCTGAAGGTGCCCACTTCATTAAATATCTCTCTCTCAAGGTGTGGAAACCTAGTTCCAGCACCCTCCCATACTACTTTAGGTGAGACCTTGACCTACACAAGCAGGCCATTGCTGAAAGGGCCAGTAGTATAGGGGTTTATTGGTTAACCTCAAGTCTGAACATGGGTCAAGACCCCTCAGACCAACAAATGGTTCCATTGCTGGGACCTGAAGAATTTTGAGAGACAGACCAGGTGATGAGTCAGGGTTTATGGCATCTGGAAAAATATGAAATCGAAGAGTGGTTATGTTGTGGTTCCCATGATTTGGCAGATTTGGAAATACCAAATGATGAGAAAACATCAAACGACTTTTAGATCTCATGATATAGCCCTCTTGGATCCAAAGAGGGATATCTCTATAAATGCAAAGAATGATATGTATTTAAGTTCAGATTATGGTATTAGGCTAGGTATGAAGCACAAGGGTTTTTGATTTGTTTGTTTGGTTGGAGATCATTAACTAAGAAGGTTATGGAAATGGAAAAGGAACAGAGTAGCAGGATGTTTCAACATGGGAAAATAGGTCAAGAGAAGTGCCAATCCATTGGGCTATGGAGTCATAAAAGGGTTTACTTGCATAACAACCATCCAAGGGTTTCCATAGGGCAAGTCATGTATACCAAAGGATCTCTTTAGATAGGTAGTGAGATGGAACATTAAGAATGGGTGAAAGGAAAGAAACCAGAGTGCAGCTTAAGATTAGGTAAGGACTTTGAACCTATATTTCTTTGACACACTTCAAAGGAAACTCTCGGTAATGACACAAAGGGTAGCTTAAGATTAGGTCAGATGTAATTTAAATCCAGACCTGCTTTCAGCATACTCTCAAGGAAGACAATCCAGCAGTCCTCATAACCACTTTCAGTATAGTAGAAAACATTTAAGATTTAAACACAGAGTAAGGCCTAAGATCAGAGAAATACTTTTAACCTTCAATGCTTTGACACTAACTCAGAGGGATCTTAGATAGGCTAACTGTTGGAAAAGGAACCTAGTGAGACAAGGCTAACTCTAATCTCCCAGTTTCCCAATTCTTTTAGATGAATCCAGTCAAGAACATCTAAGAAACACACTCTAAATTCATCCATCAGTAAGCATGGGCAAGCCAACTTCTTTGACTGGGTAAATTATATTGAATTTGTTCTTAGATACACAATTAGAGGAAAAAATAAAGATAAAGATTTAACAGTGAGACTTATGGTACTTCCAATAGTATGTCCTAATCTATGCTTGTTGTTATTTATCAGAGAATAATGGAAAATATGTAAAAACATGAAAGGAGACAATTACAGTAAGGAAAACATCACCAATAATATAGACAAGGATCCTGTGAATCTGCTTGTTCAATTGATGTGCAAAACCAGTCACATATTTTGATTCCAATGGCTCTTTAAAGTCCAGACTTCTCTTCCCAGCCTGCTATATTACAAAATACTAAGCTAATTTCCCTCACTAACAATTCTACAACTAATTGAATCCCCAACCACCAACAACCAATTTTCAATGAATACTTATAGGGGAAAGAAGAGGCGTATTAGTAGATATGAGTTTAAATGATTCATTAAGACAAAGGGGAGGAAGTATTGATGCCCACTCTGCTTAATGGCTCTGCATTGACTATGTGTACTCTTTAGGCTATTTCAGAAGTCCTTTTTCAGGTTGATAATAACCTCAGGTATGTTCTTTGAAGTAATTTATGACTGTAGGTACTCTGTTTTATCTTTTGTGACAAGTATGGTGACAGAGGGTCTTTCTAGTCTTCCATACTTCCATAACTACTGTCCTGGCATCTTCAGAAACTTCTGTCAGTAAAATAATAGTTCTGGTGTTTGATGGAACATGGAAGAGGATGTGTGATTAGTCCTTCTTGGAGAAAAGGAAATTCTGTTGATATGAAAGCACTGATATAGCTTGTTTATGTGCTTCAGGCTTCATTAAGCCTCCTTGATCATCTTCGATCTTTTATCTATGTCCTTATCCTTTTAATCATTGGATTATATGTGTTAAGTCTTCAATCATTAGGCATTAATCTTTTGATTCTCTCGTTGATACACTTTGCTGCTTCAACTGATAGTCTTTCTGCGCTCTAAATCATCATGGTGGTGACTGTGAAAATAGTGTGAATTCATAGCTCTTTGGAACCTACAAAACACAATAAAAATGTTATAAATACCAGCGGAAGTGGGGAAGGATTGCTTCAGAGGCTCGTGAATATGGAGGGACAATGACGAAAATAGTGAGCGTAGCGGAAAAATGTGGAAAAAACACTGGCAAAGCAACTAAACAGTTGTTTTGGAAGTTTGGGTGCGAGGATGAACTGGGACCGTTAGATCAGGATGATCTATGGTGGAGATCGTCCAATGAAGTCTTTTGAGGGGTTATATGAATGGAGGAAGGAATGAAATGCGATATAATGTGAGCCGTTCGATTATAATAATCGACGGTCCAGATCTTTCGATGGGATCATATGAGAGAATGGGTAAATAACAAATGGACGGGAATGAAATTAAGTCATGACCGTTCGATATCAGAGATCAACGGTCGGGATTAAAAGAGGAATTATGCTACGGAGGGTGGTAAGGCGGAAAACCGGAATGGTTTTCACATAGCGTTGAAGTGGTTTTAGAATTTGTCCAAAAAAAACACGATACCATACACTGATTGCCACATGGAAAACCAAAACCGCCCATTTCGCATTTTTTTTGAAGTGTTAAGCCTTGGGCGTAGAAAAAACACGAAATGAAATAGTGATCATTGGATCTGGGACCTCAGATCTGACAGTGCAGAAGAAACGCGATAGGAGGTAAGATGCACGGGTAGAACAGGCCAGTGGGGTCAATGGCGGGTTAAATCCTGACCGTTGGATCTTGGGAACGAACGGTCAAGATCTGTTGATGGGGAGAAATGAGAAGGGTGGGGTTTGAAAATCAGAAGAAATGTGGACTATCCGATCAAGCTCGATCCATAGCTGAGATTCAATCAGAGGTCGGGATGGTGAAAAGTTATGAGCGGAGCGTGATGAGATCCTAGCCGTTGGTTCTTGTGGATTCAACGGTCCAGATCAAATCGGCAGATACGATGACGGGGGGCTGTGAACAAGGTGCGATTGAATACTGACCATTGGTTCTTTTGGATTCAACTGTGGATATTAAATCGCATGCTCGACATCGGAGGGGGAAAGCAGACGAGACTTTTGAATCTGTGATGTGCGATTGAGCAATGGCTGTTGGATCGGCAGGATGATCAACGATCAGGATTAAATCGGAGGGGGAATGATGGAGGGCACAAGGGTGGAGCGAGATTGAATCCTAGCCTTTGGTTCTTGTGGATTCAACGGTCAGGATTGAATCAGAGGATCGAAGTAATGAGTGAAGCAGAGGGCTGATGCACTGGCCGTCAGATTGGAAAAGATCGACGATGGAGATATAATCGTGGACCGGCAAAGAAAAAGGTCCATTTCATCAGAGAATTTGAATAACAAAGGAAAATTCGGAATGAAGGGAACTCCGATTGTGATTAGCACCTTAGGGTTAGCACTTGGTCATAGGCGCGGTTACATGCGGAGGAAAGGGTTAAGGGCTAAGCCAGAAGGGACTTAAGGCCTAAATGTAAAAATGAGTGTTTTAGGCCTAAAATTAGTGTTTTTCAAGCCAAATGAGGGGTTTCGGTAGATACAAAAGAGGATTTTAAAACCAAATAAAGGGCAGTATATGGTTTAAAAGGGGGTTTAGGAGGATTTAGAGGCTAAATGGAGGGTTAGAGAGGAATTTTGAGAAGGAAATAAGGGTGAAAAATGGGGACTTTTGTGAGTAAAAAAACAAGGGGAATGGAGGCCTTTTTGAGAGCAGCTTCTTTCACAACAGCAGGGTTCTTCAATGGACACAGCAGTGAGGATTCTTTAAATGATAGAAAACACATGGAGGCTTCAAGAATGATAGATTTACAAAGGAAATATCTCTCTTGAAGACTCAGAACATATTTAGCCACCTGTTTTCTTGCCAAAATTTTATAGGTGGCTAACAGGTTTGAAAAATAGATCCAAGAGTTTGCCCTAAAATAAAAAAGGAGTAAGAAGTTGACTGCTGAAAAGTGGAAGAATAAGTATATCTTCAGAGCAGTGCACAAGATCTTCTTCATGATCTTCACACACAAGTTGCAGGATTTGTTGTCAATATTGGTAGAGTTCCATACCTGTTGGAAGAATGATAGGGTTAAGCAGTGGACCCCTGAATTAATCTAACAGTTGGAAAGGACTAATAACAAAATAACCTAGACCGTGGATCACTGGGTTGATTGAATCTTGGGTGGATTTGTGACAAAAATTGTGATAGATCAGTTTGTATCATACCCTGAAGCTGAGAGAATATTGTTAAAGGGTTTGAGAGGAAAGTTCCTACAGACGTTGCATTTGCTGATTAAGATACTCTTGAGTGAAAAGGGTGTTATGTGTAGCCACACTGAGTGAATGAACTATGAACATATTTAAAGTACCATGCAGAGTGAGAAGTATTACAGGATCAACCATAAGAGGGAAAGAGTTGCATATATCCCTCTGAGAGATCCGTCGAACCTAGAAAATGTGGCTACACATGCTGCAAGTAGCCCTCTTGTTATGTTGTATTCGAATCCGCTTAAGACTCAGACATCTCCTACACCACCGCCACCCCCACCTGCTGACGATATGGTTGCGCACATGAAGCTACCCACCTTTAAGGGTTTGGGGGATGAGGATATGGATCAATTATGGTTTGTGGATGATGTAGTATGGGATTCGCAGAACTTTAATACTGATGCTATAAAAATAGCATAGTTGGCCATGGCTTTTGAAGGTTGAGCGCTAGACTAGTTTATGGGATACCTGAAACAAATCATTGCTCAAAATGCCGCTCCCCCTACTATTGATGATATTAAGAAGGAACTAAAGAAGGAATTCAAAAATATGAAGTACTATGCATAATTAGTAGTAGAGATAAAAGACTTCAAGCAAGGAGCAAAGGGGTCAGTCTGGGAAGCCGATCAGCGGCTGAAGAAAGTCATCAGTGATGGGGGATTTGTTTATGACGAGAAGCAGCATAAGGAATGGTCCATTGCCATGCTATTACCGCATCTGTGTGGACCTATGGGTTAGCAGTA
The DNA here is from genome assembly GCA_034641835.2 of Pinus albicaulis. Lineage (NCBI taxonomy): Eukaryota > Viridiplantae > Streptophyta > Pinopsida > Pinales > Pinaceae > Pinus > Pinus albicaulis. Next base: position 87,323,432 of record CM076570.1, read on the forward strand.
GATCGATTCAGAGGAAGAAGCCCTCGAAATTTCTATGAAGCTAGAGGTTGTGCCGAGGGACGATACCCAAATTGGAGCACTACAGATCCAGAGCCAATTAGAGGCGATACATTTAGAAATTCAGAATTTACGGACAGACCAAGGTAAAGAAGATAGCACATATTTTTGGTATATTCTTTGCAAAGGAGTGGGCCACAAAAAATATCAGTGCCCTGTGTTTACAAATTACCTAAGGGCCGAAGGACCAAATCCACTGTGCCCTAGGGAGGTTGGAGGGCCCAGAAACCCCATTCTGTGATGTGTTGATTTTCGGGTAGTCATCCAGCACGATACTGACCATTTCCCAAGGCTGGGAGCCTATGTGCTATAATTGAAGTAACATTATTGCATATTCTGTGCCTTAGTTGGCCATGATAAGCACCACTGCCGAACGTATGAGTCGATGATAGACAATGCAAACATGTACAAAGTGAAAGTTGAGACCTCTTCACCAACATCTCCCTCTAGACGAAGTGGATCCCCGACAAGAGGAAGGGGGGGAGAGGAGACATAGGCCTAGGAAGAGGCCAATTGATCTGCTATAACTATGGAGGTCCAAGACACTACGCATGTGATTTCCCTAACCCTGCACAAAATTCCTATAGTTACTATAGGAAATTTAACCACGTAATAGAATAATGTCCCATTCTGCTGGCTAAGATGAAGGAAAAGCATCAAACACCTACGTAGAATGTGAAAATTGTCAAAGCTGAGCCACACGATGATGGACCTAGTGTAAATGCAATAACTTGCAGTGGTATGGCCACTGGAGGACCTGCGGAGCAAGCTGCTATAGAGTCATGGATCAGAAAGGAAACTGAAAAAAAGGAAGGTCTAGATATGAACAAAGAAAAGGAAAATTTTATAGAGGCTAGAAAGGATTTTGTTACAACGGAAGCATCAATATCAAAGGCTGCCATGGATCCAAAGGCTGATGAAGCAGTTAAACCATTCCTTCAAGCATGTATAAAGTTATTGCACAAATAGAAGGTGGTAGAGAATCTCCAAGAATTGATAGATATTTGAGCAGAAAAGGAAGCCCCTCAAAGGGAGATTAAGGATGTAAACAAAATTTATAAGAACAAGAAGAGGACCGGTCAGGAGATATGTATGACTATGTAGATCAGAGACTATGAGATGGATCAGGTCATATTGGATCTGAGATCGGATGCCAATGTCTTACCCAATAAAACCTGGCAAAGGATGGGAGAGCCCAAATTGGAATGGTCCACCATTCAATTAAGGATGGCTAACCAAAAAAATATAATTCCACTGGGAAGGCCGCCTAAGTTTGTGGTAGACATTGCGGGAGTTAAGGTATATGCAGACTTTGAAGTAATCTATATTTTGGATGATGCAAACCCTTACCCAACACTATTAGGAATGGATTGGGCTATTGACATGGGAGGGATCATCAACTTAAAAAGGATGAGCTTGATCTTTGAAAATGATGGTACGCGAGTCATAGTCCCTCTAGATCTAGTTGAAGGTGAAAGATATACAAAGACGATGCATGATGAGGAGGACGTTGACCATATCTACAAGCTGAATCCGCAAGACGAGGATTGGGTGAATCCTATAATGGATGGCATGTTAAACTGGGAAAAATATAGTTCATGTTTCTCATATTCATATGGCGAGATGGAAAACTGGAAAAACCAGTTGCATGACATATCTACGCTACACTGCCTCAAGATCACAAAGTGCTTCTGGTTCATCTCTTCAAAGGTAAGATAAATACCTTACTTTGATGGTTCTAGTAGTGTTAAGGAGTTTCTTAAAGCATTAGAAAAATATGTCCTTGAGGAACAAATATTCTGGGTACTCGTTTTGGCCATGCACGCCACCCCTATGCGATGGTGGGAAACACACAAGGGGGCTTTCTTGGACTGGGAGGAATGTCAAAAGATGATGATCCTACGGTTTGAATCCCTAGTCAACACCCCCAGCCTAGTCAACACTTCCCTACAATCATTTTCTGTCGTGGTCTCCCACACTTGCTAGTGATGGAGGGCAGGAATGAGACCTGGAATGAATGGGTCAATATGTTTATTCATGCATTAGGGGCAGTCCCCACCACCTAGTATTTATATACAAAGCTTCACCAACATACTCGCCATTGGGAAACAATGACGGAGGATTTCGTGGCAACGTTCGGCTTAGTTAGAGGGTTGGAGAGATTGGATGAAGCCCTGCAAGATATAGATTCTTTTGTCTTTGATGAATCTTTGCCTCGAAAGGAATGCGCTGCGCCAGCTTGGGATGTGCAGATGCAGGATATTGTCAATTGTAGAAATTTTTCAATAAAGGACTGTGACAAGGATCCCTGGAATATCACAATCCTAAAATCATAAGGAGAGTGCGCAGTTGCAAGAACCATATTGTAGACAATAGACGTTACCAAACCATTAAAGCTGAAGGAAGTCAACATTTGGACGGAAGAGAAACCCAAGTTCACCAAAATTGAGAATTAATTGGATGATGGTACTATTGGAAAGATTGCGGAGCTACTGATCAAACATCAGGACCTATTTCCTACAAATTTCTCCAAACTCAAGTTAATTGTAGGAGATTTGGGTGTGATGAAGATCACCTTGAAGCCAAATGCACGTCCTGTTAAGCATCGACCCTATCGGTTGAACCCTAAGTATAAGTAGAAAGTCAAGGAGGAAATAGATAAGATGGTGGCCATAGGTATCATTGAGCGAGTAGAGCAGTCTGATTGGGTAAGCCCAATGGTAGTCCAAGAAAAGAAGACCAAAGGAGAAATAAGGTTCTGTGTAGACCTGCACAAGCTGAATGATGCCTACGTGCATGATCCCTTCCCTATGCCATTCTGTGATGAAATCCTAGATAACGTGGGAGGTCAAGAATCATACTCATTCACTGATGGGTTCTCAAGGTACCATCAGATCAAAATTTCACCTGAAGACCGCAACAATACAACCTTCGCAATCGAATGGGGCTCCTTCGAGTACATTGTCATGCCATTCAGACTAAGGAATACCCCTGCCATTTTATTGCACGTAGTTGTGGCTGTATTCAAAGAATTCATCCATAAGTTTCTGGAAGTATATTTTGATGATTGGACAGTATTAATATTGGTAAAGAAGCATGTGTCGAACATGCGCATGATGTTGGATACTTGTAGAAAACACCAAATTTCGCTAAACCTAAAGAAGTGCATATTATGTGTACCTTTTGGAATTTTGTTGTGGCACATCATATGTCAGCAGGGATTTATGGTTGACCTAGCCAAGCTTGTGGTTATCATCAACCTAGCAGTCCCCACCAATTGTTGAACCTCATAATTGTCCTTTCTCTGACATCCTCTCTCATCACTTTTCCTCACCTTTTCATAAGTCCATACACTCCAATCAATGATTAATGTCATGTTTTATTTCAGGGAATGAATTTTAATGATTTATATGTTATATTACGATGTCATTTTTATTTGAATGGATTTTTGTAACTCAACTAAAGAATGCAGCCTATTCTATAGCTAATTTTTCTTTCCGCGGCTAATTTAATGGTTTGATAGGTTCCAAGGAGCAAATAAAGGAATCAGCCACATGGGAATCTCCAGAATGATCCACATATGGATTTCATCCTATCCACTTGGTCGAAATCGATTGAAAAGGGTGCCTATGATTGTGGTCAAAGTCCGGTCAAAGGACGTAAGCCGAGAGCGAAGAAATCTTGATTTGATTTGAAGTATAAAATCAAGAGTTAACGAGTTAGATTTTAAATCTGTGTTTCGATTGTAATCACCATCTGTAGGCATAATTAGCTCCTCACAGTTATTGTTTAAATATCAGTTATGCAAAGACCGAAGACAGTCATAATTTCTGAAAAACGTTGTGTATGCTTTAAACTCTGTTCTTTTTCATAATACAAGGATCATGTTCGTGGTTCCAATTTTTTCTTAATGTGTACATAATCAGCTAGGATCTCGACCTATTCTATTGCAGAGGGACCCTGCATAGGAGGAGGTTTTTCATTAGTTATTTTAGATTCATTATTTTATTTGTTTTGTCAATTCACAAGTAGATTAATATAGTGTTGTGGATTTTAGATCAATATCATAGATTCAAATTATGAATGTTTTCTTAGCATCAATGTTAGAATGACTGTGTAATATTTTCTTTCCAAAACATCTCAAGAAGGTAAATTCATCTATTTTCCAATTGGATTATGTTTGAGGCAATTGAGCTCATAGTTTTTTAGTTTCCTTTCATGTTCTTACATTACTTTCTTAGATCAGATCCTCAGTTAATTGTATAATTGGATGCTCCTAAAGATTAGGCCAAGAAGGTGACTTGTCATACTTCCAAATTGGGTGCTTGAGTGTTTAACCAACGCAATAATTGAGTTTTCCTTTACATTCTTTTAAACTGCTTTCCTAAATTAAGATTCTTAGTTAATTATATAATTGGATGCTCCCAAATATCAGGCCAAGTGTAATATTCCCAATTAGTCATGAGCTAATTGGAATATTTAATTTTGTTTTATTCCTTTGTTTAAAGAATAAGAGGGCAAAGGAGGTCCATATTTCTCCTTAATAATTAATAAATCAATTCCAAATGTGAAAGAGACAAATATTGGCAGCTTAATTGAAGCACCCTTTGTGTGAAAGGGGAAAAATCACTTTGACTGGGTCAAACTTGACCAAATATACAGTGTTGTCATGAAGGAGTGGCCATCAATGATGTACAACGCAATTTTAGATGGAGATGCAATGTGTGAATGTAGTGATATTTTTGAATGGGGCTTAGGGTTTGCAAGCTCATATTCTATTTAAGGAAGAGGATGGAATCCATATGAAGGTTGTTGACGTATATGATATTTTTGAATAATGGTTTGTTTAGACATATATCTTTCTCTTGCTGTTTAGCTGAGATAAAGTGTTGTTTAGCACAGGGTGTTCCTGATCAGGAATCCCACCTCTTCCATTGAGTAGATCTTGGAGGAGTCTTGCACTACATTATCCACTATCTAGCTTAAGGATAAACTTCTTCTTTCAACTACAATGCAAATTCTGTTGAGGGTTTGGTTGTTTTGGCAAGTTGCAGCAAGTGGAGACTAGATCTCTAGATCCAGGCCATTTCAGTGCTCCTTTTCAGTGGAGGAGGTTTCCACTTCATTGGGAGGATATTATTGGAGGGAATTGAGCTCATTTTCATATCTTGGCATTATGCCAACCTTATTTTGATCCCTACAGTGCAATTTACTTCCAGATCTACGTTATTTCTGTAGGTGGAGTTGCAGGGTGGTTTAGCACACCATTTGGAGAGCTGGTTTTCAAGTGATGGGGATATGCCTTTCATTTTGAAGATCTATTGGAGGAGGTTATTGTATTGATAATATCAGATTAGTCACACTTTCCATATCTATATTTTTCAGTAGATCTGCAGTCTTAGATCTCAGATCTACAACTTGTACTTGGTGTTTTGCTAAAAACCCTTGAGGGGTTCTTTAGAGGAGCTAGTATAGTGCATGGATCTGATATAGATCTAAATTTTGAGGCACATATCAGCTCTATATCTGATTTATAATATAATACTATTGCAGAGCCAATAAAATAACACTGTAAGGGTTTTCCATCTTTAATACATGGTTGCAACACCTCTTATTTCATGATTTTTGTCCATTGGAGGCTTGTATTTCCTGTTATGCATCTAATGGCCCATTTCTTATGTATATTTTTCTTCTGTAATAACATATGAAAGGTCTCAATATTGGAATCTTTCTTCATTAACAAGGATCTACGTTATCATTCCATCATTTTGCACTATATTCCTGCTTTTCCCATTTTGGAATATTACAGTGGTATCAGAGCATCATATTGGCACAGCCTGTGCATTCTAAAAGCCAATATGTCATCTTAAGAAGGAGAGCCTCTTACTGATAAAGAGAAGAGGTATCATAAGAGAAGACACAGAAGGTTTGATTATACTGATGAGAAAGAAGAGAAGGGTAAAACCCCTTTATCTGGAGGTGAAGATGAAGAGAAGGAGTTTCCTAAAATCCTTCTTAAAGCCATGCAAGACATTGCTAGAGAGATCAAAGAGATGAGAATGGATAGATTCAAGGAATCCCCTAAAGTATTTCATCATGGAGAAGGCTCTGGCATGTCTCATCACTGGAATGATAAACCAGTGCATCAACCACAAGTTTCCCAATGCTCTACTATGCCTATATTTTTGGTTGTGGGAAATGAAGGGTTTCAGGAGAAAGAATCCCTTGAATACTATTTAATGGAATATGAATCTCAAACTCAGAGGTTAAAAGATCACTTGATTTTTCAGGAGTTCTTTAAAGTGAAGGAAAATAGAAGACCAAGGAATCATCATAGAAGACGTGGATTCATTCAGAATCATGATCAACACCATACTATGGGCAGATTATTTTTACCCAATTTTGATGGGTCACCCAAGTGTACTGCCAAATCCTAGGTAGGAAAAATTGACATCTACTTTCAGTTGAAAAAGGTTCTAGAATGGAAGCCATTAAGATTGCAGTGCTGCAATTTGAAGGTGAAGCACATGACTGGTGGTTCCATGGCTTGTCTACATTGGGTCATGCCAATGTGACTACTTATTTAGAGTTCACTAGAAGGCTGGTGGAAAGATTTGATAGAAGAGATATAGAAGCACCCTTCATGAGCCTTGCAAAGTTGAAACAATCAGGTAACACAAAAACTTACATCTCTGAATTTTTAAGACTTTATGTTATGGTTCCTGATTTGTCTACAGCAAGAAGGGTGTACATGTTCATTGATGGGTTAGATGGACCTCTTCATGGGTTGGTTAAGTCTACCAAGCCCATTACCCTACATGATTCCATTGAAAGGGCTAGAGACATTCAAGATGCCTTGCCAAAAGCAAAGGCAACGTTTCAGCATAAGCCTTCTTTTCCATCAAAGGGAAAAGAATAAAATGCTGCTCCTTCAAAGGAGAGTCAATACAAAAAACATCTTGATGATAATGTCCGGAGAGATATAAGAAGAAGGAAGCTTTGCTTCACTTACCAATAATCTTAGGGACCTGGACATAGATGTGCAGCTAGAAAATCACATTACTTAGAGGTCTTCTTAGATAATGAGGAGGAAGAGGAAGATGAACCAAGAAGAGGTCACAACGCTGACACTACACGAGATGAACCAACACCATCAGGAGATGGGAATGGAGGATTTTCTCCTATTGGAGGGGCTCTTGCATATTTGAGAGGAGTACCTAAGTACTTGACCTTAAGAGTTCAAGGTTCTATCTTGAATTAGAGGGTTTTTGTTTTGGTTGATAGTGGGGATACCCACAATTTTATTGATGCCCAACTAGTGCAAAGGAGGGAAATACCCACTGATGCATTTGAGGGATTCTCTGTTTTGGTCCCAGGAGATAGAAAAATGCAATGCATGCATCATGTTCCATCATTATCAATCACCATGGGAACATATACATTGATTGATCACTTCTTTGTGGTTGACATACCTGACACCAATGTGATATTGGGTGTTCAATACATGATTACTTTGGGAAAAGTCACGACTAATAGGGAGGCTTTGCAGATGGAATAGGTGGATAAAAAGAGTGGTAAGACCCAAATGATCAAAGGCATGCATACATATCCCTCACATACAACCTACACACAGAAATCAGATATGGATTTGCGCAGTGGAAGTAAGAACCTTACAGTCCCATCTATTATGCTTATGAGATTGTTGCATGAGACACTATTATCTAGTGGCAAACCACCTAGGAGGCCACCTGATCCATGTTTGGTGAGATATATCACACAATATGATGCTCCAATCATATATCCAGGAGGGATGGGAGCATTGGAAGGCAATGATACAGCGCTGGGAGCCTTGAGTAGGCTCAAGGAGGAGGGAGATCTTCTCCCAACATCATCATTACCCACTCTCATTTCAGATTCTGCGTTGTGGGAGGAGAAGGATGGAAGGAATGACCTTCCATCATGTAACTTTTGCATGGGATATTTCAAGGAGGAGGGAAACCATATGAAATACATATATGTTGATAGATCATCAGCGCTGTCACTATGGGAGATTGATCCATACTGGAAATCCCAACTGCTGGTGGATTATTCCAAGGATCTTCACACTTTCATGATACTTGATGACCAACTACAAGAAGAGGGCTATTCATTCCAAGAAGGAGTCATATATTATCATGATAGGATATTCTTATCTAGAGCCTCCAAGATCAAGGAGAAGTTGCTACAAAGGGCCTATGAAGAGTTCTTTTTCAGCCACACATATTCCATGAGATTCTACAACATCATCATGAGAAGCTACACTTGGAAGGGATTTGAGGGAGAACTATATCAGAATTTTCAAAGATGCATGAACCATGTGGAGATAGGGCAACAACATAACTCTATAAAGGAGTTAATTCATCCATATCTTTCTCTTCTTGAGAGAAGAGATAGATCTATGCACCACTCCATTTGTTTAAGGAGGAATTTTGGTGAAGAATATGCTCATGTAAATAATGTTTCATTTGATTATTGTTTGCATTATTTCACCATGTATATGCAGGACATAACTCCAAGAAGGATTAATATACCTTATTAACTTCATGGCCAACTTTGGGCCCAAAAATTTCTAAACACGGCCACTCCCTTGGAGGACAAAGGGAGATTTTGTTTCATGATGGGTGCACTCCTAAAGCACCAAATATATGTCACACTTTCAGCCATGGTGAGATGACTTGGGCAACAAGTAAGTGGTGGGGAAACCACTTACCACATCATGATCTGATGCTTCCACATGTGAGACTATGACCCACCTCCATATGCACAAATTTATGTTTCTATGTATGTAGTTTTGTTCCCATACATTGATGATGTACTTGTACTTTTTATGGGAATGTGTGGAGGGAGGATGTGAGGTATGTATGTGCCCTATGGGATGGAAATTATCCATGTACCTTATGCTACACGTTCCAAGGAGAACATTGGGCATACCATGTTTGTTTCATTTGAGCTATTGTCCCCTTATGGGATGGATTATTTACATCTCATGAGAACTTTGGAGGAGAAATTCATGGAGGGATGGATTGTTGAACACTTAGCTTATGAGGAAAGATGATCACATATTTGTGTCACCAATGGAGGAAGGAAAGAGTTGCAGCACTAACCTTGTCAGTTGCTTGAGGACAAGCAACATTTGGGAAGGGAGGACTATAATATTCCCAATTAGTCATGAGCTAATTGGAATATTCAATTATGTTTTAGTCCTTTATTTAAAGAATAAGAGGGCAAAGGAGTTCCATATTTCTCCTTAATAATAAATAAATCAATGCCAAATGTGAAAGAGACAAATCTTGGTAGCTTAATTGAAGCACCCTTGGTGTGAAAGGAGTTGGATCACTTTGACTGGGTCAACCTTGACCAAATCTACAACGTTGTCATGGAGGAGTGGCCATCAATGAGGTACAACGCAGTTTTAAATGGAGATGCAATGTGTGAATGTAGTGATATTTTTGGATGGGGCTTAGGGTTTGCAAGCTCATATTGTTTTTAAGGAAGAAGATGGAAGCCATATGAAGGTTGTTGATGTATATGATATTTCTGAATATATGGTTTGTTTAGACATATATCTTTCTCTTGTTGTTTAGCTAAGATAGAGTGATGTTTAGCACAAGGTGTTCCTGATCGGGAATCCCACCTCTTCCATTGAGTAGCTCTTTGAGGAGCCTTGCACTAAATTTTCCACTATATGGCTTAAGGCCAAGCTTCTTCTTTCAATTACAGTGCAGTTCCTGTTGAGGGTTTGGTTGTTTTTGCAAGTTGCAGCTAGTGGAGACTAGATCTTGAGATCTAGGCCATTTCAGTTCTCCTTTTCAGTGGAGGAGGTTTCCATTTCATTGGGAGGATAGTATTGGAGGGAATTGAGCTTATTTTCATATATTGGCATCATTCCAACCTTATTTTGATCCCTACAGTGTATTTTACTTCCAGATCTACATTATTTCTATAGGTGGAGTTGCAGGGTGGTTTAGCACACCATTTGGAGAGCTGGTTTTCAAGTGATGGGGATTTGCCTTTCACTTTGAAGATCTATTGGAGGAGGCTATTGTATTGATCATATAATATTAGCCACACTTTTCAGATCTATATTTTTCAGTAGATCTACAGTCTTATATCTCATATCTACAACTTGTACTTGGTGTTTTGTTGAAAAACCTTGAGGGGTTCTTTAGAGGAGCTTGTATAGTGCATGGATCTGATATAGATCTAACTTTTGAGGCACATATCAGCTATAAATATGATTTATAATCTAATACTATTTCATAGCCAATAAAATAATGTTGTAAGGGTTTTCCAGCTTTAATACATGGTTGTAGCACCTCTCATTGCATGATTTGTGTTCATTGGAGGCTTGTATTTCCTGTTATCCATCTTATGGCCCATTTCTTATGTATATTTTGATGCAATAATAACATATGAAAGGTCTCCATATTGGCCTATTGCTTCATTAATGAGGATTTGTGTTATTTTTCCATCATTTTGCACTATATTCCTGCTTTTCCCATTTTGGAATATTACACCAAGAAGGTGACTTGTCATACTTCCAAATTGGGTGTTAGAGTGTTTAACCTATGCAATAATTGAGTTTTAATTTACATGCTTTTAAACTATTTTCCTAGATTAATATTCTCAGTTAATTGTATAATTGGATGCTCCTAAATATCAGGCCAAGAAGGTGACTTGCCATACTTCCAAATTGGGTGCTCGAGTATTTAACCTATGCAATAATTGAGTTCTCCTTTACACGCTTTTAAATGCTTTCCTAGATTTAATTTTCAAAACTAAAATGTAATCGGTTTCTTTTACATCATGTCAAGAGGGTGACTATGTCATACTTCCATATTGAATGATGGGGTGATGGATCATACATTAGTTTCTTTTTCCTTTGAATCTGCTTTCATCTAGAATAACATTGCAATTTAACTTTTCAGTCATAAGATTTATATTTCAATCATGGAGTAGGATTAAATTTAATTTTGAAAGTCATTAGAATAGGTACTTTGTTTTTAGATCAGATTCTAACCATTTAAAAGTTTGATTCATTTTTATGTAAATTAGAATAGTTCAAGAACACTTCCTTTTCTTCCTTCTTTCAAAGTTAGTCTTACATATTTAAATTTCACTAGTTTCAGTTGATTCATTTCATAGTTTCATTTATTAAAATTAACATTTAGAAATAAAGAACAAAATCCCCCAAAAAAAAATAAAAATATATACAACAAAGCAAGAAGAAGGTCAACTAAGCACATATACTGCACCACACTTACCTCAGTCAATAATTTATGTTGGAAAATTTAAGCCATTAAATTGGCTAAACATTTTGGTGCCGTTTCCAGGGAAGTGTAATTAGGTAGCCTCATTTCTTACATCTAAAAAAATTTATATGCATAGAGAAAGATATTCTAGGGGTAGATTCATAGCTAGAGGCAGAAGTTTAATTCCAACAACACTTCTCACTCCCACCTAGACCACGTAGTGATACACCACCATCTCAAACTCATATTCCATACCTCACTGGACATAGACTTCCTAAAGTCTTAAGGTCAAAAATCCAATTAGGAGGATCTCCTACTTCATCCACTTAGGCAGTCTTAGAGGAAGAAAATCCTAGATCTACAACAGAAGGAGTAACCTTTTTCAGCTCTACAGGGGAACATATTTTAGCTGAAGAGTTAGAAATTCCTAGTGGAGAAGAAGAAGAAGAACCTTTCTTCAATATCCCATTTATAGAAGAACCAGAGGAAGAACAATTAACTTTACAAATAGAACCTTATATTAGCTTTGAGGAATCTATAATGGTAAGAAGAGGAGAAGGAGAAGGATAAATTCTAAATGGAGAAAATTTAATGTTTGGAAGAAGAGTTGGAGGGCGAGGTAGAGGGAACGAAGTAGGAGGTAGAAGAGGTAAAGAAAATAGAAGAAATAGGGAAAATGATAATTCTTTTGGATTTCCTATAATTGATGGGGATACAAATGCCAAAATGAAAAATATCTCACCTTATGTTCTTCTAAATTTCGATGGAATAAAGAGTGAATATCCAGAAACCTTTTTTTTTGAATTTGAAGTTTTGTGTAGATCTTATGATTACTTACAAGACTCCCAAAAAATTAAGCTATTTCCTTCAACACTCAAAGGAGTTGCTTTAAAATGGTTCATGAGTTTAGTCACATAGTCTATTAGGACATGGAATGAGATGAAAAGAGAATTTTTAGAAACATATTTGGATTATTGCATACCCATTAATCATAAGGATGAAATATTCAAAATGATGCAAAGAGAGGATGAGAATTTGGAGGATATAATTGAAAGATTCAATTATAACATAAAAAGACCTAAAATGGATAATTTAGATCGAGATACTTTAAAAGCTCTTTTGTTAAAATCCATTAGAGATGAGTGGATAGATATTCTTAACATGATGGGGAAGGGAGATATCTCTCAACTCCCATTACCTGAGATTGCTGATTTATGTATTCATCTCTCAAGGGAAAAATCAAAAGATGGGAAAAATCGAAGAGATCCTTCTCTTGCTAGAGTGAATAAATCTGCAATTGGAACAGTATGTAGGGCAGAAATTGGAAATATGCTTGATGAATTTAAAATAGATATTTTAGGGAATCTTAGTGAACAAATAGACACCCTTAAATTACAAAACAAGAAGAAAGCCGAGACTGATGCCATTAGGGGAATTTTGAGGTCTATAATGGGTCTCCTAAGAAAAATGCACAACCAAAACAAACTTTATAAGAACCAATAACATTCAAGATGATGATGTCAACCATGGGGGATGATTCACCATTTTTTAAGTAAAAGGGTACAAAGATTTAAAAATAATAAAATAATAAAACTACTTTTTCAACTCGTATTTTCAACTTATCTCCCAAAGTTTTTACTCAAATTTCAAGCAGGAGTAATCATTGAATGAAAAATTTAATTCCTCGTCCAACACGTACCCATCTTTCATACTTTTTATGGACCTTTCTACACGAAAAATGAGAAATACATGAAAAAATGTGATTACAATCACATTTCTCATGTATTTCTCATTTTTTATGTAGTAGGATCCATCGAAAGTATGCAACATGGGTACTCCTTGGATAAGGAATTAAATTTTTCATCCAACGAGTACTCCCGCTCAAAATTTGAGTAAACAATTTGGAAGATAAGTTGAAAATATGAGTTGAAAAAGTAGTTTTTTCTTTTTTTCCCTCTAAAATTTGATGATGTGATCAAATATTATTTTATTATTTCCACTATTATTTTATAATTTCCTGAGGAGGCCCATTTTAGACCTCAAAATTCCCCTAATTCTTAGCTATTTTCTATCCTAAATGCAGAAAGAAGCATGCTTTAGGCGAATGTCCTCTTAATGAAAAAGTCATAGAGACCTGTGTGATTTTCTCAGAAAATCATGAAATTAAAAGTTGTCCTTCAATTCCAGGTCTTAAGGTTGCTTTTCAAGAAGAATAAACTTCAAATCCAACAAAATATCTTTTCTTTGTCTCTAGAATGCAATGGTAGGGGCCACAAACTTGAGGTTTTAACAACCAAATGTATGCTCAGCCCCCACCAAATAATTGGAATTCTTGGCAACAACCTTGGTCCCAACCTCAATATTGGGCACAAGGAATGAAAAATACCTATGGTAGATACTCTCAATACTACGAATATCCTCCATCTTATCCAAACTATCCTCCCTAACAAATTTCTCAACAAAATCAACAACCCCAACCCCAAAACGAAAATCCACAACTTTCATTACCATTCCACAAAGACTGAATCAAATACCTTCCCAACCATTGCCAAACACCAATAACAAAAATCCTCAAAATGACTACATTATATAAGGACAAAAATTTCCAACTTACATGATTACTCCACTAGATATTAATGATGTTCAACTTAGATATGGTAGAATACGAGAGAGGAAAAATCCTTACGTAGTTATTCATGAACAAGATAATTTTGAGGAAGATTCTCTACAGCCAAATAAATTTTTTGAAGAAGGAACATGTCTTCAAAACAAAAATTTTGAAAATGAAAAACAAAAATAACCAATAAACTCAAATCCTATCATAGAGCAACCATCAATATCTATTTATAACCCTCCTCTTCCTGAAAGATTACAAGTTGATAAAGGGGTAGAAAAACAGATCATGTTGCCTGATTATGATTTTATAGATGAACTGAAAAATGTTTGTATCAAAATTCCTTTGCTACAGGCCATTAAAGAGATTCCAATTCTAACCAAAACAATAAAAGAGTTGAGCATGAAGAAACCAGGAATAAATACAAAATAAATAGAAAGAATTCAACTAGTAGGAAAAATTGCAGACATAATGATGGGAAAAATTGTCATACAAAAATATTTAGATCTAGGAAGTCCAGTTGTAAAAACACAGATCAATGGTGTTGAAATTCCAAATGCATTGATTGATTTAGGATTAGATATAAACATCATGAGAAAACAAACTATGGAACAACTCAAGCTTCCTAACCTTATGTATACACCTACATTACTGCAATTAGAAGACAGATCTGTAATCAAGCCTGATGATGTATTAGAATATATCTCAGTATCCTTAGATTCTTGGGAGTATCCTGTCGATTTTATGATTTTAACTCCCAAGAAAGATCTAGGAGGGCATACACTAATATTAGGAAGACCATGGTTTGCTACAGCTGATGCTTTCATTAGCTGTAGATTTGGTGACATGTATATCTCTGATGGTAACTCAAAAAAGAAATTCACTCTATATCCTCCAAAAAAAAAATCACAGAATTAGATGATTAATAATGGATTGATGATGACAATGATATACAACCTCTCTTTACTATTTCAAGCATTAGTGAAGATATTCAAACCTTAAATTCAATAGAAAACTTTGAATCATCTTCAGAATACGAACATGATCAATTTCAAGAACAATGAAATATTGAATATATGTCATCCAGGCAGATGTCTCTATACTCTATGGAAGAGTTTGGTAACTCTACAGTTGAAATTTTCCCAGGAAAATCTTTGAACATAAACTAAAACTTGGAAATACTACAACAGGAAAAGTTAATCAAAACATTACAACAACATTCTTCTACATATGCATGGGAATACATTGAAATGAAAGGAATTAGTCCTAAGATGTGTATACATCACATCTACATTGAGGAAAATTGTAAACTTATTAGACAACCTCAAAGAAGGATGAATTTGAATATTAGGGAAATTGTGAAAGAAGAATTGCAAAATTTGTTGAATGTAAACTTCATTTACCCAATTTCAGACAGTTAGTGGGTTTCTCCCTTAATGATTGTACCCAATAAGAATGGTAAGTGGAGCATATGCATTGACTATCAAGAGTTGAATAAAACCACCCTAAAAGATCATTTTCCTTTACCTTGTATAGATCAAGTATTGGATACATTAGTAGGTAAGAAGTATTTCTCATTATTGGATGGTTTTAGTGGTTACAATCAGATCCAGATAGCACCTGAAGACCAAGATAAAACCACATTCACTTGTCCATGGGGAACTTATGCCTACCGAGTACTTTCTTTTGGCTTTTGCAATGCACCTGCAACATTCCAAAGGGAAATACTATGAATGTTTTCTGATCTAATGCATGATTGTGTAGAGGTATACATGGATGATTTTATAGTTTATGGGAATTCATTTGAAGAAGCTTTAGTGAATTTGGAAAAGGTTCTTAAAATATGTAAAGAAGAAAATATTTCATTAATTCATGAAAAATGCTTTATGATGTTTACTGAAGATATTGTTTTAGGAAATCACATTTCAGGATATGGAATTAAAGTTAACACATCTAAAGTTGAATTCATCTCCAAATTATCAATTCCAATTTATCAAAAGGATGTTAGAAGTTTTCTAGGATTCATAGGGTATTATAGAAAATTTATATAAAATTTCACTAAAATAGCATCCCCACTCTTCAAGTTACTTACCAAATATTTTGAATTTAGTTGGAATCTTGATTTCCCATTGGCATTTGAAACTTAAAAAAAAAAAAAAAACTGAAGCACCCATCTTAAGAGGTCCGAATTGGAAACTACCTTTTCATATTTCAACAGATACTTCAGATGCATCTCTGGGAGTTGTATTAGGACAAAAAAATTTGATCCCCTATGCCATCTATTACACAAGAAAAAAATTGACTCCTACTGAGTTAAATTACACTGTAACTGAAAAAGAATTCTTAGTTGTTCTCCATGTGATCAACAAATTTAGACATTATATCACCGTCTATGAAACCTTTATTCATACAGATCACTCTGCAATTACATACTTAATGAATAAATATTTTTCTAATGGCAAAGTCATAAGATGGTTATTACTCCTGCAAGAATTCAATATCACCATTCTAAATCGATCTGGAAAACAAAACACAGTTGCTGATTTCTTGTCCAAAATTCAAAATTTCAAAAATGATACTCTAGTTGAGGATAAGTTTCCTAATGAATATATTTTCACAATAACTACTAAAATTCCTTGGTTTGTAGATATTGCTAATTACTTAGTCACAGGAAAGTTACCTTCACACTTGTTTCCTAGAGAGAAAAGAAGAATTATTCAAACAAGTGCACTTTACTCATGGATTAATGATGAATTGTATAAAACAGGTCCAGATCTCATTTTCAGAAGGTGTGTTCGAGAAGATGAAATTCCTGAGATTCTTAAGGCATGTCATGATGAACCCTGTGGTGGACATTTTTCTGATAAGAGGACAACCTACAAAATCCTTCATCTAGGATATTATTGGCCATCCAACTTTAGAGATACCAATGAATATGTCAAAAGGTGTGACAACTATCAAATAATGGGGAAACCTTTTCCTACAGATGAAATGGCATTACAACCTCAGGTACTCATCAAACTATTTCAAAAACGGGCTTTTGATTTTATTGTACCAATCAATCCACCATCTAATAAAAATAAATATATTCTGGTATGTACTGATTATGTCACTAAGTGGGTAGAAGCTAAAGAACTTTCTTTAGCTAATGAACATTCTGTAGTTAAATTTATTTTTGAGGATATATTCACTCATTTTGGTGTCCCAAGAGAAATTGTGACAGATTAGGGATCCCATTTTACATCCAAGTTGGTGGAAAAGCCTGTGGAGAACTACAAGATCAAGCATAGAAAATCCACTCCTCATCATCCACAAGAAAATGGCCAAGTGGAATCTACCAATAAAGTGATCGAAGTAATTCTTACTAAGGTTGTACATCTACACATAAGAGATTGGGTAGAGAGGCTTCCTGAGGCCTTATGGGCCTACCAAACCACATGGAGGAATACAACATGGCATACTCCCTATGAACTTGTTTATGGGAAGAAAGTCCTATTTCCTATAGAGTTTTAGATCCAAACCTTCAAGATGGAAGTCCAATGGGGCTTGACTTATCAGAAGCTCAGAAGCATAGATTGGAGAAACTTAATGAGCTTGATGAAATCAGGAAAGATGTAGTTCAAAGAACCAGTATAGTCCAACAGAAAAGGTCCAAATGGCATGATAAATATATCAAGGAGAAAAAGTTTCAAGCAGGGGATTGGACACTTTTGTTCGATTCAAAGTTCAAAGACTTTCAAGGAAATTTTTAGATTCATTAGCTTGGGCCTTATGAGATTTTAAAAGTCTTTGGCAATGGAGTTGTTAGGATAAGGACAATTGATGAATAAAATGTACCTCTTCTTGTAAATGGAAATCGATTAAAAATCTATCATAAACCAATTTAAAGAGAAGATTTTATCAAAATTTTCCAAGATAATACTGATATGAAGTTAGTGAAAAAGAATCCTTCTTCTTCCCCAACTTTTTTTTATTTTATTTTTCCTATCTAAAAAAAAAGAGAAGAAAAAAAAATATAGAATAAATAATATATAATAATGCACTCACATACACACACACACACAGACACACACACATATATATATTATTCATAATAATAATAATAATAATAATAATTGTAAAAGTGTGAAAACCAATCAATGATTGGCATCTTTATATAGAAAATATAGGATGAAAATCAGAAGTTCTGACATCTTATATTTTCCTTTCCATTTCTAAAAATCTCAAAAAAATTCTTTTGTTCCCTTTCTTTTCTGAAGAGAAATAAAAATTAGTATATAACTACTTCCATTCTACAACTACATTCCATTATGCAGCTGAAATTCCATTCTGCAGTTGATTTCACATTTTGCAGCTCTGTCACATTTTTAACAACCTATTGAAGCAAGAATAGTGAGCACGGGAAATTAATGGACTCCATTTGAAGAACATCATGCTAAAGGATAGTTGAAGAATCAACACCAAGGAAATAACAACAAAAGGTTAGTTCTAAAGGTAAGTTAAATAAATTTATTTAAATAACAAGGTCAGAAACATTAGCATGTATTAGGTAGATGATTATATGATACCTCAACATGTCATCATTTGATTTGATTGGGACTCCTATCATGTCATAGATCGGCCACGTCATCCTCATTATGTTTCATAACGATACACAATGGACTCCCCCCTTTATGATTAATGGTTATGACCTATTTTCGTAGCCTATCCATCTACGTTTCTTAAAACCCCATAAAATATCCATCTCATTCATTCCTACAAACCCTCGATGTCCTTCATCAGATCCGCAACTCAATTCACTTCATACAGAGAAGGATAATTCTGAAGGCCTTCACAATTGAAGACATGGGTTTGATAATCAGGACTGAACCGGTGGGAGATAAATATATGGAGTTATATCCTCAGATCAACGAGATGTTGTAGAAGGCTAAGTGGCTCAAGTTTATAGAAACATTTTATGGTTTCCACAAAGAGATCACTAAGTATTTTGTAAGGTATTTTGATGGAACGGAAGTTGAAATAGGAGACATCAAGTTCTTAGTAACCGAGGCATTCATAGCTGAAGCCATAGAGCTCCCAAGAGTTGGTGAAAGGTAGTTCAAAAAAAAAAAATTCACAGTGAATCATGGAAAGTTGTCCTAAAAAATCCAGTTATGGATACTTCTGTTTTCAGAAAGGGTATTCCTAGCTCAGCACTCAAGAACAAATGGAGGAACATGCTTTTAATTCTATAGAATTTTATCACTTGTGAAGTCATATTTGGTTGCATGTATGTGTATCATATTCGATTATTGATGAAATTTTTAGAGGATGGTGAAATAACTATTCCTTTATTTTTACTAAATAGCTTAAAAAGAATGTATACAAATGTGTAGAAGAGAATTTAGTTTATAGATAACACTATGCACCCATAGGTTGGTAAAAATAATTCTTGAATTTTGTTTTAAAAGTATAGGAGATTCTTGGGAGAATTTTCTATTTAGAAACCATTTCCAAGATGAGCCAAAGCAGCCTAAGGAAGACAAGACTAGTAAAATTAGAAAAAAGAAGATTGACACAAACATTGAAAACATACATGCATCTCCACTACAACAAAGTGATGAGGAACTCACCCTTGCAGAACTAATGAGGAACAAGAAGCAAGGTGAAGTTGAGACACGATGTAAAGTAGAAAAAAAGAGAAAGGCTACAAGTGAAGAAAACATAAACCCTCTACAGCTAAGAAGGAGCTCTAGACTTCGAGGTTCAACAAAGCAAAAACTACTACAAGAGACAAAGCTTATAAATTTAGAGGAAGAACCTCCAATACCATCTCCCATCTATATCTCTCCTCCACATAGCCCTGAAAATTCTCCTATACATAATTTTGAAGGTAGTCCCAACAGAAGATCTCCAGGCATAGACCCAGTACAGAAAGAGATATATGATTACATAGAGTCATTAGAGAAGAGAAATAAAGTAGTGAATCTAGAACCACCTACCAATCCACAAGAACCTCTAGTTGATACCCTTAAATAATAAATCTATGAGCTAGAGATATTGAATAGGCATATTAAATAGGAGAATGAAGCTTTAAACAACAGAACCAATTGGAGAAAGTCATTAGTGATAATACCATCCTGCACTTGGGACTGTGGTACAAAAATAGTAGGAAGTTAAAAAGAAAGAAAAAATCACTAAATAGGGTAGTCATCAATCTCAAATACAAACTCCTTATGAGGAAGCCCGGGATGGCAGTCACTTCAAAGAAAAGGAAGAGGAGAAAACTGGATGTATTAGCAGAAGTGTCTAACAAATGCAATAGGAGAAGGAAGTTCACATTTTTGGTAAATTTCATGAGGACATGAAATGAATTCTTAGTGCGG
Source organism: Pinus albicaulis (assembly GCA_034641835.2). Classification (NCBI taxonomy): domain Eukaryota; kingdom Viridiplantae; phylum Streptophyta; class Pinopsida; order Pinales; family Pinaceae; genus Pinus; species Pinus albicaulis. Next base: position 87,343,759 of record CM076570.1, read on the forward strand.
GTATGTTGAACCTCAAAATTGTCCTTTCTATGACATCCTCTCTCATCACTTTTCCTTACCTTTTCATAAGTCTATACACTCCAATCAATGATAAATGTCATGTTTTATCTCAAGGAATGAATTTGAATGATTTTTATGTTATATTCTAATATTCTTTTTATTTGAATGGATTTGTGTAACTCAGCTACAGAACACAGCCTATTCTACAACTAATTGTTGTTTCCGCATCTACTTTTATGGTTTGATAGGTTCCAAGGAGAAAATAAAGGAACGAGCCACATGGGCATCTCCAGAATGATTAACATATGGATTTCATCCTATCCACTTGATTGAAATCGACAGAAAAGGGTCTCTGTGATTATGGTCGAAGTCTGGTCAAAGGACGTAAGCCAAGAGTGGAGAAATCTTGATTTTATCTTACGTAGAAAATAAAGAGTTAACCAATTAGAATTTAATTCTATGTTTCGTTTGTAATCACCATCTGTAGGCGTAATTAGCTCCTAACTGTTACATTTTATTTTTTTTAAATACTAGTTATGCAAAGATCAAAGAAAGTATTAATTTCTAAAAAATGTTGTGTATGCTTTAAACTATGCTCTTTTTCATAATACAATGATCATGTTTTTGGTTCTAGTTTTTGCTTAATGCGTACATAATCAGCTAGGATCTCTAGCTATTCTGTCACAGAGGGCCCCTGCATAGGAGGAGTTTTTTCATTAGTTATTTTAGTTTAATTATTTTCTTTATTTTGTCAATTCACAAATAGATTAATACAGTGTTGTAGCTTTTACATCAATATCATAGATTCAAATTATGAATGTTTTCTTAGCATCGATGTTAGAATGACTGTGTAATATTTGCTTTCCAAAAACATCTCAAGAAGGTAGATTCATCTATTTTCCAATTGGATTATGTTTGAGGCAATAGAGCTCATAGTTGTTTAGTTTCCTTTCATTTTCTTACATTGATTTCTTAGATCATATCCTCAGTTAATTGTATAATTGGATGCTCCTAAAGATTAGGCCAAGAAGGTGACTTGTCATACTTCCAAATTGGGTGCTCGAGTGTTTAACCTATGAAATAATTGAGTTTTCCTTTACATTATTTTAAACTGCTTTCCTAAATTAAGATTCTCAGTTAATTGTATAATTGGATGCTCCTAAATATCAGGCCAAGAAGGTGACTTTTCATACTTCCAAATTGGGTGCTCGAATATTTAACCTATGCAATAATTGAGTTCTCCTTTACATGCTTTTAAATGTTTTCCTAGATTTAATTTTCAAAAGTAAAGTGTAATCGGTTGCTTGTACATCATGTCAAGAGGGTGACTATGTCATACTTCCATATTGAATGTTGGGGTGATTGATCATACATTAGTTGATTTTTCCTTTGAATCTACTTTCATATAGAATATCATTGCAATTTCAATTTTCATTCATAAGATTTATATTTCAATCCACAGGGTAGGATTAACTTTAATTTTCAAAGTCATTAGAATAGGTACTCTGTTTTTAGATCATATTCTAATCATTTAAAACTTTGATTAATTTTTATGTAAATTAGAATAGTTCAAGAACACCTCCTTTTCTTCCTTCTTTCAAAGTTAGTCTTACACATTTAAATTTCACTAGATCTAGTTGATTCATTTCATAGTTTACATTTCTTAAAATTAACATTTATACATAAAGAACAAAATCCCCAAAAAAAACATAAAAATGCATACAATGAGGCAAGAAGAAGATTAACTAAGAACATATGGTGCACCACACTTCATCATATTACAAACCGCAGTTGATAATTTATGTTGAACAATTTAAGACATATAATTGGCTAAACACCAATGAGAAATAGTTGTGCTCCATCTTAGGGCACACAGGTTACTACAGGAATTTTATTCAGGGGTACACCTTGATCACTACGCCAATGGAAAAGTTTCTAAAGAAGGATGTGTCCTTTTTCTGGGATGAGGAGTGTTAGAAACGTTTTGAGCTACTGAAAGAAAATACGGTCACTACACCTATTATAATATTTCCCGATTGGGCGAAGGACTTTCATGTACATGTGGATGCATTAGGAGTAGACCTTGGGGCTATCATATTGCAGCCAGGAGAAGGTGACATTGATCATTCGATTTTGTTTACTAGCAGAAATCTCTCTAGTGCAGAGTGCAACTATTCTACTACCGAGCAAGAAGGACTAGCAATGGTGTATGCCCTGCAAAAATACAAGAACTATCTATTGGAAGGAAACTTTAAAATTTTCACTGACCATTCAGATTTAAAATACCTGGTCAATAAGCCTATGTTGGGGGGAACGATTTGTAGATGGTTTCTACTATTTCAGGACTATGACTTTGAGATCATTGTGAAGTCTGGGAGACTGAATGCAGGACTTGACCAATTATCTCGAATTGAGAGTGGGGATGAGCCAACTAGTTTGGAAGAAGGATTACCTAATGCGCAGTTGTTGCTATCGAGGTGGTCGATGAACACTTTTTGGACATTATTCATTTCTTGACAACTGGGATAGCCCCTACAGAATATTCGGTGCGACAGAAGATATAATTGGTGACTCATGCATCTGATTTTACTATAATTGCATGAAAATTATATAAGTTGGACTCAGATGAGGTATTGAGGAGGTACATGTTAGAAAATAAGAGGCAATCTATCTTGACTGAGGCTCATGGAGGTGTGGCAAGAGGCCACTACGCGGGGAAAGCCACTGCGTAGAAGGTGTTGTGTGCAGGGTTATGGTGGCCCACATTGCATAATGATGCACAAGCGTACTGCCGAGCATGCGATGCATGTCAATGAACACGGAAGCCCTCACGTAGAGATGAAATTCCCCTGCAACCACAGATGGCCCTGCATGCATTCGATAAATGGGCCATAGACTTTGTGGGACCAATAAATCCCCTGGGAAAGAAGCTCGGCGCACGTTACATCATTACTTCCACTGATTATGTAACCAGATGGGTGGAGGCAAAGCTTGTGAAAGATTTTATTGTAGATACTACTGCACATTTCATATTTGAGCATATTCTGACCAGGTTTGGCTACCCAAAGATCTTAATGAGTGATATAGGTACGCATATCTTCAATGAAACTATTGAAGCTTTGGTAGAAGAATTTCAGATCCACCATGCGAAAAGAACCCCGTATCACCCACAAGCTAATGGTGCAATAGAGGCTTTGGAAAAAATATTGGAGAATGCACTGACTAAGTTCTATAATGCCAATCAGAATGAATGCGACGTGCACATCCCTTTAGTTCTATGGGCCTATAGGACCACATGCAAGAAACTGAATGGGAAGACTCCTTTTAGGATGGTCTAAGGAGAGGAGGCCATCATTCCCATGGAATATATTGTCCCCAGCCTACGCATTGCAACTTTCACAAATATGGCAGAACCTGACATCATGGAGGAATGCTTCAGAGCTGGTTGCCTTGGAATAATATCATTTCATTTCTAACTTTCATCACCAAGTATAGAAGGCATGTGAAAAATCTTTGACATGACCGACACATCCAACAGAAAGTGTTTAAGGAAGAAGAATTAGTGTTACTCTATGACAGTAAATTTGTGCATCACCCAGGGAAGTTCTGTAAGCATTGGTTAGGATTTTATATAGTAAAAGAGATTAGAGATGGTGGTGCAGTGCACTTGGCCATGGTGCGTGGATACTACCTTCCCAGGTACATTAATGGAAGTCATCTGAAACCCTACAGCGAAAACCCAGTGCCTAGTAAATGACTATATGGTCGGTGTGTTAGCATTAAAGTAGTTGCATGCACTAAGAAGAGAAGGCGCTGGCAGGTGCAACGGGAGTGCAACGATAGCACACAGGTAAGGAGGTGCGGGAGGGTGCGACGGAGGTGCAGGGGTAGTGCGCAGCTAGAAAAACTAGTCGTTGGAACAGTAAAACTAGGTGAAAAAGTGATTTTACCGTTGGATGGAGCAGGTGTTTCGCATTTAATGCAGCGATATTGGAGGATTTTTTACCATTTCCTCGATGGTAAGTCACATTTAATGAGAATCTGACCATTTTTACCCATGGTGGCTTATAAAAGGAGGGGCACAGGTCATAATTAGTTCCTTTTCTCTCTGACGATCTTATACTCTATGCCTTATTGTGAATTATATGTTTCCAGTCACTACGCAACCTGTATGTATGGGAGAGATACCCCTTCTGTTAGCAGCAATCCTGTGTTTATCTTCCGAGAAAGGATGATAGCCACTAACCCCACCGAGTCATCACCCATTACGCCCTCTGTTGAGATAGGGTCTGAATATATTTTTGAAGTAACACCTGAAGTCGAAGAGGTCGTGTCCATGTTGGCCAAAGGAAAGGGAAAAGGGAAAGAAAAAGGAAAATAAAAGGGTAAGGAGAAGGGAAAGGGGAAAGCTGCAAAGTGGACTTTGGTAAAGCCACACAACTCCCCCAGGATTGTGCACCCCCCCAGGTAGGTTCCCTAGGCACACTCGCCCAATCCTTCAAGATGACCCATGTCAGCCCAGGAAGAAGCTCTGCTGGTAGCTCCACTCTCATGGCTACCAGCGTATGTTAAGCCAAGAAAGCCAAGGGTGCACACACCCAAGAATGTAGATGTCAGTCGCGAGTATCTCCAAATGTCACTAGTCTCGCAGGAGGTCTCTCTCATTGGGGGAATTTTTGGTAGCATTTTGGCCATTAATTTTGATGACCACGATCTAGCTAATGAAGACACCTTTCCAAATCTAGCCCTAGAATTATATCTTGAGTGGGTTATGTATGATAACGTACCAAAGGTGGAGCCAATTTCGTGGGTGCATGGGCTGCAGGCCTCAAGAATCTTGAATCTATTGTGCATCCCCTACTTTGGGCACTACTCTATCACCAGCTTGGTCGTTCGGTAGTTTCTTGCAGTGATCCATGATGGTTGCTTATGGATCCAAGGTCGCATCCCTCTTGATGATGCACTGATCCATAGGATCACTGACCTGCCCATGAAGGGGACCCATCCCATGAAGGGGTTTGGGAAGAATAACGAGAAAAATTTGGTTGATTATGTTAGAGAAAAATACAAGGAGGACCTCTACAAACGATGGTTCCTAGTAGAGAGCATCATTGACCCAGGAGTGCGCATGGGCACTCTGCTACTTGGGTGTAAGCTAATGCATAAATGTAGGCCACTATTTTTCCCTGCATATCTTATTCAGTTGGCAGGGAAGTGTGACAAGGGGGTCTGCTACAACTGGCCAAAGTACCTATGTGAAGAATTTTTAGACAATGTGTGCAAGGCATAGGAACAAGGTAAGCCTTTTTGCTACTATTGGTTATTGCTATTGATCACCCTGGTCACGTGGGAGATGCCTGAGGATGCAGTGCTCCCTGAGCTCGAACCCAACATATGCGAAGGAGCAAGCTACATGAATCTCTGGGACTCCAACGATTCACAGCGCATCAAGGAGAACAAAGTCTTCTGGATATTATTTGATGGTGCGCTGGCAACAACAATACATTCCATGTCGTGCTTATCACCTGCTGTTTATGAGAAATATGATTGCATTTCTGAATTTCATGTCACCATGCACAATGTGAAAATCAAGGTGCAAAAGGATCCCGTGTGGTACAACCTCCCGTATATGGTCACTGAGGCAGAGGTCGACTAAGTCATCACAACCTGGCCACTTGCATGGAGGATCGGCCTCAAATCTACTACTTTGGGAACAATGGGCATGTCCAGAAAATATAACGTACCACCAAGGATACCGTACCACCAAGCACAATGAAGGAAACTGAGCTACGCTCCACCAAGAAGATGACCACCAAGTATAACCCCAAGGACACCACCAAGGGGACAAAGCAGGAGCCACAACATAATGTTCAAATTGGAGGAGTTGGTGGGGAGGGCACGAATCTCCTGTGAGGAACAAAGCACATTGGAGAGCCTCCCAAAGGTCAGAGGAAGAAACGAAAAGGTGATAAGTCCAGGGGAGAAGCATAAATTACATTGACTCAAGAGGATTTGGAGAAGATCGTGGATGCAGTCGCCACCGCATCCGAAGATCGATGGAACACCCTATAATATCAACACAAGGCCACGGTGGAGGCCTTGTAGTCTGGGTTGCAGGTACTACAGTTGAAGTCAGACACACTACAAGAGAGCGTGAACCAAGCGAGGTCCCTTCAAGCAAGCCTGCCAGCCACAACCATCATCACAGCAACCGAAAGCAGGATTTTCCCCTTCTCGAACATAGCCTTGACCATGGAACCACCAGCTTTTTGTGCGCAAGTCCGAGCATGTGTAGAGGTTTGCCTCGACATCGCAAGAATAACAAGTGAGCAATTACATGCTCTCCACTTTTCCATATCTTCCGAGCTCCAAAGCAGAGAAGAGCGCACGCAACAACAGCTGAGTGAGGTAGAGAGAAAAATTGCTACCAAGCCTGTTGAATCTGCCTAGGCATAGGCAACACAACACGTAGCAAGCAGAGTTAGAGCACCTCATTGACCAACTATATGGAGAAATCCCTGAAGTAATTCCTGCCTCTGTTGCACCCCAGGACAAGATTGAGAGCTCGGAGGTTGCGTTAAAGGCATCCAGAACCGAATTGCAGACCATGAAAGCAAACCTTGAACAATAGATTGTTGTGTTGCAGGCCAAGCTGCAACCAAAAACCCCCCTGGAGGTGTGAACCTAGTGAGCCATGCTAGTGAAGGAAGCAACAGGAAGTATTTTGGCACAAATCACTAAGTGCTCTAAGTTTTTGGACACTGCCATGGATCTGTGTTCAACTGTGCAACGCGACCCCCTTCTCGAACAATTTAATCAGGAGCTGCACCAAAAAGAGCAGGAATTTGAGCAAATGGAAGCCACCGTGACAACCTTTGTTGCAGCCCAGCACCTAGCATGCCTTCGCACCATTCATGCTCCAAGGGACGAGATCGAGGTGCTTCGCCATAGGAAGCAAGCCCTCAGTGATCATCTGAAGCCCTGGGAGGATGAAGCACTGAAACTCTCACAGGACCTGAGGATGAAGCATTGAAGTCCTCTGCATCCTTTTGTAACTTTTCATTCATCATCTTGTCCTAAATATGGATCCCCATTGGGATTTGAAATGTTGACCGTTGTTTGATCACATTGTGGATAATCCAAAGATCTCTTCATTAGATGTTTTTTTTTTGCTTAAGATTTATTTTCTACTTTCTATTTTACATTCAGTTTCAAAATATTAAAAAAAAACACATTTTTTTTTGCCTCGTAGGAATAGGGAAACTAAGGAATTTTTTTACCCAAAACCCCCACATCCCCACATAATCACCCTTCACTCTTCTTTAGTGACTGTGAGATAGAACACCCTTTATAAAATTCATTAACAATTGAGGATGATAAAAAAAAATGACTCCATATCTTCCTTCACTTGTAAGGAAATTTTGCAAAACAAATAATAGATTTCTCCATTTCTTTTTTAATAAAAATATTAGAATACCTTTTCTGAATGGTGAGATGTCCATGTTTGGATTTTTTAAGAAGGATTTACATTCTCATCTTTAATTTTTGGCATTTGAACCAAATTTTTCCTATTATTGATAGCCCTATAACTTATAATAATAATTATTCTTTCACCTTTAGTCTAATTTCCCCAATTTTGGCCTCAACTATATTAAACACCCTTGAAAATTCCATTATGACCTCAATATCATAGCCGTCAAACTTTTTAGAAAAATTAAAACATATAAATTTCTACAATTACTTTCTAACCTTTGGATATGTAGCCGGGAACTTCACTCCTTCAAGTTCATGATGAATTATGACACCCATGGTTGTAAGGGAAGTTTTACCTCAAAATATCACTTCAACAGTTGTTACAAGGAATGATAAGAGACAAATGAAATGGTTTGGTGAAATGAATGAGGAGGGTGACAGATAATAATGAAGGGTTATGATAAGAATATGTGGCAATAGTGAAATATGACTCTCCCATAATAATTACCCATAATCACTTTATTAAAACCTCTTGAGTTACGATATAGTTTTTTATTTTGAATTTCCAAATAGGATAAGGAGTCTTTAGTATATTATGGAGTGAGGTGAAGTATGAATTGATTTATGCCATCATTATAATTTGAGGCCTATTATAAGCCTATTTTGAGCTTCTTATTGAAATATAGTCCATGCATTAACCCAAACTCTATAGTTTAACTTCAATAAATTGACTAATCATACACGGTGTTACCTTTCAAGTTACCTTACACTTATTCATTTTAAATTGACTGCTTGCAGATCTATAGGTAATACTTATCTGCTCCTTAGAATGAATCAACTAAAAAATATTTCACTCGCTACAAAATGTTACCAGTCTTAGGAATTTGCTTTAAATTCTTCAAGGACACTTTTTTTTGCTGATGCTAATGATGTTTTTGGTGCTGATGATGTGGATGCAATCTTATTAAAAGAGAAACAAAGTCTTCAAAATGATTAGTTTGAGTCAAAATTTTATCTGCAAAAAGGAAAGTAGAAATCAAAGTTGCCAAGAGTCTTGGTTTTCAACTAGGATTTATTATTATTTTATCCCAACAATGTTGGTTTTCATAACTATACAATTTATTCATTTTTTCTCTATTTTTTAATCATAAAAAAAATAAAATATATTAGGTGGTGGAGAAGAGGATTCCCATTTTTACATCAATTTTAACTCAAATTTACTACAAACTTTGAATAAATTTTTCTCTTGTCAAGGGCTTATGATAGAGTTTTAATATATGCCCATTAACAAGAAAAGTGATTCATTCTTCATAAATGGTCTTGATCCTTACAACTCCATTTAAAAAAAAATAAAAAAAATCTATCTCATAAGGGCTAGTAAACAATGTGTTTGGAATTTCCCTAGAAAATATTTAAATTTGGAATCAAAGAGAAGGTCCCAATCACTTGGTTTGAATGTTTTGACCTTGATAAACTTGTCATTCCATATCTTCCTTTGTTGCTAGATTATGCTTGTACTTCAAATGAAATCTTGTCTAGTATCATTCAATTCATTTAACTATGCCAATATTTTCATTTCAGCTTTAGAGATATCTAGCTCCAATTTTATTGCTGTCTTGTATGTCTCCACTTGGAATTCAATAGGAATCATAACATTCTTTCCATAAACAAGCTCATAATTAGTATGTCCAATGGTGTTTCTCATGTAGTCCAGTATGCCCAAAGTGCTTCTGGAAGTATATATGGCGAATCTCTTCTATGTAGATGCACGATATTGGTTAGTATGGCTTCAAGAACTTTATTTATGGGTTCCACTTTTCCATAAGCTCGTGGATGATATGGAGTGAATTTGTGATGCCAAATATTTTATTCCTCCATAACCTTTTGCATGAGCTTGGATGTAAATTTTGCACCCTGATATGTTACAATTACTCTTGGTACACCAAAACAAGTAAAAATATCCTCAGAAAGAAATGTAAAAACAACATCTTTAGTAGCAAAATTTTGTGGTTCAGCCTCTACCCATTTAGTAATATAATTAGTGCAAACAAGAATTTACTTATTTTTATTGGATGGAGGATTAATGGGTCCAAAAAAATCTAGAGCCCATTTCTCAAAAGGATCTATTAATACTTGTCATTGTAGAGGCATTTCATTGGATTAGATAGGTTTTCGCATCCTTTGACAATTATCACATCTCATGACATATTATTTTGCATCCTTGAAAAGGTAAGGCCAATAAAATCCCAAAATAAGTACTTTGTATATAGTTTGTCTGTAGGAAAAATGTCCTCCACAAGGCTCATCATGACATGCTTTAGGTATTTCAAGTATCTCATATTCTCGAACACATCTTCTAATGATCAAATTAGCTCTTGTTCAGTATAGTTCTCCTTGTATCCAAGAATAAGGTGGGCTAGATTTGATGACTCTTTGTATTTATTTTGCTGATAGTCGAGGGGGAAATTTTCTTGTAGCCAAATAATTAGCGATATTTTCAAACCAGGGATTTTTAATAGATATTTCAAAAAGATACTCATCAGTAAGATTATTTGCTACAGGGGTTATATTAATATCATTTTTCATCCTAGAAAGGAAATAATCAACTATGTTCTCCTTTCCTTGCCTATATAAAATGGTAATATTAAATCCATATAATATTAAAATCCATCAGGTAATCCTACCATTAGTTATTGGTTTATTCATTAGATATATAATAGCAGAATGATAATTCTAAATAGAAGTCTCATATCGAGTAATGTAGCATCTAAATTTATTGATAACATGAACCACTGTTAAAAACTCCTTTTTAGTGACTGTATAATTCAACATTGTAGGAGTTAAAATTTTGTTGATATAGTATATAACATAATGGGTTAAGTCATTTTATCCTAATACAACACCTAAAGTTGTCTTTGAGGCATCAATGGAGATATGCAATGGAAGGGGCCAATTTTTCCCTCTTAAAATAGTTTCCTTAGAAATTTTCTATTTCAACAATTTAAAAGATTTTTGAAAATCATAATCCCACTTAAATTTATAATATTTGGTGGGTAATTTGAAAAGTGGCGAAGAGATATTTTTGAATTTTTCTATAAATCTTCTCATAATAACATGTGAATCCAAGAAAGCTTACATCCTTTTGGCATTTAGGTACCGAAAATTTGGAGATAATTTCAAATTTTGATGAATCCATGTTAATTCCAACACCTAAAACATGATGTCTCAAAACAATTGTTGGGGCCCTTTTTTTTGTTTAGTTTTGACATCTTGGCCAAGACATTTTGAGTTTTGACCCTTTTTGAGTTGCGGAGTAGATACACATGGCAACCGCGACCGCGCCGCAACTACCAGGAGTTGCGGAGCTATCAAGGTGGCACGGAAGCACTCGATAGCTGGAGATAGAATGGAGATAAGTGCAGATGAAGGAAACACAGCAGAAAACGGAAAGTGGAACACGCAGACATCAGAAGAGAAGCTGAGAGAAGCTAAAGTGAAGATGCAGAGGAGCCGATAGTCGCGAGAGCGGGTGAATAAATAACAATCACCCGGCTGAAAAGGGGGTTAAATGCTGAGAGCTGAATGCGTACTGAAGAAGTCGTGAGGCCAGAGACAGGGAAGGACGCGCAGAGCAGCTGCGGAGGATTTATGCATGTGCTTCATACGGTTTCTTATCTTCTCTATTCTACCCTTCTGTTCTGAGATTCATCTGTATCAGCTTTGTGAGCTAACAGGAAGATTGCCATGTAATCATGTATTGGACCAAGAGATTAATATAATGGAAGGTTGCTGTCTCGATAAGATGTTCATGTGCATGTAATGCGTTTATGCTGGTTTAAAATTTTATTTATGAATATCTGCAATGCTTATTAAGTAATCTTGCGCATATAACTTTATATATGAATGGATGAACCGTCTTTCTTTAGTTGCGGGTTTGTTCCTTGCCCTTGATCTCATCCCCTTTTGCATGTGGTTGCGGCACGCCTCGGGTGAGACGCACTGCTCTCCGGAGCAGGGTGAAAATGCCGGCGTGTTCCTAGACTACACCGGACCCCTTTGTTGGCCACAACTCTTGAACCTGGGTCTTGTCCGCGAGACCTGATTTCTCGCCAACAACAATTTCTTCATTAAACATCATAAAGCATTTTTCATTACTTAATGAAATATTAGCTTCTTTACATATAACAAGTACTTTTTTGAATTTTTCTAAATCTTCTTCAAAATTATTCCCATAAATAGTAAAGTCATCCATATATACTTCTACACACTCATGAGTCAAGTCAGCAAAACACCCAATACTTCTCTTTTAAAGGTAGTAGGGTAATTTCTTAATCCAAAAGGAAGTAATTTATAACCATGCATACCCCATGAACATGTGAAATTTGTCTTATCTTGATCCTCAGGTGAATCTGAATTTGGTTATACCTATTGAAACCGTCAAGAAAAAAGAAATATTTCTTTCTTGCTAGTGTATCTAGAACTTGATCAATGAAAGGTAATGGGAAATGAAATTTTAAAGTTTTTTTATTCAATTCTATATAATGTATGAAAACTCTCCACTTTCCATTTTTTTGGAAAATAACCAAGTGTTAAACCCATTGGCTATCCGAAATTGGATAAATAAATTTTACATTGAGTAATTTTTGTAACTCTTCTTTAAGAATCTCCCTTATATTAGGATTCGTCCTTCTCCGGGGTTGTCTTATAGGTTTGAAATTCTCTTGTATATAAATATGATGTATGCAAGGATCATCTGTATATTCCCATGCAAATGTAGAGGAATGTTTTTGTAACATCTTAATCAATTATTTTTTTTGAATTTCTTCGATATTATTATTGATATTTAATGTTTTTCTTAGGTTAATATCTACAAGAGTATTGATATTTAATGTTTTTTCTAGGTTAATATCTACAAGAGTATTGCCAGATTTTTCTATTGAGTTTTATGATAATTTGATTTTCGAGATGAAAATTATTCAATACTAGAATTTTCTTGAAAACTTTGATCTAGCATATGCACACAATAATTTTGTTGACAATATTGAGAAAAATCATGATTAGTCATAAGATTCATTAATTTATTTTCCTCAAATTTTGTGAGATAGTTAGAACCGGTTGAATATTTTCATAATCTTCATCGTCATAAACAATCCATTCTTCATTATCTAATTCAATTATTTCTCTTGTTGGTGGATATAATATATTTTTTTTCATTGAATTTCCATTAGAAATAAACATGTCACTTGACCTACAAATAATAAATTCGTCGGTCATGGCTAACCATGGCCTACCAAGTATTAACAAATGATATCCTATATTGGTCTTTGGATTTGATATCATGAAATCAACTAGATACTCCAACAAATCTAGGGATTATAGTGCATATTCCAATAGACCCTTTGGTTTAATAACAAGCCTATCTGCTAATTAAAATATAGTAGGAGTATATTGAAGATTAATTAATATTAATTAATCCATAATATTTTTTGTCATGACATTTATAGTTGTACCCAAGTCAATTAATGTATTTGGGATTTTTACAATATTGATGTGAATATTTACAATGGGACATAATGGATCTCAGTGTTTTTTAATTGTAAACTTTCCCATCATATTTTTTGTAGTTTTTTCAACTAGTTGCATTTTTTGCATTTATTTTATTTTTCTTCCACAATTTTTAATACACAACTCCTTTATTGTTTTTGCAAAAATAGGAATTTTCTTTATTGCTTGAAGCAAAGGGATTTTAATGCAAAAAAATTTCAACTCATATTACATATTATAATCCAACAAAATAATTTGCTTCTCTATACCTTTATCAATTTGTAAGATTTCTAGAAAAGGGGGTTTTTCTAAGGATATAGAGGGTTTCTCAACTGGAGGATTAGTAGGAGTTAGTCTTATTTTTTTTTCATCTATTTGATTAGGAATTTCTTCCTTTTGAGGAGTCTCCAAATTTTCAGAAGTTTCATCCTATTTATATCCTTTAATGACAATATGAGGTTTTTTCTTTTGTAATCTTTCCCATATCTAACATGAATATCATTTAGATATAGAGGAGTTATTATATAAGTTTGAAAATTTTGGACTTCAACACTATAAGTGGGTTACTGAGGTGCTTAATATTGGGGTTGGGAAGTGGTTGTATAGGTAGCTAGTTTGGTATTTGATGAAATTAAGTAGATGGTAATGGGATGGGTTTACTTGTGGTCAACTAAGGATGGAATTGAGATTATGGAGGCTGTGAAGGTTGTGGTGGAAAATAATATTGAGGCTAATAATGAGAATATTATGGAAAATATTGCGAACCTTTCTAACCTTGTTACCAAATGTTGACCATGGAAGGTTTATGACATTTGTCAAAAAAGGAGAAGTGGCCTAGGTTGGAGCTCTTTAAATAGCCCAAGTTGTTTAGGATGGTCACTGTTGATAGGTTTTAAGGCTCCATTAGCCTTTCTCCTCTTCATATTTTGAAGGAAAATATAGGGGGTTTATCCTATCACTATACTACATCTAATCTAGAACTATTGTTTATGTTAATATACTTATTCTACTAATTAAATGGTTAGTGAAATATGTTAAAAATTTGTGAAGAATGTCAGAACCTATAATACAAAATATATAGAAAAATAATCCAAGAGGAATATAATGCTATAAAACATTGTAACTAACGATAAAATATTAATGTATATTATGCTAGAAATTCAAATACAAACTAATTACTAATTGTAAACTAAGCAACTATTAATCTAGATACTGATAGTATGACATAAAATAAAAATATGAAAACTTTCAAAATGTAAAATTGATTGAAAATCAAGAATTATCATTAAATGAAGTCCTAAATAATAAACAAACTAAAGCTACTTAATCTATAATTTTTTTTCTCAGATAAAATGAAAAGATTACTATAATGATTTCCAAAGATTGAATAATGTTTCAATTATATATTTATGAATCAAATCAATAAATAAATAATGAAATATAAACGCACATTAGAGATAAAATGAAAATATTACTATAATGATTTCCAAAGATTAAATATTGTTTCAATTATATATTTATGAATAAAATCAATAAATAAATAATGAAATATAAATTCACATTAGAGATAAAATGAAAATATTACTATAATGATTTCCAAAGATGGAATAATGTTTCAATTATATATTTATGAATCAAATCAATAAATAAATAATGAAATACAAACACACGTTAGAAAAAACTATAGCATGTTAATTCAACTCATCTAAAAGTAACATCCTTTGCAATGGAAATACAAGGAATGAAATCACAAAAACATGGATTGAAATAATATCAAGATAAGTATCACCATTAGGCTACAAATCACTTAAAAGAGATATAATGGATTATAAACAATTGAAATTAAATTAACAAGATGAAAATAAATGTAAATATTGTTATTGTTCCTTCATGGAATCTTGAATCAACTACAACTTTCTATATTCCAAATATTCAAGAATCAAATCACAAAAAATTAAGAGAATCCATAAATAATGGTGAAAAAGAACAATACAAGTGCAAATCGATTGAATCAAATCAAACTAACCACACTTACATAAAAAATTTCAAATTTCACAATCACTAACAATTTTTAAAATCCATAGTCATTGCAATATTAAACAACATTTTATTTCCTCTACTTTCATCCTCAACAATGCTATGGCCTCCCTCGCATGCTCATTACCTATCTACAAATATAGATCCCTCTATACTACCAATATCAATCCCTTTTAAAAACTTCCCGAACTCCCTTTATAATTATCATGGCGTTATCCTTTTACAAATGAGGGTTTCTAAATTAAAAGGACCATTCCCTAAAATCCAAAGCATAGTTTATCTCACCAAATCAAACATCTAATTTGTATCAAAAATCTTATAAAAAATGAAAACGAATAGAGTTGGGTGAATAGATCTCGTATCATCCAACGATCAACCAAACTGATGCCATTTCTTGAAAATATTTGCTTACAATGTTTGAATATTCCAAAATTGACCTTGAAACAACCTTGTAATACCTGCATAAAACAAAAAATATTAAGAATTTGAATATTTTAAGAGTAGCCACATAATCTCAAGATTTTTCGGTTATTGGTGAAAATATTTTATTACTAGTTAAAAACAAAAGAAAAATTGAAGATAAAATCATGTTCAGAATGGAGATCCCATCATAAAATTTCTATCTTGTATTAGTTTCTCCTTGTGTCTATTCAGTTCGATCGAAGTTTGAAGTGTCGCTTACTTCTGTAAAAAAACCACACTTGCAACAACAGATCAATATTTTACAAATAAAATTATATTTTTCTTGGATAATTCCTTGGTTGCGAACTTTGTTATATTCTGTGTGAAGTAATCTCTCAATCTCATTGTTGTAAAAAAATTTAATCTACGGATAAACTAAATTCCCTGAGTGTGGTATTCCTTCACTCTGAACAACAGAAGAAAGACAACTACTATTTTCTCTAAGAAAAATAGATATACAGAAAGGGAAAGAAGCCTACTTGTAATCCTTTTCTCTCTTCTTTTACTTCTATCGACGTTGTCATTGCACTCAATCCAGCTCAAGCCACTAGATCATTCTTACAATCAAAGAAAAAGAACAACAAACAACATACAATATAAAAGTATCTACTTAACCAAATCAAACCGATTATTTTTTAGAATACATAAATAATCAATAATACATTTCAAAATATATAGACACATGTATGAGAAAATGAACATATATCTTTATTAAGAGAGTAGGAGGTGAAGATAACAACCAATAGATCGAATTTTCGACAACCTGATACAACTCTATTCCAGCCTCATCACATCTAGCATCACCTCAGCATCATATCAGTACTTCCAATCTCTTATCAAATGAGAATCCAACAACATAACTTTGCACAAAATTCTTCCCCCCTAGCACTTAGATGAGTGCTCAATTTATATGGAAACTTAAGGTAGTTTCTCATTGAATGGCTTTCTAATAATAGGCAAGACATGCTTCCAAGTTCAGAGGTGGTGGATGGACACTTGTATTCTAAGTATGACACCTATGGACTCTTCTAGAAGGCACTGGCCATGTGGAGATTCCTGAAACAATGATGATTTCACTCCCAGGTGACCAATGCACCCTTGAGTTTCGGGAAGTGCACTATAGTGCACCCTTGCATGGAGGTATTGGCTCTAAAATGTAGTTAGTCCCTTGCAGAGGAGCGTTGGTGAGTTAGTGGGTCATATAATATATACTTCAAACCTTGGAAATCTCACAATTGAAGCCATGAATTGAATGTCTTCACTTAGGGCATATAGAAATTGAAATTAATGGGATGATACACCTTAGTCATTGGTCCTCAGGGATGATGCCAAATTTGACCAGGTCTTGGGGGATGATGCTCAAACTGACCTATAACAGCTTCCCCCTAAAGCATGAAATCAAAATAATAATAGTACTTGGATGAGATGCTTTACGATGTGATGATTAGGATATGAAGCAAGCAATGATTTATATCAATTTGCAATACATTACATCATGATATTTTTCATCTTAGACAAGAATTGTTGAGGGAGGCATACCCATGCTCAACACATAACTATCATAAAATGTACATAATTCAGAAAGTCTTCTACATTGGAATGTTTCTCGATATAGACATGCCTACAGATATAGGCCCATGTTCAAATGATGATCTGTATCTAAAGCCATTATACAGATGATGTGTACAACAATCCTGAAAACGCGGCCCAGATGGATGAAACTAGATCCGGGGTCTTCTTATATTGTTCACTCTATCATTCAAGTACAAGTATAACCATGTGAATATATCATTTGAAATCGAACATGGGAAGACATCATCTGATTACTAGCTAATTATGTGAGTTGTTAACAGATGCGAGAAAAACACCATTGATGTTAATGGCTCTCAAGGTACTTGTAGTACAATTTTCAAGGCATAAATAGATGATTTAATGTTGAAAGCCAAAAAAAATATTTCGGTCGAAGGTCCAAAAGCGTGAAACCTACCGATGATGTAGCAATCCTCAAGATACTGGAATATGTTTCTAAGTAAACTTCCTGGATGATGAGCTAATGTCGAAAAGAAGAAACTTTATCGTGAAACAGGAGTAATGATTTCAGAGACAAGGTGTGACTTGATATAGCAATGTTCAGGGATGATTGTCATGAAAGTGAAGGTTTATGAGTATTGCAGAAAGATGAGGAATTACGGGATGAATTCTCTTGAATATATCAATGACACTTAAATGAGTTGGTAGCATTGACCCAAAATCGAAGTGATGATATGATGAACCATAGGTATGATGAACCATCAAGAATATTCCCAACCTAAAAGTCATGGTGATGGAGTGAAAATGTCATGTTCAAGAGCGACCTACTACCATAAAGTTTTCTATTATTTTTCCCAAATTTTCCCTAGTCATTGCAGACTAGTACCTCTTTATTTTTAACAAGCTTGAGGAGGGTAAAATATGCTTGTTCTATAATTCGACCCTTCGGGTGAATCCATCGCTATTTAATAATTTAATGAGTCTAGTGATAAATGAAAATATATCTTTCCATGATCAACAAGTCTGTCACTATTTTATGTTTTAAGAAGTCTAAAGACAGTGAAAACTCGGTCCTTTTTCATGTTTAGAGAGTTTGAAAAAGAGGACAAAAGAAAACTCCATGAGTCCTTTTTCGTAAATTTGTTTCTTAGGTCTAAAAAAGTGTAAAATGATACTGGATAAAACCTCTTAGCCATGTTCAACTAAGGTTTTCCTTTTTCATAAATAATCTATCTCAGTCTGGAAAAGGGTTAAACTTATACTGAGTAGATGTCATTTCATTTACATTTATGAGCTCTAAAAGACAAGTGCTCGATAATATTTTCACATTATCAGAATTTGAAAAGAGCTAAAAGAAGAATCCAGGGGGTTCCTTTTTAATTTTTATCAAAGCTCGAAAAAGAAGGATAAAAGTATGCTTTGTGGTCAAATCATTCTTGAATAAGTGTGCACGCTAAACTCACTGTATCATATATAAAACTTGTTCATAGAACCATCAAACATATTAAAAATACTTGTTTCATAGATAAAATGAATAAAAACCATAGTCAAAATATTAAATATGATTTAAAATAATCAAATTGAATAAATAAAAGAGTTTTTACCATTCCAAAGTTACCATTTGAAAATTAGGAGCTCTGAACCAATTTTTCCCTCAAACTTCAGCGGTTGACTGCAACAGTTTTAGTGGACGATTTCTCTTGTTGTTTGATCCAGGTTTGAGCTATGAGTCTTCTCTTTCTATTAGTATCATTTTTATTTCATTTCATGGTCAATTTTTAGGGTTTTTAGCCCCTTAGGGTAAATATATCACGTTCTGAGGGAAACACATCCTTGAATGTCAAAAGGTGTGTTGTAGTGCACTGAAATTGAAGGCCATATGCACTGCAACGCTCTGTCCCTCGACCTGGGGTGATTTGGGCACATTTCTCATTTTTTTTCTTTCTATGTGCCCAAAATTTCCCAAATTTTTTGCATGAAATGGATCCTAATGAAGCTTATGATTGTGTTTCAGGTATTCATCAGATCAAAATGATGATTACATGGAGAGAAAGAGAACATGAAGAACCAAATATGATTTCCCTAAATGATCCGGGTACAGTAAGAGCCCTCAGATATTGTGGGTTACTTAAATACTTCATATTGTCAGGGATGAGGCAGAAAATGGAACTATTGGAGTTCCTAGTTCGTTCATGGGATCCTGTATTGCAGGCTTTTCACATTGGGGACAAGATGCTCCCAACATTGGTGGAGGATATTTACTTTCTCACTAGATTATCGAGGCGAGGTTCTCCCATTTCCCTTACAGGATCTCCTCTTGGAGGAGAGTTAGTGAGGGATTACATAATCCAACATTGTCATCCAGGTACTGAATCGAGTAAATATGGGAAAATAGATATCCGTGATGTGTTTGATCTACCTTTGAGGACCATCCTTTTTACTATCGCAAAGATTTCCGGTTCCGCGACACTACATGTTGCATACAGATCATATATGCAGTATGCACTTGAGTGTTTAGAACCAACAATATTTAATTGGGTTGAAGTTGCACTCTTTCAGATGAATGAACAATTGACTAAAGAAAAAGGTGGAAGGAAGAATAATTTCAACTATGGCTCGATCCTGATTTCCTTCGCCTTATAGCGGATTCCATTAATTCAACCACAACATATTACACTCGGCATATCTGGCCCTAGAGATCCATGGATGAAGAGATGGATTGAATTGATGTCTAGACATGTTGGTCAATCGACCATCATATTCTCTACTACATTCTTTGCCTGGTTCATAGGACATATGATTTCCATAAATTAGTATGCATATGCAGGCGTAGATTTCCGCGGAGATCCAGACTTGATTCTAGATGACGCTCAATGGGGTGCAATAGGTCAGAATTTTTTGACCATGTTTTTTTAATTTTTCTAAGGTTTATATATGTTTTTGTATTTTGATTTTTCCCAAGACTAAACTAAATTTTTGATGTATAGATATGTGGGTTGGGTTCGACCAGTGGGTCAACGAGAGAAGGGATCAGATGAGCCAGCAGAGAAGGGTATCAAGAGAGAAGTCCTTTGGGATTTACATATGACCGAGACTCTTTCTGAGCTACAATATCACATGGAGGGATTGAATCTTGGGATTCCATACTACCAGATCGAATATTTACCTATGATACTGTAGTGCCATACTATTGGCGTTCCTAACCGCTGGATGCGGTTATTGCATAGGCTAGCTAGATCAATAGCTCGTTATCATGAGCATCACTAATTTACTTTGAGATTTTTGCATACATTTTGAGGTCAGATGACCAATGTGTCTTGGGCACAAATTTTTGTAAAATCCTATAAATATATATCAATTTGTTTTCAATGTCTTCCTATGTTTATTGTGCAATCCTGTTAAATTATGTGATGTGAATTGAAAATATGTCTTTACATGTGTTGCAAATGTCTGTTTGAAACATAATTATCTAAGGAATCAGTTAATGTGTTCAAATTTCTAGAAATGTGTTGATATTGAATGTAATCAAAATATCTTTCCAAAATTCAAACTCTTACGAACATATGATGCAATGTTGGATTTCAGACAGTATAAATGCTATAAAGTTGCAGTACAACAAGTTGTGAGTCTAACCTAATGATGATGCGGTTAATAACAATTGAAATGGCATCAGAGAGAATTTTGATCGACGCGCTATACTCAACGATATTATTTGTAGATCTACTGATAAAAATCCCTTGAAAACTCACTAACTCACCACTTGGAGCGAAAATGGCCCATGTTGCAGAGGATAGATTCTACATACTACGACTAGCACCATCAGTGTACCCAACGAATGGTTCCAAATATTCAGACATCTGTGATGAAATGTAAAGTGGATTAATAACTTCAAGAAAACTCTAGAAAAAAAAACTAAGATAGTAAATGCAAATCAAAAGCATATAAACATTATAATACAAAAGTTTACTACGCTCAACTAAGCATAGTAATGCTTAAGATACAACCCATTTTGAGGCTGCGCCAATGGAATTCCATCATAATCTAATAACTCGTAGGTGCCCTTAGCTAGAAATATTTTGAAAATGTAGGGGCCATGCCATAATGACTCAAATTTTCTTGTACCTATCAAATCATCTTCCTGATCATAAAGCAAGACTAGGTCACCCTCTAAGAATATACGAGGCTTGACATGTTGGTCGTATTGCACCTTGATTTGTCTCTTATGTGATTTTTTGACCATTATGGCTTCATGACATGTTTCATCTAGATGGATGAGGTTAAAAATATGCGCTTCTTCATTAGAGTTGTCAAGTAACAAGTCAACAATGAGTTTTAATGAATTTCACATTGGATAGGAAAGATAGCTTCCAGACCATACACCAATTGAAAGGGGGTAAATCTGGATGCATTTCTCACTGAGGTTCGGTATGCCCAAAAAGTTGAGTACAGGATTAAATGCCAATTTTATTTATGAACTTCTATCATTCATTGAAGCATTTACTTAAGGATCTTGTTAAAAGCTTCAACTTGTCCATTGAATTATGGATAACAAGGAGTAGAACTATCATGCGACAGTCCTAATTTGGTATTCAACTCATTCATCATGTGATTGCGAAAATGATTACCATGATCTATGACTATATATTGTGGTACATCAAACTGTGATATGACATGATTGAAAAAGAACAGTGCAGTTGTTTCTCCTGTGTTACTGAATGTAGGCATCACTTTGGCCCACTTGGTAAAGTAGTCGATTATGACAAAAATATAACCATGCCCCCATGACGAAAGAGGGTTGAAAGTCATGAAGTCAATGCCCCATTTTGAAAATGGTCCCACAGCGATAACATGATGCATCGACACTGGTGGCATGCATATTTTACGATCAAATATCTAGCATGCATGACAACTTCTGATCGCGAGGATGCAGTCATGAAATATGGTAGGCCAAAAGTAACTGGCGCGGAGAATATTCAGCGCAGTAACATATGCAGACAAGTGTCCACCACAAGCCCCATCATGAAAATAATTTAGAACCTTCTCTTCCTCCTCATGAGTGAGGTACCTCCTTAAAATTGTATCGACACCACGACGATAAAGTACATCGTCGACGATCAGACAATATTTGGCTTGGTATCAAATACGTCGTTGTTGAGAGCGAGAGGTATCGGGTCAGAAATTCTGGGTTGGGAGATAAATGATGAAATCCCCATACCAAGGGTCAGATGATCCGATCCGAAATAGAGACTCATCAGGAATTGATGGTTCCGATGTAGTTTCAGTATTATAAGAGGGAAGGTCGCAGAGAAGCTCATCCAAAACTAAAGACTTCTTTGACTTGGATTTGATGAATTCCAAATCAAATTCCTGCAAAATGATGATCCATTTTGAATATTCCCCCCCTCCCCCCCCCACCCAGCAATTGACATGATAGAATGTATGTCATGGGGTTGCAATCCAAAATGACAATGGTCTTCTGAAGTTAGATATAATGGTGAAATATTTGGATGACTTGAACAGTCGCCAAGGCAAACTTTTCGAGGTATGAATACATCACTTCTATATCATTGAGATTATGACTCAAATAATATATTAGATGTTCTATCCCATCTTCTTCTTGGACCAATACCATAGAAATGGTTGTATTTTTCACGTCGATATATAAGAAATAATCACTCTGATAATTCGGGGGATACATTAACGACGCTTGGACCAGTTTATCCTTTGAGAAGCTTGCGCAACCTTATCCCAATGGAAAGGAATCCCATTTTTCAAGAGACGAGTAATTCCTTTAGCCCTTTCGGCATAGTTGGGTATGAACCTCCTTAGGAAGTTATCCTTTCCTTGAAGTTTCCGTAACTGAAGTAAATTTGATGGCACGGGAAAATCAAGAATGGACTAGACCTTCAGTGGGTCGATTCTAATTCAATATTTTGAGACGAAGAGTCAAAGAAAACAACCAGAACCAATACAAAACACACATTTGTGTGGACTGAAGCATATTTTTTAGTGTCGGCAAGCATAAATAGATAGCTCTCAAATGTGTTGGGTGATCAGTCTAGTTTCATGAATGCACAGGTAAATTGTCTAGATAAGGTTGAACAATGTGCTTGATGTCATTTAAAGAATAATCTCTTGCTCTCTGAAATGTTTCCCCAATGTTCTTTAAACCAAATGGGAGTTTACAATAAGTGAATGTGCCCTAGGGATAGATGAATGTTGTCTTATATTGGTACTTTCACTCGATATTGATTTGATTGTAACCAGAGAATCCATCCATGAACGAAAATATTTCACACCCGTCACATTCGTTAATAATCTGGTTGATAAAGGGAGTGTGATAGTTGTCTTTTGGAAAAGTAATATTGACAGCTCGATTATCGAAGCACACTCTGATTGCCCCTTTTTCTTCATGACGGGAACAATGTTGGAAACCTAATAAGTAAGCGAAATATGGTAAATGAAACTAGAACACAAAAGTTTTACAACTTTTTCCTTAATGGAAACAACCTTCTTCGGATGAACAGGACAAAGGAATTGACATACTAGTTTGACATCAGGGTACATTTTAATTGTGTGTTCAACGATACTAGTATCTATGCCTAGAATTTCCTCATAAGACCAAGCAAATATATCTCATAATTCACTAAAGAGAGAGTGACAAGTTATTTTTGACGGATAACAAGACATGCCGACATGAATTTTTTCTACAACATCGGGTTTGGTCGAAATATCGATAGAAATGGTTTCTTCAATATTTGATAAATTTCGCTTGGATTTGATAGAATTAATGGGAATATAATTCGAAAATAAAGTTTTGATTGAAGGGTGTTATAGTTCAATAATATTATCTTATTCCTAATCCTAAATATGGGAATGATGATGATGATCTTCCCAAGGTTCTCCTTCTGGCATCATGGATTCCACAATTCTCTCATCAATCAAGAAAGTGGATGAAAAAGGATCAGATGGATTACCAAAATATAATGAACGATCAACCCAAACGATCGGCAAGGATGAATTAGAATTCACCACCCAATCCATGTATATTGATTGTTATGCTAGCTCAATTGTGATAGGCGACAGGAATTCATCCAATGTAACAACTTTAGAATCATTGGTAATCTTCCTTAAGTCAAATGAAGTGAAAGATATCATGCAGCAGGTCTCTATTATTGCAATTTATACCGACGTCGCAAGCGAGGTAATGTAAAGGTTCCCATTATGGAAGAATATGACAAGTTAATGTAATAATAGGGCGATGAATGAGGTGATTGAGAACAATTACTTGGATGGAGAATGCCAATTCTTCTAGTAATTGTGGCACATAGTCCATATGATTAAATACTACAAGATTGGAATTTGTCGGATCGATTCCACCAATTGCTGACAAAAAAGCCTATTTCTGGGAGGGACAATTTTGAAGTACCTCAAATGTCGACATAGATGAAGGTGACTAAGCCAAATATTCAACTATATTATAATTTTGAGCTGCTCGGGCTTGAGGATTGAATGTCGATTTATGGACAACTCCCTTCGGTGGATTTATTGTTAACTCTAGAAGAGCAGTTGGTGGAATATATTTAGTAGATGGATTCGTGGTCGAGGTAGTAGGTTGATCAGTAGCCTGACTATTGTAATTATTTGTTTTACATTGACACCAAAAAATCATTTTTTGGCTTTGTGATAGATATCATAAGCACTTGGGAACTAAAAGTTGGATTCGTAGCAACCATATTTGTGTCTAGATTCAGAAAAGGATTTGTCAACACAATAGATGCAATCAAGGTCTTAAGAAATTTCGATACTTCGACACGATGAGGAAAGTCTCGAACAAAGTGCTCCTCATTACATATTATGCAAGGGTAATGAGGTTTCTGATCATTTCCATTTTTTTGATCATATGATCATTCCTGCGGGGTTTAATTTTTCTTTTTTTTCACTTTCCCATTTTTCTTGCTTCCGGGTTGTTTGTCACTTTTTCCTTTGTCAAATGACACAGCATGAATTTCGGAAGAATGTGCAGGATCATATGCAGTAGAGTTGTGTGTACTTTCATACTTGATCATACCGTCGCTAGCATGAGAGTCCTTAGATGGAGGAGGAACAGTAAAATTAGATCTCGACGCATTTGGAATTTTCTCATAGAGCGTGCCAGACTAAGTATAAATTAAATCTAAGTACTGGGCATGAGAAATGACCTGCTCTTCAGTGATGATGCCAATTTTATCCACATCTTCGGTGATAGATGGAAGCAAGGACTTAATAAACCACTCAACAAGGAGCTTATCAAGAACAAATGTTTTTACCATTCTACAATGATGATGCCACTCACGAATATGATCAGAAATGTGAGTAGCATTTGTCTATTTAAAATTTTTCAGTGGTTCCATTCCAGTTTCATATCGTATGGGTAACTGGAAATGGGTAAAAAAGGTAGTGGTTAGGGTAGTGAAATTATCAAATGAATCTTGTGGTAACTCAATGTACCACTTCGTGGCCGAACCACTAAGCATACGCTAGAAAAGACGTAGTCGAACGAACTCATCATTTAAGGATTTGGATGAGCACCACACATGATAAGTCATAACATGCGTTGAAGGTCTTCTTCAGGGTTTCCATTGAATTTAGGAATTTTGGAGGGTAGTTTATATGGTATCACTGACCATGAAGGAGAATAGTTGATGGGGTCATTGGTAAGATAGTTTAAATTAGGTAATTCTAAAGTTGTGACAAGGGGAAACTATGGATTTAATTCAGGTTGAGCATAACCAGTATATGATGGAATTTCTTGGGAAACAAGCCTTGGGGCACCATCATAAGGAATTTGTTGATGGTAGCCTAGATAGGGGTTGTTTTGATGACCAAACGCTTGAGGATTATGTTGACCTAAACCTAGGTAAGCTACTTGTTGTTGGAATGATTGCTGTGGAATTTGCGTTTGTGGCTGCCAAGGTGACTACCCACCAAGATTATAGCCCAAATTAGAATAGATTGGACTCGGTTGTGAATAGGTAAGACCTGGTTGTGCCTGTGACATTGCATAAAAGGGCAATCCATCTTCTGAATGAAAGATTCTGGATATAGGTGGTTGTTGTAAACCAGCAGAAGGAGTTGGAATCTAAGGGCCCAAAACTTGAGGGTAATGGGTTGAAGGACATGCCTGAGATGATTGAGGTACATAAATCTGATCCTGTAACAAGGGTAATGAAGTATTAACAAGTGGAGTAGAGGTAGGTGCAACAGGTTAAACCAGTTGATATGAATGCACAAACATTTGTGGTTGAACGAGAAGCATAGGCTTCCACTGACAAACAGTCATTCCAAAATTTGGGTCACCATAAAACGATAGAGTACTATCAAAATGGGTGACCATAGGTTTCCCCCCAGCATGAGGAGTATAGTAAGATGTAATATATTTTTCTCCAGTTGGTGGGAGTCCAGTTGAGATTGTATTGGATGGAACGTACCCAGATGGACTAACTTGATGTTGCACTGAAGATGTATATAAATGATCAAGCCATTCATTACTCATTATATATGTACTAGATATAATACCAGAAGATGACATGGGTGAAGTCCATGGATTTGATTATGCACCAGAGTAGGTTCTAGATAATGATTGGTAACCCAGTGGGATGGAAGGACCACCATAAAGATGTGACTCTATTGATGTGGTAAGCATCGATGAGGTAGCAACATAGATACTATATAAACTGTAACAGATGGTACAACTAGATATTTTGACTTAGCCATGGTCATACGACCCAATGTATACACTATAAGATCTATGAGAAAATGAATTGAAACAGGATCAAAAGAAGCAGTGTAATTCAACTGAGGAATAGTCTTGTAAAGATAAAGCCCTGGTCCAAAATGGGTTGGAGTTGAAGGGCATGTTTCTTTTTGAGGTTCTTCCTCAATTGAAATCAAACCAAGTGGAAGGATTTTTCCTTCAGGCCCGAGATATATTTCAGGTGTTTGACTGCACGATATGGGAGACTCAATGGCTATGATCGACTATGGAGTGAATGATACAGGAACAAATTCCAGTTGTTAGACTTCGGGATCTAGATGTTTTGGTAAAATAATTATGGGATATGAATCAACTTCTTGTTGATCAACGTCAGGTTTAGGAGGTATGGTCTCACTGATTGGATGGCTCGTGTCCACAAGTAGCTGTGAGGACCCCATTTCAACGATAGTGGATGAACCAAGATGTGTAGAAATGACTTAATATGACTCTGGTATATGAGATGAATATGGCACACAAGAGGTACTAATAGTACTGGTTTTGGTAGAACGATGTCGCCTTCATCGACTAGAAATGGATTTCGGTGGTAAAGGTGGTTTAAGTGCTATTCTACGCTAACAATAGGGAAAGGGATGTTCTTCTTCCATGATGACTGATTGATTTTATTAAAAAAAAAACAACAAAATAAAAAGGGTAATTATAGGAAAAAATTTTACCAAGTAATTGTGAACTGCATAATACCTCTTGGAGAACCAAGAAGTATGGGTAGGAAATCTCCCTGAAAGTTGTGTTCAGTGTATCACAAGTTACAAGGCAGACAACTCGGTTACCTATGGATGGTAATCAACCTAAATTTATCCTCCCAAATATACCTGAAGGTATGCGGAGGCCCAAGTTCGTATTAGAACTGTCTAATGTGAAAATGCACAGTGAGAGTATCCCCTTATACTTTTCGTACTAGAACACCGCCCTATATACCCGAAGGTATGTGGAAAAGCTCTGATATACTTACATAAGTGGGGTGAGGTATCACACTCGGAATTTTTTGAGGAGTTAAATCCCCTCTTCGGACAGAGGCGATCCCTACTAGGCCAAATCGGGTCTAGCAACAATCAGTCACGCAGTGACGCGGGTCTCTAGTTACAAAATGACAAAAAATAATGAGTCGCCTACCTCAGCTCCTTCTAAATGGTCGTTGAAGAAAGGATGATGCTTCCCATCCTTCACTTTGGCAGATCAGGATCCTTTCGCTTAACATGTCCGAACACCTGCACACATCCGAAGAAACACAACGACACACAACATAGAATTTAAATCTTGTAACCATACATCAGTCAGAGAGGATGTAATTCATTGCTTCAAAGAAAAAGGCACATGAATGAAACCATAATCAAAGTCGCTTATCATTAAAATAACAAAGGAAAGATACAAACCAAAGCTCTGACATTGGATCTTCCTTCGGTGGGGTCGACAACAGAGCACATCTTAGTGAAGCTCGTCGGAAATGGGACAAAGCTCTCTCTCTTCGGCTTGGCTCTCAAAGGCTTTCTGACGATAGTCTCCTTGCTCCAAGTTTAGCTCTTCTCTAGTTCTATTAGGACTACTAGCTTGATAAGGGAAAATGGCAAGCTTATATAGATGGTGGAAGGGGAGTTGGGATCCCTAGAATTGTGGGATTGGCCCTATCCTTAAGGAAGCTTCCATGATAGGTGGAAAACCACCTCCCATACATGGAGATCCGGAACCAAACCTCCCAACTCATTTTAGAGACTCATTCAGGAGTTTGTTGGAATCAAAATTCTGCCATTTATTTTTAAAAAACAATCCTTATTAAGCTTGGTGCGATCGAGACACTGAGACAGAGCGCCAGTTAGCACGCCCTCTTTGGTGGGTTTTCCCCATTGGCGCGAGGACTGAACTGGCTAGTCGCGCCAAGGCTAAAAGATCAATTTTTAGGGTTTTTCTAGGGAAAATTTCTTGAAAGAAATGATATTCCTTGTCAAGGTGGATGCCATGAAAGTGGTTTCAGGTTATGTCACTGCTCACAGGTCACGGGAAAGGCCCTCCAATGTGCGGGACATGGATTTCAGGGACGGTGAAAAATTGTTGTGTAAAAAATGCCCCCTAAAGCATGAGGCCCGAGAGAGAGAGAGGGGTGAAATGCTTTATGAGAACGTGCCCAACTGAAAACACTGCCGTCGGAAAACCTGTGTAGACAAGTACAACTAATATCTCAAATACATGATATGTGGTATGGGCACAGCCATCCATAATAGAGTATACAATAATCAAGATCCAAGGTATGGACGCAACCATCCAGAAAGGATCAGTAAATAGACTCAGGTATGGTCGCAGCCATCCAATCAATGAGTCATGTAACCAATCGTGATAATCCATAAAATTCGCATCGTGGATTCCATCAGACAAAACCCAGGGTCTCGCGCTCCATCTCTACCGAAACAAAGTACAAGTCCCAGCATGCGAATAAGTGAGCTGAAGTTGAACATGCAAGAACATCGTCTGATTACCAGCCAATGATGAGAGTCGTTAACAGACGCGAGAGGAACCACCAATAATGATGATGGCCCTCAAGGTACTAGAGGTACAATATACGGAATATGAACAGTGAGCTGGTGTCGAACACCCACAGAATCATTCGATCGAAGGCCAATGATGAAAACCTTGTGTTGAATGCGAAGAACCTGCCATTGAGGCTTGTAGGCTCCAAGGTACCTGAAGGGAGTCTCTAGGTCAGCTTCCTAGATAATGAGTTGAAGTCGACAGGAAGTGACCTTGATCGAAGGTGGGCCATGGTGTTTCCCACATCATCGATGTGAGACAGAGGAACATAATGTTTGTGAATCAGGATTATTAGAGGATCAGAGGAGGGTTGAAAACTGTATAGGTCAACTTCTCTTGAACATATCGACGACACGACATTGGATTTGGAAATATTTGACATCAAAGGATTATAGGTCATGTTGACGAGGCAAAGTGCAGATGAGAGGTCAAAAAGGATAACCCAAACCCATGGAGGCAAGCATAAAACGAGATGAGATGTCCCCAACCCAACATGAATGCAAACAAGTGCCATGTTCAAGAGCGCCATACTGCCGACACGACAATGATATTGGTTCCATTTTTTCCCCACCATTTCTGGAGAGTACCCCAATTATTTTTGAAAACAAGCTTGAAGGGGATAGCATATGCTTGCAATATAAGTTTGTCCTTCGGAAAAATCCAACCTAGTACATTTAACGAGCCCTAGGAAGGAGGAACTCGAGTATCATCATTACGACGGAATCCAATGCCATCAGGTTTTAACGAGTCTGACAAAGGAAGAACTCGGTGCCTTTTCATGTTTAGAGAGTTTGAAAAGACAGAGGAAAAGTAAACTCCAACAATCCCTTTTCGTAGATAGTTCCTCATATCCAAAAAGGTAGAAAACTATGTCTGAGAAAACCTCCTAGTCACGATAGGCAAGGGTATTCCTCTTTCGTAAATAATCTATCCCAGCCCGAAAAATGAGTAAAAATATACTGGGTAGATGTCTTTTCATAGCCAATTTAACGAGATCAAAACAACAAGTGACTCGGTAATCTTTTCATCTTTAGAGAGTCAGAAAAGAGCTGAAAGAGGAATCCAGTAATGAATTTTTCGTGTTTTTACTGAGTCTGAAAAAGTATAAAATACAACTTGTATCGTCATCCTAGTCACGTGAAAACCTGTTGCTACACAAGAAAGGAAGCGTAAAACCCATTTTTCGACAAAATATAATAAAATATTGGAAAAATAAGCTTCAAAACCTAGCTTGATTTCGAAAAGTTATAAATATGACAAAAATAGTAAAAACATATTTACTTTTACTTTTTACCTCTCGTGGAGAGCAACTGTGAGTTTTTCTTGTGCAAACTTGCGGCGACGATTTTGGACGATCCAGTGCATCATTTTAGATCTTGTTTGTTCCAGGTAGGAGGTGTTGTCCTTAGCTATGTTTTAATCCATTTTTTTATAGTATTCCATTGTGATTTGGGATCCCTGAGGGGATATTTGCAAATTTAGGGCTCGCCCAATTGGCACGGGTATCGGGCACGGACCCGCGCCAATTGGGTTCTTTTTGCAAATGGGTCGCGCCAGTTGGCGCGACTGTCAGCAAAACAGTCACGCCAACGGCACAACCTAAATTTCCGCTCAATTTTTACAAAAAATGAACCAATCAACCAGATTTTTGAATGTTCAAGGGATCTAATGAAGTGCTTATGACCATTTTGGTGCAGGTACAAAGCCACAATGGTGATCAAATGGAAATAAAGGGAGCACAGTGAAGAAGATGAAATGGCAATGGAGAACGAGCAATGCATGAACTCTCTCCGAGATTGCGGCTTAAAAAAGTTCTTCTTGATACCATGTCTTAGGGCAAAACCTAAATTTTTTCAATACTTAATCAGTATATGGGATGATAATGAAGAGAAGTTTAGGCTTCAAGACCAAGTGTTGGAGCTCGAAGTATCCGATGTTTACTTCATCACTGGATTGTCTCGAAGAGGTTCAGTCCCGATCATGACAGGTACTAGGCCTTCCGGTGAAAAAATGTCAATGGTAATGGAAAGAGTGTGCCCAGGGGCACAAATAGGATAAGGTAGCAGGAAGTTTGACATCCACACTGTTCCTGATCTAGCACTTAGAGTGGTGCTCCATACCATTACGCGGGCTACGGGGTTGCAGGCAGTGCATGAGGCTACTAAAACACAACTCCTTTTAGCATCAGAATGCATGAACCCGACACTATTTGATTGGGCTACTGCCGTGACCCAACGGTAGTTGAAAAAGTGTAAGAAGACCAAGCTGAAGTAGTTTGGGTACGGATCCATTTTGGTATCGTTCATCCTCGAACGACTACCTATTTTCCAAGGCCAGGGAGCGATAGTCGTAGAACCACCTTTGAGAGAGCCACGGATGGCTTGATGGGTAGCACTGAAGCCCAGAGCAGGAGGGGGCCAACAAATTTCATGGAGGCCCGAGTTCTTCGGATGTATTCGACAATAGTTGATCATCATAGAGGACTGGCCCTATCCCGGTACTGACTTCACGGGAGACCCAGATCTTCCACTTCCGGAGGGAGATGACTGGGATGAAGAGCTAGGTAAGAATCTTTTTGATTTTGTGTATTTTATGATTTTTTTGGTATACATGCATGTTCTAACAAACAATCCTATGTGTATGTAGATGTTGGCCTAGAGAGGCCCACCGGGATGTCTCCGATTGCACGAAGGACCCCTCTCGCCTATGACCCTCAAGGTGAGGGTGGCGAGGGGAGTGAACTAGTTCAGAACTTGGAAGGAATCGCCCGTGGGATTCCTGATTATGCTCAGCTAGCAGACGTCCCTATGGCTTATCAGAGGCACACCGTAGGGATGCCTAGTTTCCTTCATCGTTTACTGAGGCGATTGGTGCGGGCAATGACATGCTACCATGAGCACCATGCTAATTAGTCGCCTAGGCTTTTCATTTGCACATTTTTGAGAGACATGTTGTCTCCGGATATTATTAAAACAAAAATGTATATTTTTTTGGATTTTATGTGATGCACACCAACTGCAAACATTTCGAAATATATATATATATATATATATATATATATATATATATATATATATATATATATATATATCTACTTCTGGATGGATCTTTTTCACATATGATGATGTTTTTACAAGTTGCGTAAATGTCTATATAAAACTATGTTAGCTACTACATCTGTTAACACATTCATGTGTCTGGGTATATGTTGATATGTAATGTAATCAAAATTTCTTTCCAGTAAATGAATACGTAGATACAATCTTAAAATGGATGGGTTCCTAACTGAATAATGACCATTGAGTTGTAACACTACAAGCTGTGAGTCTAGATAAACAAGTAATGCACGAATACTGAGGTTACGGCCTCATTCAATAATTCCAAAATGGCACTATATTACGCGACATTATTTGTAGTAGGGCCTAGAAAAGCACCTTGAAAATTGATTAACTCACCAGCAGGATTGTAGATTACCTAGGCTGCCGAGGACAGATTCCTGGTACTGCGGGAGGCACCATCCGCGAAAACGACAAAAGGAGTAATAGACATCTGCACAATCAGGAAGACCCAATCAGCAGAAATATTCTTACAAAGCACACCACACCACACATGCACAAAAATGAAATCACTCACTTATGTACACACACCACACAAGAATAATTCAAGCATAGTACTTCTTGAGGTACAACCCATTTCTAGGCTACGCCAGAGGAATACCTTCATAATTGATTAGCTCATAGGCCCCATTTTTTAATACACGTTTTACGATATAGAGTCCATGCCACATGGGCTGGAATTTTCCTGCTCCAAGTTTATCATGTGCTTGATCATATAAGAGGACGAGGTCTCCTTCGATGAAAGAATGTGGAGAAACCATTTGATCAAAATGAGCCTTAACTCACTTTTTCTGTGCCTCGATAACCAAGGCATCCAAGTGGCGGGTTTCATCCAATCGTTCCAGATACAGGAGACATTCTTCCTCCGGGTAAGTTTCGACCAGTAGTTCCACAACCAACTTCAGCGAAGGGATCTCACATTCAACCAGAAGAGTTGATTCCAAACCATACACCAACTGGAAGGATGTGAATCTGGTCGCGCTCTTTACTGATGTTCGGTAGGCCCAGAGAGCTGAGAACAATTGGAGATGCCAGTTGGATTTATGAATACCAATTATTCATTGAAGCATTGTGACAAATACTTTTTTCACGGCCTCAACCTGGCCATTCGCCTGAGGGTAGTATGGCGTTGAGTTGTCATGATGCAAGCCCAACTTCGATGTCAACTTTTCCATCATGTAGTCCCGAAAATGAGTGACATGATCGGTGACAATGGCTTGAGGAACTCTAAAATGTGTAATTACATGGTTGAAAATGAATTAAGCGATTGTCTTACCGTCGGCAGCAAATGTAGGCATCGCCTCGGCCCACTTGGTGAAGTAGTCTATGGCAACGATTATATAAGCATGCCCCCCAGCCGAGTGAGGGTTACATGTCATAAAATCAATGGCCCACTTGGAAAAATGGCCTACGGTAATGACAGGATGAAAAGGTAAGGGTGGCACATGCATCTTGCGCTGAAAGATCTGGTATGCATGACATTTTTCGAACTGCAACAATACAGTCTTTGAATATAGACGGCCAGAAGTAACTCGCATGCATATTCTTCTGGGCGGTATCATATCTGGACATGTGACCACCACAGGTGCCACTGTGACAGTCATTCAGGACTTTCTCAGCCTCTTCCAAGGTCAAACATCGGTGGAGCACAGAATCAACTCCGACATGATATACGGTATCTCCGATAATGTGATATGGTTTAGATTGATGCCGAACGCGACGTCGAGCATTCTTTGTCAACTCGGACTGGAAAGTGGATCTTTGAAGGTACATGATGATGTCACCATACCATGGATCATGAGTGTTGATTAGAAAGAGTGTTTCATCCGAGATATGATCCTCGGATTGGGATGGGACAGAGTCTGTAGGGAGAGAGCATATAAGATCAGTAAAAACCAATGATTTCGTCGATTTGGTAGTGGTGAATTCCAAATATAACTCCTGAAGGATGACAATCCATTTGGATTACTTACCCCCCAGTAATTTTTGAGACAAGATGTATGTCATGGGGTTGCAGTCGGAAATCACGGTTACCGTACGCAACATGATGTAATGGCGGAACCACTGAACGGCCTGGACAGAGCCAAGCGCCAACTTCTCAATGTGGGCATAGTGTGTTTCAGTGTCAAGAAGATTCCGAGATAGATAGTAAACCACATGTTCATTTCTGTCATCGTCATCCTGCACCAGAACCATGGAAATCGTGCTGAATGCGGCAGCCAAGTAGAGGGTAAAGTTGTGATGATAGTTAGGAGGACGTATTAACGGAGCTTTGACGAGCAACGGTTTAAGTTTATCAAAGGATTTTTTTGCAATCTCGTCCCAATGGAAGGGAACGTCCTGTTTTAGAAGTCGTGTAAACCCCTTGGCCACTTCTGCATAGTTCGGGATCAAACGACGTAAGAAATTCGCTTTTCCCTGAAGACACTGAAGTTGATGCAATGAGGATGGGGATGGGAGATTAACGAGAGCTTAGACCTTGAGGGGGTCAAGGAAAATTCCGTCTTTAGAGACAATGAATCCCAAAATATGGCTAGAATCCACGCAGAAGACACACTTGTGAGGATTAAGCCTGATATTGTAACGTCTGCAACGGAGGAAAATCTGGCAGAGTTGTTCAGGATGGTCTTTGCGCCGAGCTGAGTGAGCTGGAAAATCATCCAGATATGGCTGGACAATGTGACGTATGTCATGAAAAGTGTGGGACATAGCACACTGGAAGGTGGCCCCAGCTTTTTTCAAGCCGAACGAGAGCTTCTTGTAAGCAAAAGTACCCCACGGACAGATAAAGGCGGTCTTATGTTGATCAGTGGGTAAAATATTAATTTCATTGTAACCCGAAAAGTCGTCCATGAGGGAAAACATCTCACTCCCTGCGCAGTCATCAATGATCTGATCTATAAAGGGAGTGGGATAGTTTTCCTTAGGAAAAGCCCGATTGATGTCTCGGTAGTCAACACAGACCCATATAGTGCCCTGCTTCTTATCTACAGGGACATTATTAGAAACCCATTCTGTGAGCGGAATTGGATATATGAAGCCCGCGTTAAGAAGTTTCTCAACTTCTGCCTTTATAGCTGCGGCTTTTCGGGGATGCACTGGGCGTAGACATTGACGCACGGGCTTCACACCTGGATAGGTGGGAATTTCATGCACTACTATACTGGGATCAATCCCAGGCATATCTTCATAGGACCATGCGAAAACATCTCGGAATTCGTGAAAAAGGCTCTTGTATACTTGAATATCTTCGAGAGAACAAGTAACTCCCACGTGAATGTTCTCGACGACCCTCGGTTTAACGAAGATGTTGATAGGCATTTTTTGTGTGATATTACTAAGATTACCCTCTGAAAGAACCTCATGAGTAAATATTGGCATTTGGAGAGGCATTGAGGGAACCTGGGATGCAAAGCGCTCTAGACAATCAGACATTGGCCCCAGGCTGGGCATGAACGAGGAACGATGATGTCCATCGCTCCACGGTAGATCTTCAAGAGACATCGTCTCAACAATAGCTTCGTCAGACGGGAAAAATTCTCTCAAAGGGTCAGACGAATCTGCATCACCGAGCCAAGGGGATGAGAATAAACATATAGAGCCATGCTCAAAGGAGCATGTTCAGGAGGAGGAGGGTCTGATGTAGTGACGATCTCGCAATAATTGATTTCAACTGGAGTCATAGGCATCGATTCTCCAAAACAGGTCACCTGTTCAGGCGAAGGGATGATCCAAGGGCTGTTTGACCTAGAGATCATGTTAACTTGAACGGTGTTCGGTGGCAGCACGGGAAAAATACCCATGAGAACAGGGTCCTTGAAAAGACCGAGCCCTACACTATCAGGGGGATTGGGAATTTGATCCATGTATGGCACGTTATTCTTAGAGGACGAGGTGAAGAAAGAAAACTGATCGACAATGCCAATTTTTCCCTCGTGAGGAAACTTCAAAAGCTAGAAGAGGGTGGACGGAACGCATAGCATGGCATGAGTCCAGCTGCGACCAAGAAGGAGATTATAGTTGATCTTGGCATCAACCACTTCTACTTCAATGTTGACTATCTTACCCTGTAATGTGATCGGTAAACTCGCAAGAACACCCGAGGGTTTTGATTCCCTACCACCAAATGCCTCGAGGGCATTGGGAGATGAAGTAAGAGCCGGAGAGGCAATGGCCTTCTAGCAGGTAGATGACATACCACAGGTGGAAGCACCTTCATCCACAACGGCTCTATGGATGTTGAGGCCGTTGATACTGACTTGTATAACAAGGGCGATCTGATGTGGAAGTCGGGGGAAAAAATTTTCTAGATCGAAGGTGAGAAGACTAGAATCAGCAGGATCAATTCCATCGATTGTGGACAATAGAGCTTTTTGTTGCAATGGGAAACTTTGAAGCACTTCCAACGCAGACATGGTGAAAGGTGCCTACACAAAATCCTCAACAATGCTGTAATGTTGAGCAACACGAGCATTTGGATTATAGGAAGATTTTCGAAGAACCGGACTTGGGGATGACCTGACTTAAGGAGATGCCGTGAGAGGTTTCGACGGCGACATCCCTAATGAAGGAATAATTGGACTCGTGGATGGAGTCGATATTCCCATAGAGGCCACAGCGGCCATGACATGACTTAAGGACCTATATCCCGCTGGAAGCGAAGGACCAGGTGAAGACATGACAGAAGACTCAGGGTTGTTTTCTGGAAAAAGCTGGTAATCTTCACCAGATGCAAGAATTTCCTCACTAGGAGAAGGATTGGGTGAGTCCATATCTGACCTTGCCGCTAGATCTTCTAGAAGATGGAAAGGACTAGGAGGTATAATGGCAGCCAAGAAAGGCGATCCCAATGTAAGAGGAGGGAAGTGCTCCCCTACTCCAAATCCAAACCAAGCATTGGAAAAGGGCCAATTGAATTCAACTGGTCCACCAAAGGGAAACTCAAATATAACTAGTCCCCCGTCGGGAAACTCGGATACAATAGGCTGCTGAGGTTTAGCAGAGGATTGAGAGACCTCTGATGAATCGTCTGTGTAAGGACTACCGGTTGATGAAACTGAGGGTTCCGCCACTGCGACAGTAACGAAAAGAGGAAGAGATCAAAACAAAGACATACAGCCAAAAACCAAGGCAAACAATCAATCAGCCAGCAAACAATCTCTAAATGGGTGTGTGATCGTAGGTGATTAATTTTACCTCATTGAAACTTGGAAATTTTACTCTTTCATGTTTTAAGAGTCTAGAAACAAGTAAAATATGACTCTATCTCTTTCAATTTGGAAACAAGCGTGAAAGGACAAGCGCTTGATGATCTTTTGAAATTTAATGAGTCAGAAAAGATCGAAATGACTACTCTGGAAATCTAGGTAGAAGGGTGTACCAGATATCCGTGAACTTCCTGTTGGGGCCCTTGTTTTGCTTAGTTTTGACATCTCGGCCAAGACAATTTGAGTTTTGACCCTTTTTGAGTTGCGAAGTAAATACACATGGCAACCGCAACCGCGCCGCAACTACCAGGAGTTGCGGAGCTACCAAGGTGGCGCGGAAGCAACCGATAGCTGGATATAGCATGGAGATACGTGCAGATGAAGGAAACACAGCAGAAAACAGAGAGTGGAACACGCAGACATCAGAAGAGAAGCTGAGAGAAGCCAAAGTGAAGACGCAGAGGAGCCGATAGTTGCGAGCGCTGGTGAATAAATAACAGTCACCCGGCTGAAAAGAAAAGAATGCTAAGAGTTGAATGCATACTGAAAAAGTCGCGAGGCCAGGGACAAGAGAGGACGCGCAGAGCAGCTGCGGAGGATTCATGCATGTGCTTCATATGGTTTCTTATCTTCTCTAGTCTACTCTTCTGCTCTAAGATCCATCTGTATCAGATTTATGAGCTATCAGCTAGAATGCTATGTAATCATGTATTCAGCCAGGAGAATAATATAAAGGAAGATTGCTGTCTCAATGAGTGTTCATGTGCTTGTACTGTGTTTGTGCTGATTTAAAATTTTATTTATGAATGTCTGCAATGCTTATTGAGTAATCTGGCGCATATAACTTTATATATGAATGGATGAACCATCTTTCTTTAGTTGCGGGTTTGTTCCTTGGCCTTGATCTCATCCCCTTTTGCATGTGGTTGCGGCACGCCTCGGGTGAGACGCACTGCTCTCCTGAGCAGGGTGAAAATGCCGGCGTGTTCCTAGACTACACCGGACCCCTTTGTTGGCCCCAACTCCTGAACCTGGGTCTTGTCCGCGAGACCTGATTTCTCGCCAACAAATGGTTCCGTTGCCGGGACCTGCATGTTCTGAGGGGATCTAGATCATGGTCTCGAGGATTTTTGAAGGAGCAATACGGCGATGGTGGGATGATCATCTTGACCATTTCATTACTCAGCAAGCGGAGCTGATCAAGAAAAAGGAGGCGGCGATCAGGGAGCTTGTTCTTTTCTCTGACTTAGCTAGTGATACGTACGAAATTTTCTGGGGAAGGTTCCCTACCGACCTTTACAATTGGTTGCGAAGGTTACGAGCGACGGTGCCCCAAGAAGGTTCGCGGAAGATAAACCGCAGGTGGGCGCACGAAGACCTGGTAGCACTGCATCGGGTAGACACTGAACTAACCCGCGCGGTGGATTTTTGGGTACGGACCACGTTGGAAGGATACACGGTGGAGTTTGCTGCTGAGTGCTATCAGTCCTTCTCGAAAGCTGAGGCTGTCTTCCACTCGGGGCTAAGGGGGAAGCTATTGAAGGAGATTCCACTATGGATCAAAGCCCTGATGGTGGACGAAGGGTTGATTGAATTCCACAAAACGAGTATGGAAGCGTAAGCCATCCGTACTGGGGGAAGGATTGAGGGGACCGATGCTGTGTAGACTGTGAGAGTGGGGAGCGGGGGATGGATGTTGAGGCCGCATGCAAGTTGCGGGAGCTACGTGCGCATCGGCGGGCACAGATCGCCGATAGGTGGCGAAGAAGGGTAATGAGAGATTTGAAGAGAAGAGAGATCGAGAGGAAGAATCAGAAGGAGGCGCCTCAGAGGACGGGAGTTATGGGTTTGGATACCCAGAAAGAAGACGGGACAGCAGTGGAGGTGCAGTGGGTGCATGGGAGCCCAGCGACGCGAGAAAGAGAAGTAACGACTAGCGAAGATAACGGAAAGATGCAGCCCGAAGGAAGTTCCGATGACGAATGGCACGGCGTGATGTAGCAGATGTTCCAGATGGCACCCACCCCTCCAGGCAGCCCTACGTCCCACCTTCCGCATGGCCAGGATCCCGACCTTCCCCTGGTACTTTATCAACCTTTAAGAAATATTTTTATTCAGTTACAAGCATTAAGTCAGTCATACAGTAGTTCAGCAACGTCGGTAACGCCTAGTAACAGCAGTGTTGCTAGTAGTAGTATTTTCCCCAGAGGGACCATTACACAACCAGGACCGGGAGGTTTTATCCTGGTTAATTCTCCGCAAGTACACATGGCCAGATCTTTCACCCGGTATCCAGAATTCTCTGGCTGGGGCAATGACGATGTAGAGCAACACTGGTATCTGTGCGAAGCCATCTGGAGGGCTCGACAGACGCCGGATGCAGGGAAGTTAATAGAGTTTCAAACCACGCTCAGAGAGAGAGCTCTGCGTTGGTTCATCAAGTGGTCTGAGGCGCACCCTAACCCAGTAATTGCGGACGTGAAGCAGGATTTTGTCCGCGAATTCAAGCTTCCCCAGACAGACCAGCAGGGCCTGTCCGAGCTGTGGGAAATTAAGCAGAAGGAAGGTGAGACTGCGTGGGAGTTGATGCGGCAATTCAAGGATGCGATCGGGAAACTGAGTTACCCGATTGATCCAAACCACCAGAGGGACTGGTTCATCAAGGCTCTGCTCCCCTTGACACGAACCCCTCTTACTCAGCAGAAGATTGATAATCTGCAGGACGCTTTGGAGCAGGCCATGAAGATTGAAGCCATGGCGGGCTACCCCCAGGAATATCGGGGGGTGGTGGCCTCGCAAGACCCTTCCTTGGTAGGGTTGCAACACCAAATCACCAGCTTGACCGAAAAGCTCAAGGAACTTCAGCCGGTGAGGCCAGCGTGACCGAATGTTTGGTGTACGCATTGTCTGGTCGAGGGCCACGTCGCAACCGAATGTCCTCGGTTGCGCGACGCAGGAGCAGGACCCTCGGTCGCAGCTATCCAGGGAGGTCCACCACCAGGGGGTGGTGCGGGGATGAACCCGCAGGGAGTCTACCAGCCGCAACAGACCTTTGCGGTGTTCCAACCGCAACCGGGGTCCTCCACCACAGAGTACTGTGAGATTTTCCGGACGATGGGGCATCCTCCTCGGATGTGCCCGATATTACAGAAGTACTCCACGGTCCCAAATAATGCATAATGCGAATTCTGTGTGTCTACGACCCACAACACTGAGCAATGCAGGGCGCTTGACGCACTTGCGGATCGATTGGATCGTCCCTCGTACAGGGTGAACGAGGCTCCAAGGGGAAGAGGTGGCAGCATGCGGGGAGGCCGAACAGGCGGACGCGGTCCGGTAAAATGCTACAACTGTGACCAGGAGGGTCATGTGGCTCGAGAATGGCCCCTTCTGCGACGACCCTGGTGTTCCCAGTGCCGGGTCAACGCCCATGCTACAGAAGACTGTTCGGAGCTCATCAAGAAGTGGGAAGAACGGGTGCGGCAGAGGGGAGTGAATCTGATAAACTCAGAACCGCAAGGGGCCGCAACCCCTGACATGCAGAATGTCGCGATAGTAACGCGGGGTGGAAAGAAGACTGGAGAGGATGCCCACGAGAAGGAGCCAACACGAGTGGTTCGGCCGGCATCCCCAAAGAAGTTGATCGGGCCCGAAGTCCAGAAGAAGTATTTCCAGGAGGCGGTTGAGGCATTCGCCCAGTTGCACAATGAGGGAAGGTTGGAAAAGCCCAGGCAGCCA
This sequence comes from Pinus albicaulis, assembly GCA_034641835.2. NCBI lineage: Eukaryota > Viridiplantae > Streptophyta > Pinopsida > Pinales > Pinaceae > Pinus > Pinus albicaulis. The sequence goes on from CM076570.1 coordinate 87,385,200, forward strand.
GAATCCGGGGCAAAGAACGTCGCAGATACTGTGGTCGAGGATTGGCTCCGGCTATTCCTTAGGATTGTTGATAACGTTGTGCTGCGGCAGCAGCTCAAGCATGCTTTGGACGGAGCGCTGCAGGGGCGGGCACAACCTAGAGATCCGGCGGACGCTAAGCCTCAATACGTCCCTCAATACGTGCAACGTGTCAAGCGGAACAAGCAACAAACAGGAAAATAATTCCGGCTTAACACGCAGGTCGCAGGGTTCCAAATCAGCGACTCCATGTTGGACTTGGGGTCCGACGTCAATATACTGCCACGAAAGACATGGGAGGCTCTTGGAAGGCCACGGCTAGCCCACTCACCAATCCAACTCAGGATGGCGAACCAGTACTGCATTTTGCCAATCGACCGACTCGAAGGAGTCGAGGTCGACGTTGCGGGGGTAAAGACATACGCCGATTTTGAGGTTATCGATATCATGGGCGATAAGGATCCCTATCATGCTTTACTCGGTATTGATTGGGCTTTTGAGAATTATGCCATCATCGACCTTAAGAAGGAGCTGATGATCTTTGAAGATGGGGAGGTACGGGTCACCCAGCCGCTCGACCCGTATCAAGGGCCGCAATATACGGAAACAGTGGACAGTCGGGAGGATGCTCAGATGATGGACCATCTCTATCAGATGACTGCAGGGAAGCGGGACGATTATATTAACCCGACCGCAACTGGCTCTATCAGTTGGCGGAGTGTGCAGAGCTCGGAGCTCGGATCCGAGCTTGTGTGGGAAGACTGGCAGCAAGGGGGGTATGAGACCACCACGCGGAGATGTGCCTCCATCGCTCAGGTCCGGTGGGTAGGGACTGAGATCCACGGATACCCCACATTATCAAACATGCAAGCAGTGAATACTTTTATTGCCAAGGTGGAAGACCGGGTCCCAGAGGAAAGCCGGATACCACTTTTGGATGTGGCCTTGAAGTCAACGTCGGGACGATGGTGGAACAATCACCGCAACATTCTGTTGCGATGGGAGCGTGTGGCGGATGCTCTGCGGGCACGCTTCAAAGAGGATGAAGGGCCCTGCATGACGCTTAAACATCATGGAGCTTCCGACCCGCGACAACATTTGCGAGCGTGCGAAGAACAGTGGCGTAGCGCCCGGTACCCTGAGGAGTTGTGGGTCCACAGGTTTGTCCACTCCCTGGGTACAATTCCCCAGGCCTGGTACCTGGAGGAAGAGCGAAAACGGGGAACCGGCTCCTAGCAGGCAGTCACAGAGAAGTTCGTCCGGAGCTTTTCGTTCGAAGGGGAGACGGCGCAGGAATCTCAGGCCCTACAAGCCGTCAAGGAGGTTCTGTTTTTCCGCCATCCTGAGCCCGATGAGGGCCCAGTGGCGTCACGCCCTGGGGTCAGGCGCGAATTGGTTTGCCAACGGATTGAAGGCGATCTGGAGGATGACAGTTTGGAGGACCTTAGGCATCTCTATTTTGACGAAAAGGAGGGCGAGCGGACCATCCGCGACGAGCCGACGACAGAAGGAGTCCATTTGCAGCCCCTAAAGACAAAGAAGCTGAACATTGGAATGGACGAGAAACCCAAGCTCGCAACGGTGGGGGATTACTGGGATGAGGAGATGACTAAAGAAATTTTCAGCCTCCTCCGAGAATATGAAGATTTGTTCCCATCATCGGTTGCGGACCTGAAGGGGATTAAGGGGGATCTGGGCGAGATGCGCATCACACTAAAACCGGGGGCCAGGCCGGTGAAGCACCGACCCTACCGGTTGAATTCACGTATCAAAGAGAAGGTCAAGATGGAGATCGACAAGATGCTGGCTGCGGGTCTCATCTTTCCAGTAGAAGAAGCCGAGTGGGTAAGTCCCATTGTCATCCAGAACAAGAAGGACAAAGCGGAAATCCGTGTCTGTGTAGACTATCGGAGTTTGAATAATGCTTGTATCCACGATCCGTTTCCCACTCCCTTCAGCGATGAAGTTCTAGATCATGTCGCGGGAAAAGAAGCTTATTCCTTCACTGATGGGTTTTCGGGCTACCATCAGGTGCGCATCACCGAGCAAGACAAAGCAAAGACGACATTCACCACTGAGTGGGGATCATTCGCATACCACGTTATGTCGTTTGGTCTGAAGAATGCACCGGCTGTGTTTTCCCGGATTGTCATTGCTGCTTTCCGGGAGTACGTTCACAAGTTCCTGGAAGTCTATATGGATGATTGGACTGTTTACAGCCTGCTGAAGAAACACGCCTCCCTGTTGTGTGTTATGTTCGACCGGTGTCGCCAGCTACAGATTTCCTTGAACTTGAAGAAATGTATTTTTGCAGTACCATTCGGCACACTCTTGGGCCATGTGGTGTGCAAGAAAGGGGTCTGCGTTGATCCTGCCAAGGTCGCGGTCATCGTTCACATGGAGGCCCCCGAGACCGTGAAGCAGTTGCGGGCACTGCTCGGGCACACAGGATACTACAGGCAGTTTATCCGCAACTACGCCAAAATCACTGCCCCTCTGGAGAAACTGTTGCGGAAGTCAGAAGCATTTGAGTGGACGGCGGAGTGCAGGAGGGCACTCGACACATTGAAGGAGAAGATGGCGACGACACCCATACTTGTTCATCCCGACTGGGATAAGTAGTTCCATGTGCACATTGATGCGTCCGGAATTGCACTTGGAGCGGTATTGGCGCAACCCGGGGAAACGACAGTTGACCACCCCGTATACTTCGCCAGCCGACGGCTATCCAATGCGAAGAAGAACTACACCACGACCGAGCGGGAGGCGTTGGCGATGGTGTACTCTCTCCAGAAGTTCCGCCACTATCTTCTGGGCGGCAAATTTACATTCTTCACGGACCATTCTGCATTAAAATACCTGGTGAATAAGCCTGTGTTGGAAGGAAGAATCTGTCGATGGCTTCTACTTTTTCAGGAGTTCACGTTTGAGGTGATTGTCAAGCCTGGTAGGCTGAATGTTGGTCCCGATCACTTGTCCAGGTTGGAGACGGGAGAGAATGAAGGCCCGTTGGACGATCAGCTTCCGGATGCTGACCTCTTCCGAGTTGAAGCAGTACCCGATTACCTGGCTGACATTGCCACGTATCTGACCACAGGACAGTGCCCTGCGGATTACACCCCGCTTCAGAGACGCCACCTTGTTGTCTGGGCGATCGACTACCAATTGATCGCGGGGCAGCTGTACAAATTGGGGCTGGATGAGGTGTTGTGCAGGTGCGTTCTTGACCATGAACGGGAAGCAGTGATGTGGGAATGTCACAGTGGTGTTGCGGGAGGGCATGTGGGTGCAAAACCTACCGCGAGGAAGGTGCTTCAAGCTGGCCTGTGGTGGCCGACGGTACATGCAGATTGTAAGGCCTATGTGAAGCGTTGCGATGTCTGCCAGCGGACGGGAAGGCCTTCGCACAGGGACGAGCTTCCGCTACACCCAGTGCATGTGTTGCGGCCGTTCGAAAAATGGGCTGTTGATTTCGTAGGCCCCATCGCACCAATCGCTCACCATTCCAAAGCCCGGTACATCATTACCGCAACGGATTACCTCACACGGTGGGCTGAGGCAGCCGCGGTACGCGACTTCTCGGCAGAAACCGCTGCCCGGTTCATCTTCGAACACATCATCAGCCGCTTTGGCTGCCCACGGAGCCTAACCAGCGATCAGGGTATGCATTTCATTAATGCCACGGTCAAGTCACTACTGGACACATTTATGATTCAGCATCATAAAAGCAGCCCATACCACCCACAGGCCAATGGTACGGTGGAAGCCTTCAATAAGATTCTTGAAAAGGGCTTGACTAAAATTTGCAACGCTCAGCGGGACGACTGGGATGAGCGGATACCAGCGGCATTATGGGCTTACCGGACCACGGTAAAACGTTTGACCAACCAGATGGCATTCCAGCTGGTGTATGGCTGGGAAGCTGTGATTCCTGCTGAATTCACCGTACCCAGCCTTTTGATCGCAACGTCCCTTCAATTCTCAGAAGAGGCGTCACTTCGAGAACGCCTCCAGGAGCTACAGGAGCTGGATGAGGCTCGATTCCTCGCATAATTCCACCAGAGGGTTGAGAAGGCCCGGCAGAAAGCATGACACGATCGCCACATCAAAACTAAAGCTTTCCAAGTTGGCGGCAAGGTTCTTTTGTACGACAGCCGGTTCCAGAAGTTTCCAGGCAAGCTCCAGATGCACTGGTTGGGACCGTACTTTGTCACCGAGATCCGCGACTCAGGCGCCGTTCGGTTGGCACAGCTGGACGGTACAGTTCTTCCTGGGTGGGTGAATGGCGCACGCCTGAAACCCTACCAGGAGTAGGTACCTTCTCACTTTTCATTAATAACTCTCGCAACCGAGAGAACCCGTAGAGTAGCGTAGTTGAATAACTCTCCTGCAACCGGGATGAGTGTAGGTAGTATTTTCTGTTCATTTGTAATCAGTCAAATAAACAGTCAGTTGCGGTAACCATACCGCAACCAACTGTGGTCGGGGCTGGCCAGTCCAGCGTGTCGCAGCGCCAGTCCAGCATGTCACCGCGCCAGTCCAGCGTGTCGTTCACGTAGGATCCATCCTCGTGCCAGTGTCAGTCCAGGTCATTTCCGTCAGTCCTTTTGTCAGTCCGTAGGATCGCTCAGATTTTTTCATAAATTCCCATAATAGACAGTAATCGTACCCTAATCATTTGCCATCACCCGCAGTTCTCTCAGCCGTCGAGTCCACCCTTCTTCCCATGATGCCGTCAGCAACTGTCAGATTACATACAGGCACGCGATTGATCGCACGATTATCGCAGCCCCGAAGGACAGCAAGAATTAATTGCCGTTATGGAGTCTCATCAACTCCGCGCGTGCCAACGGATGCCATAATTTGCATGAAGATCAACAGCACGAGAATGACGGACCAGTTCAATTTGGAAGTTGCAGCGTCTCCAGAGCATTTGCAGCATCGACGCGCCCCGCATTCAGCAGAGAATTCCAGAAGAACACTCCAAGTTTACCAGCGGCGCGCCAAGATGCCGAGAGCTATCGTATCTGTCCCTGAACCAGCGTTAGACAGCAGAATTCACCGCGTAGAGTCGCTGGTCGGCAAGTATGACAATGCAGCATGTATGGACGCCAACTTGTCCGACCCGGCCGAGTTTCCTCACCTCCATTGGCAGACGTACATGGAACACCACTACACACCAGGCAGCAGCTCCCACAGTCAGATGCGAGAAGAATTCAGGGGCCTGCAGCAGTCGACCTTGATGCATTTGAGGTCTCTTCCCATCTTCGGCACTACGGGACCGGCTCTGCAATGCACCCGGTTCCTCCTCAGTCGGGTACAAAACGGGTCCCTGTGGCTCAACGAAGAAATCCAAATTCATGTCAAAGACATTCATCGGCTTACAGGGCTGTCCCAAAACGGTTCAGATGTCTTCGCTGCTGGCCAGAAATCCTCTAAGCGCGCCCGGAAGTCGGGTGACGCCGACCTGTATACCAAGTATGGCACTCGCCGGGGTGGCAAAGGTGCCAAGATTGACCTGATCAACAAACCAGAAATCCGGTTCGCTTGCTACCTGATCGCTAGCAAGACGATGCGCCACTATACGAAGGGAGAATGCACCCTGGACACAATTTCCATTGCAGAGCACTGCACCCGGGGCACCAAGTTGAACTGGTGCTCTTTCGTGTTGAAGGAACTCTTCGCGGCCTGCGAAGAAAATTACAGGTGTACCACCACTTTCATTTACGGCTACTTGATCTTAGCCTTTGCCATGTGGAAATGGCACCTTCCTCCCATCCGGGAGCCAGCAGAGACGACCATAAGCCAGCCTCTGGTGATGAAGTACACCCCCTGGCAGGTGTCCATGGATCCCAGCACCAAACAGGTGAACGCGGCAGCATTCCGGGCGTGGTAAGGGATGATGACCAATGTCGTGGCCAACCAGCAGCGGGTGCCCAGGCTCCTGCTGGATGAGTACAGTGAGCAGGTGTGGTTTGGGGTCAGCCATAGGCACACCTTCATCCGGCCCACTTGCGTGTCGGCCGCCACATTTCACATGGCGCCCCTCTGGTTCCAGCTGAATGATGACACCTTCCACCGAGAGGTTTCTGCGTGGCCGGGGGTCGTCAAGCACGTCCAAGATGGGATCACCGGCTATAACTTTGAGGGGATGCTGCCGAAACAGCGGCCTGCTGTGACCGGCGCAACGGGGTCCTCACAGGTTGCGGCGGACCCTCCACAAGAAGTAGCGGAGACCGCCCCGGAACTGCCTCCAGCGCTGGTCCCGATCGTCGAGCACCTCAACGACCAGGTACGACGACTCAACGTGGCCACCCAGGTCGCTTCAAGTGGTGCCCCTATATTTCCTTCTTTTGCTGAATTTTATATTAATCGGTCTCGTGGTCCCTCCAACACCACCCCCCTCATTTCCCCCATTCCCACTAACCTGTTCACTTATGCCACCCCCCTCATCACACCAATGGGTGAACCGGGGCCCGAACCTGATTCCGCCGACCCACCTCCATCCAAGAGGGCCCGCATTACTGCTACAGATCTAGTGGTGGATCTGACTGTCGATGATCCACTAGCCACTCCGCCCACAGCAACTCTGATTCCGGAGGAACCTCTGATCGATCCGGTAGAGTTCCTCAACCTTCGCCTCCCTCCCACTTCTTTCACTCCGTCCACCGCTCCCACCGGCCGACCACATGCCACCTCCCCCAATCCATCCAACTCATCAGCCACTCTGTCAGATTCGTTGATCCGGGACCTTTTCGGAGGTGACCATGGGATGGAAGTCACCTCTAGTACTGTAGCCGTGGTACCACAGGTTGACCCCGTGGCCACGGCCCAGGACCTTCAGGCTACTATATCTACCAGGATCACGAATGGGGGGGCCGATTCGACTGCCCCTCCCCCAGAGCAGACCATGCAGCAGGACCGGCCAGAGTCCGAGATGGCCACTTCAGTGCAGCAGCAGACGTCGTTCCATCCTCTAGAAACTTCCAGCCGAGCAGCGGCCAGCCACCAACCGTCGCAGGAGAGGGTTCCGGAGCAAGGCACACCCAACACGACCACTACAGAACAATGGAGTCCAGCACAGCTGTACCTGCTCATTCAGCGGGCGGCCCTCAAGGCCGAGCAGATTCACACAGAGCTACAGCAGCGATGCACTGAGCAGCGGAATCAGATCACGGCGCTTACTGAACAGCGCAATCAGTTGCTGCGGGAGAAGACCAACCTCCAGGAGCAGGCCAACATTGTTATTCAGGCGCTCTCCAGTGTATGGCCTGCTGCAAGGGCTCACTATGCCCCACTCCCTGCTGGTATAGAGGAGGACAGTATAGCACTACAGGCTCACCACCTCAGGGAAGTCTTCACTAGTGTTTGCAGGGAGAACCAAGAACTCCAAGCGGCGTTAGCCGAACGGCCTACCCTTCCAGATCCACCCGCCGACCATTCAGGACAGGTGACTGCCAAACAGACGCAGGCAGTCAGTATGCAAGCCACTCTCCATTCCACTGCAGCCGCAGCTTCTGCCCTTCTGCGAAGTCTACAGGAATGCTCCCTCGCGCTAACGGTCAAGACGCAGCCTATCGCTGCCCAGCTGCAACAGATTGCCCGGGACATTCAGGCAACTACGGACCCTGCGAGGTTAGATCAGCTCTACGCCCAGTCGAACGAGCTGGAACTTCACATGCAGCAGACTGAGGCCGAATCAGCAGCAGCCAAGCACGTCATCAGGGAGATTCGTCCGCCTCTTCGCACCCATGCTGATGTTATGCACCAGCTGGATGCCAAGGCAGAAGCCCAGCTCGCCACCCTGTTCGGGGCTGCCCCGACGCCCATAGACGAAGCTGCCGCCAACCGCATCTCTCAAGACGCCGACTTTCTTATGCAGGAATGGCAGCAAGCGGTGGCGGCCTTCACAGAGCTTAGAGATTCAGCGCTCCGCCGGGTCCCGGAGTTGGGGCCCTTGTTTGAACCAGCAAGTGGCGGAGCACAGCAATAAAGGGCGCAGGGGGAAGGCACAGCAGAGCAGAGTACGGGCGCCAGCGGGGCAATGGAAATAGAAATTTTTTTTGTGATTGACTCGCGGACGAGTCAAAGAATTGTGGTCGGGGCCTGTTGGGGCCCTTGTTTTGCTTAGTTTTGACATCTCGGCCAAGACAATTTGAGTTTTGACCCTTTTTGAGTTGCGGAGTAAATACACATGGCAACCGCGACCGCGCCGCAACTACCAGGAGTTGCGGAGCTACCAAGGTGGCGCGGAAGCACCCGATAGCTGGAGATAGCATGGAGATACGTGCAGATGAAGGAAACACAGCAGAAAACAGAGAGTGGAACACGCAGACATCAGAAGAGAAGCTGAGAGAAGCCAAAGTGAAGACGCAGAGGAGCCGATAGTCGCGGGCGCGGGTGAATAAATAACAGTCACCCAGCTGAAAATAAAAGAATGCTAAGAGTTGAATGCATACTGAAGAAGTCGCGAGGCCAGGGATAAGAGAGGACGCGCAGAGCAGCTGCGGAGGATTCATGCATGTGCTTCATATGGTTTCTTATCTTCTCTAGTCTACTCTTCTGCTCTAAGATCCATCTGTATCAGAGTTATGAGCTATCGTTAGAATTGCTATGTAACATGTATTCAGCCAAGAGAATAATATAAAGGAAGATTTATTGGTCAATGAGTGTTCATGTGCTTGTACCGTGTTTGTGTCGATTTAAAATTTTATTTATGAATGTCTAATGCTTATTGAGTAACTGCGCATATAACTTTATATATGAATGGATGAATTGGTGTACTTTAGTTGCGGTGGTTTGTAGTTTGGCCTTGATCTCATCCCCTTTGCATGTGGTTGCGGCACGCCTCGGGTGAGACGCACTGCTCTCCTGAGCAGGGTGAAAATGCCGGCGTGTTCCTAGACTACACCGGACCCCTTTGTTGGCCACAACTCTTGAACCTGGGTCTTGTCCGCCAGACCTTATTTCTCGCCAACACTTCCATATACACCTTAGTTAAAAAATTAAAGAGAAATCAACCAAGGACTTGACGTACGTGCAGGTAATCTCCCCGAATGCTGTGTCCAGTGTATCACGTGTATAAGGCGGTAGACTCGGCTTCCTACGGATGAAGGATAGCAACCTAGTGGGGTCTTCATTTATATACGTGACAGTAGGGGGAGCACAAGTCCGTACTAGTGCTGTCTAAAGCCAAAAGGTGAACGACAGCTACTAGGTTTAACGATGCCGGAACACGCCACTAGCCTAGACCTCTATAAATTTCGTTAATGTTTCAATGTTGCCTTAGTTTTAATTGAATAAATTTTAGAGTTGATCTTCAATTATGTTTCAATTTCAGGCCCTACCGAATGTTAAGTCTCAAAAATCCTCTAAATGCACACTACATGCCACAATATATCACTTTGTTCGATGAAGAGCTAACTACGAGAAGTTTGAGAGCTTTTCAAACAATAAAAAAATGATCACAAAACATCCATTACTGTCTCTAATGCATGTTAATGAAACTAAAAACTTTTTCCCTTAAGAGTTATATAACACTAATAATGCAGAAAAGCTTTCAATTTTCACTAACTAGTCAAAAAGCAAAGAGATTTGTTTTTTGTATTTTTCAATGTTTTAGAGCAAAATGCACCAAACAGAATGAAAAACTAATGAAGAGACCAATTTGAGAAATGATAGCGAAAGAGTAAAAAAAATCAAGTTCACTCAATGGAAAACACACAATCAGAACTCAAACTGATGGAGAAATTCCTCAAATCAACAAAAAATCTCAAAAAGACCCATACAAACTATGTGATCTAGGCTCGAAATGAGACAAAGCGAAACTTGAATGAAAAAGAGAGAAATCACTCAAATAACGCAATGATACAATGGAAACCAACCAAACGAATGTAAGGAAGCGAAAATGAAGTTGACTGAACAAGCGAAAACCAAAAACTCCCATGGGAGGCTCAGCACACAATAGCACCTAGATGCCCTAGGGCTAGAATGTAAAACTGATGGTAGAGGGAAAACAACTGGAGGATAGAGGTCAAAAAAAGTCAAAAATTATTTCAAGGCATTCAATCCGTCGGAAAAATAACACCAAAACCAAAAATCGGACTCAGAGGGCTCAAAAACAAGTAAACCCTAACACCAAATAGGATTGGCGCGACTGTTTGGTTGTATCTGGCGCCAAAATAGCATTGGCGCGGGGGCCTAACTAGCAACAAGCACTAGTTGGTGCGACTGTCAGGCTATAAACTGTGCCAGTCGAGTTTACTAAGAAAAGGAATGAAAAGTAGCAAACAGAGAGTAGATCAGGACTTGTGGTGGCTGAACAGAGTTTTTACACCGAAAGGAGACAAACCAAAAAAGTAAATCAATCAACAAAAGCTAAAAGCAACCAAAAGAGATAAGAAAAACTCCAATTAAATCCCCAACGGAGTTACCAGTTTGTTGAGGAGGTAAATCCCCTCTGCAGATAGAGGCGATCCCTACTAGCCCAGATCAGGTCTAGCAACAATCAGTCATGCAGTGACATAGGTCTCTAGTTACAAAATGAAAAAACATAACGAGTCACCTACCTCAGGTCCTACACAATGGTCGTTGAAGAAAGGATGATGCTTCCCGTCCTTCACTTTGGCAGATCATGATCCTATCGCTTAACACGTCTGAACACCTGCACACATGCGAAGAAACACAATGACACACAACATAGAATCTAAATCTTGCAACCATACATCAGTCAGAGAGGATGTAATTCACTGCATAAAAGACAAAGACACATGAATGAAACCATAATCAAAGTCGCTTATCATTAAAATAACAAAGGAAAGATACAACCCAAAGCTTTCAAGCTAGATCTTCCTTCAGCAGGGTCGACAGAGGAGCATGTCTCAATGAATCTCGTCGAACATGGGACAAAGCTCTCTCTATTTGGCTTGGCTCTCAAAGGCTGTCTGGTGATAGTCTCCTTGCTACAAGTTTAGCTCTTCTCTAGTGCTATTAGGACTACTAGCTTGCTAAGGGAAAATGGCAAGCTTATATAGATGGTGGAAGGGGAGTTGGGATCCCTAGAATTTTGGGATTGGCCCTATCCTTAAGGAAGATTCTATGATAGGTGGAAACCACCTCCCATACATGGAGATCCGGAGCCAAACCTCCCAACTCATTTTAGAGACTCGTTTAGGAATTTGTTGGAATCAAACTTCCACCATTTATTTTTTTTTTAAAATCCTTATTAAGCTTGGCACAAGTGAGACACTGAGATAGAGCGCCAGTTGGCGCACCCTCTTTGGTGGGTTTTCCCCATTGGTGCAAGGACTGAATTGGCTAGTCGCGCCAAGGCTAAAAGATTAGTTTTTAGGGTTTTTCAAGGGAAACTTTCTTCAGAGGAATGATATTCCATGTCAAGGGGGATGCCATGAAAGTGGTTTCAGTTTATGTCACTTCTCACAGGTCACGGGAAAGGCCCTTCAATGTGCGGGATGGGGATTGCAGGGATGCTGACAAATTGTTGTGTAACAGAATGTATCACATACAAGTTAGAGACAGTTGCTATTTTTAACGATGTCAGAACACGTCTCTATCCTAGACCTTCTAAATGTTATCATTAATGTTACAATTCTTTCTTAGGTTGATTGACATAAATTTTATGTTGATCTTTTTTAAAAGTTTATCTTTGAGTTTCACCATGTGACGTAATGGGAAATTCCTAAAAATGAAAACTAAATGATAAGAAAACTTTTCAATTTATATTTTTCAATGAAAATCCTAACTACTAAGGACAAAGAGCAATCATATTTTGAGCATACAACAAATAGCACAAACTAAATGCATATTTCCCTAAATTGTTCCTATGCAACACACACAATTCTCTAGATGCACATGCACGTTTTTCTTTTCAATTCCCCTTAATGTGAATGAGTGAAAGGAAACTAAATACACAAATCAATCAAAAAAAAAAATATTTTGAGAAATGAGGAATGAAACAACAATTTCTCTTAGGAAAATGAAGAATGAAACTACAATTTTCCTACAGGAAATGAGGAATGAAACTACAATTTCCTTTTCTAAAATAGAATTGATATAATGCAAAAAATTAACTACTTCAAATTTGATTTTCCAATGATAAAGAAAACAACTAATGGAACATTGAATAAATTACTTTTCAAAGGAAGAAGAACATGAAAGTTTGCTGGTCTCTAAGAGCAATCAGACATGTGAGAATACAATAGACAATTGGCTAAAACTGAAATAAAATACAAATTTGAATGGAATTTGGTTGGTTGAGGGGGAAACACAACCTCTAAGGGGATACAGTGTGTTGCAGAGCACCCTTGAATGGAACACAATGCAGTGTACCCTGACCAAAAATGCATTGGGCATAGCTAAGTTTGGGAAACACGGAACTAAACACACTTATAATGCAGTTTGTTCATTCAAATCACTGATAAAAGAAATTAGATGCTACTTATGATGATAAAAAGAGGCATAAACACCAGAAATGATGGGATTTGTCCCCAACGGAGTTGCAAATTTTTTATATGGAATTTTATTCTACGGATAAACTAAATTCCCTGAGTGTGGTTTTCCTTCACTCAAAACAACAGAAGAAATACAACTACTATTTTCTCTAAGACAAATAGATATACAAAAAGGGAAAGAATCATACTTGTAATCCTTTTCTCTCTTCTTCTCCTTCTGTCACTGTTTCCATCGCACTCAATCCAACTCAAGCCACTAGATCGATTCCTGCAATCAAATATAGAGAACAAAAAACAAAATACAATATACAAGTATCTACTTATCTTAACCAAATCAAACTGATTAGATCTGGGAATACGTACATCATGAAGAATACATTTCACAAGATATGTACA